>CM061233.1:60750698-61950698 GCA_030844895.1 Ambrosia x helenae
TAAAACTCTTATGTATTTCAATTTTGGATATTTACAATTTAATATTTATTTCAATTAAAAATTGGATTACCATGTGCTACTGTATACTCATCAATACGTGACACCTCGATGTTTCCGCCATCGGTTGGGGGTGTTACAAGTTTCGTATCTTTGGATATTAGTCGATTGCTAGATATAGTACCCACACCTTTAGAGGCTAAGTACTTAATAGAATTGGCTGATGGTAAGAAAATCGAAGCGACACACATCCTTAAGGAATGTCGCTTGGAACTGTCGGGTTTGTCTTTCCCATTGACCTTATGCTGGTACCTCTGGGTAGTTTTGATGTCGTGGTTGGCATGGATTTGTTATCGTTGTATCGCACGGAGATCGTTTGTTTTGACAAGGTTATTCGGATCCCTCTCCCTGATGGAGAGATTCTTTCTGTTCGTGGCGAGAAAAGCGGTGCTCCGCTGAGTATCATTTCTAGCATGAAAGCCCGTAAGTATCTTCGGAAGGGCTGTTCGGCCATTCTGGCACTTATTAACGTTTCTACTGACGATGAGAAGAAGATCGAGGATATCCCGGTGGTTCGTGACTTCTCTGATGTGTTTCCTGATGATTTACCTGGTCTTCCTCCCCATCGTCAGGTTGAGTTTGGTATTGATCTCACTCCGGGCGCAGCTCCTATTGCCCGAGCTCCGTATCGTCTTGCACCTCCCGAAATGCAAGAGCTGTCCAGCCAGTTACAGGAACTCTTGGAAAAGGGTTTCATTCGACCGAGTTCTTCCCCGTGGGGAGCCCCTATTTTGTTTGTGAAGAAAAAGGACGGAAGTCTTCGTATGTGTATTGATTATCGTGAGCTGAACAAAGTGACCATCAAGAATCGTTATCCTCTTCCTCGCATTGATGATCTCTTTGACCAGCTTCAGGGCTCAAGCTACTATTCGAAGATTGATTTGCGGTCCGGTTATCACCAGTTGTGCGTCAGGGAAGCTGACATTCAGAAGACTGCTTTTCGCACTCGTTATGGCCATTTTGAGTTCTTGGTCATGCCTTTCGGTCTCACTAACGCACCGGCGGTGTTCATGGATTTGATGAACCGCGTTTGCAAGCCTTACCTTGATAAGTTCGTCATCGTGTTCATTGACGATATTCTGATTTACTCCAAGAACAAGGCGGATCATGAGGAACATCTGCGGTTGGTCTTGGAACTTTTGAGACAGGAGCAGTTGTATGCTAAGTTCTCGAAGTGTGATTTTTGGTTGCATGAAGTTCAATTCCTAGTACATGTGGTGAATGAACTGGGAATTCATGTCGATCCGGCTAAGATCGAAGCTATTAAAGACTGGGAAGCACCAAAGACGCCATCTGAGGTGCGGCAATTCCTAGGTCTTGCGGGCTATTATCGTCGTTTCATTGAGGGATTTTCGAAGATCGCTCAACCCCTCACTGCTCTTACCCAGAAGGACCGAAAGTTCGACTGGGATGAACCACAAGAATCAGCATTTCAGATGTTGAAGCTTAAACTTTGTTCTGCTCCTATCTTATCCTTGCCGGAAGGCACTGATGATTTCGTTGTGTACTGTGATGCTTCTATTCGTGGTCTCGGTTGCGTGTTGATGCAGCGCGGGAAGGTTATTGCTTACGCTTCTCGCCAACTCAAAGTTCATGAGAAGAACTACACTACTCATGACTTGGAACTGGGTGCAGTGGTCTTTTGCGTTGAAAATCTGGAGACATTACTTGTACGGTACCAAGTGTGAAGTATATACCGATCACAAGAGTCTTCTGCATATTTTCGACCAGAAGGTGTTGAACATGCGGCAGCGTCGCTGGGTTGAACTCCTGAACGATTATGACTGTGCCATCAAGTATCATCCTGGCAAGGCGAACGTTGTGGCGGACGCCTTGAGCAGGAAGGAGTCTGTTAACCCTCGTCGTGTTCGAGCCTTACAGCTCACCATTCATTCGTCGTTGCCTGACCAAATCCGTTCTGCACAGTTGGAAGCCTTGAAGGAGGAAAACCTTAAGGCTGAAACGATGCACAGTGCTGACAAGCATCTTGAGCTCAGGACTGATGGCTTACACTATTTTGCGGGACGTGTTTGGGTTCCATTGTTCGGGGGATTGCGCGAGCTTGTTCTGGATGAATCTCACAAATCCCGGTATTCTGTTCATCCTGGCTCCGATAAGATGTATCAGGATTTGAAGATACTTTATTGGTGGCCGAACATGAAAGCTGACATAGCTTCTTACGTCAGCAAATGTTTGACTTGTGCTATAGTCAAGGTGGAGTATCAGAGGCCGTCTGGTCTCCTGCAACAACCAGAGGTACCAGAATGGAAGTGGGAACGAATCACGATGGACTTTGTCACCAAGCTGCCAAGGTCACCTAGTGGTTACGATATGATTTGGGTGATTGTTGACCGGCTGACAAAATCGGCACGTTTTATACCTATTAAGGAAACCGATGGACTCGAGCGGTTAGCTCGACTTTATCTTAAGGAGGTGGTTGCTCGGCACGGGGTGCCTGTTTCTATTATCTCTGACCGATGGCGGAAACATCGGGATGTCACGTATTGATGATTGTTCAGTAGCTCATGGTGAATAATAAATTCCATTAAATGATTTAAATGAATTACATACAATTGTTCTAGAATTTGTACATCAAATTGAATAAAACTATACACATATCTTCAAGCATCAATTCAAATCTTCAAGCAAATAGAACCTGAAACATGTTAAGTTGAAAAGGTTTTGGGTCAACAAAAGTTAGTGAGAATTACATAGGTTTTGATAATTGAATAAAAATGTTGTGCAATTCATGTGTCATGTCAATCTAGTCCATATGTGAGAACATACTAGAAATAAATCGAGTGCATAACCAACCCTGGTGACTGTTATAATATGATACATCCCATACGCTCATGGTTCACTTGAATATGTTATACGATAACAAACACCCACGCTACCTTTGTAGGAGGCACGTATCCGGGTGGGATTGTCAGTCCAATAGATCTATCAATGTATACCGCCGGCTTGTACGGAGTTAATGATTATGCTAGAATGGTGCTTACTCTAATCATGCTCAAGACATAATGCAACATAGAAAACACATAGACACATTGATGATTGAATTGCATAAATGATGTTATAACATGTTTCACCCCAAAAATGGTGATAAATAAAAGGGGCTATGTAAAACTCACCTTAGCAAATGTTATACTTCTTGAAAAGATGAAATAATAGTGTTGCCCAAATAATGCCAAATATCACCCTATAATAAGGTAATAAATAAGTCTAAGTCTAATTAGTTTATAAGTGTATCCTAGGGTTTCGATTTGGGGATATCCAATTGTTGAATTTAAAGTAAAATGTTAATTAAATAAAGGAAATTTGATAATTAAATAAAAGAAAGTCTTTTTATAAAATTTGAATTTAGAATGTTCAAAATAATGTGTTTGAAGTATAAGAATAATTTTTATAAAATTATTTCTTTTAAAAATAGATTTTTAAATCTATTTATTACAAATTGCCAACATTTAACTTTAATATACAAAAATACTAAAATTAAAGAATTATTATTTTAAAAATCATATTTCTGTTCTAAATATTTTAAGATAAATTGTATAAAATTTTGGTGCAAAAATAATAAAAATTGAATTTATTATGATTTAATTATGATTAAATCTAACAAAAATTGATTGAAAATATAAAATAAATGATTTTTCTGAATTAAAAATCATTTCAGTAAAGTTTAACATTGTGCAAACATAGGATAATTTTTGTAGAAATTAATAAAAATTGTTTTGATATTTTAATGGATTTTTATAAATATAATAGTATAAAATTGATATTATTATTATAAATATTAAATAAATGAATTTCAGAAAAATAAAAATTGTAGATAAAACTTTTACCTCAGATTTGATAAATATATTTTTTTTAGAATTTATAAAAAGGTTTTAATATTTAAAAATGAATTTATAAGATTTAAATGTATATATAATTGGTTTGTTAAAAAGAAATGAAATTAAGTGAAAAAGGGTGTCCAAGCCGGGACTCGAACCCGGGTTGTCTTAGTTATAGGCATCAGTCACAACCACTTGGCCTAGGCCTGTGGTTGTGATTTATCTCAGTTTATTAAAAATAAATACAATAGGCAAAACAGTTTCTTCCCCAAATCAATAAAATCGAGCCCTAATATTGCAATCGATACAATTAGTGATCAATAGCCCCTGAGTCGTTGGGGCTATTGATCGTGGATTACCGAAGGATAAATCCCACCAAAAACATTAAACTTACAGTGTAGAATCGATGTCGAACGAACGGTCAAACAAAAAGTCAACTTTGTGCTAGACAACGTACGTATGAACAGCAGTTTTTTATAAGAAATTGAGGGTCGAGAGAGTTTGTTTGGCGAGTTGTGAAGGTTTGGAGCCGTTCAATTTATAGTGATGGTGTCAGATTGTTTGAAATGGCAAGCTTGACCGAGTTAATGAGCTTTGACGCGTCAAAGCTCAAATTTGGTAAGAATTAACTGTAATCGGCGTGTATTTGATGATGATTTGCTGATATATCTATGATAGAAACATGATATAGGATTGTTGTTAATGATTGGATTATGGTTGTCTAGGGTTAGGATTGGGTATATTGATATTTGGGGGTTTTATTGGATTAATACTTGATGTATGAATATTTATGATCAATAGAATGAATAAGAAAGATCGGATAATCGACAAACTGAGTATTTTAAGCTACGCATGAATCGATTTCAAAAGTTTCCAAATTGGGTAAATAATTCATGCATGAAAGTGATGTTTCCATAATCTTTACCATTTTGGGAAAGGGCTGAAACGGACGTATTATCGGGGGAAATCGATGGGGTTTTGTAGGGATAAGTTATTCATGCTTGACTGCTGTGTTTGATGATGTTTCGGGTCGTTTTGAATGTGTTTGAAGCGTTTTTAGGAAAAATTATACAACAGGGGCGAACCTGGCCTCCTTCGACCAGTCGATGGTGCGAAGGAGGGATCCAGGGTCGAACCTGGCTTTTTATTTGGACGAATGTGATAAAACGGGCGAAGGAAGCATCAAACGGTCGAACGAGATGTAAAAGGGTGCGAAGGAGACAAAAAGGTGCGAAGGAGACTTAAAACTGACTGGTTCGACGTTCTGATGCAGAAATGAGATTTTTGATACAAACTAAGTGTTTTATGCTTGAACCTTGTGTGTAATCTATGTGTACTTGATTAGTTAGGGTAATGGGTCACCAACGGGATGTCGGGTCGGTCTAGTGTGTCGATTAAACATTTAAACACGTTTTAAAACATACTTGGTTACGATCTGGACAATCGGGGACTAGATAACCTTATGGTTATTAGTCGGGACACTTATGTGAACATTTTGATAGATCTCCGGTAGAGGGATTATCACGGGCTAAACGTCTTTACTTGTATTGAAGAACACAACTTAAGGTGAGTTCACGGCCCCACTTTTACTGCTTTAACTTTTGGGGGAGAAAACATACGCTAAACAGTTTTGGTAACATATGTCATACTATGGTTTTAACTTTATATTGCTATACGATCTTTTGAAAAGTCCCGGGGGAAACCATGAATGTGCGGGGTTGCACAATGGGGGAAATGTGGATAGATCTATTGGGCGTGACCTGCCCCACTCGTCGGCTTGGAGGGCCCGGGCGGGTGCATATTGTCTCGAACAGGTACATTGGTATCATGCTGAACATACGGGCTGCTTAAACATGCTGAACATTGCTAAACGTGTCTAGTAATGGTTTCCAATCGTAGTAGTAATGAAACATACGCCCAGCTAGCGTACTTGGTAACATTGATATAGTATGGACATGGTAACACTTTGGTAACATTTTTGAACAAACCTGTGAACTCACCAGCATTATATGTTGACATCTTTTTGGCATGTTTTTCTCAGGTCGCTAAGGTAGCAATGAACGGAACTAGGCGCACGGGTCTGCATTGGCGTCTAGATTTAGTTCACGTTTTGCATTAAACATTTGAAACATTGAAACTTTGGATTGTAACTCGTTGAATGCTTCCGCTACAGTTTATGGGTTTATGAAAACTATGTCTTTTAAATGTTATGTATTTTCATATAGTGTTGTTTATTGTGACCGTTGACTTGGATCCTGGTTTGTCATGCGCCTCGCGGTAAAACCCCGCAAGTGGTAATTTGAGGGTGTGACAAATATAGATTCGATTAATAACTCTCTATGAAAATAACATTAAATATGATATAAATATGTTTCGGTAAAAATAATATGGTCGTGGTTCTTTCGTATAAAAAAAACTTTTGGGAATAATTTATAATAATAATACTGATTCGAGTTTCATAATAATATTCGTTTTCAAAAATAAAATTTACGATTCAAAAGAGTCATGGTAAAAATTTTTCTTAATGTCGGAATTCTTAATTTTTAATAAATAAAATTCTTATTATGGATTTATAAACCATCATAAATTTCTCAAAATATTGCGGTCAAATTTTTGATGTTAAACGAATTATACTGAATTATCTAAAAACATGATAGTCACATTAAAACAGATTCGGGGGACGTTTTAATAATATAAGGAGTATCAATAATAGATTTGATAAAAGAAAATTATAGTATTAACGGATTTTCTCAATCTTATAAATTGAATAAAATATTTATTTAATAGCGGGGGTATATATATTTTTACCAAAAATTGAAATACTGGTTTAGTATAAAAATAGTAATGACTAAGAATAAATTCAATAAACTAAAGAGTTATACCGAAAAGATTTAAAACGACTTGAGTTATCAAGGAATCTGTCTGATTTCTAGTTAAATGATCAGAAAAATTCTTTAGAGACATAATATCAGTATGTCTGTAGCATATCGAATTTTATAAAAAATTCGAAATTTATGGAGTAAACCTATATTCTTGGAAACTTGATCATAGGAATGTTCAAGTTGGAGCGTATATTTGTATTTTATTTATAATTATTGGAATAATCATAGGGTTAATGATCTGAAATTGGATATAATTAGCCACTGAGACTGGTGTAATTCAATAAACTTATATGAAGTTTCTTGAATCAACGATGGATGATTTATGTTTTATGATCTATATATTTTTGTATATAACCATATATACTTTTTATAACTTTCGTCATTTCTTATTTATATCGGGATTTATTTTCTGATCATGATTTCTATTCTGTATTCTTTCTTATTTCATATGGCCTTAATATCCTGTAAGATTTCCCAGAAATTAATGTGCATATAAATTCACAATTGTGTACAGAATTGTCAATTTACCTTACAAAATCATTCTAGTAATATCCTGTAGTGGATTCGTTTTAATTTCTAATATACTGTTATGGTTCTCACCAACTTTATAATGGTTAGCCATTTTAGGTACCAAAAAAAAAAAATTTAATCGCCAAATATTTTCTTTAATATTTCTAATATCATAATTATTTTTCTAAGCAAAATTTCTTTTTAGAAAATATTTTGGTAGATCCTGGATTAATAAAGACTTCAAAACTGTTATTAAGCGCCGCTCTGATACACCTGTAACGAACCTGGCTGACGTAGCCGGGTCGTCGGGTTGGGTTATCGGAGCTACGCAGCGGAACTCAGGATAATAACAGTCTTTAGTCTTCCAGGATCCACGTCATCATATCTGTTGGGTTACCTGAACACATGCCAAAAATAGTTTCTGTCAACATAAAGTTGGTGAGGTCGTGTATTTCATAAAGTGAATGGCCAGTTCGTTTATTGATAATTCTTTTATTTAAAATATTCTTTTATAAACATGTTTTACAGTTATAACTTCTGGAGGGGAATTATATTCTATCATATCAATTCGATTATATGTCAATTCTAATATATTATTCCGATTATATTCTATTAGTTGCCATTCCTATCTATGGTATCACTCTGCTTGTGATAAATATAATTATTTCTACCCTCTACTCGGGTAAAAACTGGTTCTTGTCCTCTAGTTGGACAAGAAAAGAAATGGCGATACCGTCCAGTACTGTCCTTGTCGTTTCTATTACCCCCTTTTTATTATATAACTTTTATTAGTAATCATTCTTTTGTAAAGCATTATTATGTTTTCTTATAAATGACATGTATTCCCCCGAAAACACTAAATAAAACAGTAAAAGTGAGGAGTTCACGATACTCACCGGTTTGCGTTAATCTCTAGCTAATCTTCTTATTACAATTATATTTCATATATATATTGATACGTGTTACGCGTGGGACTTGTTAAATTGTAATACTTAGGATATATATCATATATATAATTTATATATATAGAATTCAGTATATATTAGATAGTCCTAAACTCGGGGTTTATTATTGACACGACACGGACATCCTAAATCTAGCTGGCCATTACAGCTTGGCAATAAAAATATATACAGCTGGCCATTACAGCTTGGCACATGAACCTAAAGAACTCTAGACACGTACTTACCCGGATGATTGTTCGGCAGAGCATATTATTATTAACCCGAGTCTAGTATATCGTCAATATATCAAATTGTGTATATATAAACGTATATATTTTATATATGATTATTATTCTCTTATTATTATTATTATCAAGTCCGTACGTTATCCGTATTATATATATATATATTAGTATAATTCTAATAATATTCCTCGTCTAGCTATTGGACCGGGTTCTATTCCGGGTGTTGACCGAGTCACTGAGTCAACTCGGTATCAGACTCGTGTTCACCAACTTGATTATCGGTACCTCGCACAATCATAATCATTATATTAATAACTGATTATTAGATTGTATAACCAATAACTCAATATATTAGAACTTACCAAGATAATAACCGGATACTCCTCGGGTTATTACGGAACACAACCAAAGATCAATCGGACCTTCGGTTAGGGATGATCATCAACATCATAGATTCACCTCAAGTTACCTGATTATATATACAACACATATCGGTTAGTACCATAATAAAAAATAACCATCTATAACCAACCACTATTGGTTATCTGGTGATAAACTTCAAAACCACATCCAATAATATAATCGGGTGATTTCAACAGAGGGTTTACGAGTACTAATTAGAACAAAACGATGGTTCCATAGAGGCTTGTCGAGTACCAGGCATGAACCGGAGGGTAATCGGGATATAACCAGAATCTCACCAAAAATACATCGGAGCTCCAGTCTTTATCAGAACAGAAAGAGGGTTCCGGTTGTATTATCGGAACAAAGGAGTGGTTCGATAGATTTGAAATTGAAGGGTCAGTGACAGTCACCATAACCGGTGACTGTCCGGTTCATTTATCAGGGACAGAGAGCAGAACAAGATGGTTTATTAAACGAGGAGGAGGATGATTGGTTCGCCGGAGAGGAGGGGTTAAACGGACCAGAAACAGAGGAGAACCTGGTGGTGTTTCGATGGATGGATATTATAGTTCAATGGTGGTTATTGGTGACACAATTGTTGTTGGTAGCTGCTCGTTAACAGAAACAGAAGAGGAAGGTTTGTGTGCTTACCGGAGAGGAAGGATTCATCGGAGAAGGAGAACGGCGGCCGGAGAAGGTGACCGGAGGAGGAGGCGGCAGAAGCCGGCCATGGTTCTCCGGTGAGAGCTTCTTGATCAGAGGGTTTCTCAACACACCTTGTGTGTGTGTATAAACTGTACAGAGAGAGAGAGAGAGTAGCGAGAGATTATAGAAAGAGAGGGCTTTTATAGGTAAAGACAAAATAGAGGGTGTTTGGCAACGGGGATAATGACTGGAACTCGGGTGTTTGGTAACAGTTATAACAACCGAACAAAAGACGTTTGACAACGAGTTATTAGCAGATAAGGAGCGTTTAACCGAGATAATAAAAGTTTAATAATTATTATCTATATAATCGGTTGGAACGGTTTGTCGCGAGATTCGATCTTGAATATTTTATTTAGTAATCGGGTGGTCGGATACAACCCGACCCGTTTAAGAGACCCGTAACACCTCGGGTGTTACAATATTTAACAAGAAAAGTTAACTGAGTTAGTGTCAAAGGACATAACGTGTAAAGATTTGTAAACATAAAGTACGTTTTCTGTCATTTGTGTTTCTAAAAGACATGGTTTGCAATTCGCTCTAAACATAAAGGACGACTTTTGTAATTTTGTCAAATTAAAAAAACAATCGTTTTAAAAAAATGCATCAATGATATATATCAAAAACAAAAACACAACTAATAAAAAAAGAGATTATAAATGAAATTTGACTTGTATTAAATTCTCATATTAAATTTGTCTTACCAATCTAATTAAATTACATTTTTTTCCCATATAAATAAATATGAAATGACAATGTTGCCCATTCAGAATACACTATATAGTAGTATAGATATAGATATAGATATAGATATTATGCATTAACTTTCTTAGTAGTCAGATTGCCACCAGTATTACCTCTCCAAGATAGATTTTGCTTATAAACTTCTTCTATTTGCCACCAGTATTACCTCTCCAAGATAGATTTTGCTTATAAACTTCTTCTATTCTTTGCTATAAAGGAAATTGGTCCAACACCTTCAATGAATTTAAATCTCTTTGAAATGTATTTTTTTATGCATAAAAAACTCATGTATAATATTCTAAAAAAATTACGAAAATAATATTACCAATCGTGAAAGCTCCAGCTTGTGTACCACCAACTATTGCTGGCCCAATAACAATCTACAATCAGCATTACTACCTAACTTAAGTATCACAAAATGTTAATTATAGTTTCACAACATCATACACAAGATCTGAAATGGAAATCCAATCTTCGATCTAAATAATCCGAATTAGTGGCAACGAGGGAAGCTCGGGACATTTAACCGAAGATGTGCCACCGCCAGAGCTGCTGTAAGAAACTGATGAAGATTGTTACCCTAGATTTTGAACGAAGAGAGAGAGAGAGAGAGAGAGAGAGAGAGAGAGAGAGAGAGAGAGAGAGAGAGAGAGAGAGGGGGGGGGATGAGGGGGCGGCTGGCTGAAATGAAAATGAGGTGAAACCCTAGAGCTTGAAGTATCTGTGTTTTGTTTAGAGTTGTGCATTGAAGGTTGTTCAATAAGCCTTAAATATTGTACATCTCTTAAAAGTGGCAAATGACTAAAATTGCCCTTTTTATGTGATTATATATATAGTCTACATGTGCCACCCCTCTAAGCAGAGTTGACTATATTTTCAACTAGCTTTTATCCTGGGAGCGTCCCGTGGTTGAAAAATATAACAATTCTAATAATACTAATACTAATAGTAATAATTATTATCCTTGTAATTAAATAAATAAAAAAAAACCTTGCTATAAGGTGACACCATGTGTTGCAGTGTTGCGCGATTCTTTCTCATAGCTTCTCTTGATGAAGTATACCTATGCATCTTTAAAAGAGTAAAATTCCAATGAAAGCATGGCGATTGAGCTGAATTTCAACATCGTAGATAAGAACCTGGTTTAAAAGAAAAAACATTATTAATGAATAACCTGAACACATTGTGTTTTTTTCCTGTATGAACGAAACCCCACAAAAAATAGTTGTTTTTTCTCCGTTTTTATATAGAACTATGGTACTCATTGGAAAGATAATAAAACGTTCGTTAATTTGGTGTAACTTTTTTCTTTAAAAAATATCGTATATAAAAGATATTAACGCTTAAAAATTATGGGAGGAAAATAAGAGAGAAAAAATTAAATTTGTTTTTAAATTCTTTTTTCCTAAAATAACTCAATTTAAATTTAGTAGATTAGGTTTTATATTATTTTTTATATATTTTTAATTTGCCACATGGCATGACACATGGCACACTCAAGGAATAGAATGCCTCCTTGAATGTCATGTCATTAAAATGACTTTCTCAGGCCTCCATTGAATGCCACCTCATCAATATTCAATTCTTTTATTATAAGTTAATATTATAGATTATTTTTTTTGAACGTCACTATATTTTCAATTATGCAGAAAAACTTTTGGAGCAAAAGTGCAGTCTTTGCAACCTGCTGCTTAAACATCAAATGCCAAATGTCGAAAACACTTGGGAAGGCTTGATTTGTCACCGACTTTGCAAATTGTTGTATGTTATAATTTGTTGATAAAATCTCGTTCGCATGTAAAACCTTAAGATAAGATTTTAGTATTTGAGCTAACCATCTCTGGGTATATCATGTATCCTCTCTACACAAATGTGTTAACCCATAACTAAATTATCAATTATAGTTTGCTGTGCTCTACGGAATAGAAGTAGAAGCATATTAGATATAAGTGAAAGTTGCGGTTTAAACATTAAAAGATAAGATACAAAGAAGTAGAAGCATATTAGATATAACAAAAATATATTTCATTACACCAAAGAAGTCCACCACATACAGTATTCCTTCAATTTTTTTTATTTTTTTTTTTTGGCTAATAAAGTGAAATAACATTTGATTATTTTTAGTTACTTTTAATATATGTTGAAATTTAACTATAGTGGTTGATGAAGGTACTGATTGTAGTGAACAAGGTAAGTGCATTCTCAGAGGTATGATCGTACAAAAAGAACACATGATCCACTCCTTTGGACTCGATCATCTCCAGTTTTCCATCCCATCCATTTTTCTCCATCACTTCTTTGTAAAGCAAACCCCTGTCTCTAAGTGAATCTAATTCAGCGACGAATAAAAGGATCCTGGAGCAGCCCACACCCGAAGTATTCGGGTCCTTCGCCGGGTTAAACAATGGGTCATCCAGCCCACTCCCTGACGGATTCGCCAAATTCCAAAACTGATCCGTAAACACTTTCATCTCCTTATGTTTCCCAAGTTCGGATCCAATCGGCTCAACTCCACCAAAATACGGGTGGAACAGAATAACACCCTTTAGGGTTATTCCGGCAATCCGGTCTGACCCAAACCGGATTGCCATATTGTGGGCGATATTCGCCCCAGCACTATCTCCAGCGAAATACACGTTACTGAAATCCGCAAATTTATTCAACCATGGGTCTGGACCATCTCCTCTACTATGGGTAGCGACCCAGTGAGTCGCTTCCCAACCATCGTTGTACCCTGCTGGGACCGGATACTCTGGTCCCAGCCTGTAGTCAACAGAAACAATGATCACGTTTGATCTCGCCGTGATATGGATAAGTGTAGGGTGGTAGTCAGAACTCGTGGTGGATTCGACTAGGAAACCACCACCATGTAAGTATATCAAAACAGGCAGTTTGCGATCTGGGGTGGCTGTTTTGGGAACGTAAAGCCTTGCGGACACGTTGGTTTCGGGTGAGATGACCACGTCTTTCGATTCGACTCCGGAATAAGAATCAATTCCGGCAGGCATCTTGTTAGTTCGCACTAATCTTTCACAGTGGCCATCTTTGTATACTCTTATGAAACCAACGATTTCGTTAACAATTTCATCGGATTCTGATATGTCAAAACTCAAAGACATTTTTTCTAATTTTAGTGTGACAAGATTATTGAACCATGTGACTATTTAACGAAGGTATGAACGACTTTTTCCTGCAATGTGAAAACGACTTATTTTTATAAAAATATCAATTAGATTATCGAGGTGGCGAGTATTTAATGTGAAAAAAGAAAATACAACCAATACAAATGTAGTCATTGTACATCTATTTAACACACTGACACACATATAAATAAGGCCACAAGGTGGTTGAAGTTCTATCACATTCATCAATAACTTTTATCATATTCATCAATCAGATTCTCCAACCTCATTTTATTACGTTCTATCACATTTATCACTAAACACAAGGGGTGGTGTGCACATTCTATCACATTTCATCACTAAACCTTTTTTTTTATTTAAAATATATAAAAACATTATATTAAATAAAAAAACATTATATTAAATAAAAAAACATTACATTAAATAAAAAAATTACATTAAATAAAAAAAATTACATCAAATAAAAAAAATTAAGTGAGCGGTGGGTAAGGGTCCTCGTACTTGATATCTAAACCACCCACGTGTTCCGTTATATCAAATCGAAGCTGGTAGTGGGCTTGTTCATCCCGCAACTCCAAAAGAACATCATTTGGAACATTTGCTGGTATATCCGTATCCATAACGTAATCCGGAGATATTGCGCGCCCTTGTTCCTTTATGATCATGTTGTGCAATATGACACACGCGTACACAACACTACTTATATTCCCTTGATCAACCAAACGCACCGGGCGGTCTATTATGCGCCATTTACCTTTCAATACACCAAACGCTCGTTCAACGTCTTTTCTCGCAGATTCCTGTAGCTTCTTAAACAATATTTGTTTTTCGATTCTCGGAAACGAGTAAGCTTTCACAAAAACTGACCAAGCGGGTTAGATGCCATCGACAAGATAGAAGCCACGTCTATATTGTCGTCCGTTCACCGTAAACGGACACGTCGGGGCGGTTCCTTGTAACTTTGTATCGAAAAGCGGTGATTGATGGAGAACATTGATGTCGTTGTTTAAGCCGGGGGACCAGAGTACGCATGCAAAATCCATAAATCGTTCGACGCAACGACTTCGAGCATTATCGTCGGTTTTTTATGATCACCTCTCATTAACTGACCTCGCAATTGCTTCGGGCAACTTCTCCACACGATGTGGGTACAGTCGATGCTACGATCATACCGGGAAAATGCCATCTAGCTTCATGCGCGGCGAACAAACGTGTAATGTCGTGTCTAGTCGGTATTCGGAGATACTCTTTACCATATAAATCAATAATAGCATTGCAAAAATAGTGAAGAGACTCGCTTGAAATTCTACTAGACATATTGAAATATTCATCATATTCGTCAGGAACGTTACCGGTAGCAAGTTGGCGAATCGCGAGTGTGCATTTTTGTATCGCCGTAAAGCTCATTTTCCCCTAGCATCATACCCTACTTGAAACCATTCGAACTTAGCTTCGATGTCCCCGACAATCTTTAAAAATAATTCCTTTGATAAACGAAATCGATTTTTAAACACCTCGCCGTTGTACTTTGGGTTTTCTATAAAGTAATCGTTCATCAAAACGTCACTTGCCCCCCACCGATCACGCTGCACCATTTTTTCTTTAGGCGTTCCGTATTTTCACGTTGCGCCGCTTCGCAAACCATTGCAAAAAACTCCATCGAAGAACCCAACAAGTCGGAAGAACTAGACAAGTCGAGTGGACACGAGGGGCCTTTCATTTCATATATGTATATTTTTATTATTTTGGTTGGTATTGATTTTGGTTGAAAATGAAATATATATATATATATATATATATATATGTGTAGACATTTGGGTTGAATTTTTTTTTAAAGCCCCAAAACGGTCAAATGACCGTTGGCCAACGGTCATATTTTGGCCAAACCAACGTGATGGCCATCACGCTAAAACACTTCGCGGCCATGATATTTTCACGCGGGCTGGTGTATCGCGGGCTTCACGCCATCACGGGATGGCCATCACGAACCACCCCAGCTGACCTAATAGGTTATTGTTCATTTTGTTGAAACCTAAAACTTTTGATTTAGTTATTTATCATTCGATAATCTTTTTTAATCTGATGATAAGAAAATTCACCTTATTCTCATCACAACTAGGGGGTGTTTGCTGTCGGTTTTAACGGTTTTAGTCTTTAGTTCAAACCGTTGGTCAATATGTTTACGAAAACCAAAACAAAGTCACTGAAATTTAAAACAGAACCGTTGAAAAATAAACTGAAGAAAACTGAACTGCTACAGACGGTTTGGTTCTCATTTGATTTCATGGTTGGGCTTATTGAGCTTTTATAAAATATGCATAAAATATGACTAGAGAAATCTATACTATATTATTGTTGGGTTTTAGTGGTGTTAAATTTACTTTTTATCAAAAACGGATTTGATATATTTGTTATTAATTAAATATATAATTAACAAAACGCAACGGATTGTTTATAAAATTTTAACACCAAAACTAACCGAACAGGATCTGGTTAGAAAAACATACAAATACGGTATAAAAAATATTTTTCTACCAATGAGATAAATATACCTTTGCGGTTAATGATTAACCGATTGAGACACCGAGGTACAACGGAACTAGAGCTAGAACACGAACACGAGCAACGTATGGCTTGCGTCTAGGGGTGCAAACGAGCTGAGCCTGACATGTGAAGCTCGTCAGGCTCATCGAGTCTTATTGAGCTTAATGTAATATTATTTTTTTAAAATAATATTTACCACTCATTTAAAGTTGTTTAGTAAACGTGCACGAGTTCGTGTTGGAATATTAAGTCAAAATCAAGAGGTCAAACTAAGAAGTCAAAGGGCATAATTGAAAGGTTAAAATCCAAGGGGTATTCTGCCAATACTACAAAGTATTATTAGTGTTATAATATGTTTTTCCTGTTTGTGAATAATGTCCTGAACATGGAGGACTAAATGTGTCATTCTGAAAGTGTGGTTGTTAAGAGTTCGTTAGCTTCAGATTAGGGCTTTAAAAGTGATATTAGGTCATCAATTAGGATTAGTCTTTGTAATCCATTTCATTCCAATTACTTTCATGTAATCATTCGGTTATCAACATAGTTCTTTAATCTTTGGTTAGATTGTTCGATTTCGATTGATTCTGGTGTGTTTTTTACAACAGTTTGAACTTCACTTATCGAGCTCACGAGCCTAAAGGAACTATTATTTATATTATTTTTATTTAATATATTAATTAACAGATAATAAACGACCCGAGCCCGAGCCAAGCTCGAGCTTGAGAAATTACCAACGAGCCGAGCCCGAGCTTTGAAAACAAATCTCGAATCGAGCCGAGCTTGAGCTCTTGTAAACTGTTGACCGAACATTGAAATTGCCAAATCCGTACCGTTATCTCAAAGTCTCAAACCATATAGACTACCGGCTTACCATGAATGGATCATAATAGCTGAAAGCATGTGACATGGAAATAAGCCAATACCTTAATTCACTTAAATGAATATAGCTAGAAAGCTTAGAGCATGTTTGGCTCTCCATTTCCTTTGCTCCTTATGACTTATTCTCCATCAAAAGCTCTTTTCCCCATAAGTCACAAATTGTGACTTATGACTTATCCCTTCATTTCTCCTTTTCAAAGGTCAAAATCTTCCAAAAGCTCATTTTCCAAACAATTACCCAAATACTTTTTTTTAACTTCTGACATTTTCAATTGTAACATCCTGAAAATCCGGCGGATAACTATTTTGACCAAAACAAATACTCGGTTCTTATCAAGTGGGCCTGTTATTGGATTTCGACTCATGTGACGATTTTTATTGAACTGATTAAGAAGTTTGACGCATATGTCTTGGGTTAAAGGTAATATAGGGACCCGTTTTGTCATTATGCAAAGATGTTTATTATTACTTTGAAAACAAGATATCTTATTATTATACATGAGGGCCTAGGCGCAAGTATGAGTTGTCCTTTGAAGACAAGAAGACTCATGGCACCATGGGAATAAACGGAGGACCTTATACATTTAGTTACAAAACTAAAGAGTATCTTTATATTTTGTTTTGATTTGGAGGGCTTTGTTGCAAATTGTTAATCATCATCATTTGGTTAAAACCCTAAAGCCGACGCTTTGAAAAGAAGCAAAGGAACAGAGAAGTTTGTGATTCCTAGTCGAGTCTGTATTCATCTTGGCCCTCTCCATGGATTGTTAGGTACTCCTAACGCCTACAATTCGATTCACACCTGATAGCTTGATCGAAACAGAGGCTCACAGCCCAGGTCGACGTCTTTTGGGTCTCATATATGCGCTCGCCTTGCATGAGTTTGCTTGGATTCGAGGCATTACGCGGTGCACTCTAGGGTGTCGAGAGCTCCACCTTATTGTTCTTGAAGACGGTTACGACATTGAGTGATGAATCTTCGCTTCAGAATGCTTCTTGTGAGAATTATTGGTTACGAACGGGTTGAAGTTAACTTACGGGTTTCATTACACCAATTTTGCTGGTGTGGTGTTTGTCCTGTTATGTGATCTCGGCAATACATGCTTGACGTTTTTAGTGGATAACTTAACAATCGTTTCGAGCTCGTTTTGCTAACGATCTCACCCTTACTTCAGGTATAAACTTCTGGCCTAATTTATGGTTATGATGAGATTACGGGTCGGATGTGGCTGGGTGAATAGCGTGTAGACAAGCCATGACGGCTTACGACTATACTGCATGAGTACCATTTGCTGGTTGCAATAACAGGGTAGATTTGTAGAATGAAGATCAACACCTAACACACTTGCAAGACCATGGTTTTAGACTAAATGTTTATTTACATGAACATTGTGTCCTGATGAAGTTAAAGGTTACCATGGGACTAGTTTTTTTTATGACATTATATTAATAATGATGATGCATGAACCTACATTAGAATTGTTATAAAAAAAATAATATCAACAGTGGCTGTAACCTTATGAAATTTTTACCAAATTTTAATCTTTAATTATTTTATCACATTCTCGTTTATTTTGTAAAAGTTACAAATCAATGTCTAAATTTATTTTCATTTTAAACAACTTTAAAGTTTTTTTTTTATAAATTCAAAGAAATATAGATTTTCCCATACTAAACTATATATGTTCTAACCTTTATTTAGTTATTCAGTTATTCATTTATTAATATTTTTTTTCTTAAAACAATTCACATTGTAAAACAATTCACATTACATTTACGTTATCTAAGTAAATGCCAAAACTTAAACAATTAATTTAAGAATAATGAGTTGTACCAAACCAAGAAAATCCATCCGAAGCTCATAAACAACCCAAACACCCATCAAACCCAGCCCAGTTAACCACTTCTTCTTCTTCCCAGTTTCCTTGCTGAAAAATCCGGCGAGACTTCCGGCCGTTCCTAGCCAAAAATGGAAACCACAACCTCATGAACGAATTTCAAATCTAAACTAGCTCTCCTACGCGTTTCTCATTAAATAACCGACACTCGCCACGCAAGCATGACCCGTCAAACCTCGTATTAAACGCATAATCACACTCCAAAAATCTCGGTCCTTGACCAAAATAAACAAGTAAAGCTACGCGTTTTTGAGCTCGAGTATAAAGGGAACTCACCTTTTGGACCAGAAAAAAATAACCCATCACCAAAAACCTCCGTCGTCCTCTCCCCGGTTGCAGGTATCACCCGTTTTGTTGAATAATCTGCAAGCGCAATCACCACCATGTTGCCACCATAACCACTACCCCTGCCTTACGAAACCACCACAGTCGAAAACTGTCTCCCTCGTCCATCTCTCTTAAGTCTCACGGCCCTCCCTCTGTTTCCCCGACCATTCTTTTCGTCAACCCAAGACACCACCAAATACACAATAACAACCTCTGCCACCGTCACCGCAACCGTCGGCAATCACCAGGCAACACGTGAATATTCTTTTTCACATGAGTTCACTTTTGGTGTCGTAGTCGTAGTCGCCTACAGAAACAAACATCTATTTGAGGTAACCCTTTTATGGCCTTAGTTTTTGTTAGCAAATTATCTATGGAGCCTAAGATACAAACCATTAAACTTGAATTTTTGGGTTTTGGGTGGGTCCCTTTGGTAATTAGATTCGAACAGTATGTTTTCCCTCATAAATAAAAGTGTCATTTCCCTTGAATGTGTATTAACCTATTTTACCAAAGTGCTTATCGTAACAATAAGTAAATTGTTTAACTTATTCATTTATTTATTTTTTAAAAAGTTAAGGAATTTATATAGTGTTTATTTAGTTCAAGTAAATAATGGTTTATATCATAAAAAAAAATAGTATTATTAATAAATCAAGTAATTTTTTTTTTAAAAGTCTGATAAACAACTATCATTAATTAATTTGTTAAAGGTCAACCCATACTATAGATACTAAAACAACCCTCTTAATTAGGTGCAAGTTTTATTCTAGCAAGTCCATCACAATCAAGGTGAGTTTTACATAGCCCCTTTTCTATTTATCACCATTTTTTGGGTGAAACATGTTTATAACATCATCATTGCAATTCAATCATCAATGTGTCTATGTGTTTTCTATGTTGCATTATGTCTTGAACATGATTAGAGTAAGCACCATTCTAGCATAATCATTAACATTGATCAGCCGGCGGTATACATTGATAGATCTATTGGACTGACAATCCCACCCGGATACGTGCCTCCTACAAAGGTAGCGTGGGTGTTTGTTATCGTATAACATATTGGACCATGAGCGTATGGTATGTATCATTTTATAACAGTCATCAGGGTTGATTATGCACTCGATTTATTTCTAGTATGTTCTCACATATGGACTAGATTGACATGACACATGAATTGCACATCATTTTTACTCAATTATCAAAAACCTATGTAATTCTCACCAACTTTTGTTGACCCAAAACCTTTTCAACTTAACATGTTTCAGGTTCTATTTGCTTGAAGATTTGAATTGGTGCTTGAAGATATGTGTATAGTTTTGTTCAATTTGATGTACAAATTCTAGAACAATTGTATGTAATTCAATTAAATCATTTAATGAAATTTATTATTTACCATGAGCTACTGAACAATCATTCAATACGTGACATCCCGATGTTTCCGCCATCGGTTGGGGTGTTACAGATTGGTATCAGAGCCATGGTTATAGGGAATTAGGTTATTAGAAAAATAATCTAGTCTATAACCATAGGATTTAACCAGTACTTGCTTGTTTACTTGCTATTCTCTATCTCTCTCTTATCCCTACTTTCATCCTCACAAGAAGGTTGCTCTCCATCACTGGATCTAGGGCTGGCAAATCGTGTCCCTAACAGGTTAACAGGTCTCTGACGCGCGCGAACAATCAAGTTCTAAACATGAACACGACTCGTTTAACTCATTTATATCTCATGTTTATAACACAGTTTTATGTTTTATGTACCAAAAAAGGGAAATGAAAGATTTTTGCCTCTTAATTCTAAGTATTAAAAAAAGTCAAAAAATCAAATAGTGTACTTTTCAGTCAAACAGGTCTTATCGTGTCTTAACAGGTTACCCATTGCCAGCCCTAACTGGATCTACCCGTTAGACTAATAGGACAAAATTCTCAGGTTTAACCTGAACCCCCACCATTTGAATGATGTCTATTTTCTCTTTAATTCTATGTACTGACACTTTTTGTTTCAAGTAATAAATTCAAGTATTATCATAACATCTGAGTGCATGCTTGTTTGAATGTGAACAATTTGCTATATCTATAATCATACTTGCTTACTTGTACATCAATTAGTTGACTACCAAACAACCTACTCAACGATTGGTAGAGGTCATCATGTCTTTCCAACAGTCGGGAGAGGCCCTACCACCTGCTCAACGACTGGTGGAGACTATCGAACCTGCTCAATAATCTGTAGAGTTATAAAAGGACACAAAACCCTAATGTAAGGTAAATTGGTAATTACGGTCCGGAACGTAATCATGAATTTACAGGTACGTTAAGGTAGTGAGAAATTTTATCAAGGTTTTCAGTAGTCGACCAATTGTAAACCTTGTTTTTTTTAATAACTTCGAGACGAAGTTTCCAAAAGTAGGGGAGACTGTAACCTTATGAAATTTTTACCAAATTTTAATCTTTAATTATTTTATCACATTCTCGTTTATTTTGTAAAAGTTACAAATCAATGTCTAAATTTATTTTCATTTTAAACAACTTTAAAGTTTTTTTTTTATAAATTCAAAGAAATATAGATTTTCCCATACTAAACTATATATGTTCTAACCTTTATTTAGTTATTCAGTTATTCATTTATTAATATTTTTTTTCTTAAAACAATTCACATTGTAAAACAATTCACATTACATTTACGTTATCTAAGTAAATGCCAAAACTTAAACAATTAATTTAAGAATAATGAGTTGTACCAAACCAAGAAAATCCATCCGAAGCTCATAAACAACCCAAACACCCATCAAACCCAGCCCAGTTAACCACTTCTTCTTCTTCCCAGTTTCCTTGCTGAAAATCCGGCGAGACTTCCGGCCGTTCCTAGCCAAAAATGGAAACCACAACCTCATGAACGAATTTCAAATCTAAACTAGCTCTCCTACGCGTTTCTCATTAAATAACCGACACTCGCCACGCAAGCATGACCCGTCAAACCTCGTATTAAACGCATAATCACACTCCAAAAATCTCGGTCCTTGACCAAAATAAACAAGTAAAGCTACGCGTTTTTGAGCTCGAGTATAAAGGGAACTCACCTTTTGGACCAGAAAAAAATAACCCATCACCAAAAACCTCCGTCGTCCTCTCCCCGGTTGCAGGTATCACCCGTTTTGTTGAATAATCTGCAAGCGCAATCACCACCATGTTGCCACCATAACCACTACCCCTGCCTTACGAAACCACCACAGTCGAAAACTGTCTCCCTCGTCCATCTCTCTTAAGTCTCACGGCCCTCCCTCTGTTTCCCCGACCATTCTTTTCGTCAACCCAAGACACCACCAAATACACAATAACAACCTCTGCCACCGTCACCGCAACCGTCGGCAATCACCAGGCAACACGTGAATATTCTTTTTCACATGAGTTCACTTTTGGTGTCGTAGTCGTAGTCGCCTACAGAAACAAACATCTATTTGAGGTAACCCTTTTATGGCCTTAGTTTTTGTTAGCAAATTATCTATGGAGCCTAAGATACAAACCATTAAACTTGAATTTTTGGGTTTTGGGTGGGTCCCTTTGGTAATTAGATTCGAACAGTATGTTTTCCCTCATAAATAAAAGTGTCATTTCCCTTGAATGTGTATTAACCTATTTTACCAAAGTGCTTATCGTAACAATAAGTAAATTGTTTAACTTATTCATTTATTTATTTTTTAAAAAGTTAAGGAATTTATATAGTGTTTATTTAGTTCAAGTAAATAATGGTTTATATCATAAAAAAAAATAGTATTATTAATAAATCAAGTAATTTTTTTTTTAAAAGTCTGATAAACAACTATCATTAATTAATTTGTTAAAGGTCAACCCATACTATAGATACTAAAACAACCCTCTTAATTAGGTGCAAGTTTTATTCTAGCAAGTCCATCACAATCAAGGTGAGTTTTACATAGCCCCTTTTCTATTTATCACCATTTTTGGGGTGAAACATGTTTATAACATCATCATTGCAATTCAATCATCAATGTGTCTATGTGTTTTCTATGTTGCATTATGTCTTGAACATGATTAGACTAAGCACCATTCTAGCATAATCATTAACATTGATCAGCCGGCGGTATACATTGATAGATCTATTGGACTGACAATCCCACCCGGATACGTGCCTCCTACAAAGGTAGCGTGGGTGTTTGTTATCGTATAACATATTGGACCATGAGCGTATGGTATGTATCATTTTATAACAGTCATCAGGGTTGATTATGCACTCGATTTATTTCTAGTATGTTCTCACATATGGACTAGATTGACATGACACATGAATTGCACATCATTTTTACTCAATTATCAAAAACCTATGTAATTCTCACCAACTTTTGTTGACCCAAAACCTTTTCAACTTAACATGTTTCAGGTTCTATTTGCTTGAAGATTTGAATTGGTGCTTGAAGATATGTGTATAGTTTTGTTCAATTTGATGTACAAATTCTAGAACAATTGTATGTAATTCAATTAAATCATTTAATGAAATTTATTATTTACCATGAGCTACTGAACAATCATTCAATACGTGACATCCCGATGTTTCCGCCATCGGTTGGGGTGTTACAGTGGCCATGATATGTGTGCTTTTGAGGGGTTAACATCAACTGCATAGCATTAAAATCATGCATTGCTAGTTTATGATGTGCATGATTCAAACGTAGAAAGCTTGGTTATATTACAAGTGGAAGTTAGTGTGCTTGATACCTTCATAAACCTTTAAAGATAGCAACGGTTATCCATATCTTGACAGGCCTTGGATTGTTTACACCTCGCTATAGAAATTTCTAACTTAGAGGACGAGCAGTTTGATAAGGTGAGTTCTTGCGCCCACTCTTTTAGTTATTATTCTAAATATTTTTGGGCTAATGTGCATGCTAAACCAGCATGATTATTTTTGTGAAGACACAAAATATTTCGATGAAGTTATAAATATTTTTGTGTACGAACGAAATCTATATTAACTCATACATATTATTTTAGCACATGAAACGTAAGTGGGCGGAATGCGCCTAATGGGTTATTATATGGTTTGAGTTATATGTGTTATTAGAAGTGGGATAGGCCTACTCTGATTTATGGTATAGTTTTTGTGTATGATAGAAATCCATATTTACTCATATATAATATTTTGGCATGAAACGTAAGTAAGGTATATGTTATATGTACCTACGTGTTTAAAGGCAACTAAAATAAAACATATATGGATGGCTGTATATGTTTATATGAATATAAACGTTAGATTATGAGGTGTAAAGGTACGTAGGTATACGTATGATGATTTAAATATATATTTATACGCAAGTATATGTGAACTCATGATGCCATTCTTACTGTTTTTAAAACTTTTGGGCTGATATGCATGTCGTATAAAATATTGGAAGCTTTATTTGTTAATCAGGTTTTGTCTTGATTAAAGTGTGGATTAAGTTTTTATTTGATAAGCGAAATGCGCTTAGTATCTTGAACATGTATTTGAAACCTTACTTGGTATATCAAGTTTTGTCTTGATTGTTACTTGTTTAGGTTATATGGGTTATTATATGTATAATGTGTATATATATATCTATATATATATATAAATTGTGCATGTAAGTTATCGGGAATATAAACTGAGCTATAATAGTATGTGATATGCCTGCAATAAATTATAGTTAGGGTTTGAGTCGAGTAGGCGAAATGCGCTTATGCAGACTTAGTATTGTTATGCAAAATAAGTGGGATGCGCTTATCATGCATTGTAACTAAAGTCTTGGATTGAATAGGCGGATTGCGCTTATCCTAGACTTTAAATATTGCTTAGGGAACAATTAGGCGGATTGCGCGTATTGTTGATTCTAAGGTTATAGTATTTTGTTATTGTTTATTTTAACAACTTACTATTATTGAAAACTTATAAAACTTGAACTCACTCAGCGTAGCTGACTTTTGCATACACGTTAGATTGATCTCAGGTTGTGGATGAATAAAGGGCGCCTTGGCATGCAGTGGAGCTACTCAGTTGCGGTTGACATTTCAATTAAGAAGACGTCTACGAGATTTGCTCAAACGTTATTTACATATTTTTTTAAGCTTTTAGTTGATTATTAAATATTCTTTTGACCCGTCTTGGGCAAACCATGTTTGGAAATCTAAAAATTTCTTTTAACATTCCGCTGCATATTTTCTGAAATAAAATAAGATTTCTTTTGAATTGTTAACATGGTTCTAGTATTTGAATGCCAACTGTTTGACCTGTCGATTTTGAGGGTCTTACAAGTTGGTATCGGAGCAATGGTTCGAGGGATTTGGGCTGTTTGTGCTTGAACTCGAATCGGGTATGGGACCAAACTGTTACTAAGAAATGTCAACTGCTGGGTAGCTGCATGCCAAGAGGTAATCCTTAATTTTTGGCGTATGTCTATTTATATTTATATATTTACACTTCATTGTATGCTTAATAGCATGAAGTCATAAACAGGCGGTTAGTGCCTTTACCTTTTGATGTAGCATGGGAAGTTTATTATGTAGTGAGTAATGCACGACACATAGGTTATGATGCTTCTCGTTGAACACTTAGATACATAAAGTGTTAGAAGGAAACCCAATAACTATATTTGTTTTAAGTATGTTATGATGGATCTTAATGAGTGCTTAATTGTAATAATTCATAGGGGTGTATGCTCTTGTGTTTTGAGGTAGGGTAGAATTCCCTTCTTCGTTTGTTAATTGCAAACCTTTAAGGTTTAATAGCTAAATACCATGTGTATTTGTGTTAATGTGTAGGCAGAATTGTTAATGTGGTCGTAACTTGTCATGTTTAGGGTGACTAAAGTAAAGTAAACAGCTAATCACACTTGATCAACGTTATTAGAAGTTTACCCTTACTTTACACATCCTGAATATGTCTTGTGACTGATCATGTGATAACTTTTTCGTAAATGTTTAGTATGGGTTATGTCAATCATTTGTATTGGGTTAGATAAGATCCCAAGGATACTAGACATTTAATCGAGGATAAGGTTACAGTAGGAAATTCACCCCTTGTGACCAAGGCTGTATATAATTGTCGGGTCGAGTTATCGGGCCATAGTCTTCCTATTCTCTTGTACTTAATGTCATTGGGTTGCTTTGATGTTATTCTTTGGATGCTACCGTGGATGCTCACTTTGTGTGCGGGCGGGGACTCATGCGACTTACAACTCCTGATGGGAATCGTATTACTGTTCATGGGCACGATGGTTGCTCATTACCTCAAATTATATCTATGCTAAAGGCGGGGAACATGTTTAAGCGTTGATGTAAGGCGTACCTGGCGCAGGTCTTGGATGTAGGGGGGCTGATATCCCTAAGCTAGGGGATGTCCCCGTAGTGCGGGATTACTCGGATGTATTTCCCGAGGATTTGACAGAATCGCCATCGGACCGTGAGGTTGAGTTCCAAATAGACCTCGTGCTGGAAGCTAAACCTGTAGCCAGAGACCTTACCTCCTAGCCCCTGCGTAGATGAAAGAACTCTTAACTCCGTTGGAGGATTTGCTCGAGAAATGATTCATTAGACCGAGTATCCCACCATGGGGTGCGCCGGTTTTAATTGTAAAAAAAAGATGATAGCATGCGGATGTGTATCACTTGACGGTGAAGAATAGATATCCTTTACCGAGAACTGACGGTTTATTTCGATCAGCTCCAAGGAGCTAATTGGCTCTCGAGAATTGATCTTAGATCGGGTTATCATCAGCTGAAAATACGAGAGCAGGACATTTTCCGTACTCGATATGGACATGATGAGTTTTGGTAATGTCATTTGACCTGACTAACGTGCTGCGGTATTCATGGATTTGATGAACAGGGTGCGTAGGCCAATGCTCAACTGTTTTTTTTATTGTTTCCATTGATGACATGCTCATATACTTCGAAAGAGAAGAAGAACCATATTCTACATTGCAAGAAGGTTCTTCAAACTCTAAGGAATGAGGAGCTTTGCGCTAAAATTCTCAAAGGTGCTTTCTGATTTCATGAGGGTCAATATTCTGGCCCATGTCATCAATTCCGCCAGTACCATGGTAGATTCCATGAAGGTACAAGCAGTGATGAACTGGGCGACACCAAAATCATTGTCTGATATTAGTAGCTTCTTGGGTTGGCAGGTTGTTATCGGAGGTGCGTACAGGATTTCTCAAAGATAGCTCACTAACTAAACTAACCAAGAATGAGGTGAGATTTTCTTGGTACTTGGACCAAGAGAATGCTTTTCTTGAAACCAAAGAAAAGTTTGACACCGGATTTGCGGGTCTTACAAGTTTGACACATCCATCGATCCTAGTCTTACCGGGTTGGATGGAGGATGTAGTGGTTTTTCGGAGGCGTCACCTGGGGGTCTCAGGTGTGTACTTAGGCAGCACGGTAAGGTGATAGCTTATGCCTCTCGCCATCTGGAACCCCACGAGATTTACTACACGACTCATGATTTCGAGTTAACAGCCGTTGTTTTTACACTTAAACTGCGGAGACATTACTTATGTGGGGTTCCTTGCACCATTTATACCGACCATAAGAGTTAGAGATATTTCATTGAGCAAAAGGACCTTAACATGAGGCAGCGCAGGTAGTTAGAATTAATCAAGGACTAGGATGTGGAGATTTTGTATCACCCAGGAAAGGCTAATGTGGTGGCAGACGTGTTGAGCCAAAAGGAGAGGCCTAGACCACTCGAGTGAAGTCTTGTCAGCTTATTTTGAAACTGGAAGTGGGAGCATCTTACTATGTATTTCATGACTAAACTACCCCATACGCCAAAGGTGTTTGACACCACATGGGTGGTGGTGGATTGGTTGACAAAGATTATCCACTTCTTGTCGATACGGGGGACCTTTAACTCCGAAAGGTTGGCATAATTTTTCCTTCGAGAGATTGTATCTAAGCACGGTGTGCCAGTGTTATTGTTTCCGATAGAGACACTCGTTCTACGTGAATGGGTACTGGGTTACACTTCAGCACCGCGTATCACCCGCAGACGGATGGTCAGTCGAAAAAAAAAACCCATCCAAACTCTGAAAGATATGCTTCGAGTATGCATTATTGATTTTGGCGGTAGCTGGAGTATCAAGTACCATTGGCGGAGTTTTCATATAACAATAGCCATCACGCCACTATTTGGATGCCACCGTATGAGAAGTTGTGCTTCGCGACTACCTGACCTTATAAACTAGGCTATGATAGAAGTGAGATATGCTTGCTCTGATCTGTAGTATTGGTTTTGTTTCATGATTATTACTTTGCTGTACTGAGTTGTAACCTAAAATGATCATATGAATGTCCCGCCTCATGTAGAAGTAAGTGGATTGGAATAGCAGTAGAAAGGCTATTCTTAAAACATCACATTTGGTGGTTCCCTATCTAAGAGGATTTGAGGACGAATCCTATTATAAGGAGGGTAGACTTGTAACATCCTGAAAATCTGGCGGATAACTATTTTGACCAAAACAAATACTCGATTCTTATCAAGTGGGCCTGTTATTGGATTTCGACTCATGTGACGATTTTTATTGAACTGATTAAGAAGTTTGACGCATATGTCTTGGGTTAAAGGTAATATAGGGACCCATTTTGTCATTATGCAAAGATGTTTATTATTACTTTGAAAACAAGATATCTTATTATTATACATGAGGGGCCTAGGCGCAAGTATGAGTTGTCCTTTGAAGACAAGAAGACTCATGGCACCATGGGAATAAACGGAGGACCTTATACATTTAGTTACAAAACTAAAGAGTATCTTTATATTTTGTTTTGAATTGGAGGTCTTTGTTGCAAATTGTTAATCATCATCATTTGGTTAAAACCCTAAAGCCGACGCTTTGAAAAGAAGCAAAGGAACAGAGAAGTTTGTGATTCCTAGTCGAGTCTGTATTCATCTTGGCCCTCTCCATGGATTGTTAGGTACTCCTCACGCCTACAATTCGATTCACACCTGATAGCTTGATCGAAACAGAGGCTCACAGCCCAGGTCGACGTCTTTTGGGTCTCGTATATGCGCTCGCCTTGCATGAGTTTGCTTGGATTCGAGGCATTACGCGGTGCACTCTAGGGTGTCGAGAGCTCCACCTTATTGTTCTTGAAGACGGTTACGACATTGAGTGATGGATCTTCGCTTCAGAATGCTTCTTGTGAGAATTATTGGTTACGAACGGGTTGAAGTTAACTTACGGGTTTCATTACACCAATTTTGCTGGTGTGGTGTTTGTCCTGTTATGTGATCTCGGCAATACATGCTTGACGTTTTTAGTGGATAACTTAACAATCGTTTCGAGCTCGCTTTGCTAACGATCTCACCCTTACTTCAGGTATAAACTTCTGGCCTAATTTATGGTTATGATGAGATTACGGGTCGGATGTGGCTGGGTGAATAGCGTGTAGACAAGCCATGACGGCTTACGACTATACTGCATGAGTACCATTTGCTGGTTGCAATAACAGGGTAGATTTGTAGAATGAAGATCAACACCTAACACACTTGCAAGACCATGGTTTTAGACTAAATGTTTATTTACATGAACATTGTGTCCAGATGAAGTTAAAGGTTACCATGGGACTAGTTTTTTTTATGACATTATATTAATAATGATGGTGCATGAACCTACATTAGAATTGTTATAAAAAAAATAATATCAACAGTGGCCATGATATGTGTGCTTTTGAGGGGTTAACATCAACTGCATAGCATTAAAATCATGCATTGCTAGTTTATGATGTGCATGATTCAAACGTAGAAAGCTTGGTTATATTACAAGTGGAAGTTAGTGTGCTTGATACCTTCATAAACCTTTAAAGATAGCAACGGTTATCCATATCTTGACAGGCCTTGGATTGTTTACACCTCGCTATAGAAATTTCTAACTTAGAGGACGAGCAGTTTGATAAGGTGAGTTCTTGCGCCCACTCTTTTAGTTATTATTCTAAATATTTTTGGGCTAATGTGCATGCTAAACCAACATGATTATTTTTGTGAAGACACAAAATATTTCGATGAAGTTATAAATATTTTTGTGTACGATCGAAATCTATATTAACTCATACATATTATTTTAGCACATGAAACGTAAGTGGGCGGAATGCGCCTAATGTGTTATTATATGGTTTGAGTTATATGTGTTATTAGAAGTGGGATAGGCCTACTCTGATTTATGGTATAGTTTTTGTGTATGATAGAAATCCATATTTACTCATATATAATATTTTGGCATGAAACGTAAGTAAGGTATATGTTATATGTACCTACGTGTTTAATGGCAACTAAAATAAAACATATATGGATGGTTGTATATGTTTATATGAATATAAACGTTAGATTATGAGGTGTAAAGGTACGTAGGTATACGTATGATGATTTAAATATATATTTATACGCAAGTATATGTGAACTCATGATGCCATTCTTACTATTTTTAAAACTTTTGGGCTGATATGCATGTCGTATAAAATATTGAAAGCTTTATTTGTTAATCAGGTTTTGTCTTGATTAAAGTGTGGATTAAGTTTTTATTTGATAAGCGAAATGCGCTTAGTATCTTGAACATGTATTTGAAACCTTACTTGGTAGATCAAGTTTTGTCTTGATTGTTACTTGTTTAGGTTATATGGGTTATTATATGTATAATGTGTATATATATATCTATATATATATATATAAATTGTGCATGTAAGTTATCGGGAATATAAACTGAGCTATAATAGTATGTGATATGCCTGCAATAAATTATAGTTAGGGTTTGAGTCGAGTAGGCGAAATGCGCTTATGCAGACTTAGTATTGTTATGCAAAATAAGTGGGATGCGCTTATCATGCATTGTAACTAAAGTCTTGGAATGAATAGGCGGATTGCGCTTATCCTAGACTTTAAATATTGCTTAGGGAACAATTAGGCGGATTGCGCGTATTGTTGATTCTAAGGTTATAGTATTTTGTTATTGTTTATTTTAACAACTTACTATTATTAAAACTTATAAAACTTGAACTTACTCAGCGTAGCTGACTTTTGCATACACGTTATATTGATCTCAGGTTGTGGATGAATAAAGGGCGCCTTGGCATGCAGTGGAGCTACTCAGTTGCGGTTGACATTTCAATTAAGAAGACGTCTACGAGATTTGCTCAAACGTTATTTACATATTTTTTTAAGCTTTTAGTTGATTATTAAATATTCTTTTGACCCGTCTTGGGCAAACCATGTTTGGAAATCTAAAAATTTCTTTTAACATTCCGCTGCATATTTTCTGAAATAAAATAAGATTTCTTTTGAATTGTTAACATGGTTCTAGTATTTGAATGCCAACTGTTTGACCTGTCGATTTTGAGGGTCTTACATCAATAAGTTATAAGTCAAAAGTTGGGATAAAAATAGAGAGCCAAACATACCCTTAGTGGTATGAAATCATAAAATTTATGTCAATAGAAACAATAGAGGAAAAAAAACCCATCTTACAAGTACATTAGATGGAATAAAATTTCATGGACGTCTTTTAAGGTAAACACCACTCTTCTTCACTATCATTGACAAAGCCTTCCAATAGAACCTTCACCAATCAATACATTTGATCCCAAATTCTTGTTTTCTTTTTCGGTTAATCAATCAAAAGTGCGGACACTTCAATTATTAGTACTTCTTTTTGCCCACCAAAATTCTCTATCGGTTGTACTTTGTCCTTCTGTTGTCCTACATTTCATGTAGAAAAAAAAATTATAATTATTCCAATGTTCAAACCATGATAATCATTAATTGCTTTATCTGAAAACAATATTTATAAAATGGTCATGATACAAGTAGATGTACAATTTTTACAAAGTGGTCAATCTTAAGAATGACAAAGATGTTCTAAAATAGTGTTCTCCCGCTACATTTCTTATTTGTTTTTATAGTGTCTAGTTGCAACAACGACGTGTAGGTGGTGAGGTCATGGTCGTGTCGGTGGCAATGGGTAGGTGGTGGTGATACTGATGGGTGGCAATGGGTAGGTGGTGGTGATGGGTGGCAATCCCACAAATCTAGTAATTTAAACTGGTATTCACACAAAATCCACTAATTTAAATTTGTAAATTTAAGTGAAACCAACCAACACATAATGCAAATTAGGAATGTTATATAATGCATAGATCAATGCTTCATTGCTTCTGAACATAAGTAATGTAACAGGCGGCTTTGTTACAACTTGAACTAAAAGAACATATACAAGAAGTTGTTAGGATATTCTAACAAAAAAAAAAGTATTCAAGTCAGATCATGAATACTTGATGTATTCTTCTTTTGGTGATATGCATTAGCACAAAGGGCCACCATTTTACCAAATAATCATATATTCTATTTTTAACCACTTTCAAAAGAAAAAAAAAACATAGTGAAGGTGAAGAGTATTGTGGGGTTTCAAGGATTACAATATTCAATTGGGTGTTTATGGTGTTTATGAAAGGGTTACATCTTCATGTGGACACAAAGAGTGCATAAGAGATATATACAATTAGTATTAAAGGTTGTACATGAGGGCATAAAAAGAAGAAAATGACAAAAAAAAAATAGAGATTTGTAAAGGACACTTGATATACCATCTTAACGTTGGACATATTTGGCCATGTCTCCTCCTTTATAATGTTGTATAGATAGTTGTGGTTTATGTAGTTGCATTACAATTGCTATCATATATTACGTAGAGTATTAGATAGTGATCAACATTTAGATAATGATTAGCATTTGTATCTGTATATATTAATATTTCAAAGCATGAAATCATACATTTTGGTGTGTCATGTGGCATCCTCCTCTTTATTTCAATCTAAAAGTCTTTTTCTCTCTCATGTTTTCCTCACAATTTTAAAACGTTAATAACTTTTATGTACGAGATTTTCTATAAAAAAATTACACCAAATTAACGAACGTTTGATTATCTTTCCAACGAATACCATAGTGCTATACAAAAAACGAAAAAAAAATGGCTTTTTTTTTGTGGGTTTTTGGTCATACACGGAAAAAAAAACACAATGTATTCAGTTAATTCATTAATCATATTTAGGGAAGTCACTAATCATGTTCAAACTAGAATTTCATCTTCATCAAGCAGAATAGGTTAAAACCACTTCTTTTTTTTAAAAAAAATCACATCTTCAAGACCACCGTTTCAATCACGCCTCGTAATGGTTGTTTTTAGCTCTCCTCTTCATCCAAACATACATCTTCTTTTTAATACATACATTTTCATTCTTATTCACATGATCAAAATTGTTGTTTTCTTATATTATACTACATTAATTTCTATGTTACATCATAACACGTATTTTATCGCTTCATATTAGATTTATCTAGCCCAAAAAACTTCTGGGATATAATTTAGTTTTCTATAATCTATAATGAAGTTAATAATTATCATTATCTAATAGCCTATTAATCAACCACGGCCCCCAGCCCAATACACCTAGATCAAGTCCAAGACACAACTTAAAGCCTGAAACCATCTAAATAAATGTTATACTATTTATAGTTAGTATAAACTGGTGGGATTTCCCGCGCTACGCAGCAGAAATTCGGTCGGTATCAGTTTAGCTTGCTATCGTACTGGTATGATACTAACACTTGGTATAACAATCTGAAGAGAAAACATAAAAAAATTATGATATGCATAGAAGGATATTGAGACGTGTTTTATATGTATTCTACACAGTATAATAAAAACGAGAAGAGTAAGGATACAAAAGCACAATAGACCACGAATTATGACACAATGAGCCTCTAAATATAACACAATGCCGAAAAATATAACACAATACTGAAGAAAAAAGACACAATAAATCGCAAAAATGACACAATTATGAAAATAAGAAAAATACACAATGATATAACGTAAATTTTAAAAACTACAAGCTAAAAATTTAAAAAAGCAAAAACCTAAAACTAAGATTGTAGGGTTTGATGATACGGTTTCAATGTCGCTTGAATGAGTTCAATCGGAGTTCGTTTGATACCCTTCCTACGACTTCCTGTTTTTCTTTCACTGTGTATTTGATCTGGGGTGTTCAGAATTCGATTCAGATTCGAAAAATTCGAAATTCGACTTACTTCAATTCGATTACCAAGAATTCGATTCGATTATTAAGAATTCGAATTCGAGTCCAGTAAATCGAATACGAATTTATAATTTTAAATTCGTTTCGATTCGAAATTTGAATAAAACTTTACTTGTATATTTTTAAATATATATATATATATACACACACACATACACATTATTATATACACAAATATACACATTGAAAAACAGAACTTCTAAATTTTGGACAAACTCTAAGAACCCATAATGTCTACAACTATTACCATAACCATAATTTACATATTTACTTTATACATCACAAAACTCTAACAAACTATACTCTTCACTATTTTTACTGTTCATGTATTTGAATTATTTTTGTTTATCAATTTTGTAGATTTGTATTTTATATGTTAAAAATAATGAGTTTATATTAGTTTTAAAACTAAAAGTAAAACAATTTATTATTTATGGTGAATTTGAACTAAATCCAATTTATTCAAATTCGATTCGAATTTGAGTTTCTTATTCGAATCGTATAAATTGAATTTTAAGCGAATACGAATCGAATACGAATTCAGGTAAAAATATTAAAAATTCAAGAAATTTGATTCAAATAATTAGAAAATTCGTTATTCGATTCGTTGAACACCCCTAATTTGATCCTTACCCTCGATAAAGAACCGTAATAAAGAACCATAAATATGAATATAGGTAAAGATGTTATTGATTAATGTCGGTTAGGTTTGGGGTGGGGGGGACTGATTTCAATTAAATCTAAACGAAAACATATACGCAACATTAAAAACATTAAAGGTAAGTTTTGACCATTAACAAAAAATCATAATAATTGTGAAAATGTGTACCCAACAATAGTGTCGGTAACAAAAGTATTTAAAGGTTAAAACTAAGGGGGTACGGGGCGCATACCGATTTGGTCACAGGTACCCACTACCAGCACGGTAACACCGCCGCCACCCATGCTGGTAGTGGTCCCGTGAACCATTTTGCTGGTTCTTTTTACCGCACGGTAAGCACTGAATTCAATGCAAAGATCCAATCTTTCTTTCTCTCTCTGTTAACCGTCCGTTGACCACTACTACATAGATCAGATCTCGATCATTGGATGATTTAGGAGCGATGACATTATCATCAACAACAACAGAGACGGTGAGTGGTTTAGTGACTGGTGATGTGGGGGTGGGTAGTTTAGCCACTGGCGGAGACGGTGGTGGTGGTCACAGGTAGAAAGACTGTAGAGAAGATGATGACTTACTATCAATGGTAAGAAAAGTTTTTGTTGGAGGGAACAACTAATGGTGTCGATTATTTTAAAGCCCCGGTTTTGTTCCTATTCGGTAAGTCGGTGGTGAAGTGAATCAATGATTATTACATCTTGTTCCTATTCGGTAAGTCGGCGGTGAAGGGAACAAGTTATACTTATCTATAATTGAATTTGTCACACCCTCAAATTCCACTTGCGGGGTTTTACCGCAAGGCGCGTGACACACCAGGATCCAAGTCAACGGTCACAATAAACGACAAACTAAATGCAAGATACGTAAACCATTCATTAAGCTTAAAAGTATAGACAACTACAGCGGAAACATAAACGTCTCATAAGATGAGAAATCAAAAGTTTGACAGTGTTTGAAACCATGCAAATGAAACCTAGACGCCGTGCGACACCGTGCGCCTATTGACTTTTGCTACCTTAGCGACCTGAGAAAATATTCTAAAAACGTCAGCACATAATGCTAGCGAGTCACAGAGTTTTAAGTTGCAGAAGTAGTATTGTTTGAATCGCCCAAACCAATCGATGTTTGTAAAACCCGGCCAATCAATGTTTGCTAACCCTGGCCAAATAATGTTTGTAAACCCTGGCCAAATAATGTTCGTAAACCTTGGCCAAATAATGTTTGTAAACCCTAGCCAAATAAACCCTGGCCAAATAATGTTTGTAAACCCTGGCCAAAAAACCCTGGTCAAATAATATTTGTAAATCCTAGCCAAATAATATTTGTAAATCCTAGCTAAATAAACCATGGCAAAATAATGTTTGTAAATCCTAGCCAAATTAACCCTAGCCAAATAATATTTGTAAATCCTGGCCAAATAAACCCTGGCCAAATAATGTTTGTAAATCCTAGCAAAATAAACCCTGGACAAATAATGTTTGTAAATCCTGGCCAAATAAACCCTGGCCAAATAATGTTTGTAAATCAGACCACCCAATCCTTACATCTATACCTGATGCTAGCTAGACATCGTTACATGATACTATAGTGTCGTGAACCACTGCTGAATGTTAGAATGCCTCTATACCCGTCACCGGTTCATCACCCGGTGCCGTAAGTTTGTAGGACAAATATGCACCCGCCATCGACCTCCAATCGGCCCGAGTGGGGCTTGCCAGGCCCAATAGATCTATTCACACTTTCCCCGCTATGTATCCACATATTAACGATTCACTAAAGTTTGAGAGGAGTTTACCGATGAAGAAGTGTCACTAAGTATCCATGCGATATAATGTAATATGTTGGTCTAAAAGTTTGTAAGTTTGCAAGTTTATAAGTTTGTAAGTTTATAAGTTTGTACCGCATGTTTCTCCCCCAAAAGTATGAAAACAGTAAAGAATGGGGCTGTGAACTCACCTTAGGTTGCGTTCTTCTTTCTAAACCACAGACAATGCAAGAATGACAGTCCCTGATATCTGCGACCTATCATAAAGTTTGTATAAGTGTTGTGACTACTAACCCGTAGGTTAACTAGTCCCCGATTGTCCAGATCATGACTACGTTTGTTTGAAAATGTGTTTGACTGTTAAACTGACACACTAGACAGACCTGACATCCCGTTGGTGACCCATTACATCAGTTAATCAAGTATATAAGGTTAACGCACAAGAATCATGCATAAAACACTTAGTTTTAATCAAAAATCGCACGTATGAAGTCGTAAGGTAGAATCAGCAAGTTACCAGACTCATTCGAAGCATATGAAAGTCCATTCGACCCAAAATTAAGTTGGTTCCAACTTCCACCCTATACATGTTAGTTTAACCAAAACACAAGTTCATTCGACCTAACACATGTTAATTTGACCCTAACACATGTTAATTTGACCCTATCACGTGTTCATTTGACCTAAATCATGTTCGTTCGACCTAACTGAAGTCCATTCGACACTGTCAACACTTCATTTGACCATGATAGGTTTGGTTCGACCCCACGAAGGGTCGAATCAAACTCTGGTTCGACCTCCAGCCTGCAAAACCTCCTAAACGCACCAAATTGCATCTAAACAGTCTGAAAACGTCACGAAACATCACGAAACATCACGAATCATAGCAGTCCACTACCATTAATCTATCCCCACAAAACCTTACCAATTTTAACTCAAAATCAGTTTGTTTAACAAGTTACCCAAAATAGCAAATTATGGAAACGTCACATCATACGCATGCAAATCTTTACCCGATATGGAAACTTATCAAATTCATCTATCAATTAGCTCAATATGTTCATATTATCATGTGCAAGAAAACCCCCAATCAATAAATCATGAACAAGCCCTAGATCTAGCATAAAATCCCCAAATTGAGAAAAACATCATCAATAATCAATTGTAACCCATCTAAATCATAAATCATCAGCAACAACAATCCTAGATCATTTTTATAACATCTATACAATGGTAAATCATTAATCAATTCCATACAAGTTCATAACACATCAATTAACATCATTAACACATGTATTTTGCATGAAAACTCATCGTTAATGAAAAGGTTTTGTTTAGGAAGGTGTTAGAAAGGTTTTTATCCATGAAAACATGTTTGAATCAGATCTAGACACTTAAGGTTTGATAAAAACGAATCAAAATTAATGAAAATGGTTTTAGATCAATAACACACCTTGAATCTTCTCTTGTTTGTGATATGGAAGATGATTGTAGGTTAGATTATGCAAAATAAGTTCAAAAACTCCTTCCTCGGTGATTAGAGTCGAGAGAGAGTGTTTAGAGGCGACTAGGGTTTGTGAAATGATGAAAAGTTGTAAAGTGTAGTATTTATACTTGAGCTCCATTCGACCCTTTACAGAGGTCGAATGAGAGCATCCATGCTTGGTTCGAACCCCCCTCTGGGTCGAACCAGATTTCCCGTTTTCCCAAATTTCCAGTTTTGTCGCTTAAACGCGTTTTAACACATCCTAACACACAAACATGCAATCCTAACATATGTTAATCCTATCCAATCATGTAGAACCATATAAGCATCACTTTAAACACGTATTCACATGTTACTCATCATATACGAAGCGGTTCAAGTTTATCATCTAATCCAATTATGTAAGTTCACCAACAACAGGACCCAAGACTCGTGTGTGTGCATAAGATGACTCCAATGATCCTCCGACTCATCGAACCCTAGACAATACGTAATATAACCTGACTCAACTGACCGAGTTAAGTATGTTAAATGAATGTTCCCGCTAAGGTAGACTTATATGTTAGAAAAATGTTACCCTGAGTTTGTCGGGTGTCACAGAATTATCATTTAATAAAAGACGGTGAAGGGAACAAGTTATAGGTGAGTTAATTGAATTATATTTAGTAACAATTATTATTATTATATTATTATTATTGAGTAAAGAACCAGTGGTGTGCTGCCTCTAAAAAACGGTTTCGGTGAATGAAATCAGTGAAGTGATGTGGCAGTGCAGGATTGGTTGAAATTAGTGAAGTTAAAAAAAAAATCTCACAGGTAGTTCCCCTTCCCCCCTAATATATTACAAAAAATAAAATCCTAAAAGGGAACCCACAATTAATAAAATAAACGATTTAAAAGTAGGAAGTTATAAATGGACAAATGTACCAATTGAGATTTACAACTGTTTACACAATTGAAAAATGTTAATATATGAATAATATATATATATATATATAGGGGATGGATCCACAGAAAACCCTAAATAATGAGAAAACTCTAGAAAACCCTCAAAAAAACCTACTTCCCGAACTTTTTTTTTTAAAAAAAAATTAGGGCATGTAATATACATGTTTTTAAGTGTTTTGAGCCAAAAAAATCAAAAAAGCGCCGAAGGGTTTTTTTAAAAAAAAAAAAATAAGTTTTGCATCATAACACATGTTAACTTATTTTTGCACTGGTAACATGTGTTATGCTGCAAAACTTATTTTTTTTTTAAAAAAAAAACCCTTCGGCGCTTTTTTGATTTTTTTGGCTCAAAACACTTAAAAACATGTATATTACATGCCCTAATTTTTTTTTAAAAAAAAAAGCTCGGGAAGTAGGTTTTTTTGAGGGTTTTCTAGAGTTTTTTCATTTTGGAGGGTTTTCTCCCTATCCTTCCACTATATATATATATATATATATATATATATATATATATATATGGTAGGGTTCCTATACAAAGGGTGTTTTTTATGAGAAAGGTAAGAAGTGTTTATAGCCCTAAGATCTATAGATGGATGGTTGAGATTGATTAATGGCAAATTAGTAATACGTGTTATATATTTAATTTATTAATTAAAGTTAATAGGGGTATGATAGTCATTTTGTGTGCTCAAAAGATGGAAACAGTTCCATCTCCTCAAATCTCATTCATATATATATATATATATCTCACCAAAATACAATCTCTGTTTTTCTTTCCCCAAATCAATTTACCGTAACCCTACCCTTTAAATTAATATTGAAGACACCCTATTAAATATATATTGAAGGTAGGTTTGAGGATAAGGATTTGGTTGGTTCAAGCTTATTGGTTCTTGGAATTTTGCTATTGGTCGTGATGTGTGGATAGGGTGCAGTAAGATTGCTTTTAGGATCTTCAAAACAAATTAAAATGTGAAGATACAGGTCGAAACATATGATAATTATTCATTAAACGTATTTGTTAGTTTACAAACACTATCAATTCTTTGTTATGTGTTCGGTTATGTATTTTAGTTATATGTTTTACACAAAGATGTGTTCGATTTTGGTGTTCAGTAATGTTTGGTATACAAAGTTTTGTTTTTTAGAGGTCGTATTCATGTGTATAGTTGGCTTGAAATGAGTGAGATGATTTTAAAATACAACAATATGATTGTGGGGTTTGCATCTGGGTGTTCGATTTTGGTTTATGCACAATGATGGGTTTTTATAAAACACAGTGAGTTTTAAAACACCCCTCGTTGGAGCAAACAACTCATATTCATATAAAACATCCCTGTAAGAACAAACAACTCATATTCATATAAAACATCCCTGTAAGAACAAACAACTCATATTCATATAAAACACTCCCCTAAGAATAAAAAAGTCGTATTCATATAAAACACCCCTCGATAGAAAAAAACAACTCATATTCATATAAAACATCCCTGTATAAACAAACAACTCATATTCATATAAAACACCCCGGTATGAGCAGACAACTTTGTAATCGCAAAGATAAATTGATATCAATTTGAATAATATATAGATTTTTATATTATGAGATTGATATGGTAACTAGTTTTGTTAGTGGATATGATCTACATTAATTTAATTCCAAAATTCAAAGGGGTTTCCTAATTTTATGTTTAGTCAAATGACAATCATACCCTTGTTCTCCTAAATTAATGATCACCACGTGTCACTCTAAGAACACTTCTTACACTTCTCACACTTTTGGTCCTTTGTAAAGGAACCCTTATATATATATATATATATATATATATATATATATATATATATATACACACTAAATTATAAAGGAGGAAAGATGTCTACAAATGTCATTTTACATGAATTTTAAGATGACATACGAAAAGTTTCATGCTTAAAACTCAAATGTCATATAATTTTTTCCCTTTATACCTTTCATGCAATACCTACTTGAACATATTCTTTTATCATAAACTCAAATTACCATTAATCTATAATCTATATTATATTATTAAGTATTTGAGAATGGTATCAAACAAAATTAAGTAATTATTACATTTTATTAAAAACTTACAATTTTATATAAAAAATGTATATCTAACAAAATTATACAAAAAGGTTCTACACAGACAAATATGTAGTTGTACACCTTAAAAGGATTGTAAGAATTAATAAAAGTTGAACTTTACGTAAACAAATAATTTTGTGATACCTTTTTATTAAAAAAAAAGTTTACGTATGAATTGGTTCATGAACCCAAACCGAAACCAGTCTCCGAAATCGTTTTCAAACCGGCGAAACTGGGGCCGAACCGAACCGAAACCAGTTCGGACACGAACCGAAACCAGTTCAGACATGAACCCGCACCAAACACGAACCGGTTTGGAACCGTTCGGTTCCTAGAAAAAAAAAACTCGATATGTGCACGTCTATAAAGTTCTCAGGTTGGGATGTCTTATGTGGAATATTTTCAATTAACCTAACTTCGAATTTCACTTTCCGATGACACTGATAGGAATTTATTGTGCACTTGATTAGCAGTTATATTGCATTGCTTTTATCATGTGGAAAAAGTCATGGGTATGCTTCTTTGCATCTTGATTACATCTGACCTGTTCCAACCTCCTCTTAATATGGATCTTATAATGGTCCATATGATTTCTTCTCATCGGCAATCCCTCTAGATTTGGCACTTTAAACATATTGAGTAGGACTATTAGTATAATAATAGTTTCTAATGAGTCAAACCGCTACTTTCATTTTTTTTTTACTTCATGTAAGTCAAATTGCATATGGTAGATAGAATGTAGCATGTTATCATGTCTCCTTGTAGCCTTTATAAAATTACCCCACTGCGAAGCACAAGTGCTTACACACACAAATATACACCTTACATATTGATTCTTTTAATCGTTTTAAGGCTTGAATTACGTTTCCGCCATGTATTGTCGACTCTGCTGCAACGCGCAGGTTCTCTGCTAGTATGTATTAATATTCCAAAGCATAAAGTCATATATGATACTTAAGGAGGCCATCATCCCCTTTGGGTATGCCACGTGACATCCTCCTCTTTATTTCCATTCAAAAGTCTTTTTCTCTCTCATGTTTTCCCTAAAATTTTAAAACGCTAATAACTGTTATATACGAGATTTTTTTTTAAAAAAATTACACCAAATTAACGAACGTTTTATTATCTTTCCAACGAATACCATAATGCTATACAAAAAAAAAAGAAGAAAAAAACAACTTTTTTTTTTTGTGGGTTTTTGGTCATACAAGAAAAAAACACAATGTATTCAAGTAATTCATTAATCAGGTTTAGCAAGTCACTAATGATATTCAAACTAGGAATTCTATCTTCATCAAACAGAATAGGTTAAAACCACTCTTTTGTTTTTTTAAAAAAGTCCCACCTTCAAGACCACCGCTTCAATCACGCACTGCAAATTGTTGTTTCTAGCTCTGCTCCTCATCCAAACATACATCTTCTTTTTAATGTACATTTTCATTTTTATTCACAAGATTAAAATTGTTGTTTTCTTATATTATACTCCATTAATTTCTATGTTACATCAGAACACTTATTTTATCCCTTCATATTAGATTTATCTAGCCCGAAAAGCTTTCGGGATATAATCTAGTTATCTATACTCTATAATGAAGTTCATAATTATCATTATCTAATAGCCTATTAATCAACCACGGGCCCCAAGCCCAATACACCAAGATCAAGTCCAAGACACGGCTTAAAGTCTGAAACTAACTAAATAAACGTTATACTATTTATAGTTAGTATAAATAATAAAACCCATTTATTTTATTACTTGTTCATGATTACCATTTAATCTAATTAAGTGGATTTTATGTTCGTTGACTAAGGTGTAACTCTTATGGGTCACAGCTGAGTCAGCGGCGTCGAGTTATCGAACCGTACACATATATCCAACAATTATAATGTATTTGGAAATGATTTTAACAAAATTTAAGTAATCACTACATTTTATGATTATGGTCATCATTGGGCTTGTCTCCGGACATCATTGCAAAGTACTAACACCACATCATCCGACCTAGGAGTCTCAAGATTGATTTTTTTTTTCAATGTAACAAAATCGACCTAAAATCTTGTTAGTAAACCACAAGCAATGATTTCAGATTTAATATTTATTTTCTTGATATGGGGTTGAGCATTAACACGATAATAGTAGAGTTTAAGGTTGGGAAAGAAAGATAAGATTCACATTTATGTTGTCGAACCGTAGGTTTGTCCAATACTCTTCAAGAAACACGTGCCACTACTTTTGGTTAATCGGTTAACACTTAACCAAACCATGGGCTATTTATCCGATTTGGTTAATTTGGTTAAGAGTTAATAGCCAAAATCGTTCCTGAGGTTTGACTAGTTTTGCTAAATCAATCCAAAATCGAAACTTTTTACATTTGGGTCTTTTTGTTTTACATTTTGTTGCCAAATTTGTCCCTGACACTAAACCCAGTTAACTATTGTCGTTAACTCTGAGGTATTTTTGTCTTTTTTGCTGCCCCCCTTTTCACATACGGGTATTTTTGTCTTTTTGGGGTATAAATAACTCTATTTAAATTGGGTTTTAAAAAGGAGGGCAGCCAAAAAGACAAAAATACCCAGAGTTAACGACAATAGTTAACTGGGTTTAGTGTCAGGGACGAATTTGACAACAAAATGTAAAACAGAAGGACCCGGATGTAAAAAGTTTCGATTTTGGACTGATGTAGCAAACTGGCCAAACCTCAGGGACGATTTTGGCCATTAACTCTTTGGTTAATTAGGTTGACTAGGTTATGGTTATGACTCAAAACCGAACCGAACTGAACCGCACAATGAACATCCTTAAAATCACTAACCTAAATTTTTTGTTCTCCGCCACAACACACAAACATCTCTCTAGTAGTTAGAAACACATAAGACGTCTCAATCAATGAAACATTACACTATATTAATTTACCAAGTTATTTAAACAGTAATTTTATTATTATTATATTATTTGAACCGTTGTTGCTTAGTGATTGGCCTTTGTGGTTGGTCTCATCCTCCTCACCAAGATGAGACACATGTCTTTTATACACACAAAACACGTATCTGGCCATCCCTTTTTCCTTTCTTCTTTCCTAATCTACTTACCAGACCATCACCTCTCTCCCCCTTTCTCTCTCTCTCTCTCTCTCTCTCTTGCGCACTCGCTCAAACAACTTTCTCTCTCTATCATGTGGCCCTGGATGCTGCTGCCGTCACGAATCACTCGCACCCCTGCACTTGTGGTGCTGCACATACTCGGACTTGCGACGGGTTTTACTCGCACCCATGCAAGCGCCAGCTATTAGGGGGTTCAGAGCGAACTCAGCTCTACCTCTCAGGTGTACGTTTTCCCTCTTTTTGTTTTGATAATTTTGGAGAATTGAAAACAGGAAGATGTTTTCCTTATCTGGTATAGGTTTTCCCTCCTCTGTTCCCTTTGTTTCATTATGTTGGTGGCTTGATTTTGCCATAGTCGGTAGCGTAACCACCGTACACTATTTTGTCAATTGCAGATAGCACCTCCATCGTCAGTTTTGCGACTATGAGTAAGTAGTTGATTTATGAAATTTGTATCGTCTTTTTTGTTTGAGGTGTTTTGTGATTAGGTCTTGGTTTTGATTCTCTAATTTGAAATTCCACATCATCTGTGGTTTCTTTGATTTTTTATGGTTAAACACAATAAAACCCACTTCCTCTTGAATGATCATTCCTCTTGAATGATCATAAAACCTAATTAAAATGCTGAATGAGTTACGCTTTGGGCATTCAAGATACAATGGAGTAACAATCATCAATGATTTAAGAATAATTCCCTTCAATTGTGTTAACTACAGGAATCAGCTTGCTGCAAAAAGTTGCTAATGATTGGGCAATTGAATTGTTGGCTTCCAACGATGGAGATGATTAATACTTTAATTGAAGGCTAAAGATGGTAGCGGACGTGGAATCGGTGGTGATGTTTCTTTTATGATGATGGTTCTGACGGCCCAACACCACACTCCACATCGTTGGACATCAGCGACTCATATGTCGTAAACGCCACATTTATTCTACCAACCCAAACCAGCACCGGGTTGTTAAACCCCAGGTATTCTTTCTTTTTCTTTCCTTATTTGTTTTGCTTAGTTATAGGCATCCATTATGATTGTGATGGGTTTTATGATCCAAGATCTATACTTTTTGGACTCCCAGTAGTTGTTTATTTTATTGTGCTATGAATCTTATTGAAATAGTTTGTTCAAATGAGTTTACTTTTGGTGTTTTTGATAGGTGGTAAGTTGGTTTATCAGACTACCAAGATAAGGGCAGGTGGACCTAAATGCCCTGTTACTGGGAAGACGATTCAAGGGTGTGATTGTTTATTTTGGTTTAATGTTATTAGATTTCAATAATTTGCATAGTAATTACTATTGTATACACTATGGTTCAGTTTAATATTATAGAAAATGAAAAGCTGTTGCTACTTATCAATTTTTTTAGCGATTGGCGCGTAGGCGCCTAGGTGAATCACACACCTTAGCGCCTAAACGACTATGCGTCTAAGCGAGTAGGCGCCTAAGTGAATCACGCGCCTAAGTGCCTAAACGCTTATTTGTCTTCGTTTTCATATCCCAATAAATGTTATAAGATTCATACAATGGGTAATGTAAGGCCTGATGTAAATTGAAGTATATGATTACGTCGCCAATTGGAGATGACAGAAAATAACCAGCTGCAAGGTATTTTCAGAATAAGGGTGTTGATGTAGTTTGTGACATTAAGCTGCCAGTTGATTTTTGTTGTATGGTGCCTTGCAGGCTGCAACAGTAGCAGCAGCGCATGCTACGACCAGCAGCACTGCAGCCTGTGACCACCAGCAACATGAATAGCTCTTGATTCGTTTTAACAGCGGTATAAGCAACCAACTGATCAGATCTGATAGCATAGGAGGAGCCGGTGGTGGCGTCGCCTTTGTCACCAATCACAGGTCCTATTTACTTGTATAGGTATCGATTTGGGCTTTACTTAAATTGAGCATATATACGTGTAAACGGGTCGATTTGGGTCGCATTTTAAGACAACCTATTTGCTTTTAAACGGGTTGATTTAGGTTGTATTTTAAGACGACCTATTTGCTTTTAAACAGGATTCAGGTTATGTTCAACAAAAACGCATTATGCATTTCCTATATTTTGAAAGATAGATGCATTATATCGAACAACCGTCATCTTAAGGCGTAACAGTTAGGTATATTTTACTTATTACATATGCATACATGTTTTAAAAGGAGCTTCGTATTAAGTTGGAGTCTGAGGCTTATAAACAGGTTTAGAGTGTGAATGTTTGTTGTTTTTTTTTTGTTGATTGTTGTTGAGGGTCTGTGCTTATGTTGTTTAATTTCTGTGATGTTTGCTCGAATGAAGCACGTTTATGCTGCGTTGATGGAATGAATGCAATAATTTGTAATGATATTAGGAATGCTGTAATTTGGTTTTGTCTGTGGAATGTAGTTATTGTCAATGAAGAGTCATTTCAGCTTAAAAAATGATAAAAATGCAAGTTTCACACAGTGGGTTTTAAACTTGTAAATTTTTTTGAAACTTGATGAGGCCATATATCTAAGAGAGGAGATGAAGGTTATTATTATTAGGGGTGGTTGCCCTCCTCTCTTCTAATTCAACTCTAATTTTGACTTTATTATTATCAAGTCAGAATTAGTGGCCAATGATTCTGTTCCAATTTCAACAACCCCTTGTATTATAAAATGAGTTCTCTGTGAGTGAATTATTTGACATTTTTTTTTCTAGGAGAGATCAATGCTATGGTATTTGGTGTTCACATATTTGTTTGGATTATCTTTTTTTTTTTTTTTTTTTTTTTTTATGCAGGTCTAGGACAACCAACTTTGAGGCTTGTACAACTTTATAAACTTACTGCACTATTTTTGGTTATCATCATAAGTTGATGGTTGGATTCCATTCAAGCTAGAATTATTATATCACACTTGCTTCGCTTTTTTTGCGGCGTTTGATATTTGGCAAAGGTATAGTCGCGTTGATTTATATGAATCCCCTTAACTCTTAATTTATATATATTTTTGTTTACAGTTCGTGTAAGGAAAATAAATATGCTTCAAAAGTTTGGTTTCAAGCGAAATTCTTATTTATAACATCGTTTTCCGGTATAGGATGACCCAAGCAGTCTATAGCACATTCCCTTGATACATTACTTGTAATTTGCCTTCCCTGCATTAAAGAGCTTCATTTTTACTTTTTAGGTCAACCCCATGACTTTGCAACTCAATACTGAATGTCGATAACGCTTTTCTAATACACATATTATGTATGTCATTACAATACAACTTGCTTTTCTTTCATGAGTACCCATACAGGTTGCTTCTATGACGGCTACCTGACCTATTTGGGAGGAGCTGAACGCTACATTTGAGTCTCGGTGTAATAACCGCGCAACGCGCGGAGATGAATACACCTAGTTTTAGTTGATGATTTTACTATCAAGGTCAATATGCATATGAAACAGCTCATTCACATTCTACAAAATTTCTTTTTTTTTTTTTTTAATTTCATCTAATTACAACATGTAAGTATAGACTGATGTATGGACTGTATAGTAACGGAACTTTAAACTGGTAACCCTTTGTTTTCTACATGATTAGTGTTAATGCCCGCGCATTCCGGCTGGTGCGTATGTTTTATTACCTTGTAGTTGTTGGGGTTTGTGGTGTGTGTATGACGTTTGTGGTTATTCGTTATGGTAATTCCCACAAATGCACTTTCTAGAAGTTGATTCTTCATAATATTTATCTTTGACATAGTCTAATGTTGTTCTTTGATCGGGCAACAACAACGATTTTGTTAGGAGTTAATATGAAGTTTAGTGGGAGCTGTATGTATTCCGGATGAGATATGTTCCTTTATCTATGTATGAAGTTGACATATCTGGGTTGATCATTGGTTCAAACTGGTGCAAGTGCACATCATGCTCAATCAGAGAGTTTGAATAGTCCATTTTGAATCTAGATCAAGAAGATAACTATCAAACATTATATGAGAATGAATCGTGATCCTCGTCTCATATTCGATGCGATGTCTATTACAGAGCAATATTGGACATATTACCAGGACTGTTATGAGAGGTAAAGTAAGAGCACTTACACCAGCCGGGGGTAGTAAATTGCTAGCAAAACATTTTACCTTGATAGGGATAGTGAGATGTAACCAGTTTGTGCCTGCACATGATCGAGACGGGTGACATTACTTTTTTTTTTTTTTTTTTTTTTTTTTTTTTTTTTTTTCAATCGACAAGGTTAATTTTATTAAAACAAAATACGGAAGTTACATCATAATAGCAGGTAGACGGGCAACAAGCTGCGCCGCCACCCCTTTTTGAATTGCAAACCCTAGTCTACTAATGACAAAACCTTGCCCCCCTGGGGATGAAACATTGCTGTGGACAACCCGTTGGACCCTGTTCAAGAAACGAATAGCTTCTGGCGCTAGGGAGCCAAAGGTGTCGAAAGCCAGAGGGATAAAGACATTACTATATTTTATTAAGACTTTTATTAGTATATACAATATTTTTTTTAACGTCATACATGATACATATATCATGAGCAAGATCTGGATGGTTACAATTTAATTGATGTGCACTCCCAAACATGTGAAAAAATTTCTATCATGACACCCTAGTTCAGATGTTTTGGTTATGCCAGACATTTTGATAGTTGGCTAGTTACTCAACTTGGACGGGCGCATAGCAATATATCATCACAGTGAACAAGACATATCAACAAGACAACAAATTCATATACTGTTTATGTAGATTTACAAACATGAGTTATATTTGTGGCTTAATGGTAGCTTAATTTTTTTTTGGGAAATTGGATTGTATCGCACTCAACTATTTGTTATTGGCCGATAACGCGCTGAACTATAAAATTGATCACCAACGCACTGAACTTTAAACCTCTTGGATTGTGTCACACTAAGGCTGTGTTTAATAAGGTCCAAATGGAAGAATCCATATGTGTTACTTGTATTAATTTGTCACTAAGTAATTGTTTTAAACCTCTTTATCACTAAGTAATCGTTTTAGTGGTTTTGGACCTGGTCAAACACAGCCATAGTGTGACACAATCCAAGAGGTTTAAAGTTCAGTGCGTTGGTGATCATTTTTATAGTTCAATGCGTTATCGGCCAATCCCAAATAGTTGAGTGCGATACAATCCAATTTCCCCTTTTTTTTTATACATGGGACTGATGGGGCCTCCTTTGAAGACTATTTAGCACTATGAATACACATACAGAATCTCCTTAGAAGTAGCCCTTGCTAGTGATTAATTGAAGAACAGTTATGAGATGAAATCAACATCATACACTTAATAGCACCTAAAAGTTAACTTCCTCTCAATTTAGTAGAATCATAACCGTTTACCTACCACCCAAACAATAACAACTATGACTTCGGTACCAGATGCTTCTAAGCAATAGGAAATGTAGTATGTTTTCTGAAATTGCCAAAGTCGCAATATGTTTTCTGAAATTGCCAAAGTCGCAATATGTTTTCCTTGTGTGTTCCTAAATTGCCGAAGTCGCAATACTGGAAGTGTTTGGAAAAATATTTAGTAATAATGAATTATGCCTATGGTAGGAAGCACTGACCACTGAGGCACTCTTGAGTATCCTGGAAGAACTGTTACTTTGGAGCCTGCACCAGGGAAGGTTTTTATAAGTATAGCACTTCTATTCTTGCGTCGGGTGTACAATAATTAGCATAACTCTTTTCAATGGAGGTAAGCTCCCATTATATAAAAATAAACAAAGTTAAATTGTTGAATGCAACCAATATTAAGAGTTAATAAAATGTAAGAGGTACCTACACAACTTTATCACTTGGCATACCATATTTGCAACCTATTCCTTAGGAAAGATGTGCATACTGGGCTGCTAGCACCAGTAAGTTTCATGATCTAGGATATAAACATGCCGCCTTTACCCCATAAACACCTAATTTGCCTTGTCAACATAAGTGTTATGGCCTGACTAATTGTTATTAACATCCAAAGCTTATAAAGCTTATAATGCTCAAAATGACTGTAATATAAAGAGTAAAAGTAAATCTTGTAAATACAAAAAGACAAGTATAAAAAGATGGCACATTTCCAGCAACATGTAAGGGGGAAAGGGGCGCTCAACTGGTTTGCTTTTCACTTCACTGATTTCTACCAATCATGCACTGTCACATCACTTCACTGATTTCCTTCACTGAAACACTTTTTTGTAGGCAACACTCCACTGGTTCTTTACCCCACTATCAATTATTTTCACATATTATAATAATAATAATAATAATAATAATAATAATAATAATAATAATAACAACAACAACAACAATAATTAACTCTAAAATATAAAAAAATAAAAATAAAGCACAAGGGTTCGGCCCAAGTGACCTTTGAAAATAAAGCACTAAGGGTTTAGCCCACATATTATTTATCTATTTATATATCCCCACCCACCCACACACACAATATACCTATAAATATAAATATTATTTCTATTTCCATCTTCTTTCAATACTTGCAACTTAAAAAAAAAAATCTAACATACCTTCACAACTTAAGAGTATATAAAGAGAAGAGAAGAGACTAAAAGAAGAGAGATTAGAAAGAAATAATATTTTATATAATTTCACGGGTTCGCATCCATTAGATAGAACCAGAAAAAGGTCCACGGGACCCCTACCAGCACTACTGGCGGCGGTGTTACCGTGCTGGTAGTGATTACCCGCGACCAAATCTGGTAGCGCCCCATCCCCCCTAATAAAATATCATACGAAAAAATAGCATAAGGAAAATTAAAAAATAATTCACGTCAAATGGTTCGTGCTTAGGTCCAAGTAAAATTTTTGGGTTGATGTCAGGTGGGACCCGACCCTCGTGAGCACGACCCGTAGCACCCCCTACGTTTACCTCCCCTAGGCATTAGAGAACAAAGTAATCTCCTAAAAAAGAGGAAGATAAAGATAAAAAGAGTAAATCAAACATAACCATTCGACATGACAACAGAAGATATACTACTCATCTCACGAGATTGTTTGAGCATTTTAACTCCTTTATTTGCAAAAAAAAAAAAAAAAAAAAAAAAAAAAAGCACTGAATTGCTCATAAGATAGTCGACTCATGATAGAGAAAGAAAGATAGAGAAAGAAAGAAAGAGAAATTATGCACTTATCAATGAATATATTAGCCACATAATAGTTATCCAAAAACTAATTCACCTTGCTTTATGAAAGACCTTTTTTCCATCAATTTTAGCAGTGCGCCCTTTAGAAAAAATAGTGATGTAAGATAAATAAACATACAAAGCACAAAAAGTATAAAATAGAAAAGAAGCAAAAATAAAACAAGTTGTTACACATATATCATAGAAAACCTTTGACCATCAAGCTTTAGGATTGTCACTAAAGGGTGATTATATTGTATGCCATTATTAAAACAATCTCGAGAAACATCACAAATAAGTAAGCTCCGAGTTGGTCGAACTTGATTAGCGTTTTGCAATAGACTGATTGGCATCACAATCCATCCATCAACACTCACAAATAATCCCAAGAACCATTCATAGTGTATAGTAATATGATTTGAAAGAAATAATGTTACGCTTGCAAAAACACATATGACAAAATTTCAACACATAAATGGACATCAATACATAAAAGCGCGGCTTAGGCACGCTTATGCGCAAGGGTAGTTGCATTTTCGCTCAGCGCCTAGAGTAAAACGAAAAGGCACAAAAAAGTTTTGGAGGCTATTCTGGCCTGAGGCGCGCACCTCTTGTACCTTAGGTTTCAACACGACACGATCAAATACAATGATCAAATACAGATGTAATAGAAAGAAAATAAACATTGACAAAGAACAGTTAATGATCATTTTGCAGTAAAACAACGCTTTATATATTTTAGCATATATGCATTGCCAAAAGAAGGTCAATAACACAGACCTTCGGTTACCATACCTGAGCTACAAAATCAAACAACTTCTTTTTAGAAAACTTCTCTTGTAGATATACAATGGGGTAAGAAAATTAGAATTATAACATCTAATTGAATGCATAAAGAAGGTAAAGCCTAAATTAAACACTCATGAATAATGACATTACCAGCTTGAACTTCTTCATAACCCAGACAAAGATTAACCATTTACCTTTTAAGTCTTGTTATCCAAATTCGTTGTACATAAGGGCATTAGTTATTCGTGGATAACCTTCAAATTAAACAAAATCAAACAAACAACAGAATTCATATATCATATTTGCAATATTAAACTTTAGCACGGCGGGAAAGGAAAATCAAACTCAAATCAGACTAATTTATAACATTACAAATATCTAGTAGTTCTGCCAAAGAGAGGTAGTAGTTAAGAGGTAGAATCCAACGCTACTTGGGTCATGAATTAAAAAGGTACGCTAATGCAGTGGCGAAGCTTGGAGACCGAATCGGCGGGGGGCAAACTCAATACATATAAAAATTACCTACAAAATTGCAAATTTCCACCGGTGCAACAAAATCAGTCTGTGGTGGTTGTTATGTTTGATTTCATGTTTTTCAGGTGACTCTGATCGTTGTGCCAACTTTTTAGCAGAAGGGTTGCACGTGTGATGGCCTCTGTATGTGATGTCAAACATGGTGGGTTCCTCATCGGTCTTTGCACTTGTTTTCTTGCCATGCAGATTTGGGCATGTCGGTAAGTACATCTGTAATAGCTTCTGTAACAACCCGGCACCGACCCCCAAAATTTTTCGCGTTTTAGTATCGTTTTATAATAAATAGTAACCAAATAAATATTAGAAGTAATATATTAAACAAGACGATTACGTACGGAATTGAAAACCAAACCGAATAATATAACCAGTTTTATTATAACACACGTTCGTGATCAAGTTAATACGCGAATACGAACCCGAACCCGTGCCGGTTCGGAAAGGGTGAGTCACCAAGGGAGAGGACACTTGTCCTCCCCACAAGGTGACACCTTCCCTTGGCTACTTATTAAAACACAACACACATACATCTGTGTGTTTATATTATACATCATACACACATATGTAGAGAGAGAAAGAGAGAGTTGATAGGAAGAAAAAGGAGCCAGGAGCTCCCGCCGCCGCCGATGGCGGAGCTCCGGCCAAGCAGCCCCCACAACCACTTCCTCTCACCTCTCACCCACACACACACACACACGTAGAAGACCCAAAAGAAGAGAGAGACCCGAGAGGAAGAGAGATAAGCAGGAGAGAGAGAAAGGGAGACCGGAGGTCTCCTCCGCCATCGGCGGAGCTCCGGCAGCCGCCACCCCACAACCCAAACCCCTTGTTTCCACATCCCACCCGATTAATATCTTAGAGAGACGAGCAGAGAGAATAGAGAGTTGACAGAGAGAGAGAGAGAGAGAGAACAGAGGAGAAAGAGGCAGACGAGAGAGAGGGTTCGGAGGAGAGAGCAGGAAGACGACGACGACAGCGGTGGTGGTTCGGTACGGTTCTGATTGGGTCAGATCTGTTCTCAAAGGTAAACCCCCAATCTCTCACTTCTTGAAATAACCTGACTAGGAAGATGGTGGGTTATATAAAGGAGTTTATTGTGATGGTCTGGGTGTTGGGATTTGATGATGGTGGTCACGGCGGTCAGAGGTGGTGGTGGTGGTGGTTCCTGTGATACTATTGGGAGTGGTCTTGGAGGTGGAACTGTGGTGGTTCTGGTGGCCGGAGATGGCAGATGGCCACAGTGGGTTGTGGTAGTGATTTTTGGTTGATTGAGACAAGGGTCGGGTTAGGTCAAGGAGACGGGTCAAACGACGAGTCAAACTCTTGGTCAACATAAGTCAACCAGGTCAACTCTCAGTCAAACTGGTCAACTGGGTCAGCCCGGTCAACACGAACCATAAGCCAAGACATGAGGTATAACCGAACTCGAGGACTCGATAATTATATTTATTTATAAACTAATTATTTATAACTTGTGTGTGGGATGATATACGTTAAAATATACATATTTAAATCCCCGATTAAACTCCCAAATTACGCGTTTTCGACCATAATTGCACGAATTCGGTACTTAACCGCTTCATATGTTTATTGCAGGTCTTAAACGACGTCCCACGAACAAAGTCGAAGAAACCGGGCGAAAAACGGACAAGACGGAAAGTTTTGGCAAAATCAGCCAAGTCTGGAAGATTGGCACGGCCGTGCACCTCAGGTGCACGCCCATGCGGGCTCGTTGTTCTCGGACACAGACGGGTGGCACTGCCAGTGCACCAGGGCGTGCAGCCCATGTTCTCGGGCACTCAGACCGGCACGCCCGTGCGGGTGCCCGTGCCAGCTCTTTTTCTCGTGTGGCACTGCCAGTGCACCAGGGAGTGCCACACCAAGCACTCGGCCACCACAGACCGGCACGCCCGTGCACCCTAGGTGCACGGCCGTGCCAAGTATCTAGATATTTCCAGGAGCAGCCCAACCACTTGCCCACTTGCACGTCAACTCAAAAAGTTAAAGTGCAGGGCCGTGCACTTTATGCGCACGGCCGTGCCAAAGATCAAAATTTCTATAAAAACAGAGCAGAACCCACTGATCAAATATTGGGTGGTCTCTGGGCGATTCTGGGCGTTTTTCTGGACATGTGAGCAGCTGCAAAGGTGAGGAACGAGCTCGGGAACTCATCCGGATCATCGATCATCATCCAATCCATCACATTCGAGTTTTATGGTTTGATCTATTATGCTTTCATTTGATTCAAATCAGTTTGTTTAAGCTTGTTTGTGTTGTTTATGTAATACATTATAGTCTAGTAATCATGTTTAGTAATCTTTAGTAGAAAAAACGATCGTTTAGCATGTAATCATGTTTTGTATAAATTTGGCGTTTTTCACGTATTAGATCTTGATGATCATAGCGCAACCTTGTTTCGTTGTTGATGGATTTGTAGCTGTATTTGAATGACTTTAGCGATTGTCGAATGTGTTAGGCGGATAAATGTTGAAAACCCGTCCGTTTAATCGTCCGGTAGTAGACTAGTTAACTTGTTAAATAGTTTATGCCATGAAACTGTAACCGGGTATTGGTTTGGTTAAAGTCAGTCGAATAACGGTTAAAAATGCTTACCGGCATGTAAAAGGGTTTAAAAAGCCTAATGGTGCCGTTACTAGTCTTTGACACGGTCAATGATCTTTGGTAGTTATTTTGGTAAAAATAGCGATCTTAGTAGATCTGGGGTCAAAGTTGGTAAAATGGAATAGGTTGTGAAATGCTCTACTTTATGCTAGTTTAGGTGGCTGTGTTGTGTATTCGGTATCGCTTCCCAGAATTAGTGAGGTTAGAATACTCTTAACGGATGACTAACTTATCTTTAGAAGATCTGCGTGAGATCATATCAGCTGCTCGCTAATGAATGACTTGAAGCGGTTAACGTGTGTATTCGTGTTAGCTTTCTGTATAGTTGTCATGTTAGGATGCCCGAAAGGGACACTAACTGTCGGAAAATGGGAATGTTGATCACGCGCCTATATTACTTATTATATTTAGATAACATGCTAGGATTGGCAAAAATATAGTTTATATAGTTATATTTCTATTTGGAGTCGTAGTTAAGTTATTTATATGTTTTAGAATTAATTTAGTTTTAAACAAAACTCAAACTTATCTTTTCCTACTGGTAAATCGGGGACAGAGTTTTAGTACAATTGCTCCGTGCGCGTCCATGGATCGATATCTGGTTCTTATCTGTACGTTACTACATATATGACAGGGTACACTTGCCCTATTGTGTGTGTTTTAATATTAAGGTCTAAACCATTTTTATAAATATTAAAGCAAAACGTGTGTTAAAATCCATTGTAAAATATGTATAGTTACGCACACGTCATGGGACTTGACGAGCGTATTAACAACCTTGGACATAGGAGTAGATTGAGTATCGCGACTATTGGTATGGACACTTGGACCTGACCGAGGAACCATTGACATTTGAGTCGATACTTGAAACATCGGATATAAGAATACATATTAACCCTAAAAACTCGGACTTGAAGCATTATAATATGACACCTTAAGTAATCAACAAGCGGATAGAAGTTGTCACAACTTGAGACCCCCGGATCTATGAACACTTAAGAATAAACCTCACCTCGACATTATAAACGTTTGGACATTAGGAACTTGACACAAAAACATGAACAATAGACGTTTAGGATACGGACCCGACAAATATAGTTTGGACATTATATTGATACCTTGAACTTGTTATGAGGGGTTGGACATTATGACATAGTATTTGGACTTGAAAACATTAAGGTAGAAACTTGACACTTAATACTATATAGAATAATGGACATACGAGTTATTGGACAATGATACCTAAACTTTAGACACAACACCTAAACATAATAATATGGCATAAGGTTCGGGTTGAGACATAAGCTATGAACACTAAATATGAACATTTAAGGGAATAGTACCTTGACCACTTAGACATAAGAAATGAACTCGACACTATAAATATATATGTTTACATGAGACGGATCTAGATAATAGAGGCGACATTAATATAAAGACTAGAAACCATACACTCGAGCTCGTCCCCACACATAACCGTGTAATTGATAATAAAACCAAGACTAATAATGTTGTCGACTTAGGAATTCGACCAAGAGTTTAGCCGTACGAGACGTCGGACGCTCCGGTTACTATAAACTATTCGTATGCATTGCTATCCAGGTGAGTCCCGTGTACCTTCCCCACTTTTCGTGTTTTACTGTTTTGGGTGAATGCATGCTTCCTTTTTATAAAACTATTTGATGTGACAAGATAGTAGCTGCCGAATAACCATACCGACACTCATTAACCCAGGGGATTGGGCCACTTAATATGTGGATAGCGCTACTTGGGGAAACCCCCACACACAGTGGATCCGGAAGCCCGGAAAACCCTCCACTGAGGCCTGCGGGCCGTTGTGACATGTATTTTGCCAGGAGAATCTATAATGGCAGTAGATAGATTCTGTGTTAGGTTTGAGGTGTCGCTTGTACATCACCATATGTTGAACCGTGTAAACTTTATGAACTTGCTTTTGAAATGATAACCTTATTAAAAACCCTTTTAAACTAACGCACGGACTCACCAGCGTAATCGCTGACCCAAAACCATTTTAAGCATGTGTTCAGGTACCTGTCTGAGTTGGAAGGATGGAGCAGCTACGACTCGGAGTATCCCTGGCGGACGAATCAGAAGTCAAGAGAGAACCTTAGATATTACCCGAAGTATTTGTATTAGAGATTGTACGGTATTTAGAAATGTAAACAGTTATTTATAAAATATAGTAATATTTACATTGCTTCCGCTGTTTGCTTGCATCGCGTGATGTTCGGTAAAAATCTGTATTTTGACCGGGCCCACCTGGGTCGGGTTGTGACAGCTTCTGTAAGATTAAGCAAAAATGTTATTAATATATGAATTTGAATTCCATGACCAAAGTGTTACAAGACTATAAGGTCCAACAATCATTCTTATTGTCGTCTTACCTTGGAAATTTAGCACCCAAAATGGTTTTGTCCATACTTCCTCCAACTATGACCGTCGTCAGTATTTCTCTCCCACCTGCTGTCTGTCGAGATTCTTATCTGGGCCTGCCATGTTGGCATTGTCTTCCTATAACAAACATCAATCAAGTTAAAAAGGTGAGAGTTTTGTACTACTACTACTATTACTCATACTGCCTGATGTACACCTGATAGTATAAAAGAAATAGGGAAAATGGATTTAATTACTCCAAACTATCACCTATTCGCGGATATTACTCCAAACTTTCACTTTGGCCAATAGCACTCCCAACTTTCAACTTAGTTTGTTCCATCACCCTCAAACTAACAGAGGTCTAACCTGGTTAGTCTTCGTGGCCAAAATGTAAAAGCCAAAACTTTTATGTGGCCAAAATATAAAAAAAAAAACTTAAGGGGCATTTTTGAAACTTATTAGTATTATTATTATTTTTTTTTAAATTCTATAACACCCCCTGTTTCTGTGACAGAGCAAAACTTCAAAACAGCACCACCAACACTTCATCTCCATCCTCACCACCACCACCTTCTTCTTCACTTTGACCCCAACCACCACCGTCCTCCTCCATCGCCTTCAACCACCAACCACAACCACCAAAACCGTACCTCCAACAGAACTACAGATTCCATCAGAGGTAGTAAAACGGGTATTTATTTTTAGCCCCAAAAACAGGGGTAGTAAAACGGCAGTACACCAAACCAAATAAAGACACCAACCATTACACCAACCGAATTACAATTTTTCAATAATGCTAAATTTGCACCACGTGTACCAATCCTTGTAATTTTTACCCAAAGAGAGGCTAGGTCTTTTTTTTTAATTACTTCAACCACCGATCTATCTATTGCCTGGATGACTTGTTTGAAATACCAGTCGGAGTTCGGTGTGATAGTGGTGGTGAGCGACGAGGAGGAGTGTTAGGTGGAAGATGATGAGGCGAGTCAAAGTGGAGTATGGGATTGGTCTAGATCTGTTTCCAACCAGTAACCTGTGAGAAGGTTGCCTGATTGCGACAGGGATAGATCTGATCTGAACGGAAAGGGTGACTCGATTACTGGTGGTTTAATTCATTCCTCGCGGAAGCAGTTGAAGCTTCACCGGTGGTCTTGCTGACGGACAACTAAGTAAAGGAGACAGGCAGTTTCAGATCGGTGGCAGGGTTGTTAGAGGTGTTTGGTGGCAGATGGTGGTTCGGTGGGTTGTTAGGGTAGGGTGGTGGTGGGTTTGAGTGTAATGAAGAAGAGGGGGGAGGGGTTGGATTTATAGAATTAAAAAAAAATAATAATAATAATTTTTTTTGCAGAAATGCCCCTTAAGTTTTAGTTTTTACATTTTGGCCACACAGAAGTTTTGGTTTTTACATTTTAGCCACAAAAACTAACCAGGTTAGACCTTAGTTAGTTTGGGAGTGATAAAAGTAAACAAGTTGAAAGTTTGGAGTGCTAATGGCCAAAGTGATAGTTCGGAGTATTATCCGCCAATAGGCTATAGTTGGGAGTATTAAAATTCATTTTCCCTAAGAAATATGCATACCTCTTCTTAGATAAAACTTTCTCCTCTTGTTGATTATCAAATGTCTTATTGAAATCCTGGCTTCGTGGGGTCTCATCAATGGAAACCGATGACTCAGGTTGGCTATGCATTGACGGCGCTAGTGGCGCTGTTTGAGCACCTGATTCGCTCAAGTTGATCAACAAACATAGCTCTGTCATATGATGATATGATTTCCTGTATCAAAATTTGTTTTGTTTCAGGGGAGGATTCTAAACTTAACCCAACCACCATCATCTTCCTTAGATTAAAAAAAACACACAAACCAATTACTAAACATCTTAACAAAAAATTAGATTTGACTTTATTACATGAATAGAAACCAAGTCCCAGGGAACAGACCGCATCAACGACAAAACATGGTCAGTGGCATCAGCTTTCAGGTACATTATTACAAAAGGTCGACATTAGCCTTCGATTATATGTCTACTGATTTGGCCCTAGTATGTTAAAAACTCATTTTCCTCCACCGCAAACCATATGTATCGTGTATGTGTGTGATCATCACATGAAATAGAATCAAAAATTGTGAGTAGTTTACTTCCAAAATCTCACAGTTTGTAGCTGTCCACACCAACATGAGTAAGCACAATAAGCAATAATAGGAGAAAATTATAATTCCGAACCTTCTTCAATATTGTATAATATTGTGGCAAAAAGTATAGTTACGAACCATATTCAACGAGTAAGCACAATAAGCAATCAAAGGAGAATAGTATAAATATGAGCCTTGTTCAGCGATGAAAGAAATAAGTGTGGGGATCGTCCCATGAAAATGGTGGTAGAAGAAGCGCACCATAGCTGGCCCGTGGTATTAGTGATAGATGGAATTTCAACAGCACCACGGGAGGAGGCAAAGAAGAAAAAAAGAAAGGACCGGAACCGGAAGAGGATCAACGGCTGGCACGATGTGGAGAAGAAGAAGCCAGTGAAAGTCAAGCACGATCAGTCTTCCTGCTACATGCCACGCATCCGGTTAATCCCAGGTAAGTTTAAATTTTGGTGGTTTGACCCGTTAAGAATTGTTAAATTATTTTTCAATTCCATAAATAAATATTTAATTGTTAATAAGAGTCGGGTGGAATTAAACGGGTTAGATAGGGTCCAGATAAAAGAGAAGCCCCAATTAAATTTTAAGTGTGGGGAGGATATGTAGAGTTTGTAAATATATATTTATACTTATATTTTTTTTAGAGGTTGTAAATATGTAGAGTTTGGTAAAGGTTTGGGTAATAAAAGAGAACTTTTCTAAAAAAAATAAAAATAAATAAACAATCAACTTTCTGTGAAAAAAGACTTTTCACTTCATGTGAGGAGTCTGGGCTGACCTGTTCGCCTCATGCGACCAGCAATTACCCCGGAGAGTTATATTTTTTTTCGCTTGCAACGCGTGTTGTGATCACCAGTGTCCTTCACGTTGAGCGAGAATCAGGATTTTTTTTCTTCTACCCATTTGGTTCAATCCACATTCACTGCCATTTTGCCAAGCAGGTACGTCTTCTTGTTCGTTGTTATATTATGAGTCTAAGTTAGTAGTTTGAGGCTTTTTATTTTTGTGTGGTTCGGTATTATGCTCGGGTTTTGTTTGTTTCGTTTTGCGCAGGTTTGGATTGCACCACCCGTACTCAATCTCCATTCGGGAGATTCCGGAGCTGTTATTATTTATCAAGGCAAGCCCAGAGTTTACCATTATGTCAGAGCCGATCGCGAATGAAATGCTATACGATCGAGCTGGATTGGACTAGAGTTTTTGGAGCTTACGCGTTATTTTACCAGCTAAGTCCTTTCCAATTTGCCCTTATTTTTATAATTTTTGTATTCAGAATTTATTCTTTTGTTTTGAGTCGTTTTCTATTCCTACATTGAGGGCAATGTAGAGTTTACGTGTGGGGATGGAAAATTGTCGTTTGGTTTGTATATAGAGTCGTTTTGAGTCTAAAAAAATTAAAATTTATAAAAAAAAAAGAGAAAAAAAAAGTTTCCGGTTTTCAAATAGTATGTATAATAAGAGATTAAAATTGATTGAAAACGTGTCTGATTTGGGATATGTGGGTAGGCTTGGCCGGTAGAAAGGTTTCCTTTGAAAAGTAATAAATTAATTATATTAGGCTATTTTGTGGGTTTTCATCTAGGAGAAACGGGGAGACCGAAACCGGCAAAAATAGTATAACAAGCACCGTTATAAGTAGAAAACTGTTAGAATTTCTAATGACTTAAAAAAAATAGAAATCAAAGCAAAAATGTTGAAGCTTAAAGTACCTGGCCACTGGGATAGCGACTTGGATTGGTCACACCCTCTGAGTTAAGTATGCTGAGATGAAAAAAAAAATGCTGAAGCTTAAGGTGTCTGGCCACTGGGATAGCGACTTTGATTGGTCACACCCTCTGAGTTAAGTATGCTGCAAAATAAAAAGAAAAAAAACAAGTGATTTTAAATTCTCTTGGTTTTCTACATAAGACGGTTGGGAAATGGTCAATTGGTCGTTCCTTTAGCTTCATAAGCTTGAGGCAGGATTAGGAGGAACTGTGGCTTCCTTCGAGTGAGACCCTAGATAGACAAATCAACATGAACTTAACATAAATAAAAAGGGGCTTGGAAACCGTGTGGGTTTAAGAGGATCAATATACATGCAATCGCAATCAACACGTTAGTAGATTATTAATTAAGTAACCTATGTTTTGAAACTGGATGTAAACCTAACTGTGATTCCATAGCATAATTCTTTTTCAGGGACGAAAAAAAGATAAGTGTGGGGATATTTGATGTATTGTAAAATACATCTATTTCCAGTGTAAAGTTTGTATAACTTTCGAGTCGTTTAGATAGTGTTTTTATTAGTTTTAGGCTTGTACTGGTATATTTTATTTATTATAGGGCATTTTTAGTACTTATGTATTTATTTTTATATTTTGTAGGTGTTCAAGGACGTTGAGGCGTAAACGAGCAAATTTGGTCAAGTCAAGAACACCGGAGTCGAGATCATAAAGTTATAATATATATATATATATATATATTAATAGTATATTAGATATTATAATAAAATAATAATCTAATAATAATATGTAATAATACTAAATTAATAAAAGTGGCTTCAGCCACGTAAAAGAAAAATAAATTGAAACAGTCACTTTGGTTTCATGTGATTTTGGTGACAAAGGCTCACGACTAAGGCCCAACAAAAAAGACAACTATGTAGGGCTTGGCATTATTATAAGAAGAGGGGGAGCCGCTAATTGTAAAAAAAAGGAGGAGACGAACGGAGCAGAATTCAAGGACATCGAGCAAAGCACAACATCAGAAAAGATATTTAGAGGGAGGCAAGCCAAGGAGCAAAGGTTCTAAGCCAGGGAGCGAGTATTCGGGTGTCAAACATTCGGTTTTTTCATTCCTTTATTATTTTTGTTCTAGACCATGATTGCTAAATTTTTATTTGACTTTATTTCTCTTTTCAAGATGATTTGTGGCTAAAACTTTTATAGCTACCTAGGCTATGACAAATAACTATGTTTTGATTTGCTTTTTTCTATGGTTTTTGGAAGTTGTTTTGGATTAATGATTCAGTAAAGATTTTGATTTCTCTAGATCTGGTGTATGTGCGTATCTATTATTTTTTTTATTGTCACTTATTCACTCCACTTGCACTTTTGTGAATGTCTTTCATGTATGAGTGCTAGTTAGGTTGCAGACTTTGTGTAGCAACTAGTTTATGGTCAATAGTCGCGAGTTTACCATAGGAGTGATATTTGGTGGTTAGAAGATTTTAGGTATTCTTCCAAGTTCAATAGCTGTGAGGTGAGGGCTTGTTGGTATGTCTAGGTTGTTAGATTGCTAGGTTAGAGGCTTTGTGAGAAGATCTGCCTAGTTTCCCTTTCAACTCTTGCATATCAAGTTAGATCTAGGCTTCAATAATTACCTCTTACACCTAGTGTACTGAGGCTTTCGCGTTGTGAGGTAGATTGTCTAGCGGGTACTCGATCATAAGAGTTAGATAACCTGTGAGGGTTTGTACTCCAACCGGTAGTTTAACAACACAAAAATATTCTAGGGTTTCCCCTTGAGAAGGGTCGAGGGTGCCTAGTTTATTCTTGATGTTTAGTATTTTAAGATCCCGGTTCCAATTCAGTTCCATAACCATAGAAGCTTATCAGGCATAGTTAGGAGTCTGGTCTAGGTAGTGTCTTGTCATCATCTGAATTCAGCTCAGTCAAGTTCGTGTCTTTAGTTCAGTTTAACTAGTCTTAGTTAATCTTTATTTTATTGCAATTCAGTTTTTAGTAAAACCCCCTTTAAAATAACAAATAAATTAATTTAATCAGTATTTAGGATAAGTAATCGAGTCTAGTTTTCGTTTTCCATTAGAGTCTCGTGGGTTCGATATCCGGACTTACTTTAGCTATACTAGAGTCGATAGGTTTCACTTACCTGTCAGTAGTTTAGTTTTAGAGAGTCTAGAGTATTACTAGGTGTCTAGTTTTAGGTTTAATTTAGTTATTTTTATTAAACTACTTTTAGCACATCAGCTTTCCATTAAGATCTAGAATTAAAATCGGAAAACAATTATGTTAAAACCTGATAATGATTTTATGGGTTCATTAAATTTTTGGCTAAAGAAAAAGAAATTCAGTTATATAAATTTTAGTTTAACCGATTTTTTTTATGTTTATATAATTAATTTTCGAAATCTGTTAATAAATATTAAAGTTCTCAGATTTCGATTCCAGATTATGAATGTTCTAAAGTTCACAAAATTTTCGATTGATGTTCTTTAAGAACATCATAAATTTTCGAAAATTCCTTATGATTTGGTTCAAGATTGGATTAAATCTTGTTTCCGATATTTTAGGAAACTTAATCTCCAAGAATTTTGAAATCATGCTGATAAAGTCAAAGATTTCAAAATATTATGAAATCTTTGGACATAATTTTTCCTATCTAAAATTGGAAAAAGATATAACTAAATCCCTAACATTTTTTGAACCACCTAACTCTATCACTTTTGATTTCGATAATAATAACTAGTTTTCGGTTTTATGGATTAATAAATTAAGTTCTCGGATTATCAATCAGTTCCCGAATTCAGGTTCTCGGTTTTAAGTTCTCGATTATAAAGCTTTCGATCAGGTTCATGGACAGGAGTTCTCGGTCAAGGTCTACATGATGTTTTTCGAGATTCCATAATTTTTCCAAGAACCCATCTTATTTATCGAGAACTATCATGTATTCGAGAACTATCATGTATTCGAGAACCAATATTTTTTCGAGAACTATTAAAGAATCCAAGAACTGTTAAAGTTATCCGAAAACATAAGTTATTCGAGTACTCATAATATATTCGAGAACTCATCAGTATATCGAGAACTAATTTTGATATTCGAGAACTCATCATGACATTCGAGAACTCATTATGATATCTGAGAACTCATTAAGTCTTCGAGTACTCACAATTTATTCAAGATCTCATAAGTTTTCTGGAACTCATCACTTTCGAGAACCCCTTATGTTATTCGAGATCTCATAAGTTTTTCGGGAACTCATTATTTTTTCAAGAACCCCTTATGCCATTCGAGAACTCATATAATTTTTTTTTGAGAACCCATTATTTCGAGAACTCATAAGCTAATTTGAGAACTCTTCATTTTTCGGGAACTCATAAGATTACTAAGAACCCACTACCTTTTCGGGATCTCTAATAAAATTTGGATTTTTGATAAAACATAATGTATCAAGTTTATTCAAATCATTATTTCCAAAACCTTGCTTAACTTGAAATAACATTTTACGTGTCACTTTTGCCTAAAGGTGATGTGTCACATTAGTTCGTTATATAAGGTCTCGTTAAGCATTGTAGCTTGGTTCACATAATTTCCATAAGGTTTCACTTCTGCCCAAAGGTGATGTGTAACAGATTATGTTGGTGAACTAAGTGTATTGCATTAGAACTTTGAGTGTCTCACTTCTGCCCAAAGGTGATGTGTTACATTCACTGTTAGCAACTTAATACTTAAATAAATAGCGTATAGCCAAACCTAGAGCATGTTATTTAAGTAGCTTAAGTTGGTGTTATTATATATTATCACATCTTCATTACAAAATTGATCTTCACAATTAATGATCCTTCATTAATATAATGATCATAATCTAAGTCTGCCTTACATCAATCCCCAAAACTCAAAACTAATCTCACATTCTTTTGTAAAGTACTATCTCAACTAAGTAATCCACTCTAATTATCAAATCTAAGAAGAGTTATTTTAAAATTTGTTCGTATTAAGTCTTAAATTACCTCTTAAGACATGACATTCCTACGCTCTATCTTATAAAGTATTACAGAATAACATTGAGCATAAGAAAGTGGGATACACAAAATGTCTCTTATGGTAATCAAGAACGCTTTTACTGATTCCTATTTCTGAAATTCCTAAGACTAATGTATTATCTATGGAAGTGATAGAATATAACGAATTCCTAATAAGCATGCAATAAATAAATCTAACTCTATGGTTGAATGGCTTATGTGAAGACATTTCTAGTGCATAATGAATTTCTAGTGCATAATGACTTTTCCACCAGTACGATTAGATGAATTATGAATCAACTATAACACTCAGAAATATCAAAGTAAAAATGAGTGTGTTGATAGCAAATTACGTATAGGAAAAGGAACACAGCAAACTATAAAAATTGATGTTATTCACCTTAGTATTATTTAACCTAAAAGAGGAAGAATAATTACCACAGAGAGGATAATTCTAAGGTCTGGAAACAAAATACAAGTACTACTTTCAGCTAAAAGTTTCTCCAAAGGGAAAGTCTTACTAAGAAAAACCGTGCCATTAAGAATAGGCATAAGAAATGAGATTACCCATAAGTAAGGAGAACAACTGGCTAAGATATGTAGTGCCTAATTAAGGATATTTAACTCCATAAATGCTAATGAATTCCAGTTAACACATGATGGTTGAGTCTAGTTTTATATGTTTCCTTACCATAATTCAACAAATACTTAAGATGAGAGTTGGTGGCAAAATTAAGGATCTATTAACCATTAATAACTGATCTTGGTGTTGAAGCTTTATGATACCTTACGATAATCTTGAGATTACTTAGAATTTAGTATCAATACTAAAAGCTACAAATTTTCACATTTACAATGTTTTAATGACCAAACCAAAGCCACTATTAAGTTAAGCTCTCATATTGTTTGTTGTCATTATCTGAATAGAAACCTTATGAAATAAAACTAGATGATCCAATAATGTTTTCAAAGCTTTGTTATCATGAAAATGAGAATTTAACAAAGGAAAATGAGACCCATGCATTTCATCCACTAAGACCAAAATTTCATGAGAAATCATGATCAAGTCACTAAAGGATGATTAGCTATCAAATCTCATTTTCAGTGACTTTAAAGAATGTGTTAAATGCCTTAAACATTAGATGGCGAAAGGAATAAATGGGTTTCCATCACAAGTCATCTAATTGACATTAGTGGAGCTTAGATAAATATCTAATTGTATCTATTTTGTTCCCTACAGACCAAAGTATTAAAGAAATCCATTCATAAATACTTAATAAGATTCCCTCTAAGTATGTCCTTAAAATTTCTTATGAACTTTGGACGATAAGGGAAATCAAGTATAAAATATATGAAATATCCTCGTTCACATGCATTGCTAAAACTTATTATGTGGAGATACTAAGAGACCTAAAAGATTAGTGGGAGCATTAGATGTCCTACTTATGACTTGCAAAAGTTACAGAGGTGGGGGGAACGACAATTTGATCTATCCTCAAATTACACTTCTTGCACTGGACAACGCTCTATCACAACTTGTCTCCTTAGCACTTAACGTACTCCTAACAAATTTTTGTGGATTCTTAAATATGGGCGAACTTAGATTTCTTACTAAAGTAATCCCATCCAGAGAAAAGACAATAAACATCATTTGGTTGTTTTCTCTATTAAAATCTATGGATCTTCCAAATGTTAGACCTTAAGCATGCTGAATTCATTAAGATCATTAAGGTAAGTGGGAGCAGTAAAAGTCCTTATTATGACTTTTCGGAAGTACAAGATGCGGGGGAGAGACTCATTAAAATTCGAGAGTCGTTAAGTTTATCTCCGAATTTAACTTCGATTATTCCTCTTGTACACCTTACTGCACCAACTCTTACACATTTAGAAACTAATGTTGCTCCTTATATACCTGAAAATTAAAACACTTAACTAAAGTTAGGTTTGTATCATAATAAACCCAATGTTCAACTCAGGAGGTCATCTGGGTCTAAAAGCCCACTGACTTTGATGATTATGTAACCTACCTGACTAATACAAAATGGATGTTTGGAAAGTTTACCGATCCTACCTCTTGTAATTAAATCATTAGTATCAATCAATCTTCATTAGAATAACGTTTGGGATTTGGTTGAATGACCTAAAGGTATTCATAATTAAACCAGATCCGAATGGGAATGCTGTAAGATAAGATTGATTGTAAAAGATTATACTCAAGAAAGGATTAGATTATCAAAGAATCTTCTTATCTGTATTACAAAAGATTTCTTTGAGAATCATTACCGTCCTAGTAGCTCATAATAACTAAGAGCCACATTAGATTGACATTAAGACAACTTTCCATAAAGATGACCTACATGTTCATTAAGCAACCTGAAAGTTCTAAACTTAAGGTTAAGAACACTTAGTTTGTAAGTCAATAAGATCCATGTATGGGTTGATGCAAGCATAAAATGTGTTGGAATCATAATGAAATTCTCTTCATTAAGAACTAAGTGGATTAAAGGACCTACCTCAAGATGAGTGGAAGCAACTAATGAAAACTTGTCTTTATATAGATGATATTTCTCTTGACAAGTATATGTTACCTAAGTCAAAGCATTGTTCATGCATAATTTTGACATGATGAGTATCGGGGATTCCACTTACGTGATAGGAATCAAAATATACCGAGATAGACCCAACGGGATATTAGTTTCATCCCATAAGTTTTACTCTAAGCTAGTCCTTAAGTATGTAACATACAACATTGCTCTTTTTTAGAGGATAATAGGATAAATGAGATATTACCTTATGCTTCATTAATTAGAAGACTTATGTATTATTAAGTCTATGCTTGTTTATGATATTGTTCGTATTGCTTAACACTAGACTTGTCTAGATTGATGAAAAGCATCTAATGGAACATTATAATATATTTAAGAAACAAGAGACTATAATCTAAAGAAGAAGTGAGAACCTAAAGTGATTGACTACTCTTATTCTAACTTTATTATATTCAAAGGAAATTAAGTGTCAATTTCGGGGTATATTATAACGTTAGCAGACATAACTATCTCACGGAGGAGTCATAAGGAACTCTTAACAACAACCTAAGTTATCATGACATAATGTGTTGGTGGTCACCACAGAATGGTCATTAAATGTTGTTGGTAAATTTATCAGTTGACTCATACCTTATTAACTCCATTTAAATACTATGTTGAAGACTTACTGTGATAAAGTCAGCTGCCCTAGTTTCTCAAACAGTAACAGTTTAAGAGGAGCTGCATTAGAGTTCGATACGAAATTATTGTTCGCTTATTTTAAGAACAAGTAGAGGAAATTAGAATTTTGTATTGAATGCATTCATGATATGCTTATGGATCCAATAACTAAAGGCCTATTACCCATAAGTCTCACTAACGGCCAAATAAGAGAAAAGGGTTTTACTAATGACCATGTACAACTGCATATCGTACTATGAATTACTCATGACTGATGACTAATGATTAATGATTAATGATTAATTTTCCTCATTATGATTTGTTTGTCTATTAGTATGCTAAGCTAGCATAATGGCATAAAGACAATAATATAACAAATCAACAACTAAAGGCATAACGTTAATTGATCCTAATGTTAAGTTTTTAATTTGGGTGTAGTATGATTAAAGGGGGCCCTAAGTCGAATAATGACTTAACGACTGTATCTCTCTGCTACATTTTGGGTTTAGAACTAAAATGAGTATTAATCTCTGCAGAATTCTGTAATACTCATAATAAATGATTACTCGACTGAGTGGGAGAATGTTGGAATAAATATACGTAACGTTTGTATATTTATCAATAGCCATTATAATCATTTATATAATGATATCAATTATTAATATTACCCTAAGCCTAATAATAGATATGTATTTGATGGACGGACTATAATTAGATGAGCATTATTAGGGTGTCCCCTGGGTATGTATAAATATAGAGAGTTTATTATGAGATTAGGGTTGATACAATCATAACACCATAATGACTATTAGCCGTCCCCTTTCACTCTCATCTCTCTCAATGTGTTCATAACTAAAGAACACATAAACCATCATAACTGCATACCCTAAAGGGAACCCGACCATACTGACAAGGATGTCGTCTTTCAATACGCTTACAGCATCAATCTCAGGTCTTACCAATCTATCAGGTATTATTATTATTATTATTATTATTATTATTATTATATTTTCCATTACATATAGTCAAAACGGATCAACACTACAACCATAGAATGGACTTGCCTAATAGGTCCCTTAAGACTCAACTCTGCAGACATTTGCACATTCCATACCTAAAATGATATTTATGATATAAAATTTAAGCATAAACCACATCAATACTCAAATAAAAGTTGTAAAAATATAACCTGGAACAACATAGAGAGGTCAGAGGATGACGGTGTCTTCAATCATCGGTTCGCCTTCAATCATCGGTTCATCCACCATCACCAGATCAATTAACCACCACCATATCAGCCCATTGAAAACCCTAGGTTGTTTCTTAAGCTTCAATCATCTATTCTCTCTAGGTCGTCTCTCTCTCTCTCTCTCTCTCTCTCTCTCTCTCTCTCTCTCTCTCACACACACACACACACACAAGTAAAAAATGTGTATCTGTCAGTGTCTCTCATAAGTAAATGTGAAGAAGTAGAGACTAGGGATTTGAAACTAAGAGGATGTGAAATTGAATGTGATAAATGTAGAAGGAGAACGATAAGGCAAGCAAAGGCAGGGATGGAAAAAGAGGGTAATATTGTAAAATTGTTTTGAAATTGTAAAGGATGAGGTGGGTGAAATGTCTACATTACCCTCTTAAGAGGGTGTTTGGGATTGAGTTACAAAACAACTTATTGACTTATTAGCTTCTTTTAAAAGCAAATAAGTTAATAAGCTGTTTGTGTAAACCAAAAGAACTTTTGGTTTTAGCTTTTCAATAAGGGTGAAAAACTGTTTTTAAGAAGTCAGAAATCCTGGGTTTTGGCTTTTGACTTTTGGTTATTTTACCCTAATAAGCTAAACCAAACACTTTTTTTTTAAAAAACAACTTATTGACTTATTGTGTTTTCCCATCCCAAAAGCTAATCCGAACACTTTTTTAGAAACTCCTTTTTAAAAAGTCACAAATCAATAAACACTTATGACCAAAAGCACTTTTGGAGTTAAATAAGCAATCCCAAAGTGTCTTAATTGTCACAACTATCCCCATAATACCCTTAAATTTCTTGCTTAAATATGTTGTACATGTTGCTTCTTAAGTTGTACAAAAATAAAAATGACTATGTTAATCATCACTCCCCCTTAATAAGATAATAAGATAATATAGGTTAATCAAACAAATAAGTAGTATCTACTATCTACTGCCGATGACTAATGGGCCAACGGAGTCAAGGTAAGATAGTCCACTATAAATATTGGATTATATTTATAACATACATTTCAACTCTTATATACCATTTACACTAGACAAAATTACACTTTGTTTCCTTTAGGTATGACCAAAATTATTAAATGTGTCATTTAAAATAAAAATTTTCATTTTATGTCCAAATTCATTGTTTTTCTTACAGATTTTGTCCTTTTATACTAACTCAGTTAATAAACTCAGTTAACTATAATCTAACCAAGGGCAAAATAGTCCATTCACATGCTTTTGACTAAAAAATCCCCACCTGACCTAAATTCCAGCCTCTTTAACGATCTTCTTCCTTAAAATCAATTTATAGGTTCTTCCGCAACCAACTCACCACCATCACCACCCACCATCACCTCCACTTTAACCCAACACCATGGCATCAACCTCACTATCACCTCCACCACCACAACAACCACCACTTGCCACTCCCACCACAACCACCACCCCACCCACCTCCACCTCCACCACCATCACCCAACTCCATCCACCCCTTCCCACCACCACCATTGTTCATCACCAACAACCCAACCCAAAATCAAACTTGCAACTAAGTATCAAAGTAAAACCCCAGATATCAAAATCAGACCGAAAATCAAATTCGTTCACCAACAACCACCGTTCACCACCATCATTCACCCCTAGTTCAAAATTAGTTCCTTTTCATACATCATCGGAAGATAATCGTTCACGAACAACAACAACAATCGTCCACCTCCTTTTTTATTTAAGGTTGTGGTTTTCAAATTTGGGCATTTAATTGGAGGTTGTGGGTTCTCGGATTTGGTCGAAGGTGGCATTAACAGATAGAGATAAAATGGAGATAAATGGGTGTAATTTGGTGGTGTGGGAGTGATGGCTGATAATGGAAACTGTACTAGTGGTAAAAGTGGTTGCATGTGGTAATGGGGAGTAGTGATGGTGGTGGTAGGTGGGGATATATATATATATATATATATATATATATAATCAGGAGTGTTTTATAATAACGTTAGGAGTGTTTTATAATGAAAGGGAATCTAGTATGCATTAATAAGGAGTGTTTTATAATATCATTGGGAGTGTTTTATAATAACATCAAGAGTGTTTTATATTGAAACTAAACACAGTAGAAGTGTTTTAAAACAGTAGAAGTGTTTTAAAACTGATATGAGAGAGAAACTAGTGTGCATTAATTAAGGAATTATGGGAATGGTTTCAAAACTAATAGGAGAAAGAAATTGGTTTTCTCTAAATAAAGTGCATGGTTGCTTTTGTTTTGTGAAGATGAATGTTTGACTTTGAATGATATTATTGAAAACAGTAATTAGGATAGAGATAGAGAGGTACCATAAATGTAGGAAGCATTTAAACAGTTTCTAAAAAACTTGATACATAATGATCTTGATACCCTCATTTAAAACACATATTGACAATCCTACCATAATTTCTTTAATATATTAATTAGATTTTAAACACCATCCTATCTTTTAATCTCCACCATCTATCTTTAAATCTAATGGTTCAAAACACTTCCTACACAAAACCATTTTCCTACAGGAACCCTAACCTATATACATACATACATACATACATACATACATACATACATACATACATACATACATACATACATACATACATACATACATATATATATAGGGTTGGGTTATTGTAGGAATATTGGTTTGTGTGAGAAGTGTAGGAAGGATTAAAAATTGATATGTATGCATATTTTTTTGACGTATTCATGGTGTTTTGGATTGTCTTGCTTAGAAAAACACCAAACATAACAAATTAATAACCAAAAACAACGTATTTTAAGCAGAGTGTTTTAAGTAATTACTAGGGTGTTTTAAGCACAGTGTTTTAAGTAATTACTAGGGTGTTTTATCTGTTATTTAAATTTATTGACTATAATACATTGGATTATGTTTTAAATTTTTTTATATTGTTGTGTTAAGTGTTTTTCAAGCCAAAACAACCCAATACATCATTCCAAAATAAAAAACATGATGCCTGAATGTCAATTCTTAATCATTCTCACATTTCTCACACAAATTAATATTCCTACAGGATCCTCTACCTATATAAGAGTTGCCTAAAAAGTCCATTTTTCCTAAGAAGTGTAAGAAGTCTATGTAGGCATTGTGTTTTAAATTTTAGGAGAAATGTTTTATATTATTTTGGTATTGTGTTATATAGGAAAACAATAAAATTAACAATTTAAAACACAATCAAATGTATTCTAATCATTAAATCTGAAACACGATGCAGAGAAATATAATCAGTGTGTTCTAAAGATAATCAGCGTATTTTACAATTTAATGCATAGAATCTATTTGATTGTGTTTTAAATTGTTACTTTTGTTGTTTTTCTATATAATACAATACCAAAAGAGTATAAAACATTTATCATAAAATTTAAAACACAATGCGTACATAGACTTCTTACACTTCTTAGGAAAAATATACTTTTTACACGAACCCTACCCTATATATATATATATATATATATATATATATATATATATATATAGGATAGGGTTCAAATAGGAACCAACCCTTAAGTAGGAACTATAGGAACCAATCTGAGTCATCCATCTTCAATGGCATGATTGTAAATAAGTAAAACTTTAATTAATTATTATTTTAATAAAGGGGTATTAAAGTCTTTTGTTCAATATCATTTATTAGGTAATTAATAAGAAACTCATGTATATTTGGAAACAACAAATTAGTGTTTATGGTATACCCAAATGTATTTATTGTATATACTATTAAAATTATATCTCGGTATATATACAACAGTGTACATTGGTGTATATTCGTTTTTTCATTCATCATCATCACCAACACAAGATATACATTGGTGTATATTCGTTTTTTCATTCATCATCATTCAACATCATCAACACAGATATACATTGGTGTATATTGGTTTTTTCATTCATCATCATCAACACAGATATACATTGGTGTATATTTGTTTTTTCATTCATCATCAACACAGATATACATTGATGTACACAGATATACATTGGTGTATATTCGTTTTTTAAGTGTACATTGGTGTATATCAGTTTTTTTTTTTCATTCATCATCATCAAACACATATATACAACAGTTATATGATCTTCTATCACATGAGATTGTGATTCAATGTTTTCATGTATAGAATTATCATCCATAATTTGGAAATCTGAATCGTTGGCCGATTTTAGATTCTTTTAAATCGAAAGTTTTTTCAATTCAATCAATTTAAATCTTCTGAATTCGACTGGAAGTTATTTCGATTCAATGGAATTCAATCGAATGTGATTTTTTTTTATTTGGGATTAGAGATGATAATAGGTTGAGAGATTTAAGGAAAGTAAAAAAAAACTTGCATATTAATTGCAGGAAGATAATTAACCGCCATATATAAAACTTTTAATTAAATTAAAATATAATATTTAATTGTCTAATTACATAACTACCCCCTAGATCAAGATCAAAGATGAATGGCTTAGATTAGTTCTTAAGTTCCTAACTAGGCTCTTGGTTCCTATTTGATCATATATATATATATATATATATATATATATATATATATATATATATATATATATATATATATATAGGGGAATTCTAAATTTTAAACCACTCTCACTTGAGAAAACCAATTAAACCCAATTAAAAGGTCCAGCTTTGTCCACGTATGATTAATTCAAGAGGTCTCCAAGGGTAATTTAGGTACTTTTGTCAATTTATTTATCTCACTTTTCCCCTCCGTGACACATTCACAATTCCAACATAACTTTTTCATTTTTCAAATTCAACTCTTTCATTTTCTCTCTCTCATTTTCTAGATCTAATTCTCTTTCTTGTCTTTTAATGTGCATCTAATTCTCTTCTTTTCTTTCAATGGTCATGAACTGATCTGTCTACCTTCTAGTTCTTCATGTCTTTCTTTTTGTTTTGCTATTCTTATATGTTCTACATATGGTACAATGACTAATGGTACTGGTTCTTGGGATGAGGTTGTGAGGTTTGAATTTATTTGTAGCAATGGATGGTTTGCTTATAGATGAGTAGGTGATTGATGATTAAAGAGCAGATATGTTTTGACGTATTCATTTGTATGTTTTTTTTTTGTATTCATTTTATGTTTTTTTTTTTTTTTGTATTCACTTTACATTATTTGCCTAAGAGCAGATATGTTTTGCTTTTGAATTTCGTGATCTGATGCTAATTTTTTTCTTTGATAATAGATTTCATCTCAAGAAAAAGCAATGTACAACTTTTTTAGCACTTGGTACAACTACCCAAAGCATGAAAAAGTCCAAGAGTTTGGAAATGGATCCGAAGGTGCAAGATAATGGGTTTTGTTTTTATAAATTTTATAGATTTAGATTTTCTGGTTTGTTTTGTAAATAACTTGTCTATCAAAGCTTTGATTTTGATATAAAAACATTTGTTTTTAATGTAAAAACATATCTTTTTGTTGTTTGAGATCATAATTTATCATATCTTTTTGTGTTTGTGTTATAAAAACATATGTTTTTTGCGTTTGTGTTATACTTTTTCATATGTTTTTGTGTTTGTGTGTATAATTTATTTATATGTTTTTAGTGAATAAGTTGCAAAAACATATATAATTTGTTAAAAAAAACTTCTGTTTTGCCCCTGGAAAATAACGAATGAATGGTTTTAGAGAGAGGAGAGAGAAGAGAGGAGATTGAAAAGTAAGAGAGAGGAGAGAGACACTTGATGGTTTTTGAGAGAAGAGGGAGAACACTTAAAAGGTAAGATGACCATTTTGCCCTTTAAAGACTAAAGTAACATCTTACTTACTAATATAAAATTTGAAAAAACAAGAACCATAGATGATACTAAATGAAGGGTCAAGATGATGGTTTTCATGGTTTTCTTAAGTGGAGAGGGTTTTCAAATTATCCCTCCCCTATATATATATATATATATATATATATATATATATATATATATAGGGCGGGGTTCTTTTACAAAGTGTATTTTTCGTACAAAGTGTGAGAAGTCTGTATAGACATTGTGTTTTAAATTTTAGGCATGATGTTTTAAGTTCCTTTAGCATAGTATTATATAGAAAAACACAAAAAATAACAATTTAAAACACTAATTAATGTATTCTCGATATGTAATCTAAAACACCATACAAAGAAAGTAATCAGTGTGTTTTAAATTTAATGCCTAAATTGATTTTGATTAAGAAAATGGTTAAAGAGGTTAGGATTGTGACAAATTGGGTTTTTTTAATCAAAAGCATGTGAATGGACTATTTTGCCTTTGGTGAGATTGTTTTAGTTAGTATAAAATGACATAATCTATAAGAAAAACACATAATTTGAACATAAAATAAAATTTTTTATTTTAAATGATACGTTTCATAATTTTGGTTAAACATAAAAGACACAAAGTTTAATTTTGTCTTTACACTATTTTTATAAAGATATTATTGTATTGTCATATGACTTTTATTTTGTGATATGATAGTGTTTACACAATTCATAAATTTGTCTAGGTACATAATAAAACATTGATGCATGGCCCCGTCATTCAAACACGAGACTGATGGTTGATGAAGGTACATATTGTATTGAACAAGGTACAAGCATTCTCAGACCTATGATCAAACAGAAAGAACACATGATCCTTTTCTTGACTCAATCATCACAATTTTTCCAGCCCATCCACTTTTATCCATCAATTCTTTGTAATACAAACCCCTGTCTCTCAAACAATCTTTCTCTCCAACAGCTACTAGGATCTTGGAACAACCCAAAGCCCATAGATTCGGGTCCTTTTCCGGGTTAAACATCGGGTCATCCAGCCCTCTCCCTGACGAGTTTGCCAAATTCCAAAACTGATCCGTAAACGCTTTCAACTGCTTATTTTTCCCAAGTTCGGATCCAATCGGGTCATTTCCTCCGAAATACGGATGGAGTAGAATAATACCCTCTAGGCATAATCCATCTATCGGGCCTAACCCGAACCGAATTGCCATATTGTGGGCAATATTCGCCCCAGCACTATCTCCCGCGAAAAACACTTTACGAAAATCCGCAAATTCATTTAACCATGTGTCACGACCACCTCCTGTACCATGGGAAGCGACCCAGTGGATCGCTTCCCAACAGTCATTGTACCCAGCTGGGACGGGATTCTCCGGTCCCAACCTATAATCAACGGAAACGATAATTATGCTTGACTTCATCGTTAGATAGTTAAGTGTAGGGTGGTAGAGAGGAGTCGTGGTGGACTCGACTACGAAACCACCACCATGAAAGTAAATCATAACCGGCAATTTGCGATTAGAGGTGGCGGTTTTGGGAAGGTAAATTCTTGCGGACAGGTTGGTTTCGGGTGAGATGACGACGTCGTTTGATTGGACTCCGGTTGAAGAATCGATTCCAGCAGATAACTTGTTGTTTCCGATTAATCTTTCACAACGCCCGTCTTTGTGAACTCTTATAAAACCAATGATTTCGTGAAGAAACTCATCGGATGTTGATATATCTCCCGACCCGAACACAGAAGACATTTTCGACGTTACAACCTCACCACTTAGAAACGCAAAAAATAAATAATTCTATCACTTTAATACCGCTGCTTCAAAAGGCAACTTGATAGTGTAGTATTTATTTAGAAAGTGAGTATGTTTTTCATGTTGATCAGTATTTAAATGTGTCGATATTTATAGATAATTGATCACTATGGACGGATGATTTGTGTCATATCGATTTTCGATATCTATAGATAATTGACTATGGACGGATGATTTGTTTCATATCGATTGTCGATAGATTGATGCTATTTAATGATAATGACATTTGAATAATTTTTTTACAAATTTTGTCATCCTTATATCTGTTATACATATTAGAGACATAATATAATAAGTTATTTTATCAAATAATTCATTTATTTTTCTTTATATAAAACCCTGATAAAAATCTTAGATCTTTTGGACGGAAAGTCGATACATTTCTTGTGGGGAGGAGTGAGTGATAAGACAAAGATGGTGCGATAGGGTGTCTTTGTCTTTGTTCGTGCAAATCTTCAAATATTTTCCATTCTCTTAAAAGTGGTGGTAGGAGATTTCTATGCGAAGAAAATAGTTTGTGGAGAAGGTTGATAACAGGTATGTTGGAAGTTAATCGTAAAACGAAGATGAAAGAAAGTTGAAGGTTCAAAGTGAAAGTTTATTTAATTAGTTTGAATATTTTTTTGAAAGGTGATTTTCTATGTTGTATCAAAGATCATGAAAACCCTCTGAGGGGGATCTCCTAGCCACTCTACAATGGTCAGACTATGTTATCTTAACCGGGCCCACACTGACGTGAGAGTGGTCGGCCCACAAGCGAGTCAAGGCTGCGCATAAGGGGCGCTAAGGCTTCCACCCGAAAAATTTCCCGCCACCTGCCACTTGACAAATGTTGCATCCTCCACAAGAGGCAAGCCTAGCCTCTCTAGAGTAAATGTACGGTAATAGAAAACCGGGGGGCATCAGAATCGAACCTGACCCCTCCGAAGAGAGTAGGTGCGACCATCACTTGACAAATATCCAACCATATATGATGAAAATAGGGATTGAACCCTTGATCACACAAAGTGAACAAAGGCCACTCTACCACTATGGCTAGATAATTAACTAGTCTTGATATATCTAGTAAGGTTTAATTACTAGAGACAATTATGTAAGTTGGTATTAGATTATAATTAGGAAAAGTATTTGAGTATGATTAGTAGGGTTATGTTAGTATAAATAGATGGTTATGACATATATAATTTGTGTGTCAAGAATTATAATAAAAGAAAGAGTCGATCTTGATTGAGAACAAAGTTCGTGTTTTTGGACCTGATCGGCAACAGGGAAAATAATTATGTTTTTCAGTATCTAATAAACCAAAGGGAAAATAATTATGTTTTTCGAAGGAAGAGCATTCACATCAATTGTATTTTGTATGGAAGCCAAATGAATATTTAGACTTGGAATTGGACCAATATCATCAATTCTTGCATATCATTATTAAAGCAACATATGGACTTGAAGTTGGACCAATATCATCATTCTCTTACGTATCATTATTAACAATATTTGGACTTGGTATTGGACTAATATCATCATTTTCTGGGGCTTTTTTTTAAACAAATTGCTAATAAGAGCTTGTTTAGAACGTGGATTCATCTTCTAAACAATCACATATAAACTCTAAAATTATAAGTGAATAACATAAAATAAGGAACATATTTATAAAAGAACTAGTTGGGAGCCCGCGCGTTGTTGCGGGAAGACAATTTTAACGCGATATTCATTGTTGTTAATTTATCAATCACCTCGTGATAAATTGTGTTGTATTTTTGTTAGTAGTTTTATTTGTATAATTTACTGTCATAATATATGAAACTAATAAAGTATTTATAATAAATTACCAAATTTTGTTTCTTTCACTTACCTCACGTGCTTCTTAAAAGAATACCATCAAATCAGGTCCAACCATCTGTGTATGAAACTAAAACCAATTTTAAAAGATAACATCAAAATCATTAGCCAGCAAGATCATATGCTGTAAATTTGTAAATTGGTGTCGTCTTCAATTATGACGTACCCTAATAACAAGTGTAGAATCATTTTAAAACGCCTTCATGGTGATCTCCACTTGTTACATGAACATTACCCACATATCTTATTTTTAGACCAAAATGATGCGTTAAATCATATTAATTATGTATGATGGAATCATCTTAGATTAACAATACATGGTTTAAAGACATAAATGAGCACATATGTCCGCTCATAACCGTTTAAATAAGAAACATGAAAATATTTAAAACCATAAGAACTTCAAAATCATGTATCCGATTCACATGTGGTTAAGTTGACTCATATGTGAATATTTTGGTGAAGATTTAAACACGAATAAGAGACCATTTAGAAAGTTACCTAATTGATTAAACGATCCAAGCTCAGATGACCATTTAAAAAGTTAGCGTACTCTGAATAAATAATGTGTGAAACCCATTTATTAACCTACAAAACTCAAAAGGTTTATAATGTTAAATATCGGTTCATAAAAATTAATCTTCTACAGGTTGTAGGTGTGGGTTGACAAGTTAAAATCATAAATCTTAAATCTTTAAGAGAGTCACCAACAACTAATAGTATGGTTCATGCAAAGTAGTCAAACCTTAAGTAACTTCAAAATCAGAAAATGTTGCAAAGAAAAAAAAATAATAACAAAGGGGATTTGCAGCATACCAAATGGTTATAAATTTTTTGACTACATATTTCTGGATGGGTCCACTACAATTAATATTGCATCAGCATCATCCTGCACATATGTAAATAAGTAAGGAAAAAAATATAAGCTGAACAAGAACACATATAATTTATATATTTTAAAATTGCATATATTTAGTGCAAAGAATTTAAAAAATGGAAGTTAAAGTCAACTGCGAATCCGATAACTTTAATTATATATTGATATAAACAAAACTGATATAAGAAATTTGTTTTGTTGTTTCAACTTTTATTTTGCATGTTCATGTTGTTTCAACTTTTATGTTGTCCAGTATATTGTTGTTTCATGTTCATGTAGGAGGTGTTTCAACTTTTATTTTGCATTCACGAACTTTTATTTTGTTGTGTATATGAATTGATGTATTTGAGTCACGATATACTGGTTCGTTTTGTTTTGTTTATAAGTAAAACTAATATAACTTTCAATAGTTAAGATAGTGGTTCGTTTTGTTTTGTTTAAATATATTATTTGATAATTTCGTCACTTTTGTTTTAATTTCGTTTTGTCACTAAGAACTTTTAGCACTTTTGTTTTTTTTTTTTTTTATTTCGTCAAAAGAAAAAAAAATATATACTTAGATAAATATATTATTTTACACGGTAAATATAAAACTACTTATAAACATTAACACAAATAAAATTCATTTTTAGGCATTCGGGTCTCGTGAAGCATTGGTGGATTGGGTACAAAAGTTGGCATACTCACTTGTTATCGTCGTGAAAAAAAGATCAAATAAAAGACCATGTGGCTTCGTGTATAAGGTTGTGTTCCAATGTGATCGTGGCGGCGAATATAAAGGAAAGATTCAAGTAAAGTTACCGGCACCAAAAAAACTAATTGTCCATTCGAATTAGAAGGAACATATTCAAATGTATATGATTATTGGACTTTAAGGGTGATATGTGATGAACATAACCATCAACATGTACTGTATATGGAGGGTCATCCATATGCAAAGCAACTTTCCGAAGATGAATTTAATTTGGTTGCAGGTTTGACAAGGATGAATGTGGTGCCACGTGATATTCTAGCAATACTTAAGGAGCGGAATTTAAGTAATGTGATATACGTTAATTTACACATATAAAAGTCCCCGTTTAACTCCCATTTTCAGACGTTTTTGACCTTATACACAGGAATTGGTGCTTATTTTGGTATCTTTGCAGTTTCAGGTCTTAAACGATGTCCCGGAAGCAGAACTGAACGAAAAACGCAGTTTTCGGCGCGCAAATAGGACCCCAGGTCCTGTGAGCGGCCGCTCGGAGGCTCCGAGCGGCCGCTCGCTCCCCCAGATATTTTCAGAAATGTTCTAGAAGGCCTACGTCAGCTAACAAACAACTGGGCCACTTGTCTGAAAAGTGAGCGGCCGCTCACAGGCTCCGAGCGGCCGCTCACAGGGTCTGTTCTTCTATAAAAGTACCATTCAGCCCACTGATCGTGAATTGGGTTTTGGGGAGGCGATTTTAGGCGATTTCTGGACCAAAGGAGCTGCTGGAAGGCCGTTTAACAAGCTCGGGAATCCATCCGATCCATCCTTCATGATCCAATCCATCTCTTTAGCAATCTTATGGTTTGATCCTTTGAGCTTTCTTAGATCCAAATCTGATTTTGTTTGCTACATTGATGTTATTTTAGTTAATCGTACGCCTACGGGCAAGAACATTAGTATTAGTTAGTAGTTAAAACAATCGTTTGCGTGAAATCAAGTTTTGTATAAATTTGGCGTTTTTCATGTTTGAATCTTGATGATCATAATGCAACCTTGTTTCATTGTTGATAGATTTGTAGTTGTGTTCGGATGACTTTGATGATTATCGAATGTGTTAGGCGGATTACTTGTTGAGAAAACCGTCCGTTTAATCGTCCGGTAGTAAACTAGTTAACTTGTTAATAAAGTTTACACCATGAAACTGTAACCGGGTATTGGTTTGGTTAAAGTCACTCGGATAATGATTATAAATGTTTACCGGCACGTAAAAGAGTTTAAAAGGCTTAATGGTGTTGTTACTAATCTTTGACACGGTTAATGATCTTTGCTAGTTATTTTGGTAGAAATAGCGATCTCAGTAGATTTGTGTTCAAAGTTAGTAAAATGGAATAGGTTGTGAAATGCTCTACTTTATGCTAGTTCGGTGGTCGTATTGTGTATTCGATATTTCTTTCCTTGGCTAGTGCGGTTGAGGACTCCCGAAAGGTGATACTAACCTATCTTTAAAGATTCGCATGAGATCATATCAGCTGCTCGCTAATGAACGACTTGAGGTGGCTAACGTGTGTATTCGTGTTAGCTTTCCATATAGTTGTCATGTTAGGATGCCCGAAAGGGACACTAACTGTCGGAAAATGGGAATGTTGATCACGCCTTTATTTCTTATATGGATGACATGCTAGGATTGGCGTATTATAGCTTATATAGTTATATTTTCTATTTGGAGTAGTAGTTAAGTTATTTACATGTTTTAGAATTAGTTTTAAACAAAACTCAAACTTATCTTTTACTTACTGGTGAATCGGGGATAGAGTTTTAGTACCATTGCTCCGCGCGCGTCCATGGATCGATACTTGGTTCTTATCTGTACTTACTACATATATGACAGGGTACACTTGCCCTAGTGTGTGTGTTTTAATATGAAGGTCGAAACCATTTTTATAAATATTAAAGCAAAAAACGTGTGTTAAAATCCATTGTAAAATATGTATAGTTACGCACACGTCATAATGTGTCTACACTCAGGACTATTTACAACGCACGCAACAAAATTCGCATGGTCGATCAAGTAGGCAAATCTTCAATGCAAGTTCTCTTGTCCATTTTGCACTCTAATGGTTATGTTTATGAAATTACTACAACCGGGTATAACAAGTTGGAAAATTTATTCTTCGTTCATCCGACAGCATTTGATATTTTGGCGTGCATATCCACACGTATTGCTTATAGATGTCACCTACAAACCGAACCACTATAATATTCCTTTCCTTCATGTTATTGGTGTAACTTCAACTAGCAATACATTTTCCATAGCTTTTGCCTTTATGCATAATGAAAAGACAATTAACTATGCATGGGTCTTAAACTGTTTAAAGTTGACACTAGACACGTGTTGCTTTCGCCTTGTCCAGAAGTACACTGGATGAAAATGCCTGAGGCAGGTGTTCTGATTGCTAATAAGTTTGGTGTAATCGTCCATTCTTTAAGCATGTCAGGCAGTACAACTATTTTCTCGTTTTGGAGTGGTCCAGAACAGATTCAACATCACAGAGCTCTTACAATTGCCCTAGTTAATGATGAGAACCATTATGTCATGGTGGAATTACAAGGAGGGTACCCAATGCCTACTATCACGCCTTATTGAAATTTTCGCAACATTAGCCCGTCTACAACTAGATGAGAAACCATGTATAGGCCGCATCTAGAACTGTATACAACTTTGTTACCGTGAAAGTGGTTTTGTCGATCTAGTTGACTAGGTATTTTAATGTTTGCATGTTTACTTTTTTTATTAGAGACTCGTATCGTTGTTTATTTAAAATGAACTTTTGCACTTTTGTATTTATTTATATTTTTTTAATGAAAGATTAATTTATTTTTTATTAATATTGGTTTTAATATTATTAATAATAGTACAACAAAATATAAAATTGTAAATAAAAAAGTGATAGTAGATAGTAATATAAATAAAAAATAATAATATAATAATATAAATGTCTATCTATCATTAAATGCTTACCTATCATTAAAGTTTGACTAAATTGGTATATTAATCCTTTTACTTAGACTATCCGATGTGGCCCGCGAGCGACCAGCCACGAGCCACAAATTGGTACACGTGGATAGCTGGCCCCATAACACCCTTTCTTTATTGGTCTTGCGAGCTAGCCAAAGCTACCACACTCGCGTGTGGTAGCGGGTCAAATGTGACCGTTGGCTGGTCAAAATAGTCGTTGGCTGACGATCGTTGGAGGCTGCTGGCTATTTTTGGCAACAAAAATTTTGCAATTCTCACAAATTAAACATTTAACAATTACTTAATTACTCTACACCATAGAACCACAATAGTCCACATATTGTCCGTAAGTTCCTAATATAAGTCTGAGACGAAGCACATATGAAGTTCCTCAAATTGAGTCATTTAATAAGTTATTATTTTTATATGTTTTGTTTTAAATTGTATCAAATACAGTAACTATTGCGGCTTGCCTACGATTGCTCAGTGTAGCATAATGCTCGAATGTTCATTTCAATTTAAGGGGATATGATGGTTAGTATATGGTGAATTACGTTGACTATCCTCGAAAAGCTAATTCACTCACCTTGAATATTAGATTTGTGTATGGTGATAGAAACAGATCACAACGTCAACGTCAACATTCCATATCTTAAATTGTTCATTAATACTTTAGCAAGTATGATGGCTACTACCAATTAGTAGCAATGAATTATACATATTAACCTCAAAAAATTACTCAGATGGAAAATTTTTGTAGGGTTAGAAACAAATCGCAATGTACATGATCTACCTATCATGTTGTTTAAGAGCCTCACACCAATTGGCCACATGTTTTCTAATTGAATTTTCTTTATCTGTGAGTAATATATAACCACTAATTAATAATGACAATATGTTTTTCATATATAATAATAGGAAGCATATATTATTACATATATGACTTTTGGATGTGTTTTAATTTATTCTTATTTAAACAACTTATAATTTAAAATAAAACGGTTTTTATCTAGCTATAGGTTAATAATTAATCTATATGACATTACAGATTCATGTCTCTACTCTTGACACTAAATATTCATAGCAATAGAAAACTAATAGCCGTTCAAAAAATAGAAAACTGATAACTAACTCTACCACACAAAAAATTGAAATAAAATACTTTGCATGTTGATTCACAGTGTATAATCAACTTTCATCATAAGTTAACCATACACTGTTAGCATTCTTGTATCAATATTTATCAAAACAGTACCATATATTCATTATCATACACCCAAAGTTACATATGTTAGCAAATATTTGATTGTAGTACTCAAATAAAATAACCGTCCAATTCAGGTAACTACAAACATTTACAGACATGCGACGCTAATGAGCATAAATAGATTATAAAAAATTCAAAATGTAAAGCATGATTTTGCAACATGTTAGACGTATCTAGAGTTGGCCTGTCTTTGAAGAATCCTACTTTTACACATGTATAGTTGTATGTAGAATAAGTATGTTATTATATTTACATATAGGCAGTTTTATGTTTTGTTAAACTATATTTAATTGCTTTGAACCTTAATGTGCATTTTTATTCCGTTAGAATAAATATGTTATTATTCATTTCATTTCATTATTTGTTTTTAAATCACGTCAAATCAAACAGTTGTTAATCGATATATCCATTGTTGCGCTACATTAAACATTTTTGATGATATTTTGCATGCAACCAAAATCCATACGAATTGTATTACGTAACTTTAAATAAACAAATGAACTTGCAAACTACAATCTTTATAGAATTTTTTTCATTTTACTTATAGATATACCGTAGATCCTCACGGGACTCTAACCTAGTAGAGAGTATAAAAAACCACTTTACATCAACCAATTAAGGTTTAACCCGACCCAAAAAAAAATATTATACAGTGATAGCCAAATGACCGCTAAAAATTTTCGCACCCCATTAATAAATTTATGGGTATACCACTAAATGGATAATTACTTTTGAAAATTTATATGGTTAAATTGAATCATGTATCTATCGTTTGTTGGTTAAGATTGTTTACCATGATATAATTCAATTTTATTTCTCCATGTTTTATTATCTTTTGTTGTTTACTTTTTAAGGCAACTTTACATAGAACAACACTCTCGACTAGCAAACCGCTAGCCCATAGAGACACCCAAAACATTTGTTGTTTTTTTATTATTATGTATTATCAATTATGACTGTAGGCACACTGTTTTTCATTATTGATTCTATCATTCAGTTTTCATGATTCAATCTGCTTACAATTTAATAAATTTCCACTTATTTTTGTCTCTATGATTCAATCTATCAAGCCCCTTTAAAATAATGGTCCTTGTTTATTTTACAAATGCATTAACAACTGAATAAACACACATATGTTAAATACAAAGACTTAGACCAAACACGAGCCCGATCATCGATAACATAATCAATTACTGTGGTTGATGAAGGTAGAGATTGTATTAAAGAAGGTAGAAGCATTTTCCGAAACATGATCGAACCAAAAGAACACATGATCCTCATCTTTTGACTCTAATATCTCCACTTTTCCAACCCATCCACTTTTCTCTATCAATTCTTTGTAATGCAAACCCCTGTCCCTCAAACAATCTTTCTCCGCTACAACTACTAGGATCTTTGAGCACCCCAAACCCGAAAGATTCGGGTCCTTTTCCGGGTTAAACCTCGGGTCATCCAGCCCGATCCCTGATGGATTCGCCACTTTCCAAAACTGATCCGTAAACGCTTTAAACTGCTTATTTTTCCCAAGTTCGGATCCTATCGGGTCATTTCCGCCAAAATGCGGGTGGAGCAGAATTATACCCTCTAGGTTTATTCCAACAATCGGGTCTGACCCGAACCGGATAGCCAAGACGTGGGCGATATTCGCCCCGGCACTATCTCCACCCAAAAACACCTTACCAAAATTAGCATATTTATTTAACCAATGGTCAGGACCACGTCCTGTACCATGGGAAGCGACCCACTGTATCGCTTCCCAACAGTCGTTGTATCCAACTGGAAGTGGATACTCCGGCGCCAGCCTGTAGTCAACTGAAACCGCGATTACGTTTGATTTAGCCGTGAGATGATTGAGTGTTGGGTGGTAGTTAGGACTCGTGGTGGACTCGATCACAAAACCACCGCCATGAAAGTAAATCAGAACCGGCAGTTTCTGATCAGTGGTAGCGGTTTTAGGAAGGTAAATTCTTGCGGACAGGTTGGTTTCGGGTGAGATGATGACGTCGTTTGATTCGACTCCGGTTAAAGAATCGATACCGGCAGGCAACTTGTTGTTTCCGATTAATCTTTCACAGTGGCCGTCTTTGTGAACTCTTATGAAACCAATGATTTCGTGAAGATATTCATCGGATTTTGATATCTCTCCCGACCCAAACACAGAAGACATTTTCCTTACTTTAAGTGTTTAGAGATATTTTCATGATGCTTTAATATTTAAGTTAATCGAAGAAAAAAGGAAGTCAAGATAGAGTTTGTCACTTCTAACTTGCTTCTAGACGATTGTTCGTGGTGGATATTGATACCAAGTAAAGATTTTTCCATCAATAATTCACTTAAGTCATGACATGTTGCTATAGTGGTTGGTAACTAGGTTTTTCTTTTTGAGGTCCTAAGTTCTAGTCCCACTAGCATCATGTTGAAGGATATTATGGGCAATCAAGTTTAGAATTAGACCTTTTCGGAGGCCGCGAGTTCAAAACTGAGCCGAGCCAGGTTTTATTACAGTGGGCCTCTATAGACGGGCGAGTATTCCCCAAACTAGTGACTCGGTGGCTCAGGTATGCATTCAACTTTGACCGTTGTGTAGGAGGGGATGTGATGACATAGTATGCGTAATCAAAGATTAATATACAACACTCAAACAAACTTAAAATGAAATTAAAGATCAAGGTAAAATAAGGCAACAAAAAACTAAAATTAAACTAACCGATCTGATAGAGAATAAAAGGACGGAGCGGACGACACAACTGAACCATCGGACAAACAATGTACTCGACCAGAACAGACGTAGACGATCCGACCCAACATAGACAATTCATGGATGAAACGGATTGTACACCATATAAAGGATACGAGGACCATGGACCTTCGGACAAACCAAAGACGGCCTTTATCCACCGGTCCTTAACTGTAACAGTAACCTACCTATAACCGATCCAATAAAATAATAATAAATACCATACTTTGTCAGGCGCTACAGTGACGCCCGTCACTGTTCACGCCGCCCGAATCATTGCCCACCATTAATGCGCAGCCCAAGGCAGGGCTATAAATACTCGGTAGTTGCAAGCATTGATGGACACATTAATACCCATCGGAGGTAGCTCTGCTTCCGAACCATCATATTAACCCAACATTAACCAAACGACTTCAACATTTTGGCGCCCACCGTGGGGCCGGAGTAAATCCACTCGAGGATACTTTTTCCCCACGACAAATGTCATCATCCGATCTGCCACCTACGAGCTATGTCACCCCGCCATCCGGGAGAGACGTCACTCCACCATCCATGAGTAACGTCACGCCTAACCCGACTCTAGCCGTATCACCAGAGTTGGTACGGTCCAATTTCTTGCAGATACGCCAGTTAATGAACGATTACGTAAGAGAGGAAAGGGCTAAGGGTTTAGCGTTACGGCTGTCTTTTGACGAAGAAGAAGTCACCCCGGGAATCGGTAATCAACCTCCACCGAATCCGACGCAGGGACTATCGAGAACACCCATGACCCCCGCGTCTTGGCTAGCTGATATGGTACACAGGAATGCCAGAACAACTAGTGCCAGTCAAACAATGGTTACGGCACCAACCGCCCACATTCCTGAGTCGATAGTGCAAACTGAGCCAATCGTTACTGCAACCAATGAGAACGATTTAGCTAGGCCGTACCGACCACCCGAGGGATCGAAATTCACCCCTCAGATAGCAGACTTTGTTCCCCCGATCCGTATCAAGATGCCCTCCAATGTAAGAATCTATGATGGAACTGCAGATCCAAAGGATCAAATATTGTTGTTCGATAGTGTGGCCCGCACAGAAGGATGGCCGATGCCAACATGGTGCCATATGTTTGTACAAACGCTGTCTGGGGTGGCTCGGGTCTGGTTCAGCATCCCGTCGGGAAGCCTAGATAGCTTCCATGACTTAAAGGTGATATTCCTGGAACACTTTCGACAACAACGGAAACACATTATGGACCCTGTGGAGCTGCACAACATCAAACAAAAGGAGGGAGAAACTTTAAAACAGTTCATAGCCCGCTTCAAAGAAGAGTCTCTGTAAGTAAAAGATGCGGACGAAAGAATGAGAATATCCGGTTTCCTGCATGGGCTAAGAACGAAACAGCTGGTGGAAAGTCTGAACGCCAGGGTCCCCGTCACGATGGAGGAACAAATAGAAAGAACCAAAGCTTTCGTACGAGGAAAAGAGGTTGTTCAAGCCATTGACTTCTAGAAAAATCCTGAGGATCACCCTCAAAAGGGACCCTACCAGAAAAAAGATCAATTCATCCAACGACGTTTCCACCGGGACAATGATAGAGGCACGTCAGGAAACAGAAAAGGTAGGGACGATCGGCCCCGGGGGACCGAAATAAAAGAATACGTCTTTACCGAGTTAATCAAGACTCCGCAAGAAATTTTGGCAACTGAAACCAACGTCAAGTTCAAACCGTTGTACCCACTGCAGAAGACTGCTAAGCAACAAAGTTCCCGAAAGTACTGCGAGTTCCATGAAGACAATGTCCACGACACCAATGAGTGCTTTCAGCTAAAGAAACAAATCGAGGAAGCCATGCAATCCGGGCAACTCGACCACCTGAAAAAAGACATCCGGAACCGGAAGCGTAAGAACGAAGTGAAGCATGATAAACAGGTACTAATGATCCGACCAACGGTCGCCCTCAAACGACCAAGGGTTGTAGGGGTTTTACTTTTACCCGAAACCCGATAACCGAACCCGACCCGAGCTTGTCGTGACATCGTGAAGAATCCAATAGATCATTCTAAAACCAAACATATTGAAATTCGGATTCACTCCATTCGCGATGCTCACGACAAAGGATATATACAGGTGTTGCCAATAGATACTGCTGATCAAAAGGCAGATATCTTCACAAAAGCTTTTGACAAAACACGTTTTCATCAGTTGGTAACATGGCTGGAGATGATAAATTTTGAATGATTCAAAAAAAAAAAAAAAAAAAAAAAAATCTTTACTTGTGCATAATATATAAAAGAAAAATCTTCTTTTTGATTCAAACAAGATTTTTGGGGGAGAAAGTAAAACCGGTCCATCCCTACTGCAAAATTTAATTCAAGAAATGATAGAAACTAATCATATTTCGTCAGCATGTGAATAGGACCCAAATGATGTTGTGGCCTCAAGCAACGATGTGTCGGTAGATTCAGCCTGGAATCAAGTAAACTGCTAATAGGTGATTAACAGTAAAGATCTACATGGAAAGCTGGATTCCCACTGTGCTATAGGTCTGCACAAGCTGAGTCCGGTCATACACAGGTTGAAAAATCAAAAGACACAGAAAATTTTGTGCATAGGTAAATCAAAAGACACCTAAGAGTGCAAGCTACCAATTAATGCGGGGCTAAGAAAATTAAACAAATGAGCAGCAAAAGACACGCAATGTCAGTGACGTGCAAACATACATAGATAGCTCAACAAGCGATCAGATGATCATCTTCTTTGCTTATGGTAACATAGACCTGAAGCTCTCGTCATCTGATCAAGATAATGATCATCTTCTTTGCTTATGGTAACATAGACCTGAAGCTCTCATCATTATATTTCGATAAACCTTGAGGATCGGTAGGCTTATACTTAGCACAAGTGGGGTCCACAAAATTTTCGTCAATATTACCAAAAACATGATAAACATCATCACCAAACACACGTTGAAAGAGAAAAGGCATGGACTTAAGTGGACAAGCATACCGACAATTTTTTCTTAGGCTGCAGCTATCCAACGGGAAGTTGAAATGTGACCTGGCAGGTATGGTTAGTATGATCTTGAATGCAGAAGGTGAGATTTGGTGAATCCCCACTTATTAAAATGAAATTGGGCTTTTGAACTCTTATTGGGCTGAAATCTGAACTGCTGCGTACTTAATGGGCCGTGCGCACTTAACCCAAGTGCGCAGGCCCATATGGCTTTAGTATATATACAAATGTAAATTTTTCTTTTACAACAGTTATAGTGTCAAAAAACCCTAATTCTCTTTACCCAACCATCATCTTCATCATCACCGTTCATCTTCTCTAATTAACCCCTTAATCACCCTCTAATCACACCTTATCACCATTAATCAGTTTCATTCTTCTCATTTTGTTGATCTTCACCACTGATTAAGGTAGTTTATATGTACTGATTGTTTCTTGCTTGTGATTACAGGGACTATAAGCCCGTTTAAAGGATTCAGTCGTGGGTTTTTATTTTGTCAATGGGTTTGAATTTTGAAGGTTGCGTACTTGATGATGAACATTGCGTACTTGTTTCTTAGAAACTGCGTACTTGTCTCATCAATGTTCAAACCTTTGAAACCCTAGAATCTTGCGCACTAGTGCTGCACATTTAAATCTTAAACGAAAGTTTAAGTATCTGCGTACCTGGTTAGTACGCAGATTGGTCTGCAAGGCTAGGGGTTACCATGCCCGAGTCTTAATTGACCTGCGCACTTGTGATCTCGTGTATTATTGATCAGGTTCCTGCGTACTAACCTAAGTGCTCAGTCCATTGTGTGAGTACTTGGCTGAGTACTTGACTGAGTACTTAGCTCACAAAGCTTTGACTTGGCATGCGCACTTATCTTACCAACAGGACATGCGTACTTGAACACTGAACCTAATATGACCAGTAACTTGACTTCCAAGACCATTGATCGGATTGCGTATTTAGACTTGTTCACCTGTGCACTTAAACCTGGACGTTAATGATCATAAACTGGAAAATCAAATGTATCTTGGACACTGATAAAACAAATCCATCAAACACAATCTTATGACTGTCCAAAACACAACACATGAAAAACTTAAAAAAAATAATAAAATAAAATAAAATAAAATACAGTCTAAGTACGTTATCTGTCGAAGTCTAAGGTCAGTCGTTTGGTCGTTCACTCATAATGACTTGAAGAGTATCCAACAAAGAAGCACTCATCTCCAATTGCATCGAACTTCATTATGTTCTCATAGTTGTTTAGAAGAGTACATGAGCATCTGAATGGCTTGAAGTAATCAATCAGAGATTTTCTTTTGAAAAGCAATTCATAACCTGTTTTCCCGCGCGCCTTAACAATTAAGACTCTGTTAAGAACATAATAGGCGGTATTCACAGCTTCTGCCCAGAAGATGATCGGCAACTTGGAGTCGATTAGCATAGTTCTGGCAGCTTCAATAAGTGTACGATTCTTCCTTTCAGCAACTCCATTCTATTGAGGAGTTCTCGTAGCACTGTACTGAAGATGAATTCCTTTGTTGTTGCAGAAAGTCACGAAGCTTTGATTTTTGAATTCAGTTCCGTGATCGCTTCTGATTGATCTAACTTTTGTCTTCACTATGTTTTCAATGAGAGGAACAAACAGCATCAATATCTCAGCAGCTTCACCTTTGTATTCTAAGAAATACACCCATGTAAAACGAGAAAAGTCATCTGTTGTCACCAAACAATAAGATTTTTTAGCTAAGCTTTTAACACTAATAGGACCGAAAAGATCCATATGCAATAGTTGAAGAGGTGAGTCAATAGAGTTCACTGTTTTGGACTTGTGCGATTTCTTGTGTTGTTTTCCTTTGGCGCACGCTAAACATTTTTCAGAAAAAGGGAATTCCTTGGAAGGAAGACCTTTGACAAGATTCAGTGTAGAAAGTTTGTTAATGTTTTTAAAGTTTACATGCCGCAATCGCCTATGCCATAACAGTGACTCAGACTCGGATGCCTTTGAAAGTAAACATGTCATTTGACATTCAGACTTGGCATCTCTCATATTTATCACATAAGTGTTATTCTGTCTAGGAGCTTTTAGCATAATCATATTGGTGGGCGGTATGAATCCAGGCTTCAGAAAGATGCACTCCATGTCATTGAATAACACCGAGATTCCTTTGTCACAAACTTGTGATACGCTCAAGAGATTGTAGCACAATTCTGGAACATAATTCACATCTTCTAAAGTCAGTGCGTCGGAGATCACATCTCCTATTCCAACTATCTTCCCGCCCTTTTCATTCCCGGCGAAGGCAACAAACTCTCCATCAATAAACCTATAGTTGTTGAGGAGTTCCTTTAGACCAGTCATGTGTCTTGAAGCCCTGCTATCAACATGCCATAGATATCTCATGAGTGCGATCAACCATTTATGTAACTTATTCTGAAATACAAAAGAAAACACAAGAAATATACATATAAATACAAGAGACTCTATGTACAATCACGACTCAAACCTTTACTTAATTAACTTTGGGAATCCAGGTCTAGTTTAGTTTTGATTTGTCGTGATTTTCACCCAAAATCGACTGGGCACATACTAGAAACTGAGCCAGGCACATCCCTGTTTTCTTGTCTTAGCACTTTAAATTAGCTGCACCCTCAGCAATCCACCGCTGCACCTGCACCATCTGACCCTGCTCCCTCTTCAGCCCAACCAACCGCTGAAGAGATTGCTCAAGAAAAGGCAAGGGGCAAAAGGGTGGCAACTGAAGCAGCTCCATCAAAGGCCACCAAGAGGAAAAGGCCAACTGGTCTGTTACAAGAGGGAAGAGAGTCACAAACACAGGAACAACTTGAGACTGCTGAGGCCCTACGACAAGTTGCTGAGTTTAAGAGGGCCGAAAGAAAGAAACGGAGGGAACAGTTACCAGAGTCTGAGATTCCTCGTGTAATGACTGAGGTTGATCTTGAGGAAGAAGTGATTTTGGAATCTATGTTTGGGGTAGAAGATCAACAAGGACCATCCACAACTACTGCTCCAGCCCCAAAAGCACCAGCACAAAGGCCAACAGAACCTTCCTCCTCAGCTCCTGCTGCACCATGCCGCAAACCGGTGCACCAGGAACTGTACGAGAAGTTAGTCAAGGAGGTTGGAAAGACTGCTGCTAGGGAGATTTGTACCCTAAAGAGTTCTGTGCACAACAATCAGGAGCTCAAAAGAAAGGTCAAGAAGCTAAAGCACAAGAACAAAAATTTGGAGAAAGTTGTGAAGGATCAACGATATCTGATCAAGTTTCAGACTCAGGTTCAGATGAAGATGTTTGATATGATTCAGGAGCTGCAGAAACAGCAGACCGGCGCTCCTAGCACGACATCTGATGAACTATTTGATTTTGGGAAATCTCTTGAGGAGGAGAAAGAGAAAGAGAGAACAGCTGAAGAAAGTGATGTGGACGAGATCAGCGAGGATGAGATGCCTGAGAAGTTTGTAGAGATGGGTATGGAAGAGGAAACGGTGTACGAGACGTCGGATGGTCATAAGTTGGACCCAGAAAGATCAACATGGTTCCCCAGAAGGCCTATCACTATTCCAGCTCTGCATCAGAACATCCATCATACGAGAGAAGCTCATCAAGAGAGGATCATTTCATGGAAGTATGACGAGGTGAAAAGGTTGTTCGCGATAAAGAGACGAGGGGGAGTTATCCAGTACTTCAGAGGTCGAAATAAACTGAAGTCTCTCCCTCGTTGGGATATCAGGGAACTTCGTAGAGCCCCCTTCATCAACCACACCAATGACACCACCGGTTCCATGCTTGCTTGGTTCATTGAGAAGGAGTGTGATAATGATTTTCAGACCTTCAAGCCACAAAAGCCGAGCAGACGGATCTCGAAGAAGCGAATCGATCCTGCCACAGGACAAGGAATGATTACCTATGTGATTGACACCCCACAGGTCGTCACACGAGTTCCTATACGTCCCGAGCTTCCAGTCATATTAAGAGATTTCAAGAAGTGGTTTTATGACAGTAAGACTGGTGAAGCCGTCATCAAGTTGAAGGATGATTCAGAGGCCATGAGGATTCTTGATCCGGTAGATGTGTTTGCCTTTAATGAATTATACGAAACTAGATGGTTTGGAAAATGATGAGAATGAAGGAGATTTTATGAGATCTCAAGGTACGTATGTTTAGTGATTTAAGTATTTCTTTGGTTATATTGCACCACTATCAATGAATATGATTGCTAATTTAGCGAAGAAGAATCGATTGATCGCTCCAGAGGCCACTGGAAAGTGTCCATTGAATTCAAATGCGTTGAAAGAGAATCAAAGTAGATCAACAGTTACGATGGGTGAACTACTATCAAAAACACAAAGGGGTGTATTGAGTAAAAAAGCGGGAAGGCCTAATAGTAGCAAAGATAGATCAAAGGAACAATTGCTTCTTGTTGATGAGGATGATGATGGGATATTTCAAGGTATTATTATGTTTGTATAATTTATTTTAATTAAAACTATGTTTTATATTAATTTACTCATTTATTCTTTTACATGTTAATGAATTATATGAAACTAGATGGTTTGGAAAATGATGAGAATGTAGGAAATTTTATGAGATCTCAAGGTACGTATTTATTTTAATAAAAACTATGTATTATATTATTTACTCATTTATACTTTTACATGGTAATGAATTCTATGAAACTAGATGGTTTGGAAAATGCTGAGAATGAAGGAGATTTTATGAGATCTCAAGGTACGTATGTTTAGTGATTCAAGTATTTCCTTGGTTATTGTTTTTGCATTTTTGTAATTGTTGTTTATTGATCGTATTTTATTTCTAATGACAAGTTGAAGCTGATCAAGATGAAGAGGATGAAGACATTGAAGATATAATAGCTGCAAATGACGATATGAATATGGATGATAGCAGCGAGGATTTGGAAAATGAGGACGATGTACATCGCCTTGAAATTGAACACATACAACGCCCTGAATTAGAAAAGGCAATAGGTACGATTTGATTACTTATACCATGTTTTTGGGATGTTACTGATTTACTATATATACATATTTTTTTTATAAACTATACTTGAGTACAGAAATTCCCAAATCCAAAAAAAGAGGACCAACAATGTTGCATGCTGTGCACACACGAACATTCAAAGAGTGGGAGGTCATTATATGTAATAAATTTGGACAACCCATTGGACCCGAAATAGAGGGGAAAGATATACCCGGACAATTCTCTCGATTTTTGGGCACAATAGCTCGTAATCATAGTTATGCGCCATTGATTTATAGTTCATGGCAGAAGGTGCCACATAAAGAAAAGATATGGGAGTATGTCATGGTAAGGTTTTTGGTAGTTTTGTTTCATTTATTTGTTAGATTTTCATTGTTAACTAAATGCTTGCTTTTTTTAAAGGAAAAATATGATGTGCCAAATGCTGCTAAGAAATGGGTTTTAACCACTATTGGAGAATTGTATAAGGTTTACAAATGTCGGTTTAAGCGAAAACACTTCTATCAATTTAAGGACAATAAAACAAGGTGGAAGAACCGACCTGACAGCATTCCAGAAGATGATTTCGCAAAATTGTTGCGTCTATGGAGTAATAAGGATGTGGCGGTATTTTCTTCAACAATTTCTCCATTAATAGTATTTGCTATTTAGAGTTGTATATTAGTTGATGTGTATATATTAATGTTTTTACAGAAACGCTGTTTGCAAGCTAGGGAATCACGCATGTCTCAAAAAAATATGCACACAGCCGGTCCAAAAAGTTTTGCTAGGATTTGTGAGGAGATGGTAATATGTTTCTAGTTTGCCCATGATTTGTATTATTTTTGTTGTGCAATACACTAATGTTTTTGTGTCATTATATTTATTTTATTATGAATACAGAAAAATGCCGACCCAAACCAACAATCACCTACTTTAACACAATTGTTTGAGCGTACACGTAAAAGGACGGAAGGGCGCGTATATGTTGATACATATGATGACACGCAAACGAAAATTGTAAGTTCTTTCTACTTTTATCTTTATGTAAATATCCATGTTCTATGTTCGCCTTAATTATGTAAATATTCATCTATCATGTTTGCTTATTACGTATAGGATTAATTTAATTTTGATGAAACCTCCAGTGACACATGAAAATAGACATCCGTTTTTTAATATTTATCCATAGCAGGATTTTAATTATAAAATTGTTTCTAAAGTATTTTCTTAATTTTCTTTGACAATATTTAAGGAACAAATGAAGAACTACAAGCCAAAGGAGGATGACAACGCTACAGTTGATCCTTATTTAGTTGTAATGAGCAAAGAAAACTATGGGTATCGTCGAATTTATGGTAGAGGTGTTACAAATACATTGATAAAAAAAGTGGATGGTGCTTGCACGTCATACATGGTTCCAGAGGGGATGATAGAATCTTTTAAAGCAAACGTTGAAGTAGAGAAAAACCAGTTGCTAGAATTGCACAAAGAGATCGAAGAGGATCATCAAAGGAAAAAAGCCGAGCTTGAAGTGGACCATGAAAGAAAAAAAGCCGAACTTGAAGTTATTCGAAAAGATATTATTGACAACCAACGAAAAAACTTTGAAGCTATGATGCAGGAGGTTATGAAACAACTACAAGTTGAAGATCAAGATGACTAGAAGGCCGGTTTATATTTCTCTTCAGTATTGTAATTGACACTTTATTGTTATTTAAGTTTGGACAAGTAATTTTAAGTAAATCATTTGATTATGATGATATTCGTCTTATTGTTTTTGCATAATCGTGATTTTATGCGTATTTTAATTATTTGTAATTGGATTTATGTTACAAAGTTGCATTTGGGTGTAAAAGTGTTGCATTTGTTGTAATTAAAATTCATAAAAAAAGTTGCATTTATTAAAAAAAAAGGTTGCACTTTTTCTATAATAAAAATAGTAAAGGTTGCAATAAGACTAGAAAAATGTTGCATATTTGTAATTAAAATATAATAAAGGTTGCATTTGAGTACCATAAAGGTTGCATTTAAGTGTAGAAAAGGTTACACTTTTGTAATCAAAGTTGCATTTGAGTATTATAAAAGTTACATTTGAGTATTATAAAAGTTGCATTAGAATGTAAAAAAGTTGCATACTAAAAAGGTTGCATTAGAGTAGCAAATGTAGTACTATAAAAAATGGTTGCATTAAGCCTATAAAGGGTTGCATTAGGTCTAATGTAACTACTTCTGATGTAGCCCCCAATAAAAGGTTGCATTAGACATATTGTAACCTTTTCAAGGCCTAATGCAACAGCTTCATTTTCTTGTAGTGCACCATCTTCATTCAAGACCCCCCGGGTCAGGCAGAGGGGGAGCCAAGCGATGTAGAGATTGATTGAAATAGAAGAACTGGTAGCTGTGGTCTAGGGGGAGTATTGTTGGGTTATATTGAGACCACAGTTACCAAAACAAAGACTTTTGATAGCTTATTGTGTAGTTTGTAAGTTAAAGGGTTGTTTATGTAATTATGGCATAGTTTATGTAAAAACCCTAGGCTGCGCACTTATTACACGGGCCCTGCGCACTTGACTCAAGTGCATAGGCCCATCAGACTTACTATGTATAGATGGCTTGTGTGCAGCTCTAGGGTTACGGTTTTGGAGTATCTTTGTAGCACATTTTGAATAGGTGCGTACTTGTTGTCATTCCATGGTTCTTCAGTAACAAATCAGTAATGGAATCATCTTATTATTCATCTTGTGTGTCGGTTTTTATCATATTCATCTAGTTTCTTTGATTGTAGAAGATTAATCACTTAAAACACCTAATCCATAGGTGTTTCTAAGTGATAACAATCTCTTGCACTTAACAAGATCTAGTATTTGGGACTTACAGATTTCATTCCTAGGCTTACTACGGTTGGTTATGATGTAGATGTTAAGGATGAAAATTAGTACAATTTCAATTAAGTATAGAATTTTGAATAATTAAGTGGGATGTGGAATACCAGAGAATTAGAAAATGCAAATGTTCAGAATGTGAGACCTTAGCAAGAACTAGCCGAGGCAAAAGCCCAGTGAGGGCGATAGACTTATGTGTCTATATATGTGCTATATTTGAAAACGTGATTGTATTATGTATATTATGTGAAGTAGCTATTGTAGTTGTTTGTATATGAACAAAATATTGAAGTAGTATTTTCTTGGAAACCTAGAAAATGTCGACTGAATCATCCAATAATCAAGCTCATCAACTAGAACCATTGGTGGAACCCGGTCGTCATAGTGAACCCGTAAACCTAGGAGATAATGTGATTGATCGAATAGCAGCTCGAGTCACGGAAATTCTTGTCAACGCACGGGTACATGAACATCAGTGTTCTGAAAGACCTATTCAATCTGAAAGAAGCATCGCACACACCAACTCCGCAAGAAAAACCTCAACAAAAAGAGAAGACGGGTGATTTTAAGATAACTAAGGCTAGAGAAGCGGAAATCAGTAGAGAATGCAACTATAAGACCTTTATTTCCTGTAACCCTCCCACCTTTGATAAAAAGAAAGGTGATATTGAGGCACATGCATGGCTAAGTGAAGTAGAAGCCATTCTAGACGTTAGTGATTGTCATGAAAGGAATAAGGTTAGGTTTGCTGTTCACTTGTTCAAATCTAAAGCCTTGTTTTGGTGGAGGGTACAAAAGCAAACCAAAGGTGAGGATCTAGCTCAGCGCTTAAGCTGGAAGGAATTCTCCGAACTCTCTTCACAATATTTCTGTCCACCAAGTGAGACGGACATGATTGAAATGGAATTTTTGCACCTTAAGTTCGGAGATAAGACTTATCGGGAATATGTCACCAAGTTCAACGAAATGTCTAGATTGGTGCCTCATCAGGTAACAACAGAAGAGAATCGTATTAGGAGGTTTGTTTGTGGACTACCTTCAGAATACCACACATTTATCAAGGCAACCAAACCAACCACCTATTCTGAAGCAGTAGAAGCCGGGGCAACCATCGCTGCTGAGATACAACAGAAGAAAACCCCAGACCCTACTCCAAAAAGGAAATGGGACAACTCCTAAGACCAGAGGAAGACCAACTACATGGATAATAAGAGGCAACGGGGACATAATGCTTTCGAATTCCCTGCACAAATTTTCATCAGTGGAACCAAAGATAATATCGTCAACATATATTTGAACAAGAATAGAGTGTTTGTTGACTTCTTTGGTGAACAGAGTCATGTCGATCTTCCCTCTGGTGTATCCATTTCGCAGCAAATACGAAGATAAGGTCTCATACCAAGCTCGAGGAGCTTGATGAAGTCCATAGAGAGCCTTATCCAATTTGTTGTATTTGTTGGGATGATGAGGGTCTTCAAAGCCCGGCGGTTGACAGACGTAGACTTCTTCCTTGATTTTCCCGTACAAGAATGCACTCTTTACATCCATTTGAAAGACTTTGAAGTTCTTGTATGAGGCGTATGCCAAGAAGATACGGATGGCTTCAAGTCGAGCAACTGGAGCGAATACTTCCTCATAATCAATACCTTCCTGCTGACGAAAACCCTAAACCACCAGACGAGCCTTGTTCTTGATCACCACACCACGTTCATCCATTTTGTTGCGAAAAACCCATCTAGTTCCTATAGGATACTTCCCCTCAGGTAGATCCACTAGCTCCCAAACCTTGAGCTTTCTAAACTGAGACAGCTCGTCCTGCATGGCTTCAACCCAGCTTGCATCTCTGACTGCATCCTCAATGCTGAAAGGTATTGTCTGAGATAAGAATGCTGAGAGTGCGATATTGAGCTTATCTGCCTGATTTTTAGTGAGAACACCCTCAGAGATTGGTTCGATGATGTTCTCAACAGGATGATTCTTAGATGATTTAAATCCCATGTTCGGCTCTTCTTGAACTTGGGAAGGCAGATTTGAAAGGTGATCTACAGGGATTGATGAGCTGGATGGATCATTTACAGACTGTTGTGCTGAAGATGTTTCTTCTGAAATTGGAGTACTTTCAGGAGATTGTGTAGTCTCAACAGTCGCATCACCATTTGTGGATTGAAGAGGAACAATTGGATCAGCTACTAATGGAGAGAATCGGGTGGTGAAGGGTGCAACATCGTCTTCAGAAGAGTAAAGAGTATCTTTGAGAGGAGAAGAAGCGGCTGCTTGATTGTCAGATGTTAGTTCTTCAATGATACTGAAATTGTTGAAAACAACATCCACGTCAAAGAACCAGTCAGGACCGACTCCATGTATCAAGTTGACCCAGATGATATGGAGGAAATGGATCTGAAATGGCAGATGGCTATGATCACTCTGAGGGTGAAGAGATTTCAAGATAGAACCGGTCGAAGAGTTGGAATGGGAAAAGCGGGCTTTGATAAGTCAAAGATTAGATGCTACAACTGCAAGACTCTTGGGCACTTCAAGTATGAGTGCCCTACTCTAAAACAAGCAGAGATCAAGCCGGCAAAAAGAATGGTGGTGATAACTGATGGAAGGGAAGCGAATCAACAGAAGGCGTTGGTGGTTGAGGACTTTGATTGGGGAGAGGAGGCTGCTGCGGTTGAAGCTGATGTGAACAAGGCATTGATGGCCAAAATCTGTACCAAATCCACACACGGTGTGAATTCTCTGGAAGGGTCGTCGGCTGAAATGCCAAAGGGTGGAATGCTAGAGAATGCGGGTCTGAAAGGAGTGCTGGTGGTCGATAAGGGAAAAGAAGCCGCTTCTGAGGAAGCACTCATAGCCGAGAAGACTTCCACCAGCAAAGTAGATGAGAAGCCGCAGAACGTGCCCAAGACAGTTGAGGAAAGAGATCTGATAAGTATTCCTCTTGAAATAAAATCAAAGCTGTGCTCACCAAGGTGTGTTACAGCTGTTGCTTACTGTTTGTCTCACAATAGGAAAATTTTAAGAGAGATGGATGACATCCGAAAAATCAACACTGAAATGAAAGAAAATGAGTTGGCATATCAGCGAAAGTTAAATGCAACTATGTTGTAGTGTTTAAAAGCTTAAGGTTTGATAAATGCACACCAGTTGCTTGATGGAATGCTTAAACCAAACTAAGAGATTTGGTGTTGTGGAACTCGATGGTTGATGGGTATGTGAAGGTTGGTGATATGGGGTTGGCTCATGGGTTGTTTGATAAAATGAGTGAGGAATGTGGTGTCGTGGAATGTGTTGATGAAGGGGTATTTGGATGGGAAGAGTCCAGGAATGTTTTGAAGTTTCTTAGGAGGATGGTTGGGATGGGTGGTGAGTGGAATGATACGACGGTTGTTTATGTGGTTACGACTCGTGGGAGGTCGTGTAGGTTGAAAGAGGGGAGGTCTGTTCATGGAGGGATGATTCGGATGTCGGTGAATGTGAGTTTGATTATTGACAAGACTTTAATCCATATGTATTGTAAATGTGGGAGACCGGATGTTGGTCAGGTTATTTTTGATAGAATGTCAGTTAGGAATTCAGTGTGTTGGAATGCGATGATTTCGGGGCAGTCGATACATGGGGACCCAAAACATGGGCTTAGGCTATTTGAAAACATTAATGTAATAATCAACATCTAAACTTTTGTAGTGTTTATGAATGTTTTGTAGGTGGACTATATTCTTGGAGACAACCCAATAGCAACAAGTTATATGGTTGGTTATGGGAAAAACTACCCGTGACAAGTACATCATAGAGGTTCATCAATTGTTTTGATTAAGGTTAATCACTTAATCCTTCATTTGTGCTACATGGTATAGCTGAAAAGCAAGCAACCGAATCCTTCTAACTGTGCTATTGTTGGTGGGCCGGATGCATACGACAATTTTGCTGATCAAAGAGAAAACTATCAGCAGACTGAGCCTGCTACATATAACATTGCACCTCCTCTTGGAGTATTGGCTAGACTGAATGCTAGTCATAATGGTTAGGAAAAATTACAGAATTCGTCCATTAAGTTTACCTCGTTTTTCAGTGGTTGTCCTTTCACGTTTCAATTGCTGAGATTCATCCTTAACGATCTAAAATGTTACACCCACTGTCCTAAGGCACTAACCCAGTTAAAAATTTCAGTTAACTTTGGTCATGTGCCTTGCACATGAGGGTAAGTTGGTAATTTAAACCATCTCCACCACCACCACCACCCACTATTATACCCTTCCACCTTCTTCTCCAACCAACCCACCCACCCACCCACCACCACCACCTTTCATCAGTCACGCTCGTCTCTATCCCCCACCCTTCATCAGTCATCACTCTGTTCACACGCAAAATAATTGATGAACATATCCAGATCACAATAATCATCAACATGATTCCTAGCATCTCGTGGTTCGTTAATCATTCCTTCTTCTACACTCTCTTCCAATATGTCGATCATTATTTTTACTATTAATCTGCAACTGTTAAAAAAAAATGAAAATCGATTCCAGTTTAACGGGTGGTCCAAATGGAGAACAGTTTAAGAAGCTTAATTAGATAAGTTCCATGTTCAAGGAGGTTTTGAAAACACCTCAAGGCTTGACTTTTATTATTATTATTATTATTGTTGTTGTTGTTGTTGTTGTTGTTGTTGTTGTTGTTGTTGTTGTTGTTGTTGTTGTGGCAGAGGAGAGAGGAGATGGTAAGGAGGGAGGGTGGCGGTGGAGATGATGGTGGTGGTGGTGGTGGTGGTGGAGGAGATGGTTGAAATTACCAACTTACCCTCATGTGCAAGGCACATGACCAAAGTTAACTGAAATTTTTAACTGGGTTAGTGCCTTAGGACAGTGGGTGTAACATTTTAGATCGTTAAGGATGAATCTCAGCAACTGAAACGCGAAAGGACAACCACTGAAAAATGAGGTAAACTTAAAAAACGAATTTTGTAATTTTTCCTAATGGTTATAACCAGCTTCTTCCTGGTACATTATTAATTTAATATAATTTTGTTTTAATTAACATGTTTCTTAATGTTTTCAATCTTTTCTTAATCTTATAGTTAACTTGTTTTGCAGTTAAAATCCCTCATGCTAATAGAGACTTGACCATTTGACTTTTTACCCAATATCCATTTCATTTACGTTAATAAAAAATGAAAATGGTGAAGAAATTGCGTAGGGTGTTCCTAATCACTTGAATCGTGTTCAAAAATACTTATTTATAATCTCATCTATTACTTGCGTTGTGATCTTCCCTTTTCTTATTATCACATATGCCGAATACTACACACAACCACACTTTGACAACCAAATTTTGGTTAACGGTTAAGGTTTACTCACCCTTACAACATAGTATGTATCCTCAGTCTCTCTTTCTAACATAACACAACCAAAATCTGACAACCAAATCAAAACACTCACAACTTAGCTAACCCCGCTGCAACGCGCGGGTTCCTGCTAGTAAGAAGACAATATGTAGTGCATGACAATTGAGTTATGTCATGAAGAAGCCAAGCTAGCACACATGACAACTTAGTCCCACATCGCTTCAGAAGAAATTAATTCCCTCAACTCACCTTTATAAATAGAAGTACCTATGAGGAATTTAGAGTATTAGTTTCTTTTAACGGGAACGCTCTAGTATAAGAGAATCCCGAGCCTACGATATCCCGTTGAGTGTTGTTATTAGTAGTTTTTGGAGTACGAGTAGGAGCCTGAGTAGGGAGACTCTACAACGACTTGTTATTAGTCGTTTATGCTTTGTCAATTATTAATTTTCGTAGTAGTGGTAGTTTAGTATTATTATTTTTAGGCATTAGGATTATTATTAGGGGTGGGTATTGGGTAGCCTAGCCTTAGTTAGGCATGGACCAATCACCCATGCTTAAACAAGGTAGCATTAACCAATATCCAACCATGATAATAACTAGTTAGGTGAACCATTACCTAATCTACGGTCATGTAACTGTATCAGGACCCTGAGATAGTACCTGATTCGGATAGCAAGTGTTAAGCAGCTATTAAACAAGTGAGTTCTATGAATATTTTCAAATGTGAGCATGCTTGTCCAAATTGGTAATTGTTAATATTGCACTCATGACTGTTAGTACGCATGTATATAATATGAATTTGAACATTAATACACATGATATTTGTGGAACCCTTATACATGCTACTACGGTGGGATTTGTCGGTATTACACCTGTGTGTAATTGGCATTTACTTGTATGAGATGTTAGTCACAGGCTCGGTGAGGGAGACACTCAGTAAGGGTGTGGAGTGATTGTCACAGGCCTGGTGAGGGAGACACCCGTTTGTGGGAAATGCGTAGGAAACGCCCTTTTCTCACAAATTTCCCACATAAGTGAGTTGTAGGAATAAGGCCCGTAGGAAAACTCTTCTGACGCATTTCCCACAAAATCACCTACAGCTTTCCCACAAATATTTTTCGTCGAAGAATAACTTTAATTTCCCACAAAGTTCCTACGGAATACTTATTTTTAAAAATTTTGTTTCCTACACATTACCAACAAATTGTATTTCCTTTTCTTACAAAGTACCTACGATTTTTTTTCTATCCTACACTTTTCCGACTAATTTCTAGTTTTGTTTCCTACACATTACCAACAAATTATATTTCCTTTTCCTACAAAGTACCTACCGATTTTTTTTTCTATCCTACACTATTCCCCCTAATTTCTAGTATTGTTTCCTGCACAAAGTTTTATCCTACTAACGAGAAATACAAGATGATAAAAAATATGATTCAAAAGCACGATTGATCAACATATATTAGAAACATGTTTTAAGTACAAACCACCAAAACAAGTAGCATAGATTCGAAACCTGTTTTAAGTACAAAACACCTTTGCTAAACATAAAGACCCGAAATACTTAAAAAACTACAACTAATGACTGAAAGGCTGCTGGAGTTTTCTCATAAAATCCTCAAATTGTTTTTGCCTCCTTTCTTCGTTTTCTTTCATTTCTTTTTCCATTTGTTGCACTTTTTGCTCCAACTCATGTCTAGCATCCCTTTCATTTGCAATCTCGTTTTCCATTTCATCTCGAACTCTTTGAACCTAAAAGGTATAAAGGGTTCAATTTGCATAAGTTGATTATAAATTGGTTAAGGTTAGTTACTTAGGTAGCCATATATAAAACTAAAAAAGGTACACAAGGTCCAATTAGCATGAGCAAATTATAAAACTTTTAAATCCAAAAGACAGGTTCCTTGTCATTGTGTGACATCTTATTTAACTTATTCAGATCCAAAAAGGGTTTAATGCTGCATATATTTTCTTGAAACCTTTTAAGTAAAAAAGGTTTTTTATGCTGCATAACTTGATTTTGTTTGACTTATAAACAATTCATTTTTAATATCTCATCCTCACTATCTAAACTCTAGGGAAACAAATTACTAGCCATATTAAACAACTAGAAGATACAAAATGCATGCTTCTTAATCTTCACCTTGTAACTAAATCCATCAATTTCAACCCTAAAAATAATATCTTAGATCTCAAAAGTCAAAGCACACTACAATCTCCACCAACTAAGAGTCAAAATTCAAGACTAATATATTCCATACATTTATAAAATTTTAGTAGTTTATCAAATATCGCTACCTTTACCAGATTTGCAGTACTTTATTAAGAAGAAAATAAACAATACCTCTTCTTGTGACCTTAGGGCATCAAGATATAGTTTAGATCCGGTAGATGTAGACGGTTTCCCGGTTACCACATGATGTGTCGTAAAACACATCTATTCTCCTATGTAATTTGAGTTATAATCTAGTCTTTTGTATATAGTTTTTATTAGTTTTAGGCGTGTATTTGTTTGTTTGTCTAATTTTATCATTGTATAGTTTTTATTAGTTTTTTGTACTCTTAGTACTCGTTTTTATTATTTTATAGGTGTTCGTGGAAAATGAGCTCAAAAAGAAAGAATTTTAATTGAGACACGAACACTTGAGAGCATGTGTTCATGGACCTTGAAGCGTAAACGAGGAACTTTGGTCGAGCCAAGAACACCTGAGATGTGAGCATGGGATGATTATAAATAATAATAATAATAATAATAATATAATAATAATAATAATAATAATTAATAACAAAAATAATGGTCAATATGACCATCTCATGGTCACGAGATGTGGGCCAAAATAAAATCATAAAAAAATAGGGCTCTAATATTTTTGAGGCGGTGGACATTCATATTTTGGAGCAACAGATCTATAATCTATAACTTATAATAAAAGAATTAAAGATTGATGAGTTGTCATTCAATAAAGGCCTAAGAAAGCCATTTTAATGACATGACATTGAAGGAGACATTCTCCTCCTTGAGTGTGCCATGTTTCATGCCATGTGGCAAATAAAAAATAAATCTATACATCTAATAAAACAAACTCTATGAGGACACTTGGCACTCCCATATTGCACCTCAATTCCTCTCTCTTTCCATATTGTGCCATGTGTCCTCTTCTCATAATTTATAAAATTTGTCTTTTTTAAAAAATTAAAAATAGAGTAATAATACATAAATATGGTAAAAATTATCACTTAATACTTTCCTAATCCAATTAAACTCGAAAATCATTAATTTAGAATTTTTTAAATCGAAAATCATTAAATATTATAAAAGTCAAAATTGGTCAAGGTGTTTAATAACTTTCCTAAACACTATATTCTCCAACTAATGAATGCTCCATCTTCCTCCACAAGACAATCAATCATTCATCCATCTAGGTAAGCACATATTCGATTTCTTTTTTAGAGATTTACATTCTTTTCCTCAAACAATATCAATCACTTTAAACCCTAATCCTTGAAAAAAAACATCAGTAAAGGTATTTGTTTCTTCACCTATCTTCGTTTCATTCTGTTAATTCGTTTTCATTCTGTTTATTGCTTGATTGACAGTAAAGATTTACATTCGTTTTCTTCACCTTTCACTTGATTGACATGTTTTATTGCTTCATCATTTTTATTCTGTTTATGTTATCTTTCAAATTAGATTTAATGTTCGGATCTTTCTCTGTATTTCAGATCTGCTAATTCGTTTTTGCATTTATCTTTCTGAAACGTTACCGATTGTATTTGTTAATTCGTTGTTTTTTATATTTTTTTAATAACTTGTGAATGTGTTGTTTTGGGATTCGTTCAGAATGTAAACCGCCGTTATCATTGAGATCCCCGATTAGGTTTCGTTCCTGCTGTAATGTTCGGTCGTAAACAAACTTCAAAACTCATGCGGTACCGTTCACTATAACTTTTTTATTTCAATTTTTTTTTGTTTTATTTTGTATTTAATTTATTTGTTACTAAATATTTCTGGGTTTTTCGTTTTGTAAACTGAAGTTGGGTTCTTGATTTCTGGGTTTATTAAAGTTGTATAAAGTTTGCTTTCTTTGGTATTCTAAAAGTACGCCCACCAAGTGTTCGTAAAATTGTGTAAGTGAACTTTTTCATATTATTTTTTAGTGTTCTTTTTTGTTTAAAATAATTTACAACGACATTAATGATTAGTTATTTTTATGCTTGCCAAATGTAGTCTACTAGGATGCAGACAATAATGCAACAGCTACTCTAAAAACAAGTTCATCATCAACCTGTAAAAGAAATTGAAAAATATGTAAACCATTTTTGAATACATTGAATAATGCCTTTTTACAGGTAATAATTTACTTACCATGTAACTAATTAGTATACAAATATATGCATTGTTCTATGTGATTAAGTGTCATCTATTTATTTAACAGAGAAACCAGATTACTTGGAATTCACAGAAGATTATTATTGCATTTGTGTTAGAGGTAAGTTCGTCATCTAATTGTATTATACCCTTATGATTTTCTGTGGATTCAACAATTCTTCATATATTATCCTTTGTTTGCTCAGGGTAATAGTACTCTGGCAGATTCTTGCATACAGCAATTGGAGTTTATTGTTGCACGGGCACAAAGGATTGGAGATCCAAAATATCAACAGAAGGTACATGATTTTGCTCTTTAGTGTTAACAATTCTTGCATTTTGATATTTATCATGATTTATACAATATTGGAAACATCTAATGTTAATAATTATAATTACCATATCATTAATAACCATTAAACACAAAATTATTAATCAAATATAAATACATTTATAAATTTACTTTTAAACATTCAAAATCAAAATTTAAAAAAAAATCGGTTTTTAAAATTAAAGACATTTAAACACAAAATAAATGCTTAATTCTTTGATTTGTCACATTACTATTTTTAGCGTATAATTAGCATTTATCATGATTTACACAATATTGAAAACATCTAATGTTAATAATTATGATTACCATTTCATTAATAACATTTAAACACAAAATTATTAATCATATATAAATATAAATACATTTATAAACAAAGTTAAATTTGAATTTTTTTCATCACTTAATACGTCTATTTTTAATTGAATTACTTCATTTTCAAACATTCAAAATCAAAATTTTGAAAAATTACGGTTTTTAAAATTAAAGTCATTTAAACACAAAATAAATGCTTAATTCTTTGATTTGTCACGTTACTATTTTTAGCGTATAATTGGCATTTATCATGAGTTACACAATATTGGAAACATCTAATGTTAATAATTATGATTACCATTTCATTAATAACTTTTAAACACAAAATTATTAATCATATATAAATACATTTATAAATTTATTTTTAAACATTTAAAATCAAAATTTAAAAAAAAAAACGGTTTTTAAAATTAAAGACATTTAAACACAAAATAAATGCTTAATTATTTGATTTGTCACATTACTATTTTTAGCATATAATTAGCATTTATCATGATTTACACCATATTGGAAACATCTAATGTTAATAATTATGATTACCATTTCATTAATAACATTTAAACACAAAATTATTAATCATATATAAATATAAATACATTTATAAACAATGTTAAATTTGAATTTTTTTCATCACAATTAATACGTCTATTTTCAATTGAATTACTTTATTTTCAAACATTCAAAATCAAAATTTAAAAATGAATACGGTTTTTAAATTTAAAGACATTTAAACACTAAATAAATGCTTAATTCTTTGATTTGTCACATTACTTTTCTTAGTGTATAATTAGCATTTATCATGAGTTACACAATATTGGAAACATCTAATGTTAATAATTATGATTACCATTTAATTAATAACCTTTAAACATAAAATTATTAATCATATATAAATACATTTATAAATTTATTTTTAAACATTCAAAATCAAAATTTAAAAAAAATCCAGTTTTTAAAATTAAAGACATTTAAACACAAAATAAATGCTGAATTATTTGATTTGTCACATTACTATTTTTAGCGTATAAATAGCATCTATAAGGTAATAGTGTCACACCCTCAAATTACCACTTGCGGGGTTTTACCGCGAGGCGCATGACAAACCAGGATCCAAGTCAACGATCACAATAAACGACACTATATGAAGTACGTAAACCCAAAAACATAAATTTCATAAGCGGAAGCATTTAAAGAATTTAATCTCTACAAAACAGTGTTCCCAAGTATCCAAGACATTTATTACAAAACGTGCACTAGAATCTAGACGCCAATGCAGACCCGTGCGCCTAGTTCCGTTCATTGCTACCTTAGCGACCTGAGAAAAACATGCCAAAAAGATGTCAACATATAATGCTGGTGAGTTCACAGGTTTGTTCAAAAATGTTACCAAAGTGTTACCATGTCCATACTATATCAATGTTACCAAGTACGCTAGCTAGGCGTATGTTTCATTACTACTACGATTGGAATCCATTACTAGACACGTTTAGCAATGTTCAGCATGTTTAAGCAGCCCGTATGTTCAGCATGATACCAATGTACCTGTTCGAGACAATATGCACCCGCTCGGCCCTCCAAGCCGACGAGTGGGGCAGGTCACGCCCAATAGATCTATCCACATTTCCCCCGTTGTGCAAACCCGCACATTCATGGTTTCCCCCGGGACTTTCCAAAAGATCGTATAGCAATATAAAGTTAAAACCATAGTATGACATATGTTACCAAAACCGTTTAGCGCATGTTTTCTCCCCCAAAAGTTAAAGCAGTAAAAGTGGGGCCGTGAACTCACCTTAGATAGCGTTCTTCAAATATAAGTAAAGATGTTTAGCCCTTGATAATCCCTCTACCGGAGATCTATCAAAATGTTCACATAAGTGTTCCGACTAATAACCATAAGGTTATCTAGTCCCCGATTGTCCAGATCGTAACCAAGTATGTTTTAAAGCGTGTTTAAATGTTTAACCGACACACTAGACCGACCTGACATCCCGTTGGTGACCCATTACCTTAACTAATCAAATACACATAGATTACACACAAGGTTCAAGCATAAAACACTTAGTTTGTATCAAAAATCTCATTTCTGCATCAGAACGGTCGAACCAGTCAGTTTAAGGTCTCCTTCGCACCTTTTTACCTCTCGTTCGCCCGTTTTACCTCTCGTTCGACCGTTTGATGCTTCCTTCGCACGTGTTGCCACGTTCGCCCACTGAAAAGCCTGGTTCGACCCTGGGATTCCTCCTTCGCACCTTCGACTGGTCGAAGGAGGCCAGGTTCGCCCCTGTTGTTCTATTTTGCCTAAAAACGCTTAAAACACATTCAAAACGACTCGAAACCTCACCAATCACAGCAGTCAAACATGATTATGTTATCCTAACAAAACCCCACTGATTTCGCCCCAGACCATATCCGTTTCAGCCCTTTCCCAAAATGGTAAAAATTATGGAAACGTCACTTTCATGCATGAAATCTTTACCCAATTTGGAAACTTTTGAAATCGACTCATGTTTGACTTAAAATACTCAGTTTGTCGATCATCCGATCATCTCTATGGGTTCTATTGATTATAAACACCACATGTTACGTCTAGATTCGTCAAAATCCCCAATTTACACATAATATCATCATCCAATCGATTCCAACCCTAAACAACAATCAATCAGCATTAAAAGTAATCCTACATCATGTCTCTAACATAGATAAAGCAGCAAAGCATTGAATAACACATTACACCACATAATACTCAATTAACACATGTTATTTATTATGAAAACTCATGTTAAATGATAGGGTTTTGTTTTAGAAAGATGTTTGAAAGGTTTTTAATCATAAAAACACCCTTAAAACAGATCCGGACAATTAGGGTTAGATGGAAACGAATCAAAATGCTTTTAAAAAGGTTTAGGATTATGAACACACCTTGGATTCTTGTTTAGATGATGTGGATAGGTTAGATTATGAAAAAGAAGAGCAAAAACTCCTTCCTTAGCGTTTTAGGTCGTTTGAGAGTGTTTTGGGACGGCTAGGGTTTGTGAAATGATGAAAAATGACTAAGGTTGGTATTTATACTGATCCTCCTTCGCACCAATTGATTGGTCGAAGGTGGTCTCCTTCGCCCCTTTCACAGGGTCGAATGAGACTTGTCCAGGTCGAAGGGAATTCTTCAACTCCACTTCCCTGGTTCGCCCATCCAATAATGGGTCGAACCAGCTGCAACTTCTCCTTCGACCACTCGATGGTCGAACCAGAAGCCACTTTTACAAGTTTTCCAGTTTGTCGTGTTTAACGTATTCTAACACATCTTAACACATAAGCATGCATCCATAGTCTATATTTAGCATATTTAGGCACGTATAATCATTTGTACATCGTTTAAGCAAGTATAAGTATACAATCCACCACACGACCCATAATCCACACATATACTTAATTAGTTCATGTAATGTCACCAACAACGGAACCCGGTACTAGTGTATTACCAAAACGACTCCCAATGATCCTCCAGATCATTGTACCCTGGACAATCCTAACATGACCCGACTCAACTAACCCAGTTAAGTTTGTTTATAAACGTTTCTCGCTAAGGTAGACTTAGATGTTACTAATATGTTTAAGCCGAACATGCCGGGTGTCACATCATCCCCACGTTGAAAGAATTTTCGTCCCGAAAATTGCGCAAAGCCCCAAAAAGAAAGAAACGAAAAGAACCGAACAAAAAGAAACTTACCGGATGTCACATCATCCCCACGTTGAAAGGAATCTCGACCCGAGATTCATTCCGCTTCAGCAGTAACATGCCTCGATTCAAATGCGCGCTTCATAAAGAGATGAGGATACTTAGATTTCATCTGATCCTCCCGTTCCCATGTGAACTCCGGTCCACGGTTCGAGTTCCAACGGACTTTAACGATGCGGATTTTACTCCGACGAAGGCTACGAATCTTGTAGTCGAGAATCTCAACAGGTTCCTCCACAATGCGAAGACGATCATCAACCTTGATCTCTTCCAATGGTACAATGAGAGATTCATCAGCCAAACACTTCTTCAAGTTTGACACATGGAAGACGTTGTGTACACTACCGAGCTCCGCCGGTAAGTCAAGTCTGTATGCCACCGGTCCAATCCGATCCAAGATTGCGAACGGTCCGACATAACGAGGGTTAAGCTTGCCACGCTTTCCAAAGCGTATGACGCCCTTCCATGGTGAAACTTTCAGAAGTACTTTGTCCCCAACCTGGAACTCTAAAGGTTTTCGACGGTGATCGGCATAACTCTTCTGACGATCCCGTGCAGTAGCCAAACGTTGACGGATCTGTACGATTTTCTCCGAAGTTTCGTACACGAGTTCCGGACCTGTGAGCTGGCTCTCGCCCACCTCGGCCCAACAGAGTGGTGATCGACATTTCCGTCCGTAAAGAGCCTCGAACGGAGCTGCCTTGATGCTAGAGTGATAGCTGTTGTTGTAGGAGAACTCCACTAAAGGCAGGTGGATCTCCCAACTTTTGCCAAAATCGATAACACATGCCCGAAGCATGTCTTCCAAGGTTTGAATCGTCCGCTCACTCTGTCCATCAGTTTGCGGATGATAAGCCGTACTCATATCCAACTGAGTACCCAAAGCCTTGTGCAGAGCCTTCCAGAAACGCGAAGCGAAACGAGAATCACGATCAGAGATAATAGAAACAGGCACCCCGTGCCGAGCAACCACCTCCTTAAGGTAAAGTCGAGCCAACCGCTCGAGTCCGTCGGTTTCCTTAATGGGTATAAAACGTGCCGATTTTGTCAGTCGGTCAACAATCACCCAGATCATATCATAACCACTAGGTGACCTTGGCAGCTTGGTGACAAAATCCATCGTGATTCGTTCCCACTTCCATTCCGGAACCTCTGGTTGTTGCAGGAGACCAGACGGCCTCTGATACTCCACCTTGACTTTAGCACAAGTCAAACATTTGCTGACATAAGAAGCTATGTCAGCTTTCATGTTCGGCCACCAATAAAGTGTCTTCAAATCCTGATACATCTTATCGGAGCCAGGGTGAATAGAATACCGGGACTTGTGAGCTTCATCCAGAACAAGCTCGCGCAATCCCCCGAACAATGGGACCCAAACACGCCCCGCAAAATAGTGCAAGCCATCAGTCCTGAGCTCAAGATGCTTGTCAGCACTGTGCATTGTTTCAGCCTTAAGGTTTTCCTCCTTCAAGGCTTCCAACTGTGCAGAACGGATTCGGTCAGGTAATGACGAATGAATGGTGAGCTGTAAGGCTCGAACACGGCGAGGGTTAACAGACTCCTTCCTGCTCAAGGCGTCCGCCACAACGTTCGCCTTGCCAGGATGATACTTGATGGCACAGTCATAATCGTTCAGGAGTTCAACCCAGCGACGCTACCGCATGTTCAACACCTTCTGGTCGAAAATGTGCTGAAAACTCTTGTGATCGGTATATACTTCACACTTGGTACCGTACAAGTAATGTCTCCAGATTTTCAACGCAAAGACCACTGCACCCAGCTCCAAGTCATGAGTAGTGTAGTTCTTCTCATGAACTTTGAGTTGGCGAGAAGCATAAGCAATAACCTTCCCGCACTGCATCAACACGCAACCGAGACCACGAATGGAAGCATCACAGTACACAACGAAATCATCAGTGCCTTCCGGCAGGGATAGGATAGGTGCAGAACAAAGTTTAAGCTTCAGCATCTGAAATGCTGATTCTTGGGGTTCATCCCAGTCGAAATTTCGGTCCTTCTGGGTAAGAGCAGTGAGGGGTTGAGCGATCTTCGAAAATCCCTCAATGAAACGACGATAATAACCCGCAAGACCTAGGAATTGCCGCACCTCAGATGGCGTCTTTGGTGCTTCCCAGTCTTTAATAGCTTCGATCTTAGCCGGATCGACATGAATTCCCAGTTCATTCACCACATGTCCTAGGAATTGAACTTCACGCAACCAAAAATCACACTTTGAGAACTTAGCATACAACTGCTCTTGTCTCAAAAGTTCCAAGACCAACCGCAGATGTTCCTCGTGATCCGCCTTGTTCTTGGAATAGATCAGAATGTCGTCAATAAACACGATGACGAACCTATCAAGGTAAGGCTTGCAAACGCGGTTCATCAAATCCATGAACACCGCAGGCGCGTTAGTGAGACCAAATGGCATGACCAAGAACTCAAAATGGCCATAACGAGTGTGAAAAGCAGTCTTCTGAATGTCAGCTTCCCTGACGCGCAACTGGTGATAACCGGACCGCAAATCAATCTTCGAATAATAGCTGGAGCCTTGAAGCTGGTCAAAGAGATCATCAATGCGAGGAAGTGGATAACGATTCTTGATGGTCACTTTGTTCAGCTCACGATAATCAATACACATACGAAGACTTCCGTCCTTCTTCTTCACAAACAAAATAGGGGCTCCCCACGGGGAAGAACTCGGTCGGATGAAACCCTTTTCCAAGAGTTCCTATAACTGGCTGGACAACTCTTGCATCTCAGGAGGTGCAAGACGATACGGAGCTCGGGCAATAGGAGCTGCGCCCGGAGTGAGATCAATACCAAACTCAACCTGACGATGGGGAGGAAGACCAGGTAAATCATCAGGAAACACATCAGAAAAGTCACGAACCACCGGGATATCCTCGATCTTCTTCTCATCGTCAGAAGAAACGTTAACAAGTGCCAGAACGGCCGAACAGCCCTTCCGAAGATACTTACGGGCTTTCATACTAGAAATGATACTCAGCGGAGCACCGCTTTTCTCGCCACGAACAGTAAGAATCTCTCCATCAGGGAGAGGGATCCGAATAACCTTGTCAAAACAAACAATCTCCGCACGATACAACGATAACCAATCCATGCCAACCACAACATCAAAACTACCCAGAGGTACCGGCATAAGGTCAATGGGGAAAGACAGACCCGACAGTTCCAAACGACATTCCCTAAGGGTGTGTGTCGCTTCGATTTTCTTACCATCAGCCAATTCTATTAAGTACTTAGCCTCTAAAGGTGTGGGTACTATATCTAGCAATCGACTAATATCCAAAGATACGAAACTCTTATCGGCACCAGAATCAAACAAAACAGAAACATAGCGATCATTAAGAAGGATCGTACCGGTAACTGTGTCTGGATCCTGCCTAGCCTCTGCAGATCCAATGACGAAAGCACGTGCAGTCCTGCCTCCGCCGCCATTGTTCCCGTTACCGTTCCCGCCCCTCCCATTGTCACCCTGCTTCAGTTTGGGACAATCACGCTTGAAATGCCCCGTGTCACCACAGTTATAACACCCCTGCCTCCCCTGAGTCCCCTGAGCAGCAGGAGCAGGAGTAGCCGCAGGAGTCTGAGTTGGGGTGAGCGCCACCTTGCAATCCTTAGCATGGTGCCCCAACTGATGGCACCGATGACAACGAGCCCTATCACAACTCCCCGAATGATGGAAACCACACTTGTTGCACTTGGGATGCTTCCCAACATACCCACCCGTCTTCGACCCAGAAGAAGACCCAGATGTATCAAACTTCTTCGCCGGCTGAGCTGGCACCACACTCTTCCCCACACTCTCCCACTTCCTCTTGTTCCCCTCAGCAGCCTTCACAGTAGTACCCTTGGGTGGCAAAACGCCTTCCGCCACCTTCAGGTTAGTCATCCGATGAGCTGATCGGACAACTTCAGCAATAGTGGGAAGATTCCCAGCAGCCACCAACCCAGCAATCTCGGGCACTAGTCCAGACACATAGTGCTCGATCCTCCTGTACTCGGGTGTGTGTAAGTCAGGACACAACACCGCCAGCTCGTTCCTCCTCACAATATACTCCTCAATCTCCGACCCAACCATCTTGTAACTCCAGACCTCATGCTCCAACTTCTGTATCTCCTCCCTCGGACAGTACTCACCTCTCAAAAGCTGCACAAACTCCGCCCAAGGCATGGCAATAGCCTCTCCCAACCCCATGTTCTGAGTGGTAGCATTCCACCACGACAATGCAGGCCCCTCAAATGTCGCAGTAGCATACTTCACTCGGTCCCCAGCAGGACAGTTACACATAACGAACACAGATTCCACCTTCTCCAGCCATCGGAGCAGTCCCACCGCTCCCTCAGTTCCAGCGAAGTTATGGGGCTGACAGTCCCTAAACTTCTGATAAGAGCACTGAGGTGGGGGTGGATTGGCACCAACACCTGAAACACGGTACACGAGTAAAACACAAACGAAAGGACACGAAACCCCAAAAATGAGGCAAGGTCGACAGAAATCAACTCACCACCCATGGCATTAATCCCGGCCTGGAAATTAGCCATAGCCATGTTCACTTGCTGCTGGAGCAAGTTGTTCAGTTCAGCCTGGGTCATGTTGATGTTCCCACGACCACCGCCTCCGGCACGACCACCGCCGCCACCACGACGTCCACCACCGCGAGCACCAGACATGATCTAACAAACCAAGAAATCGAGAGATTCAGATTCACTTCCAGTGTCAACCACTAGAAATTTACAAGAGTTAACCTAGGGACAAATTCAGGACTATACATCCAAATTCGAAGTCCATCGGGATTTTCATACATTCCAGTTTATTATTTCGTGTGCACCCGAAATGATAAACTGCTCTACATGGTCCTCCAGACGTACCCCTAATTTAGACTCCAGTCACCGAACATTGTCGCCTATGTGGCAATAGGTGCAAGTGTAAGAAGGCATGTGTGTGCTAGAACCAACAAATCAACCCCTCCTCCTTCAATCCAGAAGAAGAAGACAAGAGTAGGTAAGAACCCAAATAAAAACGGATGATGTAACGGAGAAGCATGATGATGATGTAAGGACACCCCGACAACGTTAGTACATACCCCATTAATAGACCCAAAGTATGTGACCGTCTAGTGTGTGCGACTCGGCTATAGACCAGACTCTACATGCAGTCCTAGTTCACTATAACCATTGGCTCTGATACCAATCTGTCACACCCTCAAATTACCACTTGCGGGGTTTTACCGCGAGGCGCATGACAAACCAAGATCCAAGTCAACGATCACAATAAACGACACTATATGAAGTACGTAAACCCAAAAACATAAATTTCATAAGCGGAAGCATTTAAAGAATTTAATCTCTACAAAACAGTGTTCCCAAGTATCCAAGACATTTATTACAAAACGTGCACTAGAATCTAGACGCCAATGCAGACCCGTGCGCCTAGTTCCGTTCATTGCTACCTTAGCGACCTGAGAAAAACATGCCAAAAAGATGTCAACATATAATGCTGGTGAGTTCACAGGTTTGTTCAAAAATGTTACCAAAGTGTTACCATGTCCATACTATATCAATGTTACCAAGTACGCTAGCTAGGCGTATGTTTCATTACTACTACGATTGGAAACCATTACTAGACACGTTTAGCAATGTTCAGCATGTTTAAGCAGCCCGTATGTTCAGCATGATACCAATGTACCTGTTCGAGACAATATGCACCCGCCCGGCCCTCCAAGCCGACGAGTGGGGCAGGTCACGCCCAATAGATCTATCCACATTTCCCCCGTTGTGCAAACCCGCACATTCATGGTTTCCCCCGGGACTTTCCAAAAGATCGTATAGCAATATAAAGTTAAAACCATAGTATGACATATGTTACCAAAACCGTTTAGCGAATGTTTTCTCCCCCAAAAGTTAAAGCAGTAAAAGTGGGGCCGTGAACTCACCTTAGATAGCGTTCTTCAAATATAAGTAAAGATGTTTAGCCCTTGATAATCCCTCTACCGGAGATCTATCAAAATGTTCACATAAGTGTTCCGACTAATAACCATAAGGTTATCTAGTCCCCGATTGTCCAGATCGTAACCAAGTATGTTTTAAAGCGTGTTTAAATGTTTAACCGACACACTAGACCGACCTGACATCCCGTTGGTGACCCATTATCTTAACTAATCAAATACACATAGATTACACACAAGGTTCAAGCATAAAACACTTAGTTTGTATCAAAAATCTCATTTCTTCATCAGAACGGTCGAACCAGTCAGTTTAAGGTCTCCTTCGCACCTTTTTACCTCTCGTTCGCCCGTTTTACCTCTCGTTCGACCGTTTGATGCTTCCTTCGCACGTTTTGCCACGTTCGCCCACTGAAAAGCCTGGTTCGACCCTGGGATTCCTCCTTCGCACCTTCGACTGGTCGAAGGAGGCCAGGTTCGCCCCTATTGTTCTATTTTGCCTAAAAACGCTTAAAACACATTCAAAACGACTCGAAACCTCACCAATCACAGCAGTCAAACATGATTATGTTATCCTAACAAAACCCCACTGATTTCGCCCCAGACCATATCCGTTTCAGCCCTTTCCCAAAATGGTAAAACTTATGGAAACGTCACTTTCATGCATGAAATCTTTACCCAATTTGGAAACTTTTGAAATCGACTCATGTTTGACTTAAAATACTCAGTTTGTCGATCATCCGATCATCCCTATGGGTTCTATTGATTATAAACACCACATGTTACGTCTAGATTCGTCAAAATCCCCAATTTACACATAATATCATCATCCAATCGATTCCAACCCTAAACAACAATCAATCAGCATTAAAAGTAATCCTACATCATGTCTCTAACATAGATAAAGCAGCAAAGCATTGAATAACACATTACACCACATAATACTCAATTAACACATGTTATTTATTATGAAAACTCATGTTAAATGATAGGGTTTTGTTTTAGAAAGATGTTTGAAAGGTTTTTAATCATAAAAACACCCTTAAAACAGATCCGGACAATTAGGGTTAGATGGAAACGAATCAAAATGCTTTTAAAAAGGTTTAGGATTATGAACACACCTTGGATTCTTGTTTAGATGATGTGGATAGGTTAGATTATGAAAAAGAAGAGCAAAAACTCCTTCCTTAGCGTTTTAGGTCGTTTGAGAGTGTTTTGGGACGGCTAGGGTTTGTGAAATGATGAAAAATGACTAAGGTTGGTATTTATACTGATCCTCCTTCGCACCAATTGATTGGTCGAAGGTGGTCTCCTTCGCCCCTTTCACAGGGTCGAATGAGACTTGTCCAGGTCGAAGGGAATTCTTCAACTCCACTTCCCTGGTTCGCCCATCCAATAATGGGTCGAACCAGCTGCAACTTCTCCTTCGACCACTCGATGGTCGAACCAGAAGCCACTTTTACAAGTTTTCCAGTTTGTCGTGTTTAACGCATTCTAACACATCTTAACACATAAGCATGCATCCATAGTCTATATTTAGCATATTTAGGCACGTATAATCATTTGTACATCGTTTAAGCAAGTATAAGTATACAATCCACCACACGACCCATAATCCACACATATACTTAATTAGTTCATGTAATGTCACCAACAACGGAACCCGGTACTAGTGTATTACCAAAACGACTCCCAATGATCCTCCAGATCATTGTACCCTGGACAATCCTAACTTGACCCGACTCAACTAACCCAGTTAAGTTTGTTTATAAACGTTTCTCGCTAAGGTAGACTTAGATGTTACTAATATGTTTAAGCCGAACATGCCGGGTGTCACATCATCCCCACGTTGAAAGAATTTTCGTCCCGAAAATTGCGCAAAGCCCCAAAAAGAAAGAAACGAAACGAACCGAACAAAGAGAAACTTACCGGATGTCACATCATCCCCACGTTGAAAGGAATCTCGACCCGAGATTCATTCCGCTTCAGCAGTAACATGCCTCGATTCAAATGCGCGCTTCGGAAAGAGATGAGGATACTTAGATTTCATCTGATCCTCCCGTTCCCATGTGAACTCCGGTCCACGGTTCGAGTTCCAACGGACTTTAACGATGCGGATTTTACTCCGACGAAGGCTACGAATCTTGTAGTCGAGAATCTCAACAGGTTCCTCCACAATGCGAAGACGATCATCAACCTTGATCTCTTCCAATGGTACAATGAGAGATTCATCAGCCAAACACTTCTTCAAGTTAGACACATAGAAGACGTTGTGTACACTACCGAGCTCCGCCGGTAACTCAAGTCTGTATGCCACCGGTCCAATCCGATCCAAGATTGCGAACGGTCCGACATAACGAGGGTTAAGCTTGCCACGCTTTCCAAAGCGTATGACGCCCTTCCATGGTGAAACTTTCAGAAGTACTTTGTCCCCAACCTGGAACTCTAAAGGTTTTCGACGGCGATCGGCATAACTCTTCTGACGATCCCGTGCAGTAGCCAAACGTTGACGGATCTGTACGATTTTCTCCGAAGTTTCGTACACGAGTTCCGGACCTGTGAGCTGGCTCTCGCCCACCTCGGCCCAACAGAGTGGTGATCGAAATTTCCGTCCGTAAAGAGCCTCGAACGGAGCTGCCTTGATGCTAGAGTGATAGCTGTTGTTGTAGGAGAACTCCACTAACGGCAGGTGGATCTCCCAACTTTTGCCAAAATCGATAACACATGCCCGAAGCATGTCTTCCAAGGTTTGAATCGTCCGCTCACTCTGTCCATCAGTTTGCGGATGATAAGCCGTACTCATATCCAACTGAGTACCCAAAGCCTTGTGCAGAGCCTTCCAGAAACGCGAAGCGAAACGAGAATCACGATCAGAGATAATAGAAACAGGCACCCCGTGCCGAGCAACCACCTCCTTAAGGTAAAGTCGAGCCAACCGCTCGAGTCCGTCGGTTTCCTTAATGGGTATAAAACGTGCCGATTTTGTCAGTCGGTCAACAATCACCCAGATCATATCATAACCACTAGGTGACCTTGGCAGCTTGGTGACAAAATCCATCGTGATTCGTTCCCACTTCCATTCCGGAACCTCTGGTTGTTGCAGGAGACCAGACGGCCTCTGATACTCCACCTTGACTTTAGCACAAGTCAAACATTTGCTGACATAAGAAGCTATGTCAGCTTTCATGTTCGGCCACCAATAAAGTGTCTTCAAATCCTGATACATCTTATCGGAGCCAGGGTGAATAGAATACCGGGACTTGTGAGCTTCATCCAGAACAAGCTCGCGCAATCCCCCGAACAATGGGACCCAAACACGCCCCGCAAAATAGTGCAAGCCATCAGTCCTGAGCTCAAGATGCTTGTCAGCACTGTGCATTGTTTCAGCCTTAAGGTTTTCCTCCTTCAAGGCTTCCAACTGTGCAGAACGGATTCGGTCAGGTAATGACGAATGAATGGTGAGCTGTAAGGCTCGAACACGGCGAGGGTTAACAGACTCCTTCCTGCTCAAGGCGTCCGCCACAACGTTCGCCTTGCCAGGATGATACTTGATGGCACAGTCATAATCGTTCAGGAGTTCAACCCAGCGACGCTGCCGCATGTTCTACACCTTCTGGTCGAAAATGTGCTGAAGACTCTTGTGATCGGTATATACTTCACACTAGGTACCGTACAAGTAATGTCTCCAGATTTTCAACGCAAAGACCACTGCACCCAGCTCCAAGTCATGAGTAGTGTAGTTCTTCTCATGAACTTTGAGTTGGCGAGAAGCATAAGCAATAACCTTCCCGCGCTGCATCAACACGCAACCGAGACCACGAATGGAAGCATCACAGTACACAACGAAATCATCAGTGCCTTCCGGCAGGGATAGGATAGGTGCAGAACAAAGTTTAAGCTTCAGCATCTGAAATGCTGATTCTTGGGGTTCATCCCAGTCGAACTTTCGGTCCTTCTGGGTAAGAGCAGTGAGGGGTTGAGCGATCTTCGAAAATCCCTCAATGAAACGACGATAATAACCCGCAAGACCTAGGAATTGCCGCACCTCAGATGGCGTCTTTGGTGCTTCCCAGTCTTTAATAGCTTCGATCTTAGCCGGATCGACATGAATTCCCAGTTCATTCACCACATGTCCTAGGAATTGAACTTCACGCAACCAAAAATCACACTTTGAGAACTTAGCATACAACTGCTCTTGTCTCAAAAGTTCCAAGACCAACCGCAGATGTTCCTCGTGATCCGCCTTGTTCTTGGAATAGATCAGAATGTCGTCAATAAACACGATGACGAACCTATCAAGGTAAGGCTTGCAAACGCGGTTCATCAAATCCATGAACACCGCAGGCGCGTTAGTGAGACCAAATGGCATGACCAAGAACTCAAAATGGCCATAACGAGTGCGAAAAGCAGTCTTCTGAATGTCAGCTTCCCTGACGCGCAACTGGTGATAACCGGACCGCAAATCAATCTTCGAATAATAGCTGGAGCCCTGAAGCTGGTCAAAGAGATCATCAATGTGAGGAAGTGGATAACGATTCTTGATGGTCACTTTGTTCAGCTCACGATAATCAATACACATACGAAGACTTCCGTCCTTCTTCTTCACAAACAAAATAGGGGCTCCCCACGGGGAAGAACTCGGTCGGATGAAACCCTTTTCCAAGAGTTCCTGTAACTGGCTGGACAACTCTTGCATCTCAGGAGGTGCAAGACGATACGGAGCTCGGGCAATAGGAGCTGCGCCCGGAGTGAGATCAATACCAAACTCAACCTGACGATGGGGAGGAAGACCAGGTAAATCATCAGGAAACACATCCGAAAAGTCACGAACCACCGGGATATCCTCGATCTTCTTCTCATCGTCAGAAGAAACGTTAACAAGTGCCAGAACGGCCGAACAGCCCTTCCGAAGATACTTACGGGCTTTCATACTAGAAATGATACTCAGCGGAGCACCGCTTTTCTCGCCACGAACAGTAAGAATCTCTCCATCAGGGAGAGGGATCCGAATAACCTTGTCAAAACAAACAATCTCCGCACGATACAACGATAACCAATCCATGCCAACCACAACATCAAAACTACCCAGAGGTACCGGCATAAGGTCAATGGGGAAAGACAGACCCGACAGTTCCAAACGACATTCCCTAAGGGTGTGTGTCGCTTCGATTTTCTTACCATCAGCCAATTCTATTAAGTACTTAGCCTCTAAAGGTGTGGGTACTATATCTAGCAATCGACTAATATCCAAAGATACGAAACTCTTATCGGCACCAGAATCAAACAAAACAGAAACATAGCGATCATTAAGAAGGATCGTACCGGTAACTGTGTCTGGATCCTGCCTAGCCTCTGCAGATCCAATGACGAAAGCACGTGCAGTCCTGCCTCCGCCGCCATTGTTCCCGTTACCGTTCCCGCCCCTCCCATTGTCACCCTGCTTCAGTTTGGGACAATCACGCTTGAAATGCCCCGTGTCACCACAGTTATAACACCCCTGCCTCCCCTGAGTCCCCTGAGCAGCAGGAGCAGGAGTAGCCGCAGGAGTCTGAGTTGGGGTGAGCGCCACCTTGCAATCCTTAGCATGGTGCCCCAACTGATGGCACCAATGACAACGAGCCCTATCACAACTCCCCGAATGATGGAAACCACACTTGTTGCACTTGGGATGCTTCCCAACATACCCACCCGTCTTCGACCCAGAAGAAGACCCAGATGTATCAAACTTCTTCGCCGGCTGAGCTGGCACCACACTCTTCCCCACACTCTCCCACTTCCTCTTGTTCCCCTCAGCAGCCTTCACAGTAGTACCCTTGGGTGGCAAAACGCCTTCCGCCACCTTCAGGTTAGTCATCCGATGAGCTGATCGGACAACTTCAGCAATAGTGGGAAGATTCCCAGCAGCCACCAACCCAGCAATCTCGGGCACTAGTCCAGACACATAGTGCTCGATCCTCCTGTACTCGGGTGTGTGTAAGTCAGGACACAACACCGCCAGCTCGTTCCTCCTCACAATATACTCCTCAATCTCCGACCCAACCATCTTGTAACTCCAGACCTCATGCTCCAACTTCTGTATCTCCTCCCTCGGACAGTACTCACCTCTCAAAAGCTGCACAAACTCCGCCCAAGGCATGGCAATAGCCTCTCCCAACCCCATGTTCTGAGTGGTAGCATTCCACCACGACAATGCAGGCCCCTCAAATGTCGCAGTAGCATACTTCACTCGGTCCCCAGCAGGACAGTTACACATAACGAACACAGATTCCACCTTCTCCAGCCATCGGAGCAGTCCCACCGCTCCCTCAGTTCCAGCGAAGTTATGGGGCTGACAGTCCCTAAACTTCTTATAAGAGCACTGAGGTGGGGGTGGATTGGCACCAACACCTGAAACACGGTACACGAGTAAAACACAAACGAAAGGACACGAAACCCCAAAAATGAGTCAAGGTCGACAGAAATCAACTCACCACCCATGGCATTAATCCCGGCCTGGAAATTAGCCATAGCCATGTTCACTTGCTGCTGGAGCAAGTTGTTCAGTTCAGCCTAGGTCATGTTGATGTTCCCACGACCACCGCCTCCGGCACGACCACCGCCGCCAGCACGGCCACCGCCGCCACCACGACGTCCACCACCGCGAGCACCAGACATGATCTAACAAACCAAGAAATCGAGAGATTCAGATTCACTTCCAGTGTCAACCACTAGAAATTTACAAGAGTTAACCTAGGGACAAATTCAGGACTATACATCCCAATTCGAAGTCCATCGGGATTTTCATGCATTCCAGTTTATTATTTCGTGTGCACCCGAAATGATAAACTGCTCTACATGGTCCTCCAGACGTACCCCTAATTTAGACTCCAGTCACCGAACATTGTCGCCTATGTGGCAATAGGTGCAAGTGTAAGAAGGCATGTGTGTGCTAGAACCAACAAATCAACCCTCCTCCTTCAATCCAGAAGAAGAAGACAAGAGTAGGTAAGAACCCAAATAAAAACGGATGATGTAACGGAGAAGCATGATGATGATGTAAGGACACCCCGACAACGTTAGTACATACCCCATTAATAGACCCAAAGTATGTGACCGTCTAGTGTGTGCGACTCGGCTATAGACCAGACTCTACATGCAGTCCTAGTTCACTATAACCATTGGCTCTGATACCAATCTGTCACACCCTCAAATTACCACTTGCGGGGTTTTACCGCGAGGCGCATGACAAACCAGGATCCAAGTCAACGATCACAATAAACGACACTATATGAAGTACGTAAACCCAAAAACATAAATTTCATAAGTGGAAGCATTTAAAGAATTTAATCTCTACAAAACAGTGTTCCCAAGTATCCAAGACATTTATTACAAAACGTGCACTAGAATCTAGACGCCAATGCAGACCCGTGCGCCTAGTTCCGTTCATTGCTACCTTAGCGACCTGAGAAAAACATGCCAATAAGATGTCAACATATAATGCTGGTGAGTTCACAGGTTTGTTCAAAAATGTTACCAAAGTGTTACCATGTCCATACTATATCAATGTTACCAAGTACGCTAGCTAGGCGTATGTTTCATTACTACTACGATTGGAAACCATTACTAGACACGTTTAGCAATGTTCAGCATGTTTAAGCAGCCCGTATGTTCAGCATGATACCAATGTACCTGTTCGAGACAATATGCACCCGCCCGGCCCTCCAAGCCGACGAGTGGGGCAGGTCACGCCCAATAGATCTATCCACATTTCCCCCGTTGTGCAAACCCGCACATTCATGGTTTCCCCCGGGACTTTCCAAAAGATCGTATAGCAATATAAAGTTAAAACCATAGTATGACATATGTTACCAAAACCGTTTAGCGAATGTTTTCTCCCCCAAAAGTTAAAGCAGTAAAAGTGGGGCCGTGAACTCACCTTAGATAGCGTTCTTCAAATATAAGTAAAGATGTTTAGCCTTGATAATCCCTCTACCGGAGATCTATCAAAATGTTCACATAAGTGTTCCGACTAATAACCATAAGGTTATCTAGTCCCCGATTGTCCAGATCGTAACCAAGTATGTTTTAAAGCGTGTTTAAATGTTTAACCGACACACTAGACCGACCCGACATCCCGTTGGTGACCCATTACCTTAACTAATCAAATACACATAAATTACACACAAGGTTCAAGCATAAAACACTTAGTTTGTATCAAAAATCTCATTTCTGCATCAGAACGGTCGAACCAGTCAGTTTAAGGTCTCCTTCGCACCTTTTTACCTCTCGTTCGCCCGTTTTACCTCTCGTTCGACCGTTTGATGCTTCCTTCGCACGTTTTGCCACGTTCGCCCACTGAAAAGCCTGGTTCGACCCTGGGATTCCTCCTTCGCACCTTCGACTGGTCGAAGGAGGCCAGGTTCGCCCCTGTTATTCTATTTTGCCTAAAAACGCTTAAAACACATTCAAAACGACTCGAAACCTCACCAATCACAGCAGTCAAACATGATTATGTTATCCTAACAAAACCCCACTGATTTCGCCCCAGACCATATCCGTTTCAGCCCTTTCCCAAAATGGTAAAACTTATGGAAACGTCACTTTCATGCATGAAATCTTTACCCAATTTGGAAAATTTTGAAATCGACTCATGTTTGACTTAAAATACTCAGTTTGTCGATCATCCGATCATCCCTATGGGTTCTATTGATTATAAACACCACATGTTACGTCTAGATTCGTCAAAATCCCCAATTTACACATAATATCATCATCCAATCGATTCCAACCCTAAACAACAATCAATCAGCATTAAAAGTAATCCTACATCATGTCTCTAACATAGATAAAGCAGCAAAGCATTGAATAACACATTACACCACATAATACTCAATTAACACATGTTATTTATTATGAAAACTCATGTTAAATGATAGGGTTTTGTTTTAGAAAGATGTTTGAAAGGTTTTTAATCATAAAAACACCCTTAAAACAGATCCGGACAATTAGGGTTAGATGGAAACGAATCAAAATGCTTTTAAAAAGGTTTAGGATTATGAACACACCTTGGATTCTTGTTTAGATGACGTGGATAGGTTAGATTATGAAAAAGAAGAGCAAAAACTCCTTCCTTAGCGTTTTAGGTCGTTTGAGAGTGTTTTGGGACGGCTAGGGTTTGTGAAATGATGAAAAATGACTAAGGTTGGTATTTATACTGATCCTCCTTCGCACCAATTGATTGGTCGAAGGTGGTCTCCTTCGCCCCTTTCACAGGGTCGAATGAGAATTGTCCAGGTCGAAGGGAATTCTTCAACTCCACTTCCCTGGTTCGCCCATCCAATAATGGGTCGAACCAGCTGCAACTTCTCCTTCGACCACTCGATGGTCGAACCAGAAGCCACTTTTACAAGTTTTCCAGTTTGTCGTGTTTAACGCATTCTAACACATCTTAACACATAAGCATGTATCCATAGTCTATATTTAGCATATTTAGGCACGTATAATCATTTGTACATCGTTTAAGCAAGTATAAGTATACAATCCACCACACGACCCATAATCCACACATATACTTAATTAGTTCATGTAATGTCACCAACAACGGAACCCGGTACTAGTGTATTACCAAAACGACTCCCAATGATCCTCCAGATCATTGTACCCTGGACAATCCTAACTTGACCCGACTCAACTAACCCAGTTAAGTTTGTTTATAAACGTTTCTCGCTAAGGTAGACTTAGATGTTACTAATATGTTTAAGCCGAACATGCCGGGTGTCACAAATAGTCGGTTAAAATTATTGAGTAATGCTCCTTTTACTTATACATGGGTCACTTTAGATAATGTTCCTTCCTATAAACGGGTCAAATAAGGTAATAGTCGGTTAAAATGTTGTTTTAGTGGTGTAGGTTCATGTTTGTTTACTTATAAATTGGTCGATTTGGGTAATGTTCAACTTTTCCAATGGGTCAAATAGGGTAAAAGTCGCCAACAGTGTGTTTATGGTGTTTTGATTAGATTGATGTTCCTTTTACTTATACATAGGCCATAGGTGAATTGGGGCAATCTTCCCTTTTCTTAACGGGTCGATTTGGTTAATGTTTGCCTTTTCAAATGTGTCAAATAGAATAAAATGTGCTCAAAGCTTTTTTAGTGGGTCGATATGGGTAATGCTCATCTTCTCAGACGTGTCAAATTAAATTGTGAAATTTAGGTGGTAGTTAGTTTCTTATTTTTATTTTTATTACTTTCTTATTGTTGAATATGCCATAAGTCTATTTTTAACACATACCATTTAAGTCGCCTTATTCAGGTTGGATTGTATTTAAGAAACCCTGTATTCTCACATGGCCAGCTTTATGTCGCATTGTCAAGAGTTAAAAGCAGGGCAGGCGTGAAGTTACTTATACTTGATGCTGGTGGGAAAGTGATGACTAAAACAAAAAATGTGGTTTATAAGGAAATTTTCAGCGATATTTGAATAATTGTGTATTCGTTGCTTTTAAATTTTAATAAAATTTTTCTACTTTATTTTTCTTATACGTTATACTACTCCAAATATCGTACGTTGTTGAACTGCGTGTCAACGCGGGCAAATATCTAGTAAATAATAATATAAAACCTAATCTACTAAATTTAAATTGAGTTATTTTAGAAAAAAAAATTTAAAAACAAATTAAAATTTTTCTTTCTTATGTTTCCTCCCATAATTTTTAAACATTAATATCTTTTATATACGAGATTTTTAAAGAAAAAAATTACACCAAATTAACGAGCGTTTTATTATCTTTCCAACGAATACCATAGTGCTATATAAAAAACGGAGAAAAAATCGACTATTTTTTGTGGGGTTTCGTTCATACAGGAAAAAAACACAAAGTGTTCAGGTTATTCATTAATAATGTTTTTTTCTTTTAAACCAGATTCTTATCTACGATGTTGAAATTCAGCCCAATCGCCATGCATTCATTGGAATTTTACTCTTTTAAAGATGCATAGATATCCTTCATCAAGAGAAGCTAGGAGAAAGAATCGCGCAACACTGCAACACATAGTGTCACCTTATAGCAAGGTTATTTTTTTATTTATTTAATTACAAGAGTAATAATTATTAATATTAGTATTATTAGAATTGTTATATTTTTCAACCCCGGGACGCTCCCGGGATAAAAGCTAGTATTATATATTCTGAGAAAGCGTGACAATATTATTATCGTGGGGAACACAGACAGCCGCCAAAGTCGACAGAAGGTCACGAAGCAACATATTCTTTCGACAGTAGGAGGATTTTTGGAGACGGAGAAGGTCTCGGGTGCACTAAAGATTAATTATTTGAAGACGCGGTGGTTTGTTTACTTCGTTTATATTTTAGAGACATGTTTATTATTGTTTTTCAAGAATTTTTTACTATGTTTCTAATTTTAATTATGAACTAGACTTTTATGGTTGCTTAGGTTTATGAACTAGACACGTTTTATGCAGTATTTAATGATTTTTGGTTTTTAATTTTGATGTGTAGAATTACATGATTTTAATTTTATTGTTGGATTTGATATATGTGTGTTGGTGTTGATTTTATTTGAAGTTTGTTTATTGGTTTTGTGGAACTAGGCATGTAGAGATACCCCCTAGGTCTAGAAATCAATCTAGTTCGTCAACTTAGGTTAGCGTGCTAGTATTTGGAGTTGGAGTACGACACAAGTATAACAAACTAATATAATAAATTAACTAAAACGTGTAGTCCATTCTTGAGGGTGAGAAATCTAACTCGAGATTGCTAGGTAACTAACTAGGCATTGTTCGGTAGTTGACAAGCGCTAGGGCGGGAGTCGCTACTTGTCCGTGTTTAGAGTTTTCATAGGTTTTCTTCAGTAGAGTTTAAGTCTGCTTCATAGTTTGAGGGTTTTAATCCAGGAGAGGTTTTAATCTGATTTATGTGGGATTTTGGTATGCTAGGGGGATCCAGATCCATTTTAGCATTTCTACACTTGTCCTGCCTTGAGTCTAGCGAGTCATCCTTGACAGGAGGTTTATTAGGGAAGAATAGGGTCTCAAGTTAATTACCAGATTCAGGATTTATTGCTAGTGTCTAGGGATTTTACCTAAGTAACTAGCCTTCTTCTTATCTGACTTCTCCAAGTTCCTAGTTTCGTTTAAGCAGTTGAGGTTATTTTATTTATATTTAGTTTCTTCTAAGTTTATAATTATTAGTTTAACCCCCCATATAAGTATCTATTTATTTAGGCTAGTATTCGGTAGAGGTTGTGATCTAGAGTTGCATTCGCGTCTTTGGGTTCGATACTTGGTCTTATCTGTTTACTGCTTTGCGACCGGTACACTTGTCGTGCGTGTGTAGTTTTTAGGTGAGTCGTTTTAATTAAAGCTTGTGTTATTTTTATATATGCATTTACACACATCAAGTTTTTGGCGCCGTTGCCGGGGACGCAATTGGCATTCTTGATTACTTCCCAAACCGTTTGTCTGGTCCTTTACTTTGTAAATAGGTTTTGTTTTTACCTGTTATTATTATTTATTATTTTTTATTTGTTTTTATTCGTAATATATATATATATATATATATATATATATTCTTTTTAAATGCTAACACGTATTTGCAGCCGCAACCATACCAGTCATACTAGCCTTCATACCCACAGGCTAACCGGTGGTTTTACCCTGCAACATCTGAGTTACTAGATAGAATAAAAAGTCGGTCTGATCGTCTACAAGCTGAGATGTATGAGGAAAGGCATGGTGCAAGCTCGTCAGAATATCCACCTAGCCAACATTTGTATCCACATCCCGATTATCGGGATGTCTCATCTCACACTAGACCCGACTTTGCCGCCTTTCTTGCTAACTCAGACGCCTTCCTTGCTAATCAACAGCTCATGCTCAATCCACATAACTTTTCGACCTAATTTTGTTTTTCCTAAAAGGAAGACATGTAATAAAATGTTGAGTACATACAATTATATTTTTCGCCCTATTACTAAATGTCACACCACGCCAATGGCGGAAACACGTGGCGCGACGGTTCAAGAGAATAAAGCCAAGATTAACGCAAATCATAAGTAATTAAGAAAAGGATTCATTTATTAAGACGTCAAAAACGTGTTTGATGTTCACACACAAACGATAAATTGTTTTGAATACATAAAAGTGGCTTCTCAAATATATCCCAAATCCTTGGGAATTAAAGTGGAAACCCTTTTGAAACACCCGACGCCCTTATGAGAGATTCCCCCGACCCAGCTTGCCACGTTGTCCATCATCTATCAATTACCTGAAAGATATGTTTAAAAAGTCGTCAATATATAAATATTGGTGAGTTCACAGGTTTTAGTTTATCAAACTTTATCACTTGGGAATTTCCATGTTATGACAATTTATAGGAGTTGCAAGTTCCTACAATTCTACTTGAGCCTATAACCAAACCAAGACAAATAATAATGCCCGCTCCAAGTCGCTACTCGGTATTCCTACGACTTGATTTCAGAATACGTGCACCCAGGCATACGCCGATGCATAATCGACGCTATCGATTAGGGGTGGGCCTTGTCAGGCACCAATAGTACTATTCAAATATTCCTTCGGTTTCGTTTCCCTGAATTAATGATTATAGTAGAGAGGTCTCAACCCCGAGTGGCGATCACAACTCAAGTATTTATCCCGTCAAACATTTCCCTAACATATCTTTCCCCCGAAAAACATAAAATGGTTTAAAATGGGGCCGTGAGACTCACCTGAATCTGCGCTTGGCTCAAAAAGGAAGATAGCAAGTTTTGTGGTCCCGCACCTACAAACGTCCTAGACGTATAAGTCACTACACCTATAGTGCATGTGCCTTGGCAAGTTGTACACCCAACTCCCCGACCACGTTTTGTTCCAATTCCCGTTTAATTAGACGCGTATCCTAGGTTCGTTGGCGGTGGATTACCCTTTTCTTACGAGTTATGTATTATTCTCGTTTAATATTCTTTGTAACTTGTATACCATTATTCTCGACACAACTCTACCTAACGTATAATTATTTTCCCATTTAAATAATTATACTTAGGATCGTTTTGTTCGATATAATGTATTCTTAATACCCGACCCGACTCACTTTGCCGCATATTTATTTTCCCATTTAAATAAATATGCTAAGGTCTTGTCGTTTGGTAATATATTTTTAACGCCCGACTCAACTTACCATGCCGTTCATTTATTTTCCCATTTAAATAAATATACTAGGATCTTGTCGGTATTCACATGTCCGTAGATATATTTTGCCTACTCGTCTCGGTTTTCCTTCTCGCATATCTACTTTCCAATTCAAATAGATATACTAGAATTTCGTCGAGACAAGCATGTATCCATATATCAACGTGTGAATTTTCTTTGTTAAGTCCATACGTTGTTTAACGTTTTTAATTCTTTACGTTATGCTTTCTCCCACGAATATTCTTTCTAACACTTAGGAAAGTGTTACATAAGTTTCACCCATGTTATATATATTTTACTTCTTAAAATATATATTTTTCATCTTGCCGCGATGGCACTCTTTTCTTGTTTGTTCGTTTATCCGTTATCGTTAGCTTATGTAACTAAGTCCGATAGTTAACTTTTTCCACGTTTTCTTCCAATATGCGTTCTATGGAATTATTAGTCATACTTCCAATTCCAAACACATATTACTTGGAAAATATACTTTCGTATTTTTAGTTCAACTTGTTAACTTGTATTCCAAAAACGTTTCCGATACTTTCATATTCCCATTCATATAAAAGTATCCATTCTTGTACAAGTTTTCTCAAGTCTTTACTTTTTGTCCAATATTTTATAAAACCTCAATTTTTATAAAATCCTTATGTTAACTTAACCTCCTATTTTTATAAAACTTCCATTTTTATAAAAATACCTTTTTCAATAAATACACAAGTAGGTTACTAGTGTTTACCAAAACTATACTTGGAAAAACCATTATTTACGTTTTTGACCCCAAACTTTCCGTGAACACATTTTTGGAACAAAGTTTCTAAAATACTCATTTTAGTCCATCAACTTTCAAAGTTACAACATTAGTCCCTTAACTTTTAAATGTTACTTTTTCCATCCTAACTTCCAAAGTTAGCATTTTCTTCCAATTAGTGGACTTTAAAGAACCATCTTTTTCATGTTTGGTTATTTTTACATTTTTCCACTTTTAATAGTTTTATATTCCATCATTGATGCTATTAACATGTGTGTTTAATGTTTTTATCCATCATACCCAAATTTCATTCATCCAAGTGAGTAGACTTTAAATATGCAACTTTTATATTTATGAACATCCAACATATTCCAACTTATTTTAGACATTAGATGGTCATTTTATATTGATTAAAACCATCTTTTAACATATTCAAGTTACTTTCAAAAATCATGTTCAAATCATCATCCAACTCAAGTGTATGTACATATTTCTACATTTTCTTGAAATACCACATTACTAATATCAAATCCATGATTTATCCATGTTATTATTCTTCCATTTTACTCGTGTAAGATACATTAAACTTTATGTTTTCAAAACCACATTCTACCCATCAATGTACAACTTGCTCATAAGAACACATAATATGAACATTAATAATCAAAGCAAGGTTAAAACTTACTACTAGCTCAAGGCTAGGGAAGACAAAAACCTTGGATTGGATGGGGTTTAGTGTGTTCTTCCAAAGGGTTAAGCTCCAAACTCTTGAAACACACAATGGGGTTTTGAAGGATAATGATCTAGAGATGATTTGGTAGTGTAAAATTTGTAAGAAAAATTTATATGGATGGTTGCAATGTTACGGCCAAGAGGAAGAGAAGAAGAGGAATTTTTGGCATTTGCTTCAAGTACTCTCACTAGTTTGTTTATAACATTCTCTTTCAAATCTTTCCAAGATCATCCAATATCTTATCTTGGATTATGGAAGATCAAGTGGGTTAAGTAAGATTGTAAAAAAAAAATCTTTGGAGATTATTAAGAGGGTGTTTGTGCCGTGAGTTTAGAGAGAGAAATGAGAGGATTTGGTAAATTTTTCTTACCCAATGCAAGTCCATGCAACCTTATGATTAGTGTTAATTATAATTGGATTATAAGAATTTGAAGGGTTAATGAGATAACACAAAATCTTAATCATTTGGGGAGGGCCCAAGGCCGACCCCTTGTGGGTGTTTGGGTGGGGTCCACTTTGCTAAATATCACCTATAATTATTATGTTTAATTTACTCTTGTTCGGGTACCGTCCGGGTATTTTCGGGTTTTTAATCGCGTGTTATCCGAATATTAAAAATACCCTTAATATCTCTTAAACATAGTCCAGTATAAGCGTTGATAAATTATTCTGGCTTTTGCCGGGTGAAATTATATGTTATGCGCGTATCGGGTGCGGTACGCGCACTTTATTCGTTACCGGGAGATTTGTATAACAAGCTTTCACGTATGGCTTTGGAGTTCCAAAATGAGAATCCGGTTTAAAACCGAATTCATGGATCGATTAAGCGAAAACAACTCGGTTTCAGACGGGAGATTCGAGACGAGACAGAAACATACGATAACAAAGTCATCACAGATTCGTATTAATTCAGAAACGGGTACAGACACTGTCATCAGTAGGATAAACATCTATCTCGGGGCCGGGGGAGGTCGGGCATGACCTCCCCCTTGAGAGCATTCAAAGCATAAACTCAAATCTACAAATGAAAACCAACACATGAGATTGCTATTTATAGTCCAAAACCATAAGTCACCTTCGCCCATTTAAGGAGGTCGAATGTGGAATTCTTGAGCACTTTGTACTTTGTATGTGCGTATTAGGATCGATAACAAACAAAGATTGATCAAAGAAGTTAGTTTCAGGTGCGGAAACCCTAAAACTATCACAAAGTAATAATCAAACAGATTCAAACACACAGATCATCATTTTCAATCAATTTCATTCATAAAACACTTGTTTACACGTAGAATAATGATTACAATTAAGGTTTAAACGTAAAACAAGTTTAACAAAATCTAGAGAGAGTTTTCAGAAAGAGGAGGGAATAATAATCATCAAAGTTACATTCAAAAATGAACTTAACCTATTTATAGGCCTGCACATTCGCCCAAATCGTTCATGTGAATGTGCAGGTTCGCCCACATCAACTGGTCGAACCAAGTTCTTCAATAATCTATTCTTCATTCGTCCAGATCCACTTCCTTCGCACCTTTAAATCCTCCTTCGCACCATTAAACTCAGTCCTTCGCACCTTCGACATCTACAAAACAAAATGTGTTTGACAATCCAAAGCTTTAGTCGCACTTTTGCATCTACAAACTCCCCCTCGACTATTGCTTGGATTGTGTTCGTCGTTCTTCATCCAACCTTTTGTTCCATAGTCTGATATGTCTTTGAATCATTTGTTCTCTGGTCAATACCGGTTCCTGAAATTGTTTCTGTTTCTTCGTTTTCAGCTCTGGCACCTTTTGCTTCTCCACATACTTTCCCAACTTCTCATCATAATCACATCTGGCATTAATATCAAACGCAAAGCACAGAAATACCACACGTTGGTACTTTCCTGCTTGCTCAGCATCTTTAGCATCTGAGTAGATCGGATTATAGAATAGCATGATGATATCCTCATGTGAACAGTTTATCAACCACATGGGATCAAAGATATGCACTTTCTTATAATTCGACTCTCCATCCTTCAACACGATCACGGCCTCTTCAATCTTCCAATCATAATACCACCAGATGAAGTCTTTGGCAAAGTGTTGCGGAATAGGCATCAAAGGTATCTTTTTCAACACTTGTGGTGGTTTGTATTTCAAAGTCACTTTGGGCATACCGGTTATCAAATCAATATCCTTCTTATGAACGATTCACTTTGGATATTGTGGTTCAAATAAATCCCACTTGGTTCGGCTTTCACGAGTCATCTTTTCAAGAAAATAAGTAATTTGACTATTTGACGCTCCCGTTAAACGGTGACGACAAATATCTCTGATTGCCCAATACGGAAGGGTCTTCAAGTGATGAAACTTCTCAAAATACAAGATCCCCTTCTCCCATTTTACTGCGAAACACTTCAACTCTTTAACAAACTTCCAGGCCAATGCACGACCTTTGAAAATCTTATTGTGAAGTTTGTAAAAGCTGCCTTGAATGTCAGGTTTCGAACGATTATTCTCCTTTTCTTTCAACTTCTTCAACAGCTCTTTTAAGCTTTCTGATTGCTCGAACCGTGGCTTGTTATGCCCTTTAAAGATTTCATCTTCAAAGACTTTGCTCTTATCTCTTGCAAGCTTCTCGGCATGGTTTAGCAGTTCGTCTGAGAAAGAAAATCCACAATCTTGATTTGTTCTGAAATATTGTGGATATTCTTCGCTCGTTATATCTTCCATTTCGACTTCCTCGAATGCAGGAACATCACGATCATCTGAGTGATTTCCAGTTTCTTTTTCAGGAATCTTAGGAATAAAATTATCAGCAAGTAATTCTTCTAACGTCTTGCCCACTTGCTTTGCTAAACCTTCCAGAATTTCTTTCGAAATAGCTGCAGACACTTCCCCATCCTCAAGATCAGGGTCATCATACTCCAATTCAAAGAGTTTATTGTTAGATTCGAATATTTCTGGGAACCTGCTAGTCATGTCTATCGTCCAGACTCGATCGGTTAACATCTGACGATATTTATTCTTATCTTCTTCAGACAATGACTTCAATCTTTCATTCCAGAAAATATCTTCATCATCAACATTTTCACCAGGAGCTTTCGAGCTCGATTCACCACCCTTATCCGAGTCACGTTTCTCGTATGTAAACTTATCAACATCATCATCATCGTCATTACTACTATCAAACGCAGAGCCGTCTCCATCACTAGATCCATCATCCGATCCACCATCATCCTTATCATCCTTTTTCTTCGTCTTTGTATCGTTACCAGCATCTTCATCTAGTTCATCATCTTCCTCTTCATCAGACAATTCATAATCAACTAGCTCTTCTTCTCTTTCTTTATCCACTTCACCAGCTTGAAGTTGAGGAGCCTGAGAGTACAAGTTCTTTATCAGATCATCCATATGCTTGTTACTCTTTTTCAGCTGTTTGTTCTCCTTCTTCAAGACTATAATCCTTCTGGTGTTACGTTGCTCATGTTTCAGCAACTTCTTGTTTTCTCTCTTTAGCTTCTTGATAGTTTTCTTTAAGGTCTCATTGTCATCTGCCGATGTGACTACGACTTCTAACATCTTCTTGTCATTTGACTTTAACTGCTCAATCTCCGTCTGTTGTTTAGTAATTAAATTCATCAATTCAGAAAATCTCTGATTCACTGCAGTCATGATGTCACTGTCCACCGATACTTTTGTCTTCTTTGGTGGTTCAACAGCATCAGGCAGTTTACCTTTCCTGATTTTCTTCAGCACATTATCCAATGCTTCATTCACATCATCCATTGGAATTTCTTCTGTTTGTTGTGTGCTAGATGTTGCTGCAGTCTTCTGTTTCTTATGAGCAGGTGCAGTAACCGGTGATTTTGAACTTGTAGCTGGCGGCAGTTTCTTACCAGCAATCAATGATTCTATCTCTTTCTTTCTCTTTATACTTGGCTTCTCCTACTTCTTCTTCTCTTTTCTAGCAGCTTGCACAGGAGAACCAACCAACGTCTCTTCAGCATTAAAACTCAAGTCATCTACATCAACGGGAATAGGACTTTTGTTCCCTTGATCATCTTCTCTTTGACTAGCAGACGCACCAACCTCAGTGGCCTTGGGCATGGTCGTCACTACTGTCTCAGCATCAGAATTCCATTGTTCTTCTTCTATTGTCTCTTCTGAATCAATGGAAGCTTCATCAACAAGATTCAATCCCTTTTTCGCCATTCTCTTATTTCTAACTTGAGTTCTCTTCTTCTTTTCTGGTTCAGTAACCTCAATCCTTATCTCTGGTTTCTTGGTCTTACCACTCTTAGCGCCTACATTCACCACTTGTCTCTTGCGCTTAGCGTCAGGATCAACATGATGTAAAGGATTGTCAGCATCAGAATCACTGTTCGCATTCCTTACAAGCCCCTCACCCGGATCTTTGTAATCTGCCCTAGCTAGATGTCCAAACAAACGTCTAACAGGAGGACGTTCTTCAACAGACAAACCCTTATAGGCTTTCATTCTAGCTAGTGTGTTCAGAGACATGTGTTCCTGAACAACAATGTGTTTAGCATCTCTCTTCAGCTCTTTGTACTTGTGATCGAATATCATCTGATGAAAACGAGGATATAATAGAAACTTTAAGTTCCTCGTTCCATTCACTGGCTCCAATAAGTGAGACATCAGCATGCCAGAAACATTGAACGGTTTGTTCAATATCAAAGCAACCATCATCGAACTGATGCTCTTCCTCATCAAATCATAACCTCCCGCAGCAGATCCGAATACGTGGATTAAAACATGTGCCAGATATTTGAACTGTGGGCACAGTTTTCCTTTATGCAACGAACCGTCAGTGATAGGCCCGTTATACTTCATCCTGAGAAAACACTTCCTTTGATCCATGAATGTGAACTCTTTTGGATCTTTAGGATCATCATTCAGATTCAGTGCTTCTCTCAAATCTTCTTCGCACACTATGACTCGTTGTCCCTGGATTTTGCTCGTCAAGCAAGACTCGCATTTCCAGAAATCTAGTTTAGCGTTAGACCAGAATTCCTGAATCATGTTTCGGTAGATCACTGTCGGTGTAGCAATAGCATCTATTACTCTGCTTCGCTTCAAAAACTCAATAATGCCGACAAATTCAGTGTGCTTCTTCACGTCACCAAGATATGCGCAACAGTTGTGCGCATTCTCAAAATCAAGCTGCTTTGTGGGCTGTGATGAGGATCCTGCCTGTTCCGTAGTCTTCTGTTGTTCAGACATTGTTAGATCTGCAAAACAATCAAAAACACAAGTTAAAAATCGACAAAATAACAAAATTGAAAATTTTTTGGTAAACTTCCTTCCTTTGCCCAAACGGGGGTACGAAGGTGTAATTGTATAGGTACGAATGAGAAACAAATGGTACGAATGTGATGATTTTAATAAAAAGTTTCATTCGCCCAACAAATTCTCTTTCGCCCAAATAATGTTCTTCCTTCGCCCATTCGAACTGGTCGAAGGAAGCAGTTCATATTTTTGAAAAATCAATTTTGAAATTTAAAGATCCTGAACATGTCCATTTGATTGAAATAGGACCTAATAGTGCCGATAATCAATTCTAGACTAACAAATTCATCGATTATTGATTGTGTTTGTGTTTTCACCCAAAAACTAGGGTTTAAACACTGATTGCACAATCTGAACTGTTTTAAACACTTGTTTTGATTACTTCTCCCCTAAAACACACACACAATCAACCCTGACCAATAATTGGTATTATTATGTTGATTTAGAACAGTTTTAGACAATTAGGGCTCGTAATAGAAAACAGGGATTAAGAGGCTGAATCCATGTTCATTACCTGTAAAAATGATATCAAAATGATCAGTGATAAAGGACGAACACAATAGAACGATTTTAAATGAAAAATCAACAAGGTGAGGTTACAATCAAAATCTGGAAAAAATTATAAGTGGGGTTCGAATGAGGAACTGGATATATATAGACCTGTTCCTTCGCCCGTTTTGTTCATACGAAGAAGACACTTTTCTCTCCTTCGACCCTAATGAAAGGGTTCGAATGAGATAAAAGGGTTCGAATGAAATAATTATCAGGAACACTCTCCTTCGCCCAAACAAAGCATACGAATGAACAAGTGAAATCCCACATTCGACCAAACGAATGGGCGAATGAGAATTGAGATTTTTGAAAATTTTCCAAATCTCAAAAACGAGTCCCGGTTCAATTATTTTCCAACTTTTAAGCATCCAACATTCATGTTTTCACATTTTAAAAGTTACAAAGCTCAAATGGTGTATCCAGGTTTAGAAAATCGACATCAACCACCATCAGTTATCAAAAATAAGATGAAAAAGAAAAATCTTTTTGGATTTTCTAAAGTTTATGCTAAAACACACCTAAAATCTTTTTGAGGTTTGTAATTTTTGACGAGAAAATAAAATGCAGAAATGTAAATGAAAAACTATAAATATTTTTGTGATTCCGGTAAAGGGATCATATCAGTTTTTGAGAAATCTGATCACACCGTTGATCGTTTTGAAATTATTATCATTAAAGACAATGTGTGATCTGGCAACTGCTGATATTGTGATCCACATAAACTCACATGCAGACTTTTGTGCAGTGCTTTATACTGATACTGATATTTATAGTATAAACGCAATTTTCTGTGGTTCCCACGCACACGACATACTCCCGTATCAAGAAGTAAATGCACAAAGACTCATTGTCAAGCGTGATTATGCTTTCGTTGTCTGTAATTATACAAGATATAATGCATAGAGGTATACAGGTCAGCAAATTAATGCAGCAAAGTAACATATGCACTATACCAGGTTGAGGACTGATATTAATCATGATTTGCATCAGTGATCAATACGATGTAATAGATAATCTTTGATTATCATATAACATGGAAAGTTCCTCAATTCGGTAACTTTAGGATTTGGCATATAGCTCTTTTATAAAGACACCCTATCTGATCTAGGTCCGTAATGACTTACAGCAGAAGATCAGAGAGGCTATCCCCAGACAACTAATAACATAACGACCCTAAACCTCCGAGTATTGTACAAATACCCTATCAAACGAAATTACGGTACTAAGACCATATGCCCATGAGGAGTTCATCCACACAACAAATCGTTTGATATGTATGTATCAGGCACGCAGTAATAGGTCTACGAAGCCTATCAGCACATCGCAAAGACTCAGACACACGCCCTATATAGCATTACATTATTTAGAATGTGTCAGATCCCCACTGATGTACTATCATTTCCCTTTATACTCCAGGAAATCATTTTAGAATTTTCTGATTTTTTATAGATTTTCGAATTTACTGTTCCCAAGGATAAGCTGGAGCATTTCAAATATGTGACTGCCCAGATATCGTTTGTTCACAGAAATCTGACGGCATTAATCTAAGGGAAGAAGATATAGCAGTCAGCAAAGAAATTTTTCAATTTTTTATGGATTTTGAATTTTTTTTTTTTTAAATTTTTCAATGTTTTTGGATTTTCGAAATTTTTCTGAAAAACAATAAAAAGTTAAACTAAAAAGTGATAGACTGAGGTGGTGATCAGTCCTGTTTTTCTTTAATACCATTTGCTTTCAAAAGATAATCAAATCTGGATTTATCAAAAGCTTTGGTAAAAAGATCTGCGCGTTGATAATCAGTGTGGATTTTGACCATATCGATCAACTCTTTAGCATAACAATCACGGATAAAATGATATTTAATCCGGATATGTTTAGCCTTTGAGTGATTTACTAAGTCTTTTGTTAATGCGATTGCGGCCTCATTATCACAGTAAATAGGGGTTTTAAGAAATTGCAAACCGTAATCCACCATCTGCTGTTGGATCCAAAGAACCTGTGAGCAGCAGCTCGATGCTGAAACGTATTCTGCTTCACATGTGGATAGTGCAACTGCGGTTTGTTTCTTGCATTGCCAGGTCACGAGCCTGCTCCCCATAAACTGACATCCAGCCGTTGTGGATTTGCTGTCTTTGTCACAGCCGCCCCAATCTGCATCACTAAACGCGATTAGGTCAAAATTATCATCATGAGGGTACCACAGTCCTTTCGATGGACAACCCTTCAGATATCTAAGGATACGCTTGACAGCTGCAAGATGACTCTGTTTCGGCTTCGATTGATATCGCGCACAAAGACACGTCGCAAAAATTATATCAGGTCTTGACGCTGTGAGATACATCAGAGATCCGACGATTGCTCTGTATGTAAATGGATCAGTCAGCTCCCCCTTAAGGTCAACTCCAATCCCGTGATTGGGCTGTATCGGGGTATCCATCGGCTTCGAATCATCCATCTGGAATCGGCTCAAGACTTCAGAAACGTATTTCGTCTGGTGAATAAAGATCCCCGTTGGTCTTTGCTCCACCTGTAAGCCGAGGAAAAACTGCATTTCTCCCATAGCGCTCATTTCGAACTTTTCCTGCATAACTTGTTCAAATTCCCTGCACAGAAGTTCGTTAGTAGACCCAAAAATAATGTCATCAACATAAATTTGTACTAGAAGCAAATCATCTCCTGCTCGTTTCGTGAACAGTGTGCAATCTACCAGTCCGCGTTTGAATCCTTTCGAGAGAAGATACGTGCTCAGCTCCTCATACCATTGTCTCGGAGCCTGGTGCAACCCGTAGAGAGCTTTGTTTAACACATAAACCTTATCCCGGTGAATAGGGTCCTCAAAGCCTGGTGGTTGACCTACGTAAACTTCCTCTTTGACCACACCGTAAAGAAATGCGCTCTTTACATCCATCTGATACACCTTAAATTTCTTCCATGATGCAAACGCGAGGAACATTCTGATAGCTTCCAAGCGTGCAACCGGTGCATATATTTCATTGTAGTCGATTCCTTCAACCTGATGAAAACCTTGAACGACCAAACGAGCTTTGTTTCGTACTATGACTCCTCTGTCATCCTTCTTGCACTTGAACACCCATTTGGTACCAATTTTCTTTCTACCAGGGGGCAAATCTGTTAGGGTCCATACACCAAGTTTCTGGAATTGTAATAACTCCTCCTGCATCGCTTCCACCCAGGCGTCATCCAAAAGAGCATCCTTGTATGTCCGCGGCTCGACCTGCGAAACATAACAAGCAAATGACCAGTCATTCTGAAAACCAGATTTCTGAATTTTGGCATATAAAGCAAGATTGCCAATGTTTTCTGGTGCTTGAGCATTCTTCAGCTGCCCTCTTGTCATCACACTGCTACCAGGATCACCAATAACCTGTTCAAGCGGGTGTATCCGATGTATCCGAGATTCCGGATAATCAGGTACTTGTACTCCCGTCTGAGTTGTCAAAATCTCTGTAGAAGCCAGATCATTACCCACATTCGATGTTGAAGCATCAGTAGTAGATGGGTTCACTGGTGGTGTCACTGTAGCGGTGTCCGAATTCATGGATCGATTAAGCGAAAACAACTCGGTTTCAGATGGGAGATTCGAGACGAGACAGAAACATACGATAACAAAGTCATCACAGATTCGTATTAATTCAGAAACGGTTACAGACACTGTCATCAGTAGGATAAACATCTATCTCGGGGCCGGGGAAGGTCGGGCATGACCTCCCCCTTGAGAGCATTCAAAGCATAAACTCAAATCTACAAATGAAAACCAACACATGAGATTGCTATTTATAGTCCAAAACCATAAGTCACCTTCGACCATTTAAGGAGGTCGAATGTGGAATTCTTCCACATTCGCACCATCTCAAACGGTCGAACCTAGACTTAGGTTTTGGTCTATATTCACAAATGCATCAGATCCATAAAATGCCCTTATGGATCACCACAATCTCATGTAATACAATACAAAGACTCAACCCTAGTCTATTCGACAGTGACGTCCACAGAAAGTGCATCAACAATCTCCCCCTTGGACGTTGCTGGCGAATCCTAAACACACCTAGCATCTTCAGTCAGTTATTGTTGAAGTATCAGACACATTGTTACATCAACAATCTCCCCCTTGACTGATGCTTCACCAAGTTTCTCTGAGATCTCGTATGATAAATCAATCATGTTCTTGAGTAACTTCATCTGTTCGACAGAATACAAGCCGTAGACGAGTGGATCAAGCAATCAGAAGTTTTCCGCGGGAACTACCAATACTTATTGAGGACTTGAAATGCTTCAGAAACTGAAGTTTTCGGCGGGGCCAACAATATCTACCAATAGCTCTTGAAATTCTTCAGGACTGTGATCTTGAAACTTTCGTTGAACCTACATGCCACATGACTCCTACTAGGATACCTCATTACTTTCAGAACATTTAAATCTCAAACTTGATTTCCTTCTTCATAACAACTCTTTAGAACAAGTTCCTTCAAACACGCAGGAACTGGGTTGACTGTTCTCATCATGCGGAATAAAATCTGTCTATTTTCTGGCCCATAATAGTCATTTGAATCTGATTATCATAATGTTGATTCTCATGACTACTCCACAATAAAACGTTTCATCATCATCATTTCTTCAACAATTTGTGAAGACATCATCACCATTCTCCCAAAAATCTTCAAAAATTGCCTTTTGAAATTTTTTACCCCTTAAAATATCAATTTTTCATCCTCTATGTCGAAGGGGCGAAGGTATAAATAAAGCTACATTCGACCGTTTAATAAGGTCGAATGTACCATCATTGGATGAAATTCCACATTCGCCCAGTCGTGAGGTACGAATGTAGAAAATTCTCTCCTTCGCCCAAAAAGTTCTACATTCGTCCATTTACACTCCACTTTCGTCCATTTAATCCTACATTCGCCCACCCGTTTTTCTGAAAGGTGCGAATGTGCAGAAAAACGTGTTCTTCTTCAATATTTTCTGCAAATCAGCCCATAAACACTCTAATTCTTCGAATTTGATGATGAAACTTGTACAGAAAGGTGCGGAAATGAAAACCTAACCCTCGAATTCACAAAAACATGGTGAAATCACATGATTTTGGGTTCAATTAAGAATCTAGGGTTTCTAGGGTTTCAACCTTTCAATCAAGAACTGAACTTTAACGTCTGAAATCATGAAAACGAGCTGTGATTGATTCAAACGACTGTTAGATCGTTCAAATCGGTACCATAGCTCTGGTACCAGTTGAGAATCCGGTTAAAAACCGAATTCATGGATCGATTAAGCGAAAACAACTCGGTTTCAGACGGGAGATTCGAGACGAGACAGAAACATACGATAACAAAGTCATCACAGATTCGTATTAATTCAGAAATGGTTACAGACACTGTCATCAGTAGGATAAACATCTATCTCGGGGCCGGGGGAGGTCGGGCATGACCTCCCCCTTGAGAGCATTCAAAGCATAAACTCAAATCTACAAATGAAAACCAACACATGAGATTGCTATTTATAGTCCAAAACCATAAGTCACCTTCGCCCATTTAAGGAGGTCGAATGTGGAATTCTTCCACATTCGCACCATCTCAAACGGTCGAACCTAGACTTAGGTTTTGGTCTATATTCACAAATGCATCAGATCCATAAAATGCCCTTATGGATCACCACAATCTCATGTAATACAATACAAAGACTCAACCCTAGTCTATTCGACAGTGACGTCCACAGAAAGTGCATCAACACAAAACCCATTATATTTTGTGAAATTACGTTTTATTTTATATCCCAGGTGTCCAGGATCCGTTTCGCTCATTTAATTTTTACCGGGTAATCGCCAGTGTCCATACCGGATAATATACTCGCACATGATCCTATCATGTTTTATCATTAAACATATGCATTCCTATGCATTATTTGGGAATTGCTATCTTTCTAAGGCCTCAGTTAAATAATCAACACATAATTGCATTTAATTACGTTAATCGCGTATAGTTAATTAGTACGGAATTACCTTATTTTTGCCAGTTGTTACATTCTCCCCCCGTTAAGAGAATTCCGTCCCGGAATTCACTTCGAGTTCTCCGGTATAGGGGTCTTCTCGAATAGGGCGGGATATTTTTGCTTCATCCAGTCCAGCCTTTCCCACGTGAACTCCGGTCCACGCTTGGCATTCCAGCGCACTTTGACCAACCTGATCTTGCTGCGCCTTAATTTTTGGACCTTCCAATCGGTTACTTCGATTGGTTCTTCGACGAAGTGTAACTTGTCGTCGATGTGGATTTCGTCCGCAGGGATGATGAGAGTTTCGTCGGATAAGCACTTCTTCAAGTTCGACACGTGGAACGTGTCATGTACACCGTTAAGCTCTTGTGGTAACCTGAGCTTGTATGCCACGGGGCCTACTCTGGACAAGATTTCGAACGGTCCAACATACCGTGGGTTCAGCTTTCCGCGCTTCCCAAAGCGCGCGACACCTTTCCAAGGTGACACCTTTAGTAGGACCCTGTCTCCGACTTGAAATTCCAAAGGCTTTCGCCTCATATATGCGTAACTTTTCTGCCGGTCACGGGCCGCTTTGAGACGTTCTTTTATCAAGAAGACCTTGTTCATCGTCTGTTGAACAATTTCAGGCCCGGTGAGTTGCTTTTCTCCAACTTCAGCCCAACATAGAGGAGATCTACACTTGCGTCCATATAGAGCTTCAAAAGGTGCAGCTTGAATGCTCGTGTGGTAACTGTTGTTATACGAAAATTCTACCAGTGGCAAGTGTGTATCCCAATTACCGCTGAAATCGATTGCGCACGCCCGTAACATATCTTCCAAGGTCTGGATGGTTCGTTCACTTTGACCATCGGTTTGGGGATGATATGCGGTACTCATGTCAAGGCGAGTACCGAGGGCTTCATTCAAACTTTCCCAAAATCTTGAGGTGAAACGACTATCTCGATCGGAGATGATGGAAATAGGTACACCATGCTTAGACACCACTTCCTTAATGTACAAACGGGTCAGTTTCTCCAACTTATCCGTTTCGCGAATTGGGAGGAAGTGTGCGGATTTCGTCAATCGATCAACGATTACCCAGATCATGTCATGGCCGCTTGTTGTCTTGGGTAACTTGGTAATGAAATCCATGGAAATATGCTCCCATTTCCATTCAGGTATTTCCGGTTTCTGGAGCAAGCCGGATGGTCATTGATGCTCGGCTTTGACCTTCGCGCAAGTTAAGCATCGCGCAACATATGCCGCTATATCCATTTTAAAATTTGGCCACCAGTAAAGTTCCTTCAAATCGTGGAACATCTTGTCTGCACCGGGGTGAACCGAATATCGGGAGCTGTGAGCTTCAGTCAATACCAGATCACGCAATCCACCATACACTGGTACCCAAATTCTATTCATGAAATACAAGGTTTGATCCGCCTTTGGCTCCAGTAAATCAACCATCTTCCGCAATCTTTCACCTTTGACATTCTCGGGTTTAAGAGCGTTGATTTGAGCTTCACGAACTCGGTCAGTCAGGTTCGTGTGGATAGTTAATCCCAAGGCTCGGACACGCAATGGCTTAACCCGTTCCTTGCGACTTAAGGCGTCGGCCACAACGTTCGCCTTTCCGGGATGGTACTTTATCTCACAATCGTAATCGTTTAATAATTCGACCCATCGCCGTTGTCGCATGTTCAAATCCTTCTGATCAAAGATGTGTTGCAAACTCTTGTGATCAGTGAAGATTGTGCACTTAGTTCCATATAAATAATGTCTCCAAATTTTGAGAGCGAATACCACCGCTCCCAATTCCAAATCGTGTGTAGTGTAATTCTTCTCGTGGATCTTTAGTTGCCTGGAAGCATACGCTATCACTTTTTCTCGTTGCATCAACACGCAACCCAAGCCTTGATGAGAGGCGTCACAGTAAACTACAAAATCTTCCGTTCCATCGGGGAGTGACAATATTGGAGCGCCACACAACTTCTCCTTTAGTATCTGAAATGCGGTTTCTTGCTTTTCCGTCCACTCGAACTTCCTATCCTTTTGGGTTAGCATGGTCAAAGACTGTGCTATTTTAGAAAAGTTCTCGATGAACCTTCTGTAATAACCCGCAAGGCCAAGAAACTGTCGTACCTCGGTAGGAGTTCTAGGGGCGTCCCAATTTTTAATTGCCTCGATCTTGGCGGGATCGACATGTATACCCTTTTCATTCACCACGTGGCCTAGGAAGTGAACCTCTCGAATCCAAAAGTCACATTTCGAGAACTTAGCATAGAGTTTCTCTTTACGTAGGACCTCCAGGATTAAACGAAGGTGGTTTTCGTGGTCTTCTCTGGTGCGTGAATAGATCAAGATGTCATCAATAAAAATAATGACGAGTTTATCCAAATACGGCTTACACACGCGATTCATCAAGTCAATGAAAACGGCCGGTGCGTTAGTTAAGCCGAATGGCATTACCAAAAATTCATAGTGCCCATAACGAGTCCTGAATGCTGTTTTTGGTACATCCTCTTCTTGGATACGCAATTGGTGATAGCCGGACCTTAGATCAATCTTGGAATAAAAGCTGGATCATTGGAGTTGATCAAACAAATCGTCGATCCTGGGGAGGGGATAGCGATTTTTAATGGTTAGCTTGTTTAGTTCTCGGTAGTCAATGCACATACGAAAGGTGCCAATCTTTCTTTTTCACAAATAAGACGGGAGCTCCCCAAGGTGAGAAACTCGGTCTTATGAAACCCTTGTCCAGTAGTTCTTGCAGTTGGCCGGATAGTTCCTGCATCTCAGATGGAGCTAGGCGATATGGCGATCGTGCTACGGGAGCAGCTCCAGGAACAAGGTCGATGCAGAATTCGACTTGTCGAGGTGGTGGCAACCCCGGCAAATCTTCTGGGAATACGTCTGGGAAATCTCTGGCTATCGGAATGTCTTCCAATTTCTGCTCGTCGGCCTTCTTATCTACAACGTGTGCTAAAAATGCGATGAGACCTTTCCTTAAACACTTCCGGGCCTTCATGCACGTAATAATTTTTAATGGCGTCCCACGCCTTTCCCCTTGAATCGATAGGGTTTCACCGTTCGCGAGGGGAACTTGAATTATTTTGTCGTTGCAAACAACGACGGCACGGTGTGCGGATAACCAATCCATGCCAATGACTATATCAAAACTTCCCAGTACGACTGGTAATAGGTCAATACCAAACTCGTGACCACAGAGATCCAACTTACAATCTTTCGCTACTTCTCGTGTTTCTATAGTTTTACCGTTAGCCAGTTCTATAGAGTAAGGTGTATCTAGCTTACTAGTTTTTAGCCCAAGTAGTCTTTTAAACTCAACAGATACGAAGCTAAAATCGGCACCGGTATCAAATAACACAGAAGCATAATGACCATTAAGAGGGAACGTACCAGTGACCACGTTAGGGTCCTGTCGTGCATCACCAGCACCAATCACAAATGCCCGTCCGCGTGCTTGGTTGTTGAGCTTAGGGCAATCCCTCTTCCAATGATCGGGCGACCCGCATGCGAAGCAGGGTCTTGCTCCTCCGGTTTTCGGTGCTCCTGATCGACATTCTTCAGTCTTGTGCCCAGAACGGCGGCACTTACCACAGATCACCTCGTTCTTTCCTTGATAACCCTGTTTTCCATTGTTTCCACGTCCTGTGGCTACATACCCTTTCCCTTTCTTGCCTGAACTACCCGATGATCCATCCTTCTTCCCGTCATTACGTTTCCGTTTCCCAAACCTTGGCTTGTTTCCCTGATCACCAGTCCCAACTACTGAGCTTGAACCCAAATTTTTACCTTCCACGCTACTGGGCTCCGAAATCTTCAGTACTGACACTTTCCGGATCAAGGTGCCCGTTCGAATGGCGTCCTCAGTAAGGCTTAGAGCGAGATCGATGGCTTCGCGCATGGTTGTGGGTTTGGAAGAAGTGACCATGCTGCGGATTTGTGGCGCCAGTCCGAATAAGTACCTCTCAATCTTCTTGCTCTCTGGGGTGACCAAACGGGGAACCAGTCGTGATAGGTCGTGGAATCTGGACGTGTATCCCGCTACGTCTGCTCCTGTCATGGTGAGGTTCCAGAATTCAATCTCCAATTTCTGCACTTCACTGGCCGGGCAGTACTCGGCAATCATGAGTTCCTTTAGTTCCAACCAGGTTAGGGAGTATGCAGCATTGTCTCCCAGTGACTGAACCTGACTGTTCCACCATGTCAATGCTTGATCCAGGAACAGATTCGTGGAGTACATAACGGTCTGTCGGGGGGTACAGCTGCTGATACGGATCACCACTTCAGTCTTTTCGAACCATTTGACTAGTCCGACGGATCCCTCGGTGCCACTGAAGTTGAGTGGCTTGCAGTCCAGGAAGGCCTTGAATATGCAGCCACGCTCTCGCGAGGCAGTTTCTGCAATAATAAGGGGGTACGTTATTATGGGATAGGAGCTTTAGGATAATCTCCTATCGCTTTTGCATTTATTCATAAACCTCTTACCAGTAGGGGAGGTCTCACGTTGATCACTCCCGGTCCTGTCCCGTGATCTCTCGGTGCGAGCAGCCTCGTGTTCCGTGATGGCTTGAGCTATACGCTCTGCGACCAAAGTTTCAAGTTCAGCGGGTGTCGTGGGCAATGCGTCGTTGCCACTGTTGCTTCTTGTGGTTGGTGCCATATTACTTCAATAACAATTATTAGAGTTAATCTTTGACAGACATTCAAACAATCATTGTCATACACAAGTATAAATAGCAACTCATCACATGAACATAATAAACAATAAAATCATCACTACACAATCGCACAAATCCCAATATGTAAAGTAAGTAATACCAATCGCAGACAATCACAGTCATACAATCACACATTTTACCATCATAACAATAAGATTCTCATTAATTTCAATAATACGAGTACAACGCTTTGTTCATACTAACAAAATGGGGATAACAACCCTCATACATCGTTTGAAATAAATAAAAACATAATGTCATATGCCGGCACACCCTGCTCGGCTGGGCAAAAAAAATGCAAAACTAGTGCTGCAATCCCTGCTATGCTAACATGTCACTACTACTACATATATCGGGGATGTCTCCCCATCTACTGCGGTGGTGGCTGAGGATACTGGTACTGGTGAGCGTACATGCTGATGGACATACTAATGGTCGTGATGCGCTCGTAGAGGAACTGGCGGTGCGCAAAGTGCGCGTCGCCGGTGATCCCACATAGTGCGTCCATACGCAGAAGCTCCTCCGCGTAATGTGTCAGCACATCCCTGGCGTCTATGATCCGGGCCCACATGAGACTGGCCTGCTGATCCATCTGACTCACAGTGCGCTGTACTGTGTCAGCGAGGATCCAAAAGTCGCTCTCCAACGAGAACACCGTGGACCAGGCCGGTCCGGATAATAGGGCCATCCCGTGGGGCTGTGACGGCCCGGGGATATCGGTGTACGTCGGCTGGGATGGGCCGACTATGTCTGGAATCGGTAGGGATGGGAAGGGCTGAGCAAACCCAGTAATCCAGGGGTGAAGTGGGGTGGTATCTGGTATGGGTCCCCCGTACCTAAAGTATACGGTGCAAGTGGTGGTATCATAAAGGGGGCTCCTGTACCCACAGTGTACGGTGCAGGTGGTGGTATGGTAAGCATCTCGGGTAGGGGTGGTAGTATAGGGAAGGTGGTGATGGGTAGTGTCATGGGTGCTGAAGAGGGTGCAATGGGCTCGGCCAACGGGACCATGAGGGGCTGTGTAACAGTGACCCACTCTGGAGCGGATATCACGTGTGACACCCGGCAAATTCTGGTTAACAGCGTTGTTTAGATGAAAGTCTACCTTAGCGAGTCACGCGTATATTGTACTTAACTGGGTTAGTTAAGTCGGGTTATGGTTCGGGAACTATTGGTTAGTCTAGAAGATCATTGGATGTTGGTCTAGAGGTTCGTTAGATGTCAGTCCTTAACCAAGTGTACAAACGGTGACGTTTTGTAGGATCGTCAGGGCATACGGAACGTACGAGTCTCGAGTGCCGGGAATTGGTGAACGAGTGTAAATATGTGTATTTACTTGTGTTATGTGTTTACAATCATTATGTGACTTGTCGGTACGTGAATATGCATTAACATATGTTAAAATGGGGTTTAACGCGCAAAACGCACAAAACCAACCCCTATAGGCGAGTAGGAGGCCTAATCACCTATAGGGGAGGCGAGTAGGGAACCCTAAGGGCGAGTAGGACCCTACTCGTGTATAGGTAAGGGCGAATAGGCCCAATTGCCTGAACAATCAGGCGATTAGGATTCCTAATCGCCTGAAACTGCTGCATACTCGCTAGTAACGGGCTGGACGACTAAAAACGACTATAAATACCACACTTAACCTCCTAAACTTCATTATACCAACCCTAGTCGTCCCATAACCCGCCCCAACACATAAACAACCTCTGGAAGGCGATTTTTGATCAAAACTCAAGGTTTCAAGCTTGAATCATCATACTTTCATAATCCTAAGGTTTGATTTTCATCCATAACTCTTTATAAACGTTTTTAATCAATCCCTAATGGTCCAGACCTGTTTTTAAACGAAAAAGCTTTCTGAAAATCGTCAATAAGGGTTGTTAATCGGATTATAACTAATATGCATGCATTATGAGTGTGTATGATTAGAAAGCTAGGGTTTTTATGATTCATGATGATGATTTGATATGTTGTTATGATAGATCAGTATTGATATTGATATTATGATGATAGGAATCTCAGTAATTGGATATTAGGGTTATGATTACGCGTGTTAGTATGATGTTGCATGCTATGTGAATGGTGTTTGGATTACTTGGTTGCATGCAGGACTGATTATACGAGGTTAAACGAAGGATTTTGGGTTAAACATGTTTAGGATAGTGTTTGGGATGATATTGGGTGGTTACACACGTTCTGGATCTGATTTGGAGCGTTAAACGCGCGAAAAACCGGAACAGCAAGGTTACAGGCGAGTAGCATTCCTAATCGCCTATGTTATAGGCGAGTAGGGTGCTAATCGCCTATAACATAGGCGAGTAGAGGCCTACTCGTGTGAAAGATCAGGTGATTAGCCCTAATTGCTAGTAAGTTCATGTGAATAGCCCTAATTGCTAGTAAGTTCATGTGAATAGCCCTAATTGCTAGTAAGTTCATGTGAGTAGCTCCTAATCGCCTATAATAGAGGCGAGTAGGGTTTCTAATTGCTAGTTGACCAACCTAATTGCTAGTTGACTTTTCCTAATCGCGTGTACTGCTGCTGTAAGTGTAAATTAGCATTCCGAGACCCGATTTAACATGTAGCAACATGCTAGGAACCCCGTAACATGTCTAATAACTTGGTAACATATATTTGGATGTAATTCGGTGATACGTGAACGATGTGCTATAACTTGTTGTGCGTTAACGTATGTTAAGTGTAATTGCGTTATTGTACGTTTTGGAGCGTAAACATAACACGGGGAGTCTCGGGTCACCAATGGGATGTCGAGTCTTGTACTTTGGGTCGGTTAAACAGTCACGGTGTTTTCAAACGAACTTGGTTATGGTCTGGACATCTAGGGACTAATTAACCTGCGGGTTATTAGTCTAAGTACTTGTAACTGTCGTATGTTAGGTCGCCGCTTACGGGACTAGCATAGCAGCTGGGTTTACTCGGGTTACAGAGTAACGCAATTTAAGGTGAGTTTACGGCCCCTCTTTTAAACTGGTTTTATACTTTCGGGGGAGAAAACATGTGTTAATACGATTATTTGGTAACTACTGTCATACTATGGGTTTCTATTGTGTACTACACGATCTTTGGAAGTCCCGGGGGGAACCATGAATGTGCGGGTTTGCACAACGGGGAAATGTGAATAGCGCTATTGGGAGTGACCAACCCCGCTCGTCGGCTTGGAGGGCCGGGCGAGTGCATATTGTCTCAAACAGGAACAACAGGAACATTTGGAACTATTCGGGCACAACATCTGGTATTCGAGTTAGTAATGGTTTTCCAATCGTGGTAGTAACAAAACGTACGCCTAGCTAGCGTATACTGGTTTTCGATTATTATAGTATGGACAGGTGGACTTGGTTCTTGGATACAAAACCTGTAAACTCACCAGCATTTTTGTGCTGACGTAAACTTTTACATGTTTTCTCAGGTCGCTAAGGTAGCACGACTGGACTAGGGCGCACGCGTCTGCACGGCGTCTTACTAGGGTTGCATGGTCTTTTGAACGTTGAACTATTGTTTCATTATTGAGATATTGTTTTTGAATAAGCTTCCACTGTAAACGGGATTTTTAAACTATGTTTTGAAATTGCATTTATATTCATTTAGACTTGTTTATTGTGATCGTTGGTTTGGATCCTGGTTTGTCATGCGCCTCGCGGTAAAACTCCGCAAGTGGATTTTGAGGGTGTGACAGATTGGTATCAGAGCCAATGGTTATAGTGAACTAGGACTGCATGTAGAGTCTAGTCTATAGCCGAGTCGCACACACTAGACGATCACATGGTACTAAACGTTATAGTGGTTTACGTATGGTCTTGTCGGGGTGTCTCTAAATCGTTGGTCTTTCTACGTTACATCATCTGTTCTATCTTAGGCTGGGTTACTTGTTTTCTAGGCAATGTAGTCTATTGGGGTAACTCGTGTGCTCTTGAGATTTGTCCAAGGCTCGGACATCTCCCTTTCGCACTCCAATAGAAACACTTGTCATAAACTACCGTAGTATTACGGTGTGTAGCTAAGAGTCTATGTTCGGTGATTTGAACTTTGAACTAGGAGAACACTTGGAGGACCATGTAGAGCGGTGTATCATTTTGGGTGCACACAAAATCATAAACCGAAATGCATGGAAGCCCTAGTGAGCTCTGGGTTTGAGGGGATAGTCCTGGATTGGATCTAGCTTTGATCTTGTGAACATTAGTGGTTATCTTTAACTGCGAAACTAAATTTTCTCGTTCTTTCTGCCAGAATCATGTCTGGAGTGCGTGGAGGACGTGGAGGTGGTCGCAATGGTGGACGTGGTGGTGGTCGCGGTGGTGCTGGCGGTCGTGGTGGAGGTATTAACCTATCGCAGGCTGATCTGAACAACTTGCTCCAAGCTGCCTTTCAGTTAGGGCACAACGGTGGTGGTAAGTTGATTTATCCATTTTCTTTGCCTCATTGGTGAACCTTGTTTACGTTATTCGTGGTTTCTCATACGTTTCATTTCAGGTGGTCCTGTTGACCCACCCCCACCCATGTGCACCTACAAGATGTTCCGGGACTGTAAGCCCCAGGAATTCTCTGGCACTGAGGGTGCGGTGAGCTTGCTTAGGTGGTTGGAGAAAGTGGAGTCGGTATTTCTGATGTGTAACTGTCTCCAGAAGATCGGGTAAAGTATTCTGCTGCGTTATTTCAGGACGTGGCATTGACTTGGTGGAATGGCATCACCCAGAACATGGGTATTGGGGAGGCATATGCTATGCCATGGGAGAATTTTGTGCAGTTGCTGAAGCGTGAGTATTGTCCGAGGGAAGAGGTACAGAAGCTGGAGCATGAGGTGTGGAACCTCAAGATGACTGGTCGGAAATTGAGAAGTATACGGTGAGGCGGAATGAGTTGGCAGTGCTGTGTCCCGATCTGCACGTGCCAGAATATCGTAGGATTGAACACTATGTCTCGGGGTTAGTACCGGAAATTGCAGGGTTAGTGGCTGCGGGAAATCATCCTACGTATGCAGAGGTAGTTCGATCGGCCCATAGGATGACCAACTTAAAAGTGAATGAGGGGATTTTGCCTGCGAAGGGTTCAACTGTTAAGGCCCCAGAGAACAACAAGCGCAAGTGGGAAAATGACGGGAAAGGATCTGGGTCAGCACAGCAGGGTAAAAGGTTTGATAATGGGGGTTCATCTTCTTCGGGTAACAAGCAGGGTGGTTATGCGGGAAAACTGCCCAAATGCAACAAGTGTGGACGCCATCATCAAGGGAACTGCGACAGTAACCGTTGTCACCGCTGCCAGCGAATTGGGCATTATGCTAAAGATTGTCGGGTTACACTTCCATCGACTCAGGCTCCAACTAACAGCTCAGCTCCGACTACTCAGGGGACTACAGGGAAACAAGGATGCTACAACTGTGGCGACACTGGGCATTACAAGAAGGATTGCCCAAAACTGAAGCAGGGTGGGAACAACGGGAATGGGAACAACGGGGGCGGCGGCATAAATGCACGTGCCTTCGTCATTGGAGCTGCTGAGGCTAGACAGGACCCTGACACAGTCACCGGTACGTTTCTTCTCAATAATCGTTCTGTTAGCGTGTTATTTGATTCTGGTGCCGACAAGAGTTTTGTATCCATGGATGTTAGTCGACTGCTAGATGTAGTACCCGTACCATTAGAGACCAAGTATATTATTGAGTTGGTTGACGGTAAAACGATTGAAGCTACTAGTGTCCTACGGGAGTGTCAATTAGAGTTGTCGGGTTTATCGTTCCCCATCGACCTTATGCCGGTACCTTTGGGTAGTTTTGACGTTGTAGTAGGAATGGATTGGTTATCTTTGTATCGCGCGGAGATCGTCTGTTACGATAAGGTTATTCGGATTCCTCTCCCTGATGGAGAATTCCTTTCTGTGTACGGTATCAAGGGTGGTGTTCCGTTAAACATCATCTCTAGCATGAAAGCCCTTAAGTGTCTTCGAAAGGGTTATCCAGCCGTTTTGGCGCTTTTATCTGTTTCCTCTAGTGATGAGAAGAAGATCGACGACATTCCGGTGGTACGCGAGTTTCCTGATGTTTTTCCCGATGATTTATCTGGTCTTCCTCCTCATCGTCAAGTCGAGTTCGGTATTGATCTTGTACCAGGGGCTGCTCCTATTGCTCGGGCCCCCTACCGTCTTGCACCTCCCGAGATGCAGGAGTTGTCTAGTCAGTTACAGGAACTCTTGGACAAGGGCTTCATCCGACCAAGTTCTTCCCCTTGGGGAGCCCCGATTCTATTTGTTAAGAAGAAGGATGGAAGTTTCCGGTTGTGTGTGGACTACAGAGAACTGAACAAATTGACCGTCAAGAACCGTTACCCTCTTCCACGTATTGATGATCTATTCGACCAGCTTCAGGGTTCTAGTTATTATTCCAAGATCGACTTGAGGTCCGGTTATCACCAGCTGCGCGTCAGGGAGGCTGACGTTGCAAAGACTGCTTTTCGAACACGTTATGGCCATTTCGAATTCTTGGTCATGCCTTTCGGTCTCACGAACGCACCGGCGGTTTTCATGGACTTGATGAACCGCGTCTGTAAACCATATTTGGACAAGTTCGTCATTGTGTTTATTGATGACATTCTGATCTACTCCAAGAACGAGACCGAACACGGGGAACATCTGCGGTTAGTTTTGGAACTCTTGCGACGGGAACAACTTTACGCCAAGTTCTCAAAGTGTGACTTTTGGTTACGCGAAGTTCAATTCCTAGGACATGTGGTTAATGAACTAGGGATTCATGTCGATCCAGCTAAGATCGAAGCGATCAAGGACTAGGGAGCACCAAAGACGCCAACTGAGGTGCGACAATTCCTAGGCCTTGCGGGCTACTATCGTCGTTTCATTCAGGGGTTCTCGAAGATTGCTCAACCCCTCACCATTCTCACTCAGAAGGATAGGAAGTTCGACTGGGGTGAACCACAAGAGTCAGCGTTTGAAGAACTGAAGTCTAAACTGTGTTCTGCTCCTATTTTGTCTTTACCTGAGGGTCCTGATGATTTCGTTGTCTACTGTGATGCTTCTATTCATGGTCTCGGTTGCGTGTTGATGCAACGCGAGAAAGTGATTGCGTATGCTTCTCGTCAACTCAAAGTGCACGAGAAGAACTACACAACTCATGATTTAGAGTTGGGTGCAGTGGTGTTCGCGTTGAAAATTTGGAGACATTACTTGTACGGTACCAAATGCACCATCTACACCGATCACAAGAGTCTCCAACACATTTTCGACCAACAACACTTGAACATACGGCAGCGTCGCTGGATTGAACTTTTGAACGACTATGATTGTGCTATTAAGTACCATCCTGGCAAGGCGAATGTTGTAGCAGACGCCTTGAGCAGGAAGGAATCAACTAAACCTCGTCGCGTTCGGGCGTTGCAGCTCACCATCCATTCGTCGCTACCTGATCAACTCCGTTCTGCCCAGTTGGAAGCTTTGAAGGAGGAAAACCTTAAAGCTGAAACTATGCACGGTGCCGACAAGCACCTAGAGCGAAGGCCTGATGGCCTGCACTATTTCGCAGAACGTATATGGGTTCCTTTGTTCGGGGGACTACGGGAGCTTGTCCTTGATGAGGCTCATAAGTCCCGGTATTCTATTCATCCGGGTTCGGATAAGATGTACCAAGATCTGAAGGTGCTTTACTGGTGGCCAAACATGAGGTCGGACATAGCCTCATACGTGAGCAAATGCTTGACCTGTGCTAAGGTCAAGGTGGAATACCAGAAACCGTCGGGTCTCTTGCAACAACCTGAAATTCCGGAATGGAAATGGGAACGAATTACTATGGATTTTGTCACACAACTTCCTAAATCACCAAGCGGGAACGACAAGATATGGGTGATTGTCGATCGGTTGACGAAATCAGCTCATTTTCTTGCTATTAAGGAGACCGACACCATGGATCGTTTGGCTCGTCTTTACTTGAAGGAAGTTGTTTCTAAGCACGGGGTGCCAGTTTCTATTATCTCGGATCGTGACTCCCATTTTACTTCTCACTTCTGGAAGTCTTTGCACAAGGCCTTGGGTACCCAACTAGACATGAGTACGGCATATCATCCACAGACTGACGGTCAGAGTGAGCGTACGATTCAAACTTTAGAAGACATGCTGCGGGCATGTGTGATCGATTTTGGAAAGGGTTGGGAAGCTCATCTGCCGTTAGTAGAATTCTCGTATAATAACAGTTATCACACGAGCATCAAGGCTGCTCCGTTCGAAGCACTGTACGGACGGAAATGCCGTTCTCCTCTTTGTTGGGCTGAAGTGGGTGAGAGTCAACTCACTGGGCCTGAACTAGTGTACGAAACTTCGGAAAAGATCGTACAGATTCGTAATCGGTTGGCGGCGGCACGGGACCGGCAAAAGAGTTATGCTGATCAGCGTCGCAAACCACTGGAATTCCAAGTCAATGACAAGGTACTTCTAAAAGTCTCACCGTGGAAGGGCGTCATACGCTTTGGGAAGCGTGGCAAACTCAATCCGCGATATGTCGGCCCATTTACGTTCCTGGAACGGATTGGGCCGGTGGCATATCGACTTGATCTACCGACGGAGCTCGGTAACGTACATAACGTCTTTCACGTGTCAAACTTGAAGAAGTGTCTGGCTGACGAGTCTCTCATCGTTCCACTAGAAGAGATCAAGGTTGATGATCGTCTTCGGATTGTGGAAGAACCTGTGGAGATCCTTGATTACAAGATTCGTAGCCTACGTCACAGCAAGATTCGTATCGTTAAGGTTCGGTGGAACTCGGACCGGGGACCGGAATATACATGGGAACGGGAGGATCAGATGAAGTCTAAGTATCCTCATCTTTTTCCTAAGGAAGCGTTCGAGTCGAGACATGTCTCTTCGGCAGCTGAATGAATCTCGGGTCGAGATTCCTTTTAACGTGGGGATGATGTGACAACTCGGGTAAATCTCTCTTTTGGTTTCTATCTTTTTGTTTGTTTCCTTCGTTATTTCTTTTGTTCTTTTTGTACTTGTGCAATTTTCGGGACGAAAATTCTTTTAACGTGGGGATGATGTGACACCGGCAAATTCTGGTTAACAGCGTTGTTTAGATGAAAGTCTACCTTAGCGAGTCACGCGTATATTGTACTTAACTGGGTTAGTTAAGTCGGGTTATGGTTCGGGAACTATTGGTTAGTCTAGAAGATCATTGGATGTTGGTCTAGAGGTTCGTTAGATGTCAGTCCTTAACCAAGTGTACAAACGGTGACGATTTGTAGGATCGTCAGGGCATACGGAACGTACGAGTCTCGAGTCCCGGGAATTGGTGAACGAGTGTAAATATGTGTATTTACTTGTGTTATGTGTTTACAATCATTATGTGACTTGTCGGTACGTGAATATGCATTAACATATGTTAAAACGGGGTTTAACGCGCAAAACGCACAAAACCAACCCCTATAGGCGAGTAGGAGGCCTAATCACCTATAGGGGAGGCGAGTAGGGAACCCTAAGGGCGAGTAGGACCCTACTCGTGTATAGGTAAGGGCGAATAGGCCCAATTGCCTGAACAATCAGGCGATTAGGATTCCTAATCGCCTGAAACTGCTGCATACTCGCTAGTAACGGGCTGGACGACTAAAAACGACTATAAATACCATACTTAACCTCCTAAACTTCATTATACCAACCCTAGTCGTCCCATAACCCGCCCCAACACAAAACAACCTCTGGAAGGCGATTTTTGATCAAAACTCAAGGTTTCAAGCTTGAATCATCATACTTTCATAATCCTAAGGTTTGATTTTCATCCATAACTCTTTATAAACATTTTTAATCAATCCCTAATGGTCCAGACCTGTTTTTAAACGAAAAAGCTTTCTGAAAATCGTCAATAAGGGTTGTTAATCGGATTATAACTAATATGCATGCATTATGAGTGTGTATGATTAGAAAGCTAGGGTTTTTATGATTCATGATGATGATTTGATATGTTGTTATGATAGATCAGTATTGATATTGATATTATGATGATAGGAATCTCAGTAATTGGATATTAGGGTTATGATTACGCGTGTTAGTATGATGTTGCATGCTATGTGAATGGTGTTTGGATTACTTGGTTGCATGCAGGACTGATTATACGAGGTTAAACGAAGGATTTTGGGTTAAACATGTTTAGGATAGTGTTTGGGATGATATTGGGTGGTTACACACGTTCTGGATCTGATTTGGAGCGTTAAACGCGCGAAAAACCGGAACAGCAAGGTTACAGGCGAGTAGCATTCCTAATCGCCTATGTTATAGGCGAGTAGGGTGCTAATCGCCTATAACATAGGCGAGTAGAGGCCTACTCGTGTGAAAGATCAGGTGATTAGCCCTAATTGCTAGTAAGTTCATGTGAATAGCCCTAATTGCTAGTAAGTTCATGTGAATAGCCCTAATTGCTAGTAAGTTCATGTGAGTAGCTCCTAATCGCCTATAATAGAGGCGAGTAGGGTTTCTAATTGCTAGTTGACCAACCTAATTGCTAGTTGACTTTTCCTAATCGCGTGTACTGCTGCTGTAAGTGTAAATTAGCATTCCGAGACCCGATTTAACATGTAGCAACATGCTAGGAACCCCGTAACATGTCTAATAACTTGGTAACATATATTTGGATGTAATTCGGTGATACGTGAACGATGTGCTATAACTTGTTGTGCGTTAACGTATGTTAAGTGTAATTGCGTTATTGTACGTTTTGGAGCGTAAACATAACACGGGGAGTCTCGGGTCACCAATGGGATGTCGAGTCTTGTACTTTGGGTCGGTTAAACAGTCACGGTGTTTTCAAACGAACTTGGTTATGGTCTGGACATCTAGGGACTAATTAACCTGCGGGTTATTAGTCTAAGTACTTGTAACTGTCGTATGTTAGGTCGCCGCTTACGGGACTAGCATAGCAGCTGGGTTTACTCGGGTTACAGAGTAACGCAATTTAAGGTGAGTTTACGGCCCCTCTTTTAAACTGGTTTTATACTCTCGGGGGAGAAAACATGTGTTAATACGATTATTTGGTAACTACTGTCATACTATGGGTTTCTATTGTGTACTACACGGTCTTTGGAAGTCCCGGGGGGAACCATGAATGTGCGGGTTTGCACAACGGGGAAATGTGAATAGCGCTATTGGGAGTGACCAACCCCGCTCGTCGGCTTGGAGGGCCGGGCGAGTGCATATTGTCTCAAACAGGAACAACAGGAACATTTGGAACTATTCGGGCACAACATCTGGTATTCGAGTTAGTAATGGTTTTCCAATCGTGGTAGTAACAAAACGTACGCCTAGCTAGCGTATACTGGTTTTCGATTATTATAGTATGGACAGGTGGACTTGGTTCTTGGATACAAAACTTGTAAACTCACCAGCATTTTTGTGCTGACGTAAACTTTTACATGTTTTCTCAGGTCGCTAAGGTAGCACGACTGGACTAGGGCGCACGCGTCTGCACGACGTCTTACTAGGGTTGCATGGTCTTTTGAACGTTGAACTATTGTTTCATTATTGAGATATTGTTTTTGAATAAGCTTCCGCTGTAAACGGGATTTTTAAACTATGTTTTGAAATTGCATTTATATTCATTTAGACTTGTTTATTGTGATCGTTGGTTTGGATCCTGGTTTGTCATGCGCCTCGCGGTAAAACTCCGCAAGTGGATTTTGAGGGTGTGACATCACGGCGGTAGGGGTAGTGGGGCTCGCAGTAGCGAAAGCTGCAAGTCTGCTCGGTGTAGCTCAGAGCTATGGGCTGAGCTACCCTCCAGGATGTGCCCTGCAGAGGCTGGCCCATCCTGTGGTACGGGCTCCGGTAGGGCGAGTAGGGCGGTAGGGGCGTCCTCCATCATCGGAGCAACGGGCTCCTCTAGGTCTGCCGGTGGAATCGGTATGGCAATGTGCTCCACCGACGCTGTTGACTCGTCGTCGGAGTCGTCCGAGATCCATCCGTTATGTCCTCGGGCAAGAGGCACAAGCCTCATACCCGGGGGAACGGGAATGTGAGGGGTGGGTAATGGCTCACGATCGACGTGGGCATGTCGATCGAAGGGAGACTCTACGGTCTCGGACTGTGTGGGGGCGGGTCTCGAGGGACCTGCGCAGTCCGCAGGGAAATCCCTGACGGCGCGAATGGGGTGGGGTGGTAACGGTGCGGCAGGTAGTGGCACTAGCGGCAGATCGGCCTGTGGTGCCCCTGCCATCGGTAGGTCAGCTGCGGCGGCCATGTCTCCTCCAGCGGGGGCCCACTCTGGGTCCTCACTGGGGTCTGTCTCATCGGAGCTGTCGCTGTCGGCTCCTCCCATGGCGGCGTCTACCTCCATGTCATCGTCCTCTGGGTCGAGTACTACGACCTCGATCGGTGGAGGTGGCAGAATCTGAATGCTACTGTCGTAGCTCGGCGCGGCACTCTCGGCGTCCGACATTCCTGGCAAAAGAACCGTACTAATATTTATATATTATCCATTAGAAAGTTAAGCGTACATTTAAGGCATTCTTCCTAACTTCTAATATTAATGTAGTACGCACTAGTACCCATGGCTAGCTTGGTCGGAATCTCTACATACCCAACGTTCTTTTCTTTCGAAATAATTTACTTTATTGCGTTTTATGCAATGTTTTCGAAAACTTCATCTTTTGAACCAAATCCGGTTATAGTTTAGATTTTAAAAATACTAATTTGCTATAACCTTGGCTCTGATACCACTTTCTGTCACACCACGCCAATGGCGGAAACACGTGGCGCGACGGTTCAAGAGAATAAAGCCAAGATTAACGCAAATCATAAGTAATTAAGAAAAGGATTCATTTATTAAGACGTCAAAAACGTGTTTGATGTTCACACACAAACGATAAATTGTTTTGAATACATAAAAGTGGCTTCTCAAATATATCCCAAATCCTTGGGAATTAAAGTGGAAACCCTTTTGAAACACCCGACGCCCTTATGAGAGATTCCCCGACCCAGCTTGCCACGTTGTCCATCATCTATCAATTACCTGAAAGATATGTTTAAAAAGTCGTCAATATATAAATATTGGTGAGTTCACAGGTTTTAGTTTATCAAACTTTATCACTTGGGAATTTCCATGTTATGACAATTTATAGGAGTTGCAAGTTCCTACAATTCTACTTGAGCCTATAACCAAACCAAGACAAATAATAATGCCCCGCTCCAAGTCGTTACTCGGTATTCCTACGACTTGATTTCAGAATACGTGCACCCCAGGCATACGCCGATGCATAATCGACGCTATCGATTAGGGGTGGGCCTTGTCAGGCACCAATAGTACTATTCAAATATTCCTTCGGTTTCGTTTCCCTGAATTAATGATTATAGTAGAGAGGTCTCAACCCCGAGTGGCGATCACAACTCAAGTATTTATCCCGTCAAACATTTCCCTAACATATCTTTCCCCCGAAAAACATAAAATGGTTTAAAATGGGGCCATGAGACTCACCTGAATCTGCGCTTGGATCAAAAAGGAAGATAGCAAGTTTTGTGGTCCCGCACCTACAAACGTCCTAGACGTATAAGTCACTACACCTATAGTGCATGTGCCTTGGCAAGTTGTACACCCAACTCCCCGACCACGTTTTGTTCCAATTCCCATTTAATTAGACGCATATCCTAGGTTCGTTGGCGGTGGATTACCCTTTTCTTACGAGTTATGTATTATTCTCATTTAATATTCTTTGTAACTTGTATACCATTATTCTCGACACAACTCTACCTAACGTATAATTATTTTCCCATTTAAATAATTATACTTAGGATCGTTTTGTTCGATATAATGTATTCTTAATACCCGACCCGACTCACTTTGCCGCATATTTATTTTCCCATTTAAATAAATATGCTAAGGTCTTGTCGTTTGGTAATATATTTTTAACGCCCGACTCAACTTACCATGCCGTTCATTTATTTTCCCATTTAAATAAATATACTAGGATCTTGTCGGTATTCACATGTCCGTAGATATATTTTGCCTACTCGTCTCGGTTTTCCTTCTCGCATATCTACTTTCCCATTCAAATAGATATACTAGAATTTCGTCGAGTCAAGCATGTATCCATATATCAACGTGTGAATTTTCTTTGTTAAGTCCATACGTTGTTTAACGTTTTTAATTCTTTACGTTATGCTTTCTCCCACGAATATTCTTTCTAACACTTAGGAAAGTGTTACATAAGTTTCACCCATATTATATATATTTTACTTCCTTAAATATATATTTTTCATCTTGCCGCAATGGCACTCTTTTCTTGTTTGTTCGTTTATCCGTTATCGTTAGCTTATGTAACTAAGTCCGATAGTTAACTTTTTCCACGTTTTCTTCCAATATGCGTTCTATGGAATTATTAGTCATACTTCCAATTCCAAACACATATTACTTGGAAAATATACTTTCGTATTTTTAGTTCAACTTGTTAACTTGTATTCCAAAAACGTTTCCGATACTTTCATATTCCCATTCATATAAAAGTATCCATTCTTGTACAAGTTTTCTCAAGTCTTTACTTTTTGTCCAATATTTTATAAAACCTCAATTTTTATAAAATCCTTATGTTAACTTAACCTCCTATTTTTATAAAACTTCCATTTTTATAAAAATACCTTTTTCAATAAATACACAAGTAGGTTACTAGTGTTTACCAAAACTATACTTGGAAAAACCATTATTTACGTTTTTGACCCCAAACTTTCCGTGAACACATTTTTGGAACAAAGTTTCTAAAATACTCATTTTAGTCCATCAACTTTCAAAGTTACAACATTAGTCCCTTAACTTTTAAATGTTACTTTTTCCATCCTAACTTCCAAAGTTAGCATTTTCTTCCAATTAGTGGACTTTAAAGAACCATCTTTTTCATGTTTGGTTATTTTTACATTTTTTCACTTTTAATAGTTTTATATTCCATCATTGATGCTATTAACATGTGTGTTTAATGTTTTTATCCATCATACCCAAATTTCATTCATCCAAGTGAGTAGACTTTAAATATGCAACTTTTATATTTATGAACATCCAACATATTCCAACTTATTTTAGACATTAGATGGTCATTTTATATTGATTAAAACCATCTTTTAACATATTCAAGTTACTTTCAAAAATCATGTTCAAATCATCATCCAACTCAAGTGTATGTACATATTTCTACATTTTCTTGAAATACCACATTACTAATATCAAATCCATGATTTATCCATGTTATTATTCTTCCATTTTACTCTTGTAAGATACATTAAACTTTATGTTTTCAAAACCACATTCTACCCATCAATGTACAACTTGCTCATAAGAACACATAATATGAACATTAATAATCAAAGCAAGGTTAAAACTTACTACTAGCTCAAGGCTAGGGAAGACAAAAACCTTGGATTGGATGGGGTTTAGTGTGTTCTTCCAAAGGGTTAAGCTCCAAGCTCTTGAAACACACAATGGGGTTTTGAAGGATAATGATCTAGAGATGATTTGGTAGTGTAAAATTTGTAAGAAAAATGTATATGGATGGTTGCAATGTTACGGCCAAGAGGAAGAGAAGAAGAGGAATTTTTGGCTTTTGCTTCAAGTACTCTCACTAGTTTTTTTATAACATTCTCTTTCAAATCTTTCCAAGATCATCCAATATCTTATCTTGGATTATGGAAGATCAAGTGGGTTAAGTAAGATTGTAAAAAAATATCTTTGGAGATTATTAAGAGGGTGTTTGTGCCGTGAGTTTAGAGAGAGAAATGAGAGGATTTGGTAAATTTTTCTTACCCAATGCAAGTCCATGCAACCTTATGATTAGTGTTAATTATAATTGGATTATAAGAATTTGAAGGGTTAATGAGATAACACAAAATCTTAATCATTTGGGGAGGGCCTAAGGCCGGCCCCTTGTGGGTGTTTGGGTGGGGTCCACTTTGCTAAATATCACCTATAATTATTATGTTTAATTTACTCTTGTTCGGGTACCGTCCGGGTATTTTCGGGTTTTTAATCGCGTGTTATCCGAATATTAAAAATACCCTTAATATCTCTTAAACATAGTCCAGTTTAAGCGTTGATAAATTATTCTGGCTTTATCCGGTGAAATTATATGTTATGCGCGTATCGGGTGCGGTACGCGCACTTTATTCGTTACCGGGAGATTTGTATAACAAGCTTTCACGTATGGCTTTGGAGTTCCAAAACCCATTATATTTTGTGAAATTACGTTTTATTTTATATCCCGGGTGTCCGGGATCCGTTTCACTCATTTGATTTTTACCGGGTAATCGCCAGTGTCCATACCGGATAATTTACTCGCACATGATCCTATCATGTTTTGTCATTAAACATATGCATTCCTATGCATTATTTGGGAATTGCTATCTTTCTAAGGCCTCAGTTAAATAATCAACACATAATTGCATTTAATTACGTTAATCGCGTATAGTTAATTAGTACGAATTACCTTATTTTTGCCGGTTGTTACACTAAAATACATAAATATGATTAGCTTACCAGGCGAATGCGATGCTCGTCAAACCCAATAGATCCACCTGTATGTCTGGGGATACCTTCACCCTCCTTAGTGTGGTTTGCTCTCGCTTGCTCATAATTTTTTAGCCATTTTTCATTGCTCCAACCCTAGAAACAGAAATTAAAAATATTCACAAATCCAGACTATTGTTGTTATAATATACAAAATAATAATAACAATTTATAACTCCCTTACCAAACACAATTGCTTCCATACTTACTTAGACACCAAATCAGGAATAAATTTACACATTTTGTTTAATTTATATTCGGTTTTCTCAATAACCTTTCCGGCATCTGTGGCCATCTTTTGAGATTTTTATCTAAAATCCCTCATGATGTCACTATACCATTTCTTAAGGACGTTGCGGAATACATCATATATGGTTTTTTCACTTTCTGGATCCTAACAGTAAAGGGTCTGTACAAAATTGAAGTAAAGTTTAAAATCAAAACTACAAGAATATTTTCGCCTCTAAGCTAGAATCAAATTTTACTTTACTATAATAAGATATACTAATAATTAAAATGAAATCTTACCCCGAAACGAACAAACATGCTAGCCAGTACATCCTTTGGGAGTCATTTGAATGTGGGCCAAGGTCCATCATAATGCTCCAATAGTATATCTTTGATTGAGCTATGAACTTCACGACTAGCAAACCTACCATATTGAAATTAATAAGTATATTTGTAACATGAATAAACATCAAAAAAAAATTTTAGAAATTAAAAGATACCATTCCCCGGTTCGTTCATTATGTTTCTTCCCAGAGGTATTATGAGGCATGTCTCTGTTGCAAGGCTTTTGTTGAGAGGAACACTCTGCATCACCCTCACTACTATCATCTTGAATGTCATTGTATGCACCATCTTGATCGACATTCTCATCTAAACCCCTAGTGGCATGTCTCCCTGAACCATCATCATCACTACTAACAGGACTGTCATTTAAACCCCTAGTGGTGTGTCTCCCTGAACCAGCAGGAGCATCACTACTAATAGGACTACCATCTAAACCCCTAGTATCGTGTCTCCCTGAACCAGAAACACCACTACTAATAGGGCTTCCATCTAATCCCCCACCATGACTGGCGACATGTCTCCCTGAAGTATATTTAGAAGCAGCAACACTGCTAATTGGGCTTTCATGGGATGCCTTACCACGATGTCCAACATATTTTTGTTTCCCTAAGATAGGTCCATTACGTCCTTTACCATGATAACATACGCGACTCCCTGAAGTATACATTACTAGACCATCGTCATCACCACTGCCAACATCATTTTCATGTGATTTTCGACCATGATGCTTAGGTCCATTACGTCCTTTACCACGATAATATATGTGACTCCCTGAAGTATACCTTACTAGACCATCATCATCACCACTACCAACATCATTTTCATGTGATCCCCCACCACTGTAAGGACAAAAAGGATTGTTGAAACCTCTTTTGCTAACCTTAGTCTGATCTCTACTTCTGCCAAAATATTCTAAGTATGAAACTTCTGAAGAAAGAAGACACAAGTACTGAAGAAGGATTCCACAAGTACTGAAGAGTAAAGATCAGAAGTTCTAAAGTCAAACCAGACAAGTCTACTGAAGAACTACTCATCAGTAGTTTGTCACTCATCAGCACTTGTAATAGAATCTTTCCACCGCCCTTATGTTTCAGTAGTTTATTAGTTTATTATTACTTTATCTTTTGTACAAGTTCCAAGACTACAGCCTGTTGCAGTCTTGCTTTTGTAACAAGGTTCATGTATTTGTTTGTCTATAAATAGATGGGTTAATCCCTCTGTTTTAGAAATTGATTTTAATTGAAAACTGAAATCCTTCAGAGCTTAAACTTGAAATTCCATTTCATATTCTGAGAATCTATTTGCTTATTTATTATCATATACATTCATTGCTTAGATTCTCATTAACTGTCTTTAGTTTATAAACATCGAGGGGGAGTAATAACTCCTGTTGATAGTGAAACTTTATAACTTATTCCGCTGCAAAACAGCTTTGATTAAACTTGCAAAACACATAAGTGTTCACAAGCAAGCAACTGTTAAAGAGCATACTGATCCAACAATTGGTATCAGAGCACTGGTTTATCTGATCAAATATCAATATAACAAATTGAGAATCAGACACATGCTCTTATTGATATTCAATAAAGGATAAAAGTTCACTTTTTTCAACATCCATCACTTTGAGAGAAACTTGACAAATCTATACTCTCAAAAATGGATCCTCATAATACTGGTTCTGCCAATAAGCCTGCTATGCTTGTTCGTTTAGAATATAACATATGGCAGAAAAGGATGGTACATACCCTGTCTCAGACCAACACTGGTTGTTGGAAATCTGTGATATATGGTCCTCACAAACCAGTAAATATAAACCTTGAAACTAAAGTTGAAATACCAAAGGACCCAAAAGACTATACAGATGAAGATTCCTTAAACTTGAGCTTGATGCCAAGGCTTTCTCTATGTTGGCAATGGCACTCCCAAATGAAATCTACTCTGGACTTTTACATTGTGAAAGTGCCAAAGAGCTTTGGGACTACCTAAAAGAGCAGTTTGGAGGAACTGAAGAGGTGATTGCCAACACCAGAGACATTCTGGCTCAACAATATGAAACATTTACTCATATTAATGGGGAAAATTTGACACAACAGTTTGAAAGATTCTTCTCATTAATTTCAAAGTTAAAATTAAATGGTCAGACCTACACAAATGTAACCATGCTTCATAGATTTTTAAGGTCATTACCAAAAAAATGGGAAACTTACTCCATAGTCCTCAGATGTTCACCAGATTTTAACTCCCTCACCCTTACAAAATTACATGGGAGATTGCTAACTTTTGAAAGAGAAATTGATCAAAAGAAAAGGTTGCAAAGTTCTGGTAAAACAGCTGATGACTATGTACCAAGTAGTACAACACTTTTGGGACAATACTCACCTTCTTGTCCAAATAATTTTGGAACTATTAACAACATTGACATAACTGCTGTGATCTCATCAGAAAGATCATACCCAACTTATGACAATGATGAAAATAGTCAAACTACTGATAACATGTGTTTTTATCATGGATGACTTGAAAAATTTTAGCAGTGATGACTTAGAGGAAATGGACATTTTACACCAACTGGCCATGTTAAGTATTAAAACTAAGAAATTTTACAAAAGGTCAGAAAGGAAATTTCCAGGACTGAACAGTTCAACAAAAGTTGGTTTTAACAAATCTAAACTTAGATGTCACAAGTGTCAGTAGTTGGGACATGTGACAACCGACACCCTTATCTTTTAGCAAATTGTCAAATTTAGTCCCTATACTTTTCAACGTTTGCAAATTTATTAAAACATGAGTTACTTTTAAATCTTTAATTTAAACGTGAAAAGTTTAAAAAAAAAGTTTGGGGAAATATCATCTTTTTTTATTCAATTTGTTTTTTTTTAAATAAAAACATAAGTTTCTTAAATAAATTGATAAAAAGATTAAATTTATAAAGTTTTCAAAGCGTTTTGGTTAATTTATCTTAACTTGGTTAGTGTACTTTAAAGGAAACTTAACTGAAATCACTATAAAGTTAATCAAGTAAACTAGAGGGACTAAACTTGCCAATTCTCAAAAGTTTCAACCTCCTTCCCTCCTTGTTGCATTCTGTCGCGTCTGGTAGTCTTGGTCGGCCGGAAATCGACTCCTGCGAACACCTAGGTTGAGTTATGGTGTGTTATAATAACTTTTAATCACCCCAAAACGTTTCCACATGATTGTTCAATCGGTTACTGTAAATAAATCGTGCATTAAACGTTTTAAATCAGGTTTTAAGTGGGTTTTAAGATTGTAACCGCCGAAATATTAACTTTGCATCAATGGCACGTTTTAGTCGATTAACCATATAAATAATTGGTGCAAACGTTTTCTGCACTCGCCTCCTTCATAACCCACATAAAAATCCGTTACAGTTCGCGTCCAAGCTTTGGTAATTCGGCCCCATGTTTGCGGTTGTGAAATCACCGTTTTCGGCTCAGCTCGTTGTTGTAAGTCGTATATTATTGTGCCGTTTCGTTTACGAGTTGATTCCGATCAATAACCCTCTATTACAGATCGTGTATCATGTCTTATTCGAGTTATTGATTTTGTGTTAGGGTTAGGGTTTATGTAGGATGATTTGGGGAAGAAGATGAACTAATACTATTAGTTAAAAAGAGTTTCAATTGAGATATTTACAAACAAACTAATTCTGGTCTAGTGGTTAAGTCACTTATCCCCTAAACCATGGGTCACAGGTTCGAGACCCAGCCACCACCAACCTTTTTAGTATTTTTTTCTTTTTAATTTCTTTTATTTTGTTATTATATATAATACATATAATTTTAGAATATTCATAATAAATTCATTTTTGATCCAAAATTTATAAAAATTTAAGAGTAGCTTCTTGACACCATAAAGCAAATTTCCACACTTTTATTTTTCTGGAAAATGTATTATTTTATATTGTTATTGATTTAATTTGTGTTAACCATATTTAATTGATTAAAAATTTATTTTTAATGATTTTAATCTCAAACTTTAAGGATAATTATTTCTCATCATCATGAACTGAAAAAAAAATTTATTGGTTCAGAAAACACTTATTTTTATTAATTTTCTTATTTAAACATGATTTAATCTCATAAAATCAATTTTAAATATAAATAAGTTTATAAAAATTATGGGAAATTTTCTTTCATTAATTCACATCAGAAAGTATCCATTTTCTATAAAAATGGCATTTTTGGATCATATCTTGTATTATTTATTCTATTTATATTTAAATTAGATATAATAAATTGTTTAGTTAAGTATAAATCCTAAAATGTATTTCGTGGATATTTTTATATAAAATAGAAAATGTTTATAAGTATGGGAGACAAAAGTGTTTTAATCACATATTTAATTCTAAATCATGATATATTTATTTCAAAACTATTGTTCAAGTTATTATTAACAACTTCATCTTCCCTACACAAGTCTAGTAAATCCTAATGCCTTAGATGTTGGATGCCTTAGACTTTTAAGTCATTTTCCTCATAGTATTCTATCATATATAGGTTGAGTTATTCGGAATTCTAAATCCTTTACGACGAACTTTTGTGGAGTTTATACTTAGCGAAACTGTGAGTATATCTTTCCCCTTTTTACTATTTACTCTTTTGGGGTGACTCATGTACAATTATTACTAAACTTATGTGTATTATTTGCAAAGCAAAGTGCTCATTGATATGTTTTGTGTGAATTGTATGAACGATTTGTCAAAGTCATTAACCTTTGGGCCGTACCTAACAATGAGTAGTACTACGAATTATATCCATTGGTTACTTACGTGAACGAGTTAAGTCCTTGGTCATTGTTATGGTTTTTCTTGAACGATGTGTGAACGATCATTGAACGATGTGTGAACGATTATTGAACGACGTGAGGCTTGATTTTGACCCTTTTACATATTACAATATCATAGAACATAAATTGCTAAACACTTTTCTATTATATGTATTCAAACAGGGTATGCTCACCAATACATTTTTGTATTGATAAAATTATTTTCGTACATGTTTCAGGTTATTTGAGATGCATTCGTTAAGCTTTCGGATTCATTTTTAGATTTTGATTCATTGTATTTCAGTTTAGGTGATATTTAGAATCGTTGTATTTCATTTCAATGTAATAAACTATTTAATCAATGTATTAATATTTACACTTTTAGTCCATGAGCTATTGAACAATCGTCACTACGTGACACCTCGATGTTTCCGCCATCGGTTGGGGTGTTCTAGATTGGTATCAGAGCCATGGTTATAGGAAATTAGGTTATTAGAATGCCTTTTAGCCTAGTCTATAACTAAATTTACATTCACGAGTTCTCTCGTTTATATTTCTCTTATTTCCTATTATTTTCTTTCAAGATATTTTCGTTATGATTATTTCTCGTTATTCTTTCGATATTTTTCTTGGCGAAGAAGACACTCGAATTTCACAAACGAAACGATATCATCAAATTAGGAGTGGTATCCATACCTTGGTGATTAGTTTCACTCCTCTATATGTTATTTATCTTAGGATTATATCTTTGAGATAGGAGTGACATCCACACCTCAAAGGGTATTTCCTTCAAAAGAAACTTAACCACTAAGCTGGGAGTGATATCCTTAATTTAGTGATTGGTTTCACTCCATAATCGTCCTCAATTTTGAAATACATCTTTGAGTTAGGAGTGAAATCCACATCTCAAGGATCTATTTCTGCATCTCGTTTTTAATCTCGCTAAAGTTTTGGAATTCACTAGTGATGGGGCACATGCAATCTAGAAGGATGAGCGCCTGTATCCTGAGTTTTCTGTCTAGGCCTGGCATTTCTCATAAATCCCAATCAGACGAGGGACCCGTATGCCGACCTGGGAACTCTCGGGATGAGCATTCACTTATAGGCTAAAGTACGCCCCCACAAGTCACTAATATCATTTCAATTACTTTGGTTAGTCAAAGTTTTCTATGGAAACAATCTCAATGTTGATATTTATGTTTTGTTCATCATTTGAAGACTTAAATGATAAATTAAGAATTTTCTTAAATATTGGTAATCTATTACATACGTTAATTTTATCATTCACGTCATTTTAAATCTTGGTCTTTTAAAACACATTAGATTTACACATACTTCAGGGGATGGTTTCATTTTGCATTTTACAAACTGGAATTGCATATTTTAAAGGTCAAATATAAACCTTTTGTTTTCATATGACGTATCCAATATATGTTTTTGGGAGAAATTTGCAACTAATAATAAGCCTTATAACATTTTTCAAACATGACATCTCATAAACACATGAAAATGTGTATTTACGAAGATTTTTCAAATGAACCTATTTTGAATCTAAAACACACTTTGATTTCTAAAAAAAGTTATCCTCATACATCACTACTATTCTTTCAACTATATCACAAATATTGAGCAAACACGTTTTAATAAACGAAAATTTATTTTATTACACTCGCACTAATTATTAGCAGTTACTCTTACAACACTAGTTTTTGAGCATTAATTTAACTCATTTACTTTCATTTTGAACGATTTACTCGATTTATATTATACTATTCTTTCAATCGAAAATTTTATGCTATCCTTATATACTTACATAGTGCACATTTAGTATGCACATTTTCTGCGGAAACGGACTAGGAGTCTGACCAAGAACCTACCCATTACTACCTCTTCATTAGATCGTTGACTAATAGCTAGCATTTTCGATAAGAACGTTTTACACAAGTTTCAATTCGGCATCATGGAGTCTTTCTTTTGACCATGCACACATAAAGACCAAATCTTGTATAAACTTACACACTCTGCTATTGAAATCATGTTGCAAGTCCTTAATTAAGTTCAGATAGAAAACTTTTCTAAAGTAGGGGAGACTGCTTCATCAGCGACTCTGCTCTCATCAATTACATACTTTCCCAATCTTTTTCTCATTGTAAACCCTCCACTTTCTAACTTTTACCTTGGATACTAAACCACTACTTTAATTTTTTATATATGATGAATTTTTTTTACCTACTTGACTTTTTCAACGCCTTTTATTTCATAGTAACCTCCACTTGAAAGAAATTTAGAGACGAAATTTTCTAAAGTAGGGGAGACTGTGACAACCGTCACCCTCATCTTTTAGCAAATTGTCAAATTTAGTCCCTATACTTTTCAACGTTTTCAAATTTATTAAAACGCGAGTTACTTTTAAATCTTTAATTTAAACGTGAAAAGTTTAAAAAAAAGTTTGGGGAAATATCATATTTTTTTATTCAATTTGTTTTTTTTAAATAAAAACATAAGTTTATTAAATAAATTGATAAAAAGATTAAATTTATAAAGTTTTCAAAGCGTTTTGGTTAATTTATCTTAACTTGGTTAGTGTACTTTAAAGGAAACTTAACTGAAATCACTATAAAGTTAATCAAGTAAACTAGAGGGACTAAACTTGCCAATTCTCAAAAGTTTCAACCTCCTTCCCTCCTTGTTGCATTCTGTCGCGTCTGGTAGTCTTGGGCTGCCGGAAATCGACTCCGGCGAACACCTAGGTTGAGTTGTGGTGTGTTATAATAAATTTTAATCATCCCAAAACGTTTCCATATGATTGTTCAATCGGTTACTATAAATAAATCGTGCATTAAACGTTTTAAATGAGGTTTTAAGTGGGTTTTAAGATTGTAACCGCCGAAATATTAACTTTGCATCAATGGCACGTTTTAGTCGATTAACCATATAAATAATTGGTCCAAACGTTTTCTGCACTCGCCTTCTTCATAACCCACATAAAAATCCGTTCCAGTTTGCGTCCAAGCTTTGGTAATTCGGCCCCATGTTTGCGGTTGTGAAATCACCGTTTTCGGCTCAGTTCGTTGTTGTAAGTCGTATATTATTGTGCCGTTTCGTTTACTAGTTGATTCCGATCAATAACCCTCTATTACAGATCGTGTATCATGTCTTATTCGAGTTATTGATTTTGTGTTAGGGTTAGGGTTTATGTAGGATGATTTGGGGAAGAAGATGAATTAATACTATTAGTTAAAAAGAGTTTCAATTGAGATATTTACAAACAAACTAATTCTGGTCTAGTGGTTAAGTCACTTATCCCCTAAACCATGGGTCAGAGGTTCGAGACCCAGCCACCACCAACCTTTTTAGCATTTTTTTCTTTTTAATTTCTTTTATTTTGTTATTATATATAATACATATAATTTTAGAATATTCATAATAAATTCATTTTTGATCCAAAATTTATAAAAATTTAAGACTAGCTTATTGACACCATAAAGCAAATTTCCACACTTTTATTTTTCTGGAAAATGTATTATTTTATGTTGTTATTGATTTAATTTGTGTTAACCATATTTAATTGATTAAAAATTTATTTTTAATGATTTTAATCTCAAACTTTTAGGATAATAATTTCTTTTCATCATGAACTGAAAAAAAATTATTGGTTCAGAAAACACTTATTTTTATTAATTTTCTTATTTAAACATGATTTAATCTCATAAAATCAATTTTAAATATAAATAAGTTTATAAAAATTATGGGAAATTTTCTTTCATTAATTCACATCAGAAAGTATCCATTTTCTATAAAAATGGCATTTTTGGATCATATCTTGAATTATTTATTCTATTTATATTTAAATTAGATATAATAAATTGTTTAGTTAAGTATAAAACATAAAATGTATTTCGTGGATATTTTTATATAAAATAGAAAATGTTTATAAGTATAGGAGACAAAAGTGTTTTAGTCACATATTTAATTCTAAATCGTGATATATTTATTTCAAAACTATTGTTCAAGTTATTATTAACAACTTCATCTTCCCTACACAAGTCTAGTTAACCCTAATGCCTTAGATGTTGGATGCCTTAGACTTTTAAGTCATTTTCCTCATAGTATGCTATCATATATAGGTTGAGTTATTCGGAATTCTAAATCCTTTACGACGAACTTTCGTGGAGTTTATACTTAGCGAAACTGTGAGTATATCTTTCCCCTTTTTACTATTTACTCTTTTGGGGTGACTTATGTACAATTATTACTAAACTTATGTGTATTATTTGCAAAGCAAAGTGCTCATTGATATGTTTTGTGTGAATTGTATGAACGATTTGTCAAAGTCATTAACCTTTGGGCCGCACCTAACAATGAGTAGTATTACGAATTGTATCCCTTGGTTACTTACGTGAACGAGTTAAGTCCTTGGTCATTGTTATGGTTTTTCTTGAACGATGTGTGAACAATTATTGAACGATGTGTGAACGATTATTGAACGATGTGAGGCTTGATTTTGACCCTTTTACATATTACAATATCATAGCACATAAATTGCTAAACACTTTTCTATTATATGTATTCAAACAGGGTATGCTCACCAATACATTTTTGTATTGACAAAATTATTTTCGTACATGTTTCAGGTTATTTGAGATGCATTCGTTAAGCTTTCGGATTCATATTTAGATTTTGATTCATTGTATTTCAGTTTAGGTGATATTTAGAATCGTTGTATTTCATTTCAATGTAATAAACTATTTAATCAATGTATCAATATTTACACTTTTAGTCCATGAGCTATTGAACAATCGTCACTACGTGACACCTCGATGTTTCCGCCATCGGTTGGGGTGTTACAGGACACTTTGCTAGACAGTGTAGAAGCTCTAGCTATAACCAACCACAGTCTGGAAATCAGTTTAAGCCTAGTTATAATAGGAATAATGGAACACAGGGAAGTGCACATTTTGTATAGGCACAAGCTCCACAAATCCAATATCTACCACAAATACAATATGTACAGATGCCTGCTCAACAAATGCAGAGCCAACAATCAATGGCTTCCATTCCAGATGCTCAACAACCTCCACAAACTCAGCAACCCTCACAACAAAGTCTTTTCACTTCAGGGTATGTTGACTGGAGCAGTCTTCCTTTTGACACAACTGAGTGCAATCTTGATGCAGACAACAAAATGTTTGACATCAACTGGGGAGAACCTGAAATAGCAGAAAGAACTTTGCCTTAATGGCATTTGAGGGCTGCTCCTCAAAATCTGCCTTAACTCAGGTATCAAAAGAATCATTGACAAAACTATGTTCAAACTCATGCAAAGAATCTTTTGCTCTCATAAGAGAGACCAATGTACATTTACAAGGCAAAGCCAATGACTCTGAGAGAAAATATACTCAAATAAAATGTGATTTAGAAAGAAAACTTGCTGCAAAATCAAAAGAAAATTCTAAATTAACAAACAATGCTATTGAAACCCAAGCACAACTTAAAATCATGATAGAAGACCTAGGAAATGTCAGAAAAGAGCTTGCTGACACCAAGGTTGAATGTGAGAAATGGGTTGAGTCATGTAAAGGGTACCAACTGCTGCTTAACAAAAAAGTGCATCAAATGTTAGGTTTGGCATAGGGTACAATCACACTGAAACATCAACTGATTTTTCTCCTAAAACTACTGATGATGGGAGAAGAATAGTTCAAAATCAAACTTCTGAAGAGAAAGAATGCACATCTTTTCATGAAAACTTTCTAAGAATTGAAAAAGAAAGTTCTTTAGAAGTACTGATCAAATCTGACTTTAAGCCATCAGTAGTTTCATCTATATCAGGAGTTGAGAACCTGAAAACTACTGATGACCTAAATCAAATCAAGACTATCAGAAATTTGCCTTTAAATAAAAAAGAAAAGGCAAAAGAATGTGAAATTTGTGGTTTGTTTAACCATAAAACAGAATTTTGTAGATACAGAAAAGGAAATCAGTATAATAAGATGATTTCATAACTGGTTGTGGGAAAACAACTCAAAAATGATTTTGAAGAAACTTTCTTTCCTTACAAACAACAACCAGGCAACACCTTTTATCAGAAAAAGATGAAATCTCAACAACAGTCTTTTTCTCAAAATTCTCCTTCAGTAGTTAGACCTAAATCATCAGCAGTTTCACAAACTGCTAAGATTAAAGATCTCATGAATATGGTAAAACTACTGATGACCAAAGTTGATGGTGGTCCTCAAAAGGATGCCACCATTGCTCTTAATGAAAAATCCATTGCAAAAAAGACAAGGATTCCTCAAACTGGTCAAGAACAAACTGTTAATGTTCTCAAGAGCAAACCCAAAGCCAAATTGGGTTGGGTTCCTAAAACTAACTAATTTGCTACTTTGTGCAGAGGGTCTCCAAAGGCTTAAATAGCATTTGGTATGTTGACAGTGGAGGCTCAATGCACATGACTGGATGCAGATACCTGATAAACAATTTTATCAGTCAAAGAGAAGGATCTGTATCCTTTGGGAACAATGCCAAGGGATACGTGCTAGGACATGGCAATGTCTCGTCTGGAAAAATACAGTTTGACAAGGTCAATATGGTTGAAAACCTTCATTACAACTTGCTGAGTGTGTCACAAATGTGTGATAAAGGATATTCTTCCTTTTTTTTCACAAAGACAGCATGCAAGATCATATCACCAGAAGGCCAGAAGTTGATAGAGAAGATCATACTTTGTTGATAGCCAAAAGATGTGCTAATGTCTATGCAGTGGACATTGAAAAGGACAAAGTACTGAACAACACTGCCTGTTTCTTCTCAATGGCATCAGCTTCAGAGACTGATCTCTTGCACAGGAGACTTGGCCATGTGAACTTTAAAACCATAAATAAAGTCACAAAAATGGGCTTGGTCAGAGGTATACCCTTGAAAGTATACCGGTGTCAAGAACACTGTGTATCCTGTTTAAAGGGAACACAGCATAAGTCCCCCTATAAGTCTATTGAAGAATCTAAAACAACTGCATGTCTTCAACTACTCCATATGGACTTATTTGGGCCAGTCAAAATCATGAGCCTTGGTAAAAAGAAGTACTGCCTAGTCATCATTGATGACTATTCAAGATTCACATGGGTCTTCTTCTTATTCTCCAAGGATGAGGCAGCTGAAATCATCAAGTTCTTCATTCTACAAGTAGAGAAACAATATTCTCTTTCTGTCAAAGCCATTAGAAGTGACAATGGGACAGAGTTCAGGAACAAAACTCTGGATGAATTCTGCTTGTCTAAAGGGATTATTAGACAATTCAGTGTTCCCAGAACTCTTGAACAAAATGGTGTGGTAGAAAGGAAGAACAGGACACTAATTGAAGCAGCAAGAACCATGTTAGCTGATTCAGGCCTACCATTGTATTTCTGGGCTGAAGCAGTCAACAGTGCATGTTATGTTCAGAATAGAGTCCTTGTCAACAAGAGATACTCCAAAACTGCCTATGAAGTTATTCATGGCATGAAGCCCCTTATCTCCTTTTTCAAGGCTTTTGGATGTCAATGTTTCATTCTAAGCATTCAAGACTCTATTTCAAAGTTTGCTGCAAAAGTTGATTCAGGTTATTTTCTTGGTTGCGCTTCCACTAGAAAAGCCTACAAGGTTTTTAACTCAAGAACCAAGATAGTAGAAGAAACACTGAATGTCAAGTTCAATGAGTCAAAACACACTCTCATTCCAGCACATCCTGCTAAACTCTTTGACCTTGACAGTTTCCATTTCGGACCTGAAAAGACTTACTTCATCTAAACCTATTTATTATGGTGATCAAAGGTTTGATAATGAGGATCCTACACCATGGACTCCTAATACAGTCATTAAGTCAACTTTCAAACCATCAAAAGTTTCACAAACTTCTGATTCAACACTTGCTGATGTACAAACTCAAACATCTGTTTCAGCTCCTACAACTACTGATGATGTTCAAACAGCTGAACCAGATATTATAAACCTCAGTGGTTTGTTTGAAGAAGTACAAGAGCCACCTACACCTGTCAGTGGTTTACAACAACTGATTGAACACAAGGATCATCCATTGGATCAAATCATGGGTGATATTGCATCAGGTGTTCTCACAAGAAACCAGCTTTCCAACTTTTGCTTCTTCTCAGCATTCATTTCTCAGTTGGAACCTAAGAAGTATCAAGAAGCCCTCAAAGACAACAATTGGGTGCAAGCTATGTAAGAAGATTTGCTCCAATTCAGGAAGCAACAGGTCTGGGAAATCTGTCCCTTACCACCAAACAAGCTACCAATTGACACAAGATGGGTTTTTAGGAATAAACAAGATGAAGCTGGTATGATTATCAAGAACAAGGGAAGACTGGTGGTACAAGGTTATTCTCAAGAAGAGGGCATTGACTATGATGAAACCTTTGCTCCAGTTGCAAGACTTGAAGCCATCAGGTTATTTTTGGCTTATGCAATTTCCAACAAAATTAAGGTTTTTCAAATGGATGTTAAGAGTGCATTTTTGTATGGAAAAATTAAAGAGGAAGTGTATGTCTGCCAGCCACCTGGGTTTGAGGATCCTACTCATCCTGAGTGGGTTTACAAACTTGACAAAGCTCTTTATGGGCTAAAACAGGCTCCTAGAGCCTGTATGAAACACTTTCAAATTTTTACTAAAAAATAACTTACAAGAGGTTCCATTGATAAAACTCTTTTCATAAAACATGTTGGAAATCATGTCTTACTTGTTGAAATTTATGTTCATGATATCATATTTGGTTCAACAAACACAAAATTGTGTGATGAATTCAAGAAACTCATGCAATCAAAATTTGAGATTAGTACAATGGGAGAACTGCAGTACTTTTTAGGACTGCAGATTAAACAACAATCAAATGGAACTTTTATACATCAATCTAAATATGTTAAAGAATTATTGAACAAATTTTCTTTACAAGACTGTAAATCATGTTCCACTCCTATGACACCAACCACACAAGTTGAACCAGATGATCAAGGAAAACAGGTTGATCAAACCATGTATACATGTATGATAGGTTCCCTTATGTATCTAACTGCTTCTAGACCAGATATTATGTTTTCAACATGTGTTTGTGCTAGATATCAATCAGCTCCTGGGGAATCACACCTCATTGCAGTCAAAAGAATCTTCAAGTATCTGAAAGGAATTCCTACACTTGGAATTTGGTATCCTGCTTCTAGCAATACCAAGTTAACAGCTTTTTCAGATAGTAGCTATGCAGGGTGCAAAATGTCAAGAAAATCAACATCTGGTGGTTGTCAATTCTTGGGAAACTGTCTAGTGTCCTGGCAATCAAAGAAGCAAACATCTGTTGCAACTTCAACTGCTGAAGCTGAATACATTGCAGCTACAAGTTGTACATCACAGATACAATGGCTCCAATATCAACTTCTTGATTATGGAAATAAAGAGACCAAGACACCATTGCTTGTAGACAGTAAATCTGCCATTAGCATCATTCAAAATCCTGTTCAGTTCTCAAAAACTAAACATATTGAAATCACGAATCATTTCATAAGGGATTGCTATGAAAAAGGAAAGATTGAAGTAAAGCATGTGACAACAGCTAATCAAAGAGCTAACATATTCACAAAACCCCTTGACACATCAACATTTCGAAAGTTAGTATCCATGCTTGGGATGCTAAATTTGTAAGTGTTTCTTATATTTTTCTGCACATATTTTTATTTTCACTTACATTTGTCCGTCATAAAACTTCTGAAAAACAAAAAGAAAGAAACTACTGATGTACAAAACATTAGTATGGGGATATTTTCTGAAAAATGATTAACTTCTGATAAAAATAAACTTCAGAAGTTATGAATAAAGTGTTTATAAACATTCTCATCAGTTGTTAACTAACTACTGAAGAGAAAATGGGAACTACTGATGAAAATTGTTCTTCATCAGCAGTTTTGTCAATAAGGGTAAATCAGACATTTCCCACGTCAGAAGTTTGACCTAGGGCGGTTATAAACATCTGATAAACACCTTTTCCATCACTTATCCTTTCAAAAAGCAAAATTCCCTCCTTCTCTCTCAAAAACACTCTCAAACCCTCACCTGCAAACAAAAACACTATTCGATCCACACACACACAAACCACATGGCTCTCATACTGAAACAGGGACACAATCAAAGAGGCTACTTTGAGAAACATGAAGCCTGGTCCTAATACGACGAAATCATTGATTTAGTCGTCAAATCCCAATACTTCACTGCCCTCACCATTGATCCTCCAATCCATACTGAAACTCTTAATGAGTTCTGGGCAAATGCCGAGACAGTGACAGTGAATGATCAGATTATTTCCCTAAATTCAACCATCCAAGGGAAAATAATGGCAATCACACCGGCTACTTTGGGAATAAGACTGGGTCTGGATGATGTGGATGTACTAGATAATTTTCCGAACTCTGCAATCCATTTAACTATGACAGAGTGTGGTTACCAAGGTACTCTCTCACATGCTACCATTTTTAAGAAATTCTTTGAACCAAAATATAAACTTTTGTTTCATTACATCATCATGTGCTTGAGTCCAAAAACAGGATCTTATGATCAGATGCCCTCTACTTTTCAGCCTATTTTTCATTCCATTGTGAATGAAACAAAATTCAGGGCATCAGCACTTTTCTTTAATGAGTTGGTGTTGCATCACCAAAATTCTAAAAAGAAGTTTTTGTTGTATCCAAGGTTCATAATGCAATGCATAATTAAAGAACTTGGAGATGAGGTGCTTGTGGGAAAAACAACTGTTTTAAATCCATTAACCTCACAAGCATACTCAAGGCATAACAAACCGGCTGCCTGGCCAGAAGATGACCAACGGGAACTAGAAACAATCCCCATGGAACCACCATCTTCCAAACCTTCACCCAAAAAGGCCAAGAAAACCAAACAACAAAAGACTAAACTCACCAACCCTAAAAGAAAGGCAGTTCAGGAAATTGAGATGCCTGAAACTGCTGATTTGCAATCTGCACTTGTCAAAGATGTGACTGAAACATCCTCTCAGTCTCATCCATCTTAAACCCCCAAAAGAGCACCCATTACCATTCTCTTCAAAAGAAGAAATTTAAAAAGACCATAACTACTGATCCTTCTTTTGAAACAGGTGAACCATTACCCTAAACTACTGAACCAGAACCATCACACACAACCATTGAAATTGCCAAACTTCTCTCTGGCTAAAAGAGACAATCCCATCAAAACATGTCATTCCCCAACAACCACATCAAATAGGGGAAGTACCATCAGAAGTTAACATGGATGTGGATGTCATTAGCCCTATCCTAAGAGATGAGGATGAACCAAGGTTTCTAAGCCCAAACTTAGAGACTTTAGGTACATTTGAGGCTGCTACTACTCATTTACCACCCAGTGGTGGATCTGAGGATAGAAGTAACATTGCTAAGACCTCACTTGTGGCAACTACTGATGAAGGCTTTATGCTTGAGGTAGGAAATCCTTAGAACCAAGAAACAAAGGTTCATGAGACAACTGGGTTGGGCCTAGCTCATGGTATAACTGATAATGTCCTCATTGAGGATGTCATCAGGGATTCAGTTGATTCCATTAATTTGGATAAGGATTCACACACCACAAAACATGAATTGACGGCTGCTAGTGATGGTCCTGAATCTGTTGTCTCTAAGCTCAAAGAGCTGGTCACAACAAATCAGGTTAAAGACCACTTAATCCCTGATTACCCTAAAGTGGCATCTTCAGTACACTCTGAAGATCACCCCAAAACACCCCCTCACTAAAAATGCCTACCCAATTCCCTAGGTCATCCAGCATAGACTTGAACCACTTATGCAGCCCAGATGGTCCCCTATACCAGATGATGAACACTCTCATATCCAATCACCTCAAAAATTTCACAACTTCTTGGGAGTTGAAAACAACAACTCAATTTGAGGTGATCAACAACAAACTAAGTGAGTTGTCCAACAAAATTGACAACAATACAAGACAGCTTGCAGAGTTATCTGGTAGAACTTCTAAATCTGGCAGGCTTCCAGAAGTGGATGAAGCTAAAAAGGGGAAGAAGATTAAGGAACCAAGGGAGTCATTGGAAGCCAGGATAAAGGCAAAAGTGGCTCAACAACAACAAGAAGAAGAAGCTCAAAAATACTTAGAAGATCAAGATAGGCTTCTTTCTGGAACTGAAGTTGAAGCTGAAACTTCCCAAGGCCTCAATGAAGAAACTTCTGAAGACTCTGAAAGTACTGAAGACAATCCTTTAGTAGTTGATACTTCTATCAACCCTTCAGCAGTTAACACTTCTAACATTCAAGCTGAAGAGCCTTCTATGGCAACTAAAGACATTCCAACTCCTATTCCAAGGCCTGCAATCACTCAAATGCCTGTACTAAACCCTTCTCCCATCTCAATGTCCAAAGAATTACTGGAGAAGAGTCTACTTGCAACACAAAAGAAGGCTAAGGAAGATAAGATCCGGAACAACCTAGAAGCAAGGGAAGATATGAGCTACATTGAGAAGCTCAAAGCTTATGAAGAAGAGTTGAATAAACAAGCTGCAATTGAAAGAGTTGCTGAGGAAGACAAAAGACAATAACTGATGTCTTTCATTACAAAGAACAACAAGACTAAAGCTTATTCACTCAAAGGGCTCTCCATAGATGAGCTTACAAGAAGAGCTCAACTTGTTGCTGACAAGATTGCCACTGAAAAAAGACAGAAGGGCAAAGAGAGTTGAGATAATAGATGAACTGGTAGCCAATGATTTTGGTTCAAAAGCCTCAGTGTCAAAATGGAGAGAAGACAAATTATTTGACACATATAAAAGATTCAAGGTTGACAAGGCTGCAAATCCAGAGAAGTACAAAACTTCTGAAGTGTCAACTTCAGTAGTTAGAACTTCTGGTCCTAGACAATCAAAGCCTGCTACCAAGAAGAAGCAAGAAGAGGCCACAAAGACTGATTTCAAGATGGTGTTGCTTGAAGGCAATACAGTTGTACAAGGAGACTTTGTGTTTGAAGAAAAGCCTCTGCTGACACAATTCAGGGATGCTTCAACATTTGCTTACCAAATTCAGAAGACTATAACTAATAAACTGCACACAAAGGTAATCACTGAACATCATTTACCTACCTTTGATATACCTAATGTGGTGCAAACAGAAGAAGGAAGAGAATCCCACCTGAGGGTCACTGAAGTAGAAAACATCCCACACTCAGGAACATCCCAGGGATCCAGCATGGACCCTTACACTTTAGATTTTGACAAATCTAAAGTTCTGATAATGAGATGGTCATTTACTGATTCTAACTCAGTATTAGTGACAAGGAGAGATCGTTCAAGCAAGGCCTTCAAATCTATGAATGAACTGAAAAATCTATCTACACAAGACTTGCTTACAATTCAACATCTTGAACCTGAACAAGGATCTCTCACAAATGAACAACTGAACCAACTCAAGACTTCCATGTTCAGAGAAATCTGGAAGATACTTGAAGACAGAAGAAGACAATAAAGAATTAGATAAGGTTTTGGCTTCATCAATCCAGAGGGAGATTGTAAGGACAAAAAGGATTGTTAAAACCTCTTTTGTTAACCTTAGTCTAATTCCTACTTCTGCCAAAATATTCTAAGTATGAAGCTACTGAAGAAAGAAGACACAAGTACTGAAAAAGGATTCCACAAGTACTGAAGAGTAAAGATCAGAAGTTCTGAAGTCAAACCAGACAAGTCTACTGAAGAACTACTGAAGACAAACTACTCATCAGTAGTTTGTCACTCATCAGCACTTGTAATAGAATCTTTCCACCGCCCTTATGTTTCAGTAGTTTATTAGTTTATTATTACTTTATCTTTTGTATAAGTTCCAAGACTACAGCCTGTTGCAGTCTTGCTTTTGTAACAAGGTTCATGTATTTGTTTGTCTATAAATAGATGGGTTAATCCCTCTGTTTTAAACATTGATTTTAATTGAAAACTGAAATCCTTCAGAGCTTAAACTTGAAATTCCATTTCATATTCTGAGAATCTATTTGCTTATTTACTATCATATACATTCATTGGTTTGATTCTCATTAACACTCTTTAGTTTATAAACATCCAGGAGGAGTAATAATTCCTGTTGATAATGAAACTTTATAACTTATTCCGCTGCAAAACTGCTTTGATTAAACTTGCAAAACACATAAGTGTTCACAAGCAAACAACTGTTAAAGAGCATACTGATCCAACAACCACGATGCTTAGCACCTTTCTTAGGCAAAGTAGCACGCTCGTGAGTAGGACGACCCATATTACGCCGATCAGACATAATGTCTACACCCTGCCTTTAATACACCAATACATACATATATGTCTTTAGTAATCATTTTATCAACAGCAACAACAACAGCAACAGCAACAACAACAACAATAGTTAAGGGTGAGGCGCTTGCACTAAAAAAACTTATACGACTCAGATTATTATCATACGAATAACTAATTCAAAAGATCATAGGTAATGTTACTACTAAATTCGAAACATGGAAACATTGACAGGCCAGTAATGTTGTGTTTTCCAGCCTTATACATATGCATAACAGCCACATTTTTAGCCCACAAACGATGCATTTTCCAGCCTTGTAAAAGTATCAAACTATATCAAGCACTAATTTTTAGATTATTAAGTTCTTTATTAGTAACAATGGTGGAATAAGCGAACAAAACAAAAATAGGGCACAAACTAACGGTATACATAACATAACTAATTCAGGCTTTGATTCTTTGTTTAACCCACTAAGTCCTTCAACTCTTTTATATTCACAATTATTAAAGACAAGGTATATTTTCTATTACCATCGAACCAAAAACACAGGAAATCATAGATGGAAGCATACAATCACAATTGAACCAAAAACACAGGAAATCATAGATTCAAGTATACAATCAAAATCGTAACATTATTCAGATTGGGGCAAAGTTTGTCAACTTATGAGAAAGGATAACAGAACACTGAGTAATAAAGATAGAACATTTACCGGAATTAAAAAGAGTGAACCGTTGTTGAACCGTCGGAGTGTTAGGGTTAGGTGGAACCGGCGCTGCCGCCCCTTGGACCCTGCTCCCGGGGGGCTTCCACCGAACCCCCGCCAACCCCCTTGGAATCCCCGAGCTGTTTTGGATTGTTCTATGTTGCTTTTCAAGTATTGATTGTTATATCACAAGCATTGGATAATTGGTATGAATCATATTCTGATGATTTTCAATGATATATTAAGGTGTATGGGCTAGGGAATTAGTTCAAAGTTCAACATCATTTTCATGTGAACAGCGGAGAGAAGGGTGGTGGAGGTTTCAAGCGGATTGGAGGTTTGGAAGTGAACTCAGCTTTTCATGTACTTAATCTCATAAGATAGATAAAGGCAGAGGTGAGCTAAGGCAAGTCGAAACTTTTGATGTGTTTTTCCTATGAGTTTCCAGCAACCAAACTTTGGATGTGTTTTCCCAAAATGCCCCTATATGTTATGGTTCTAGATGAGCACAAATATTGAGTCAGATTATATCGTAAAAGATACCACACGTCATATGGCATTTATCATGTAACATTCAGTATTGGATGGTTATACCATGTTGTATTGCATGAATCATATTAGATCGCAATCGACAATAACAAATCATACATGACCTAATGGAACGTATTGGGCCTTGATATCCCCTAATGGTCTGTTATGGTATGTAATAAGTAACATTCGTTATTGAATGGTCATACCACGTTGTATTAAGTAATATCATATCGTAATTGACAGTAACAACTCATATATGCCCTAATGGACTGTATCGAGATCTTTCAATGGTCCATTATTGTCTTTATTACATAACATTCAGTATGGAAGGGTTACAAGTTGTATAAAGTCATATTAGATCGCAACCGACAAGAACAACTCATACATGCCCTAATTAATCGTATTAGGCATTAATATCTCTTAATAACCCATTATGGACTTTGTTGTGTAACTCGATATTGAATCGTGTTGTGTTCAGTCATATTAAACCAATGAATATCCTTATAATTTTTTTGTTTTCGAAAGTTAATTTCATTAAACCAATGCCACGAACGGTCCTCAAAGCAAGGACCCCCAGACAAAAACAAACGGATTACATCATATCAAGCGGGAATTTACACCATACATTCCAGTCTAAGTTATTTAATCTAGATCTATTTTTGAAACCAAAAATACGATGTCATTTTGATACTCTCCAAGACTTGAACCGGACGCCGACGAATGTTTTTGAATAGTCTCGCATTTCGTTCATTCCAAATCTCCCACAATGTAGTGATAACTAGGCCCCGAAGGATGTACCTCTTGTTCTTTGATACCTTATGCGTCTTCACAATCTGCATAAAATCCATAATTCTGCAGCAAAAGAGCACCCAATAAACAAGTGTTCCGCCGTTTCGTCTTCCCCATCGCACATATTACAACATATATTAGGCAAAATGACACCGCGTTTGTGAAGTTCCATCTTTGTTGGGATCCAGTTAATCATAGCTCTCCATACAAAAATCTTGCACTTCAGGGGACTCCATCCTTTCCACGACATCCTTACTGCCGAAACTGACTGCATACCTTGCTGCAGTAACCTCTTCACGCTGCATACAGAAAAAAAACGCCGTCCTTTGCTGCTGACCAGACCCACTTATCAATACCCCCTTCCAATCACAGTCGTAAATGTCCATCATTAATCCGAACAGTTCATTCAGCTCCTCTGCAGAAGCAGGCTCCCTACGCCAATCCCATATCCTTATAATAAAAAATAATGTTAGTATCACTATATATATTTATTACAACTATAAAAGTGCACATACTTTATATTAGTTGTTATGAGAAAAAAAATCCGTAGGAAGTCTATAGGAAAATCTGACGCATTTCCTACGGAATTATAGCATTGTCGGATATTCCGATGCATTTCCCACGAAATTGAATCTTATATCAAAATGCGTAGAAAATGTGTGGGAAATTCCGACGGATTTCCTACAAAAATACTATTTTTGTTTTTTTATTATCTTTTAAAAGATAATAAAAAAACAAAAATAATGTTGATTGTTTTCTACAAATTTCCCATAGAATCGTAAAATATGATACTATTATGTTGGAATTGCGTGGGAATTTTCACATGTGTTTCCTAAACAAATTTTTCTATCGCTTTTTTGTAGGTACATTTGGATTTTCATTTGTTTCATAGAAATTTCATGGGAAATCAATCGGAGTAGACGTTCATGAGAAATTCGTAGGAACTTTTCATAGGAAAACCCCCTAGTTTCTATTAGTGCAGTTTGTAACTATAAATTGTTGCTTATGTAAGTCACATGTTATTTTGCTACTTGTCCAAGGGCTCCAAAGCGCCTCCATCATAAATCATGTTGTTATTGGTAATTCCTTTCGGCATCATATTGTAGGTAGTTTATCCACCTTGTTACATCTCCTTTTATTGTAAGCGGATAAATAGGAGGTTTTGTCACCTCATTGAACCTTGGTAGGTTATGGTTGAATCGTAATGGTGATGGGCTTAATTGCTATCTTTTTTTTCCTCATGTTTAAGTCAAGGAAGTTTGGCTAGAGCAAGTAGGTCGATAGATAGAAAGGAGAAAAAAGAGTTTGTAATAATTAACTACGTAAATCACACAAATCGGCTTGTTAAGTTTTGTAGTTCAATTGTACTGAATCACTTAAAAAATCTATTAGAGGCTTGTTTAGAGCATCTCCAACGCCCTTGTGTTGGACCACTCCAAAATTCAGGACCACCAAAACGGACGAGGGATTGCGATGGTCATTATAATCATTTGTCTAATAAATGATCAATGACCTAAATACCCCTATTGGTTTAACTGGTCTTTGGGTATGTTTGGCAAAACTAGCTGGTGGCTGGTAGCCAGAAGCTGTTAGCTGGTAGCTGCAAACTGGTAGCTAGAAGCTTTTTAAATATATTTTGGTGTTTGGCGGAGTAGCCGGAGCTTTTAATAAAATGTATAAAATGACCAAAATGGACATAATTAAAAGCTTGTAAGGAAAGATTTTATTTTATTTTTAAAATAGAAGGGTATTTGTGTCATTTACTAATTAAAAGCTTGTAGTTAATATAGCTTTTTCTTAAACGCTGGTACTAGTAGCTTTTCACTATAGAGCTTTTTCTCCTAACTAAAAGCTTCCAGCTCCTTCAACCAAACAAGGCTTTTTATTGAATAGGAGCTTTTTCTTAAAAGCTTGAAGCTTGAAGCTCCTAAAAGTTCTTAAAAACTCCTTGCCAAACATACCCTTTATGTGATGGATGTAATTATCCTTAATAAACCATTAAATAGGGTTTCCTCTTGGGTGTATATATAGAGATTATTAGGAGAGGTTAAAGGCTAATGAAACACCAATACTCTAAAACCTAATTCTTTCCTCCTCTCCTCTCTAAACTAAGATCTTTGATCTCCTTATCCATCATTACTGTATACCCTAAACGGGAAACCAAATGTAGATCATGAAGTCTTCCCTCTCTAAGGTTACTAGCTAATAAGGTACATATCCGATTTACTTATTCATGTTTATGTATTAATCTCAAAGAATTGATCACCATGTGGTATCAGAGTATGTGTTGATTACATCAATTCTAATTCGATTTGTAAAATTAAATCAAATAATCATCGAAGTTAGTCTAGTTTTGTATTTTGATTTAATTAATCAAAACTTTTGATTTAAGAAAAATATTACAGAAACTTGTGAATCAAGAAATAATGTTTTCATCTTTTAATTAATGACGGCAAATCGAATTAGTTGTCACAGAAAGTTTCGAAAACTTTAATTTACTAAAATATTTTGATTTATCAAAGTATTTTGATTTATTAATCGAAACTTTAATAATAAATTTGATAATTAGTATGAACGGTTCTTGTATGTTCATAGGACTGTTCATAAAATTCATTCTAATTTTTGATGAAAATCACCTTATTTTGGTGAGAAGATTATGTTTTCCTTTAATTTAAGAATTACTTTATTTCCAAGTTTTGACTAAATCAAATTTCAAAATAAATTTTGAATATACTTAAAATCCCAAAAATTTGGAAACATAATCAAATCCCTAACTTATAGTATTGATCAGATTTAATATTCTCGTATTATTTGTTCTCGGATTAGTATTTTCAAAAGGGAGTTCTTAAACAGGTTTGCGGATTTAAGGTTCACAGACAACCAGTTCTCGGTTTCTGTTTTCAAAATAAAAAATTCGAGAACCTAAACCACAACCGAGAACCTAAACCACAACCGAGAACCAGCACTAAATTCGAGAACCCTTGTACTTTCTGAAAACTAATTTGTTTCTCCGAGAACCTAAGGCCACCCGAGAACTAGTAAATTTTCGAGAACTAGGAACAAGGTCGATAACTAATTATTTTCTCGAGAACCTCCTTGTTGTTTCCGGGAACTAATTGTTTTTCCGAGAACCTAATTTCTACCGAGAACTCAATTTTAACGACAACTATGACAAGTTCGAGAACTAACCATTTTCTCGAGAACTTCCTTGTTTGCGAGAACTAACTATTTTTTCTCGAGAACCTCTTTTCCTGAGAACTAAACCTACTTTCCCGAGAACTGGTAATCTAAAGTTTTCTCGGGGTCGGCTATTAACTAGTTTATTAGTTTTGTAAAACGTTAATTAATATGTTTTCAAAACCTAAATCAATAAACATTACTTCACTTTGATAACACTTAAAAGGTCTCACTTCTGCCTAAAGGTGATGTGCTACCTTAACATAGTTATCTAAGTCTCACTAAGCATACCAAATTAACATGAATGTCTCACTTCTGTCCAAAGATGATGTGTTACGTTCGTACCCTGTAAAACTAAATTGTGCCTAATATATTAAGTGTCCCACTTCGGCCCAAAGGTGATGTGCTACACTTAATTGCACATCATGCTTAAATGATTTCACTTCTGCCCAAAGGTGGTGTGCTATTATTTTAAGTAGAACTTTTAATTAATCTATTATATTTTGGTGTTTATAATAGATGTTATCGCATCTTCATCAAAACAATGATCCTCACATATTAATGATCCTTCATTAATATAGTGATCTTAATTTTTTGTCTGCCTTACTTGAATATCCCATAACATAAATCACTCTAAAGTTCTTCTAAAATGTCATATCTCAAACTAATTAAGCCACTCTTATTCCAAAACCTAATATGATTTGCTCTTATTGAGTCTTGATTATCTCTTAAGACATCACACTCCTGCTAATTTTCTAACAAGCTAAAATTTATTTTCATTAAGAAGTGGGATGAGTCAAATATAATGTCACTTATGGTAATTAAGAAACTCAAATTAATGATTGCTATCAATGGAGCCATTAAAAATTCTGAAATTCCTAAGACTAATTTTGTTTCTATTGATGAATCAAAAGAACTCTTAAAGAATCATGCAATAAATCTAACTCAAATTAAAAGGTTGAGTGCATTCGTGAATACATCATAATATTAAATAACATGGCCCATTAAACTTAGGGCTTATTCATGGAATCGATAAAGATTTTCAGTGCGTTATACAATAACTTTTCCATAGTACGATTAGATGACTTATAAATCAACTACAACACTCAGAAGTACCAAAGGAAAATGAGTGTGTTGATAGCAATATACGTACATGAAGAGAAACACCTAAAACTAAAAATTTCAGATGCTATTTGCCTTACTACTACTACGACTTAAAAAAGGTGGAAGATAACTTACAATAGAGAGGATAGTTTTAAAGTCCGGAAACAAAATACAAGTACTGCTTCCGGCTCTAACTTCTTCAAGCGGATGTCTCACTGCAAAACTATGCCATTAGACTAGGCACAAGCAATGATATAATCCATAAGACAAGGAAACAGCTGGCTAAGTTAAGTAGTAGAAAAGTCAATGATATTTGACTCCACAAATATAAATATTCCAATTAACACATGATTGTCGAGTCTAGTTCATTCGTTTTCTTACTAGATTTTAACAAATACTTGAGATGAGAGTAAGTGGCGAATTTAATGTTAAGGTTGATAGAACCATTAATAACTGATCTTTGTATTAGGCTCTATGATACCTTACAATATTCTGGAGATTACTCAGAATTTTAGTATCAGTATAAAGTCAAATTTTGACAGTTATGAGTTTTTATGACCAAAACAAAGTCGCTATTAACTTAAACTCTCATATTATTTGTTGTCATTATCTGAAGAAACCTTATAAAATAGAACAAGATGATACATACATTTTCACAACTTTGTTATCATGAAAATGAAAATTTAACAAAGGATAATGAGACCTATGCATTTCATCCATTGAGACCAATTTTTTTTCATGAGCAATCATGAATAGGTTAATTAAGGATGATTTGTTATCAATTCTCATTCTTAGTGACTTTAAAACATGTGTAAATGCCCTAAACTTTAAATGGCAAAAGGAATAAACGGGTTTCCATCACATGGTATAATTAACTAAAATTAGTGGAGCTTAGAAAAATATCGACTTGTATCTAATCTTTCATACGGACCTAAGTCTTCAAGAAATCAATTCATATACTTAAAAGGTTTCCTTCTAAAAATGTCCTTAATTTTTTTTTATAAAATCTGGACAATAAGGAAATAAAGTTTGAAATATATGAAATATTCCCATTCACATGCATCGCTAAAACTTATCATATGGAGTTCCCAAAGAGCTAAAAGATCAGTGGGAGCATTAAGTGTCATAATTATAACTTGCAAAAGTTGCAAGCGGTAGGGGAAGTGACAATTTTGATCTTATCTCAAATTACACCTCTTGTATATGACACTGCTCCATCATAACTTGTCTCCTTAGAATATAATGATACTCCTAATAAAGTTTCATTGATGCCTAACTATGAGAAAAATTTAGATTTCTTACTAAAACTAAAGTAATCATCAATAAGACAAACTAACATAAACATCATTGTCTTGTTTCTCTATTAGAATTTATTGCTCTTCCAATCTTAGACCCTATGCATGGTAAGTTCCTAAAGATTTCTAAGTTTAGTGGGAGAAGTAAAAGTCCTTACCATGACTTGCCGGAAGTACAAGAGGCGGGGGGAGAGACTCATTAAATTCTACTCCGAATTTAACTCCGATTACACATCTTGAACACCATACTGCACCAACTCTTACACACTTAGAAACTAATATTGCTCCTTATTTACCTGAGAATGAAAGTACCTAACCAAGCTATGCGGGGCTAAGAAAATTAAACAAATGAGCAGCAAAAGACACGCAATGTCAGTGACGTGCAAAAATACATAGATAGCTCAACAAGCGATCAGATGATCATCTTCTCTGCTTATGGTAACATAGACCTGAAGCTCTCGTCATCTGATCAAGATAATGATCATCTTCTTTGCTTATGGTAACATAGACCTGAAGCTCTAATCATTATATTTCGATAAACCTTGAGGATCGGTAGGCTTATACTTAGCACAAGTGGGGTCCACAAAATTTTCGTCAATATTACCAAAAACATGATAAACATCATCACCAAACACACGTTGAAAGAGAAAAGGCATGGATTTAAGTTGACAAGCATACCGACAATTTTTTCTTCGGCTACAGCTATCCAACGGGAAGTTGAAATGTGACCTGGCAGGTATGGTTAGTATGATCTTGAATGCAGAAGGTGAGATTTGGTGAATCCCCACTTATTAAAATGAAATTGGGCTTTTGAACTCTTATTGGGCTGAAATCTGAACTGCTGCGTACTTGATGGGCCCTGCGCACTTAACCCAAGTGCGCAGGCCCATACGGCTTTAGTATATATACAAATGTAAATTTTTCTTTTACAACAGTTACAGTGTCAAAAAACCCTAATTCTCTTTACCCAACCATCATCTTCATTATCACCGTTCATCTTCTCTAATTAACCCCTTAATCACCCTCTAATCACACCTTATCACCCTTAATCAGTTTTCATTCTTCTCATTTTGTTGATCTTCACCACTGATTAAGGTAGTTTATATGTACTGATTGTTTCTTGCTTGTGATTACAGGGACTATAAGCCCGTTTAAAGGATTCAGTCGTGGGTTTTTATTTTGTCAATGGGTTTGAATTTTGAAGGTTGCGTACTTGATGATGAACATTGCGTACTTGTTTCTTATAAACTGCGTACTTGTCTCATCAATGTTCAAACCTTTGAAACCCTAGAATCTTGCGCACTTGTGCTGCGCATTTAAATCTTAAACGAAAGTTTAAGTATCTGCGTACCTGTTAGTACGCAGATTGGTCTGCAAGGCTAGGGGTTACCATGCCCGAGTCTTAATGGACCTGCGCACTTGTGATCTCGTGTATTATTGATCAGGTTCCTGCGTACTAACCTAAGTGCTCAGTCCATTGTGTGAGTACTTGGCTGAGTACATGACTGAGTACTTAGCTCACAAAGCTTTGACTTGGCATGCGCACTTATCTTACCAACAGGACATGCGTACTTGAACACTGAACCTAATATGACCATTAACTTGACTTCCAAGACCATTGATCGGATTGCGTATTTAGACTTGTTCACCTGTGCACTTAAACTTGGACGTTAATGATCATAAACTGGAAAATCAAATGTATCTTGGACACTGATAAAACAAATCCATCAAACACAATCTTATGACTGTCCAAAACACAACACATGAAAAACTTAAAAAAATAATAAAATAAAATAAAATACAGTCTAAGTACGTTATCCGTCGAAGTCTAAGTTAAGTCGTTTGGTCGTCCACTCACAATGACTTGAAGAGTATCCAACAAAGAAGCACTCATCTCCAACTGCATCGAACTTCATTATGTTCTCATACTTGTTTAGAAGAGTACATGAGCATCCGAATGGCCTGAAGTAATCAATCAGAGGTTTTCTTTTGAAAAACAATTCATAACCTGCTTTCCCGCGCGCCTTAACAATTAAGACTCTGTTAAGAACATAACAGGCGGTATTCACAGCTTCTGCCCAGAAGATGATCGGCAACTTGGAGTCGATTAGCATAGTTCTGGCAGCTTCAATAAGTGTACGATTCTTCCTTTCAGCAACTCCATTCTGTTGAGGAGTTCTCGTTGCACTGTACTAAAGATTAATTCCTTTGTTGTTGCAGAAAGTCACGAAGCTTTGATTTTTGAATTCAGTTCCGTGATCGCTTCTGATTGATCTAACTTTTGTCTTCACTATGTTTTCAATGAGAGGAACAAACAGCATCAATATCTCGGCAGCTTCACTTTTGTATTCTAAGAAATACACCCATGTAAAACGAGAAAAGTCATCTGTTATCACCAAACAATAAGATTTTTTAGCTAAGCTTTTAACACTAATAGGACCGAAAAGATCCATATGCAATAGTTGAAGAGGTGAGTCAATAGAGTTCACTGTTTTGGACTTGTGCGATTTCTTGTGTTGTTTTCCTTTGGCGCACGCTAAACATTTTTCAGAAAAAGGGAATTCCTTGGAAGGAAGACCTCTGACAAGATTTAGTGTAGAAAGTTTGTTAATGTTTTTAAAGTTTACATGCCCCAATCGCCTATGCCATAACAGTGACTCAGACTCGGATGCCTTTGAAAGTAAACATGTCATTTGACATTCAGACTTCGCATCTCTCATATTTATCACATAAGTGTTATTCTGTCTAGGAGCTTTTAGCATAATCATATTGGTGGGCGGTATGAATCCAGGCTTTAGAAAGATGCACTCCATGTCATTGAATAACACCGAGATTCCTTTGTCACATACTTGTGATACGCTCAAGAGATTGTAGCACAATTCTGGAACATAATTCACATCTTCTAAAGTCAGTGCGTCGGAGATCACATCTCCTATTCCAACTATCTTCCCGCCCTTTTCATTCCCGGCGAAGGCAACGAACTCTCCATCAATAAACCTATAGTTCTTGAGGAGTTCCTTTAGACCAGTCATGTGTCTTGAAGCCCCGCTATCAACATGCCATAGATATCTCATGAGTGCGATCAACCATTTCTGTAACTTATTCTGAAATACAAAAGAAAACACAAGAAATACACATATAAATACAAGAGACTCTATGTACAATCACAACTCAAACCTTTACTTAATTAACTTTGGGAATCCCTGTTTTCTTGTCTTAGCACTTTAAATTAGCTGCACCCTCAGCAATCCACCGCTGCACCTGCACCATCTGACCCTGCTCCCTCTTCAGCCCAACCAACCGCTGAAGAGATTGCTTAAAAAAAGGCAAGGGGCAAAAGGGTGGCAACTGAAGCAGCTCCATCAAAGGCCACCAAGAGGAAAAGGCCAACTGGTCTGTTACAAGAGGGAAGAGAGTCACAAACACAGGAACAACTTGAGACTGCTGAGGCCCTACGACAAGTTGCTGAGTTTAAGAGGGCCGAAAGAATGAAACGGAGGGAACAGTTACCAGAGTCTGAGATTCCTTGTGTAATGACTGAGGATGATCTTGAGGAAGAAGTGATTTTGGAATCTATGTTCGGGGTAGAAGATCAACAAGGACCATCCACAACTACTGCTCCAGCCCCAAAAGCACCAGCACAAAGGCCAACAGAACCTTCCTCCTCAGCTCCTGCTGCACCACGCCGCAAACCGGTGCACCAGGAACTGTACGAGAAGTTAGTCAAGGATGTTGGAAAGACTGCTGCTAGGGAGATTTGTACCCTAAAGAGTTCTGTGCACAACAATCAGGAGCTCAAAAGAAAGGTCAAGAAGCTAAAGCACAAGAACAAGAATTTGAAGAAAGTTGTGAAGGATCAACGATATATGATCAAGTTTCAGACTCAGGTTCAGATGAAGATGTTTGATATGATTCAGGAGCTGCAGAAACAGCAGACCGGCGCTCCTAGCACGACATCTGATGAACTATTTGATTTTGGGAAATTTCTTGAGGAGGAGAAAGAGAGAAAAGCTGAAGAAAGTGATGTGGACGAGATCAGCGAGGATGAGATGCCTGAGAAGTTTGTAGAGATGGGTATGGAAGAGGAAACGGTGTACGAGACGTCGGATGGTCATAAGTTGGACCCAGAAAGATCAACATGGTTCCCCAGAAGGCCTGTCACTATTCCAGCTCTGCATCAGAACATCCATCATACGAGAGAAGCTCATCAAGAGAGGATCATTTCATGGAAGTATGACGAGGTGAAAAGGTTGTTCGCGATAAAGAGACGAGGGGGAGTTATCCAGTACTTCAGAGGTCGAAATGAACTGAAATTTCTCCCTCGTTGGGATATCAGGGAACTTCGTAGAGCCCCCTTCATCAACCACACCAATGACACCACCGGTTCCATGCTTGCTTGGTTCATTGAGAAGGAGTGTGATAATGATTTTCAGACCTTCAAGCCACAAAAGCCGAGGAGATGGATCTCGAAGAAGCGAATCAATCCTGCCACAGGACAAGGAATGATTACCTATGTGATTGACCCCCCACAGGTCGTCACACGAGTTCCTATGCGTCCTGAGCTTCCAGTCATGTTAAGAGATTTCAAGAAGTGGTTTTATGACAGTAAGACTGGTGAAGCCGTCATCAAGTTGAAGGATGATTCAGAGGCCATGAGGATTCTTGATCTGGTAGATGTGTTTGCCTTTAATCTATCGGACTTGAATATGCTGTTCGCCAATCAGATCAATGTAGGTGCTGGAAACGTCTTATTTGAGGAAGCTGTCCTATTCAGGAGAGCAGTGGATCGGGCGATGAAGCTGAAACAGGAGTTACTTGACATAGTAGACAGGATCAACGCAGCGGACAAAGCAAAAGAACAAAAGGAGAAAGCTGCCCAAGCTGCTGCTGCAGAAGTAACACAAACTGAAGCCGAAACCGCTTCAGAGGTGCAGATACAAGAACCTGCAACAGCAACTGATCCAGAAAGACCTGCAGCTGAGTCTACTCAAGTTCCACCTGTGGTTGAAGAAGATCTTGCCACCATCTTCATTCAAGACCCCCCGGGTCAGGCAGAGGGGGAGCCAAGCGATGTAGAGATTGATTGAAATAGAAGAACTGGTAGCTGTGGTCTAGGGGGAGTATTGTTGGGTTATATTGAGACCACAGTTACCAGAACAAAGACTTTTGATAGCTTATTGTGTAGTTTGTAAGTTAAAGGGTTGTTTATGTAATTATGGCATAGTTTATGTAAAAACCCTAGGTTGCGCACTTATTACACGAGCCCTGCGCACTTGACTCAAGTGCGCAGGCCCATCAGACTTACTATATATAGATGGCTTGTGTGCAGCTCTAGGGTTAGGGTTTTGGAGTATCTTTGTAGCACATTTTGAATAGGTGCGTACTTGTTGTCATTCCATGGTTCTTCAGTAACAAATCAGCAATGGAATCATCTTATTATTCATCTTGTGTGTCGGTTTTTATCATATTCATCTAGTTTCTTTGATTGTAGAAGATTAATCACTTAAAACACCTAATCCATAGGTATTTCTAAGTGATAACAATCTCTTGCACTTAACAAGATCTAGTATTTGGGACTTACAGATTTCATTCCTAGGCTTACTACGGTTGGTTATGATGTAGATGTTAAGGATGAAAATTAGTACAATTTCAATTAAGTATAGAATTTTGAATAATTAAGTGGGATGTGGAATACCAGAGAATTAGAAAATGCAAATGTTCAGAATGTGAGACCTTAGCAAGAACTAGCCGAGGCAAAAGCCCAGTGAGGGTGATAGACTTATGTGTATATATATGTGCTATATTTGAAAACGTGATTGTATTATGTATATTATGTGAAGTAGCTATTGTAGTTGTTTGTATATGAACAAAATATTGTAGTATTTTCTTGGAAACCTAGAAAATGTCGACTGAATCATCCAATAATCAAGCTCGTCAACTAGAACCATCGGTGGAACCCGGTCGTCATAGTGAACCCGTAAACCTAGGAGATAATGTGATTGATCGAATAGCAGCTCGAGTCACGGAAATTCTTGTAAACGCATGGGTACATGAACATCAGTGTTCTGAAAGACCTATTCAATCTGAAAGAAGCATCGCACACACCAACTCCGCAAGAAAAACCTCAACAAAAAGAGAAGACAGGTGATTTTAAGATAACTAAGGCTAGAGAAGCGGAAATCAGTAGAGAATGCAACTATAAGACCTTTATTTCCTGTAACCCTCCCACCTTTGATAGAAAGAAAGGTGATAATGAGGCACATGCATGCTAAGTGAAGTAGAAGCCATTCTAGACGTTAGTGACTGTCATGAAAGGAATAAGGTTAGGTTTGCTATTCACTTGTTCAAATCTAAAGCCTTGTTTTGGTGGAGGGTACAAAAGCAAACCAAAGGTGAGGATCTAGCTCAGTGCTTAAGCTGGAAGGAATTCTCCGAACTCTCTTCACAATATTTCTGTCCACCAAGTGAGACGTACATGATTGAAATGGAATTTTTACACCTTAAGTTCGGAGATAAGACTTATCGGGAATATGTCACCAAGTTCAACGAAATGTCTAGATTGGTGCCTCATCAGGTAACAACAGAGGAGAATCGTATTAGGAGGTTTGTTTGTGGACTACCTTCAGAATACCGCACATTTATCAAGGCAACCAAACCAACCACCTATTCTGAAGCAGTAGAAGCTGGGGCAACCATCGCTGCTGAGATACAACAGAAGAAAACCCCAGACCCTACTCCAAAAAGGAAATGGGACAACTCCTAAGACCAGAGGAAGACCAACTACATGGATAATAAGAGGCAACGGGGACATAATGCTTTCGAATTCCCTGCACAAATTTTCATCAGTGGAACCAAAGATAATATCGTCAACATATATTTGAACAAGAATAGAGTGTTTGTTAACTTCTTTGGTTAACAGAGTCATGTCGATCTTCCCTCTGGTGTATCCATTTTGCAGCAAATACGAAGATAAGGTCTCATACCAAGCTCGAGGAGCTTGATGAAGTCCATAGAGAGCCTTATCCAATTTGTAGTATTTGTTGGGATGATGAGGGTCTTCAAAGCCCGGCGGTTGACAGACGTAGACTTCTTCCTTGATTTTCCCGTACAAGAATGCACTCTTTACATCCATTTGAAAGACTTTGAAGTTCTTGTATGAGGCGTATGCCAAGAAGATACGGATGGCTTCAAGTCGAGCAACTGGAGCGAATACTTCCTCATAATCAATACCTTCCTGCTGACGAAAACCCTAAACCACCAGACGAGCCTTGTTCTTGATCACCACACCACGTACATCCATTTTGTTGCGAAAAACCCATCTAGTTCCTATAGGATACTTCCCCTCAGGTAGATCCACTAGCTCCCAAACCTTGAGCTTTCTAAACTGAGATAGCTCGTCCTGCATGGCTTCAACCCAGCTTGCATCTCTGACTGCGTCCTCAATGCTGAAAGGTACTGTATGAGATAAGAATGCTGAGAGTGCGATATTGAGCTTATCTGCCTGATTTCTAGTGAGAACACCCTCAGAGATTGGTCCGATGATGTTCTCAATAGGATGATTCTTAGATGATTTAAATCCCATGTTCGGCTCTTCTTGAACTTGGGAAGGCAGATTTGAAAGGTGATCTACAGGGATTGATGAGCTGGATGGATCATTTACAGACTGTTGTGCTGAAGATGTTTCTTCTGAAATTGGAGTACTTTCAGGAAATTGTGTAGTCTCAACAGTCGCATCACCATTTGTGGATTGAAGAGGAACAATTGGATCAGCTACAAATGGAGAGAATCGGGTGGTGAAGGGTGCAACATCGTCTTCAGAAGAGTAAAGAGTATCATCGAGAGGAGAAGAAGCGGCTGCTTGATTGTCAGATGTTAGTTCTTCAATGATACTGAAATTGTTGAAAACAACATCCACGTCAAAGAACCAGTCAGGACCGGCTCCATGTATCAAGTTGACCCAGATGATATAGAGGAAATGGATCTGAAATGGCAGATGGCTATGATCACTCTGAGGGTGAAGAGATTTCAAGATAGAACCGGTCGAAGAGTTGGAATGGGAAAAGCGGGCTTTGATAAGTCAAAGATTAGATGCTACAACTGCAAGACTCTTGGGCACTTCAAGTATGAGTGCCCTACTCTAAATCAAGCAGAGATCAAGCCGGCAAAAAGAATGGTGGTGATAATTGATGGAAGGGAAGCAATTCAACAGAAGGCGTTGGTGGTTGAGGACTTTGATTGGGGAGAGGAGGCTGCTACGGTTGAAGCTGATGTGAACAAGGCATTGATGGCCAAAATCTGTACCAAATCCACACACGGTGTGAATTCTCTGGAAGGGTCGTCAGCTGAAATGCCAAAGGGTGGAATGCTAGAGAATGCGGGTCTGAAAGGAGTGCTGGTGGTCGATAAGGGAAAAGAAGCCGCTTCTGAGGAAGCACTCGTAGCCGAGAAGACTTCCACCAGCAAAGCAGATGAGAAGCCGCAGAACGTGCCCAAGACAGTTGAGGAAAGAGATCTGATAAGTATTCCTCTTGAAATAAAATCAAAGCTGTGCTCACCAAGGTGTGTTACAGCTGTTGCTTACTGTTTGTCTCACAATAGGAAAATTTTAAGAGAGATGGATGACATCCGAAAAATCAACACTGAAATGAAAGAAAATGAGTTGGCATATCAGCGAAAGTTAAATGCAACTATGTTGTAGTGTTTAAAAGCTTAAGGTTTGATAAATGCACACCAGTTGCTTGATGGAATGCTTAAACCAAACTAAGAGATTTGGTGTTGTGGAACTCGATGGTTGATGGGTATGTGAAGGTTGGTGATATGGGGTTGGCTCATGGGTTGTTTGATAAAATGAGTGAGAGGAATGTGGTGTCGTGGAATGTGTTGATGAAGGGGTATTTGGATGGGAAGAGTCCGGGAATGTTTTGAAGTTGCTTAGGAGGATGGGTGGGATGGGTGGTGAGTGGAATGATACGACGGTTGTTTGTGTGGTTACGACTTGTGGGAGGTCGTGTAGGTTGAAAGAGGGGAGGTCTGTTCATGGAGGGATGATTCGGATGTCGGTGAATGTGAGTTTGATTATTGACACGGCTTTAATCCATATGTATTGTAAATGTGGGAGACCGGATGTTGGTCAGGTTATTTTTGATAGAATGTCGGTTAGGAATTCAGTGTGTTGGAATGCGATGATTTTGGGGCAGTCGATACATGGGGACCCAAAACATGGGCTTAGGCTATTTGAAAACATTAATGTAATAATCAACATCTAAACTTTTGTAGTGTTTATGAATGTTTTGTAGGTGGACTATATTCTTGGAGACAACCCAATAGCAACAAGTTATATGGTTGGTTATGGGAAAAACTACCCGTGAGAAGTACATCATAGAGGTTCATCAATTGTGTTGATTAAGGTTAATCACTTAATCCTTCATTTGTGCTACATGGTATAACTGAAAAGCAAGCAACCGAATCCTTCTAACCGTGCTATTGTTGGTGGGCCGAATGCATACGACAATTTTGCTGATCAAAGAGAAAACTATCAGCAGACTGAGCCTGCTACATATAACATTGCACCACCTCTTGGAGTATTGGCTAGACTGCATGATGGTTATAATGGTTAGGAAAAATTACAGAATTCGTCCATTAAGTTTACCTCGTTTTTCAGTGCTTGTCCTTTCACGTTTCAGTTGCTGAGATTCATCCTTAACGATCTAAAATGTTACACCCACTGTCCTAAGGCACTAACCCAGTTAAAAATTTCAGTTAACTTTGGTCATGTGCCTTGCACATGAGGGTAAGTTGGTAATTTAAACCATCTCCACCACCACCCACTATTATACCCTTCCACCTTCTTCTCCAACCAACCCACCCACCCACCCACCACCACCACCTTTCATCAGTCACGCTCGTCTCTATCCCCCACCCTTCATCAGTCATCACTCTGTTCACACGCAAAATAATTGATGAACATATCCAGATCACAATAATCATCAACATGATTCCTAGCATCTCGTGGTTCGTTAATCATTCCTTCTTCTACACTCTCTTCCAATATGTCGGTCATTATTTTTACTATTAATCTGCAACTGTTAAAAAAATGAAAATCCATTCCAGTTTAACGGGTGGTCCAAATGGAGAACAGTTTAAGAAGCTTAATTAGATAAGTTCCATGTTCCAGGAGGTTTTGAAAACACCTCAAGGCTTGACTTTTATGATTATTATTATTATTATTGTTGTTGTTGTTGTTGTTGTTGTTGTTGTTGTTGTTGTTGTTGTTGTTGTTGTTGTTGTTGTGGCAGAGGAGAGAGGAGATGGTGAGGAGGGAGGGTGGCGGTGGAGATGATGGTGGTGGTGGAGGAGGAGATGGTTGAAATTACCCACTTACCCTCATGTGCAAGGCACATGACCAAAGTTAACTGAAATTTTTAACTGGGTTAGTGCCTTAGGACAGTGGGTGTAACATTTTTTATCGTTAAGGATGAATCTCAGCAACTGAAACGCGAAAGGACAACCACTGAAAAACGAGGTAAATTTAAAAAATGAATTCTGTAATTTTTCCTAATGGTTATAAACCAGCTTCTTCCTGGTACATTATTAATTTAATATAATTTTGTTTTAATTAACATGTTTCTTAATGTTTTCAATCTTTTCTTAATCTTATAGTTAACTTGTTTTGCAGTTAAAATCCCTCATGCTAATAGAGACTTGACCATTTGACTTTTTACCCAATATCCATTTCATTTACGTTAATAAAAAATGAAAATGGTGAAGAAATTGCGTAGGGTGTTCCTAATCACTTGAATCGTGTACAAAAATACTTATTTATAATCTCATCTATTACTTGCGTTGTGATCTTCCCTTTTCTTATTATCACATATGCCGAATACTACACACAACCACACTTTGACAACCAAATTTTGGTTAACGGTTAAGGTTTACTCACCCTTACAACATAGTATGTATCCTCGGTCTCTCTTTCTAACATAACACAACCAAAATCTGACAACCAAATCAAAACACTCACAACTTAGCTAACCCCGCTGCAATGCGCGGGTTCCTGCTAGTAAGAAGACAATACGTAGTGCATGACAATTGAGTTATGTCATGAAGAAGCCAAGCTAGCACACATGACAACTTAGTCCCACATCGCTTCAGAAGAAATTAATTCCCTCAACTCACCTTTATAAATAGAAGTACCTATGAGGAATTTAGAGTATTAGTTTCTTTTTACGGGAACGCTCTAGTATAAGAGAATCCCGAGCCTATGATATCCCGTTGAGTGTTGTTATTAGTCGTTTTTTGAGTACGAGTAGGAGCCTGAGTAGGGAGACTCTACAACGACTTGTCGTAGATAGTTAGAGGTATGCTCTCGTTTAAGTTTATGCTTTGTCAATTATTAATTTTCGTAGTAGTGGTAGTTTAGTATTATTATTTTTAGGCATTAGGATTATTATTAGGGGTGGGTATTGGGTAGCCTAGCCTTAGTTAGGCATGGACCAATCACCCATGCTTAAACAAGGTAGCATTAACCAATATCCAACCATGATAATAACTAGTTAGGTGAACCATTACCTAATCTAGGGTCATGTAACTGTATCAGGACCCTGAGATAGTACTGATTGGGATAGCAAGTGTTAAGCAACTATTAAACAAGTGAGTTCTATGAATATTTTCAAATGTGAGCATGCTTGTCCAAATTGGTAATTGTTAATATTGCACTCATGACTGTTAGTACGCATGTATATAATATGAATTTGAACATTAATACACATGATATTTGTGGAACCCTTATACATGCTACTACGGTGGGATTTGTCGGTATTACACCTGTGTGTAATGGGCATTTACTTGTATGAGATGTTAGTCACAGGCTCGGTGAGGGAGACACTCAGTAAGGGTGTGGAGTGATTGTCACAGGCCTGGTGAGGGAGACACCCAGTAAGGGTGTGGAGTGACATTGGGTTATGACATGGGCAGGTACAAGTCATGAATGATGAAATGATGTGTTTTGTAACTTGTGTATATTCATGAACTCACCAGCATTGTCAGACGTCGTTTTAAGCATGTGTCACAGGTAGTGATGGCTAGTTCTTGTGCATGCAGTTTATCATGAAGCTACTGGACCAGTGGAATAGGATATGCTAGTTCGTGTGGTTTGATATGAAAGTTATATCTTTGGTTAAGAATAGTTGGTGAAGTTTGAACTTTTTAATTTCCATCTTTTGTATCCTACAGTTTAGGTTAATAAAATAAGTGTTTCTCTTATAAGTTGGTATCAATTAAGTATGGTGCATCCTTATCTGGGTGTGGGCGTCACAATTAAAGACTATCCTAGCAAGACGCTAAATATGCTGGAAAAAACCCAAAACATTACATGTACGTTAAAGGGATCTTGAGCCACTCGATCCATTTTATATATCATTTATGAGTTCTACTACTATACCAATGAAAAGAGAATTCATTTGGCACTTCCTTTAGAAGGCCACTCGCATATGTTTAATATTTTGTTCAATAAATCAAAGAGGTCGGATCTCTTTCCGAAGGAACGATCAGCCCCATCCACACAACTAAGGACCATAAACGGCCTACCAAATAGCAACTTCCGGAAAAGTGAGACTTCGGTTGATCATTACATCACTACTAGAAAACTGCTAACTTTGCTACCCCCACTACAAAAAAATGCCATTTAGTGACATACAAAAAGTGCCACAAAAAAACAAAAAAAGTGCTACTAAAGGGACTTGAAGGAATGTGCGGCACACAAAAAAAGTGTCACTAGAAGTGCTGACGCTAAAGCCTTTTAATGACACTTTTTTAATGTGTCGCACAAAGTTTTTAGGTTTTTAGTGACACTTTTTTTTGCCACAATAAGTAATCCTAGTTACATATCCATACTAGTTTTAGTGACACAAATTTTGTGTAAGTAAAACTTCTAGTTGAAATTATGTATTATTTTTAGTGCCACAAAATCACATTATTTACAGAATGAAATATAAAATAAAAGTTCAATAAATTTGTAAATGTAGACATTCTAATATTATAACTTCAATAATAAGTTCGATCCGAAACATATGTCAAACATTAGCAAAACATTGCGTAATAAGTAACATTCCAAATGTTTACACCAGTCTAAACTTTCTTTTGGGTGAGAATTTCACTATCATACAACTTAGCTCCAAAGCTTCTCATGATATCTACCATGTCATCAACTATGTAAATAAGCAGACTCTTGCATGAAGAATTTTCAAGATGTAACTGTACAAGTTCTTGTATAACTTCCTCAACCTGTAAACAATATGGTTTAGATGGTTAACTCACATGTTTCAACATGATCAATGAGCCAATTTATATTCACTAGTATGATAAATAGTTACAACTAGTATTTTGCACCCGCGCTTCGCTACGGAAACACGACTTGACGCTTCTTGGGGGTCGACCCGTTAACAGACATATTGACAAATATAAGAGATAATTAAAATGATAATAATATATTTTCTGTTTTTTACCTGTATGTGTGCTATTGTACATATGAGCCATTTAAAACCTTAGGTATTCAAAAGTATGTCGGTCACACCGTTATGGCTATTTAGCAATCTTTTTCCTGTTGATAGATTTTCTCCTGCTGTTAGAAACAGCAAACAATCAGGGATATTTAATATGACATCTTCAAATGCTAATGCTAATGTAAATGTAAATGCTTTTGTACCTGCTGGATGCTAATGTTTTTGGGACTTGGTTGATGGTGTTGAGGTAAGCGGTGGGGTGCTATGGCGGAGGCGCGCGCCTCAGGTGAAAAGCAACTGAAATTTTGACAAAAAAGCGTCTGAGGCGCGCGCCTTTGGGAAAAAGGATAGGCGCAAAGCCCTGAGACGCCCTAGGCTGCACCTTGCGCCTAGGCACGCTTTTTAAAACTCAGGTCGAGGTTGGTTCAAGTTTGGGTGTGGTTGTATAAGTTGTGGTTAAAAGGGACACCAAATAAAAATAAGATGGAAAAAAGTAACTCGTCTATGTTCTTGTGTTTCAGATGTTCTGGTTTGGTTAAAGTACGCTATGTTTAATTGGGTTCGGCACTTCGGCCAGGTCGGGTGTAGTTTAATAGGGCTTCTAGTCGTTGCAGGTTATGCTCGGCTGTTAGTGTTCAAGTAAGTAAGGTGATGTTCACTCAAGTCTGGTTGTTTAGGGTAGGTTTCAATAGTCCATTATGTTTAAACATGACACCAAACTAATTTATTCAAATTAAAACTCTAATCTATTGAAACTAAAACTCTAATATATTCAAACTAAAACTTTAATCTATTTATAATAGTATATAACCAACACATTTTTAAATTAAAAAAACGTTCAGATACTAAATGGCATAAGCCAACAGGCCCAAATCACATGTAAAAACTCCATTTGGATGACTGGTGAACGTATTGAAGGTGGATTATTTCCAACAAATAAGCCTAGTGGAAATTTGTAATACATTCACAACACTCTTAGCTATATGTTGACACTATGATTCCAGGATCATTTAGTCTGATTCTTACCTGTTGAACATATTGAAGGTGGATTATTTCCAACAAATAAGCCCGGAGAAAATTTCTAAACACCCAGATATTCATGTTTAGGTACACTATTCTAAAGATCATCAGCTAAATATGAGTTGCTTAAAATAAACAGCACTAATACACCATTAGTCTGATTCTTACCTGTTAGAACTTATAGCAAAAATTTGATGTCCTAATGTGTTAGTTTTAGTCCCAAAATAAGCCATATATATACGCTGGTATGCATTTAGAACCCATTTGTCTTCTTGAGTAGATTAATGTAGTATATTTGTAACATTGTATGGTCTAGTAAAATTTAATGAATTGTCGCAACTCATCATGAAAAGTTGCAATCTTCCATTATATTAGCAACGCTAGGGAAATAAAATCCTTTTAGAGAAACTGTGTTACACAGGCCTCAATCTCACTTTTAAGACTTGCTTCTTTACTACAATTTATCAGGTTTAATGAGTTGCTTTTGTTCTTAACAAATTTAATGGTTTAAAAATCAAAAAGAACAATTTCAAGTATTAATGTATTATACCACCTTACCTTTAAGAAAGCTCCCCAGCCTGGACATCAGACCTTCCTAGTAGAACCTGCATTCAAATAATAACATTTTTATGTGTTTAATTCTTTTTATTTTAGTTGAATTGTTGGTTGAAAAAAGAACACAATTACCCGTTGTTGCTGTTTGAGGAGAAGCTTCATATTCCTACATTCGTAGTTATCACCGCTTTGGCCTGGAATCCCTAGAGTACCATCGCCACACCTGGAAGCTCAAATAAATAGGTTTCAGCTACAAATATAAATTTCATTTAGCAAATCTATTCTCTTATTTACCGGTAGTAGAGAAATTGTATGCCTTAAAACGTGTGTATGATTGAAAGTTATTAGAACAAAGTACATAAAAATGAATAGCCAATCCAGCAATTTCAGCATACGTCAGGGTCACATTCTCTACCAGCAGCAAAGCACGGGCATTGACGACTTCTACACTGGCTTTTAGCACAATGGCATCCTCGAAAACAAGTTTTGCATGTTTTCAGGCATCTAGTCATATAATATAAATATAAAATATAATAACAATGAAAACGTTAACTAAAATCCCAATTCTTGAAGTTTCACTTATTATTAAGAGAGTATGTAGCTAATTTACACCAAATACAAGATGTTAAAAAGATTTGACTACATACCTGTTGTCTCCTGGCAACTATAAGACTGTCTCCAATACAGTGCCTGTAGCTAATTTACAGGAAGTTTAACCATCAAATGTCATCAAATAAATTCAAAGATAGGTAATTAGGCATTAGCCAATAAACATAACTATATAAATTATAACACATCAAAGTTTATCCAGTACCTTGCACCTTGCCCAATTACTTTTGACCAACTCTTTGAGGATTTATAATCATGATACAGGAATAATCAACCTAGTAATATACTCACTAATTTAATCGAGCAAGTTATATCTAATGAATGTTAAACACATTCAAATGCATTAAAATAGAATCGGATTACATATACATTTTTCATTTTTGCAGTGTATGCATCTTCTAATACCTTAAAAACACAAATCAGTGCCTAAAATCCGGAATAAAAATAAATTTAATGCTTTTTGGAGACAAGAATAAAATGCAATTTAGCAGCCCTGATGATAGACATATCATCAAACAGTTGGTGAGCATGTTGTTTGTAAACAAATAATTTATCTACAAGATGAATTAAAGAACAATGAAGAACTAAAATAGAACTACTTGCGAGACATAAGTATTAAGAATACCTTAGAACCAACTCCATTGTTGCTTCCGTAGAACCCCTTTATAACTTTGATTTTGGTCGAGTTTTGGAAGAGAAAAAGAACAAGTAGTCGAATGGCAACAGAGAATAAGATGCATTGAAAAAGAAAAATAGGTCTAGAAGAAGAAGAAGGAGTGGTCGACCATTCGCCCTCTACGGAGCCAACATAGGGTTTCATGAAAGAAAAGGAAGAGAGCAGTTTGAGTTTTGTAATTCGTGTGAGGGAAATTAGTTTTGGAATTAAGAGGGAACATAGATTAAGAAGGTGGGAATATCAAAATTTTGGGTAAATTTCAAAATTTATTTTAATTCGACTCATGGTTAATTTTTTTGGGATGTCTTGTTGTAGTCGCACGAAATGATTTGCTGAAAAAAAAAGTAAATTTCTGGGCGATTGAGTTAAAAAGCCTAAAAGAAAGGTTTTTGAGCAGGGTTTTTTTAGCTTTGGACGTTATTTAAGATCTGAGATGAAGATAAGAAAAAGGTTTTTTAGGTAGGAAATGAAATTTGGGTGTAAAATTTGGTCAAAATTTTTTAAGTGATTACGTTATTTTTTTTTCTTATATATAATTGAGCTAGGTTTTATTAATATATATGTATACACATGTATTTACCTATAATTTTAAACCCATAATTTTAATTTTAACTTAGTGAAATTTTTTGTGAGTAATTTTTTTTTTTTAGTGAAAAAACGTTGGAAATATTTAGCGGCATATAAGTAAAAGCCATAAATGGGTATGTTGCGTAAAAGTGGCACACTTAAAGCGCCATTAAAAGATTAATTTTGTGTCATATGTGATATATGCCATTAAAACTATGAGTCAAGCAAATGTAGCACACATAAAGTGCCACTAAAACACTATCTTAGTGACACAAAGTTAAATGACACTAACCATTTGTAACATTAAAAGCTTAATTTTATGGCATAAATAATAAAATGCCACTAAAACTATGGATCAACCAGATGTAACACACATAAAGTGTCACTAAAGCCTTGTATTAGTGGCACAAAAGCTAAATGCCATTAAAAGTGTGCCACTAAATGACATTTTTTTTGTAGTGTCCGTTTGTGGGAAATGTGTAGGAAACGCCCTTTTCTCACAGATTTCCCACATAAGTGAGTTGTAGGAATAAGGCCCGTAGGAAAACTCTTCTGACGCATTTCCCACAAAATCACCTACAGCTTTCCCACAAATATTTTTCGTCGGAGAATAACTTTAATTTCCCACAAAGTTCCTACGAAATACTTATTTTTAAAAATTTTGTTTCCTACACATTACCAACAAATTGTATTTCCTTTTCTTACAAAGTACCTACGATTTTTTTTTTCTATCCTACACTTTTCCGACTAATTTCTAGTTTTGTTTCCTACACATTACCAACAAATTATATTTCCTTTTCCTACAAAGTACCTACGGATTTTTTTTCTATCCTACACTATTCCCCCTAATTTCTAGTTTTGTTTCCTGCACAAAGTTTTATCCTACTAACGAGAAATACAAGATGATAAAAAATATGATTCAAAAGCACCATTGATCAACATATATTCGAAACATGTTTTCAGTACAAACCACCAAAACAAGTAGCATAGATTCGAAACCTGTTTTAAGTACAAAACACCTTTGCTAAACATAAAGACCCGAAATACTTAAAAAACTACAACTAATGACTGACAGGCTGCTGGAGTTTTCTCATAAAATCCTCAAATTGTTTTTGCCTCCTTTCTTCGTTTTCTTTCATTTCTTTTTCCATTTGTTGCACTTTTTGCTCCAACTCATGTCTAGCATCCCTTTCATTTGCAATCTCGTTTTCCATTTCATCTCGAACTCTTTGAACCTAAAAGGTATAAAGGGTTCAATTTGCATAAGTTGATTATAAATTGGTTAAAGTTAGTTACTTAGGTAGCCATATATAAAACTAAAAAAGGTGCACAAGGTCCAATTAGCATGAGCAAATTATAAAACTTTTAAATCCAAAAGGCAGGTTCCTTGTCATTGTGTGACATCTTATTTAACTTATTCAGATCCAAAAAGGGTTTAATGTTGCATATATTTTCTTGAAACCTTTTAAGTAAAAAAGGTTTTTTATGCTGCATAACTTGATTTTGTTTGACTTATAAACAATTCATTTTTAATATCTCATCCTCACTATCTAAACTCTAGGGAAACAAATTACTAGCCATATTAAACAACTAGAAGATACAAAATGCATGCTTCTTAATCTTCACCTTGTAACTAAATCCATCAATTTCAACCCTAAAAATAATATCTTAGATCTCAAAAGTCAAAGCACACTACAATCTCCACCAACTAAGAGTCAAAATTCAAGACTAATATATTCCATACATTTATAAAATTTTAGTAGTTTATCAAATATCGCTACCTTGACCAGATTTGCAGTACTTTATTAAGAAGAAAATAAACAATACCTCTTCTTGGGACCTTAGGGCATCAAGATATAGTTTAGATCCGGTAGATGTAGACGGTTTCCTGGTTACCACATGATGTGTCGTAAAACACATCTATTCTCCTATGTAATTTGAGTTATAATCTAGTCTTTTGTATATAGTTTTTAGTAGTTTTAGGCGTGTATTTGTTTGTTTGTCTATTTTTATCATTGTATAGTTTTTATTAGTTTTTTGTACTCTTAGTACTCGTTTTTATTATTTTATAGGTGTTCGTGGAAAATGAGCTCAAAAAGAAAGAATTTTAATTGAGACACGAACACTTGAGAGCATGTGTTCATGGACCTTGAAGCGTAAACGAGGAACTTTGGTCGAGCCAAGAACACCTAAGATGTGAGCATGGGATGATTATAAATAATAATAATAATAATAATAATAATAATAATTAATAATAATAACAAAAATAATGGTCAATATGACCATCTCATGGTCACGAGATGTGGGCCAAAATAAAATCATAAAAAATAGGGCTCTATTACTTTTGAGGCGGTGGACATTCATATTATGAAGCAACAGATCTATAATCTATAACTTATAATAAAAGAATTAAAAAATTGATAAGTTGTCATTCAATGAAGGTCTAAGAAAGTCATTTTAATGACATGACATTCAATGAGACATTCTCCTCCTTGAGTGTGCCATGTGTCATGCCATGTGGCAAATAAAAAATAAATAAATAAAAATATAAAACCTAATCTACTAAATTTAAATTGAGTTATTTTAGAAAAAAAAATTTAAAAACAAATTTAAATTTTTCTCTCTTATGTTTCCTCCCATAATTTTTAAACATTAATATCTTTTAGATACGAGATTTTTAAAGAAAAAAAATTACACCAAATTAACGAGCGTTTTATTATCTTTCCAACGAATACCATAGTGCTATATAAAAAACGGAGAAAAAAATCGACTATTTTTTGTGGGGTTTCGTTCATACAGGAAAAAAACACAAAGTGTTCAGGTTATTCATTAATAATGTTTTTTCTTTTAAACCAGATTCTTATCTACGATGTTGAAATTCAGCCCAATCGCCATGCATTCATTGGAATTTTACTCTTTTAAGGATGCATAGGTATCCTTCATCAAGAGAAACTAGGAGAAAGAATCGCGCAACACTGCAACACATAGTGTCACCTTATAGCAAGGTTATTTTTTTATTTATTTAATTACAAGAGTAATAATTATTAATATTAGTATTATTAGAATTGTTATATTTTTCAACCTTGGGACGCTTCCGGGATAAAAGCTAGTATTATATATTCTGAGAAAGCGTGACAATATTATTATCGTGGGGAACACAGACAGCCACCAAAGTCGACAGAAGGTCACGAAGCAACATATTCTTTCGACAGTAGGAGGATTTTTGGAGACGGAGAAGGTCTCGGGTGCACTAAAGATTAATTATTTGAAGACCCGGTGGTTTGTTTACTTCGTTTATATTATTAGAGACATGTTTATTATTGTGTTTCAAGAATTTTTGACTATGTTTCTGATTTTAATTATGAACTAGACTTTTATGGTTGCTTAGGTTTATGAACTAGACACGTTTTATGCAGTATTTAATGATTTTTGGTTTTTAATTTTGATGTGTAGAATTACATGATTTTAATTTTATTGTTGGATTTGATATATGTGTGTTGGTGTTGATTTTATTTAAAGTTTGTTTATTGGTTTTGTGGAACTAGGCATGTAGAGATATGATGTGTTGCAAAACACATCTCTTTTCCTATGTATTTTGTATATTATTTGGTCAGGTTTTTAATCGTTTCATGTCGTTTTTATTATGTATTTATTATTTTAATTATTTTATAGGTGTTTGGAGAAAATGAGCTTAAAAAGAAAGAATTTTAATTGAGACACCAACACTTGAGAGCAGGTGTTCATGGACGTTAGAGCGTAGACGAGAAACTTTGGTTAAGCCAAGAACACCCGAGTCTAGAGCACTGAGTATAATACTATAATAATAATAATAATAATAATAATAATAATAATAAAATTAAAATATGGACTTCTAGTCCATTTACGTAAGACAAAGAAAACAAAAAGAAGGGCCATGATTTTGGAGAAAAAAAATAAACCCTACGTGGAGGATATTCTTATTGGAAGGCATCATATTGAGGAGATTATTATTTTTTACGAAATAAAACAGCCGCCAAGGGCAGATACAGTCACAGCGAGAAAGGAGGATAATTTTCAAGGAGAGAAGAATTGGCACTATTGGTGAAGGCTTGGGTTTGTTTGTCTAAAACATTAGTTTTGGTTTATGATTACTTTGTGTTTTCAACTACTCGATACTATGTTTTATTATTATCTTGAACCCATGTTTTTATTGCTTTCCATGACTATGAATAGCTAAATTATTTTAGCCACCTAGGTTTGACATGACGACTTTTTGATTTTGGTTTATGTTTTGGATTTGGATTTTATAGTTGGATTTATGTTTTAGTAAGAAACTTGTTTATGATTCTATGATGTGTGTGCGTACTTTTTACTAATTTATGATCTTTTGATGTTCCACGAGTGTCTTAGTGAATGTCTTTCATGTTTGGATGCTTGTTAGAATTACTTGCTTTGTGCTTGTAATTTACTTTATGGTTTTAGGCCTGAATTCCATAGGAACATTGATTGTGAGTTTAGAGGTAATTAGTATTCTTCCTACTCTTGAGACCGAGAGGTGATAGGTAGTCAGATTTGTCTTTGGTGCTAGAGGTTTAGGCTAGAAACGCTGAGAGATCAGGTTTTCCTAGGTTCTCTAGTATTATTTGCCTATCTGTGTCATAGATTGACTTTACAGGTTACTCCTTGCACTTTAGGGTGTAATGTGATTGGAGAGTGAGAAATCTAAACCAGTCTAGCGAGTACTTTAGCATAGTTAGTGAGACCGAGAGGTGATCTAACCAATCAGTGAGATTAGTAGTCTTTAGGATTCCTTTTCGGTCAGTCTTGGTAAATGATCCGAGAGCCACTAGGATACTAGAGGTGAATATTATAAGATCCTGATTGCCAACATAGTTTCCAAAGCCGGGGCAGTTCCAATTTCATTAGTAGGATTCGATACCTAGGTGGTTGCCCTTCCCATCTCTAATTTCCTCCTTAGTGATCCTCTACTATCTATTAATTTAAGTCTTTTAATTTATTTGCTTTAGTAATTAATTAATATAAAAAATCACAAAAAAAATCCGATTTGCTAGGCTAGGCGTCAATAGAGGTCTAGTACCGAGAGTCGCCACATTGTGTCCACGGATCGATATTCCGGACTTACTTGCTCTGCTACACTGCGACCGGTGCACTTGCCGTTAGTGTGTGGTTCAGCGGGTTTTTCCATTTTTAAAATTGACCCGAATTTATTTAATACACAATTTCACACATCAAGTTTTTGGCGCCGTTGCCGGGGACACAGTGCGCTTTCGAGGACGACCCGAGTCGGGGATTTAGTCATTTTGTAGATAATTTTATTCTTCTTTATTTTATTATTTATTTCTTTTTAGTTAAAATTTTTATCTATTATATCTTTTCTATCTGGTGCCGTGATTTGTTTGTTTAGTGTCTGTTTGCAGTGAGATTTTTAGGATGCCAGATGCTAGTGGAAGAAAGACTGTAGCAGACTACATAAGAGAGCGCGACCAGGCTGGTAACAATGAAGAAGGCATCTACGCACAAATGCAAAATCACTATATGCCTGTTTGGAGGGAGCCCGATAGTTTTCTTGCCCCTTCAGTACCAAGGATCTTTGTAAATTGGTATGAAGGGGAAAATCCATACTTACAGCCATTTGATATCACTCCAGAACCGGAGACGATAATGGACGAAGAAGTCCCACCTCCGGTCCAACAAGAGCCCATTGAAGATGATTTGAGTGATAGTGAGGTTGAAGAAGATGTCGGGTTGATTGAAGAAGTTAGTGAGAAGGAGAACAAGATGGAAGATGAAGAAGAAGAATATATGCATATACCATCTTGGGAGGACGAGTTTGGTGATGAGTTGGTTAATTTACCAACTTTTGAAGAAGATGAATTTGACCCTGTTGGCGATCTGTTATTTTTAGAAACTTTACTTACAGGGAAGCCAACAACGGAGATCAATACACCAAACGAGGAAAAAGTGGAAGAGGTGGTAACAAAGAAGAAGACCAAACCACCTCGTCACAGTCAGGATTGCCGGCCCGTGCTGCCACCATCACGGGAGAAGGTTCACAGTCACAAGGACCAACATCAAATGCCACATACAAGGTTTGGTCCAGGTAAGTGTAAGAATAGGTGCTCTGACCCGTTTGAATTTTTCAAACGTTATTCTAGATTCACCATTCGTTTTTTGACGAACAATGGTGAACGATCTGAATTAAACGGGTTGGATAAAGGGTGGATAAAAGAGAAGCCACCTGATTGAACTTGGGTTAAAACCCAAGTGTAGAGTTTTGTATCATCATTTGCCAGGTATGTTTTTATTTTATTTTATTTTCATTCTTCTTTATTTTTTTTTATATATATTTAATTTCTAGTTTATTGAGTCGTGTGGGATTGCCTTGGCCCTTTTCGCTGTTGGATCTCCCCCGCCCGTACTCAATCTCCATTCGGGTGGGGTCGATCTTAAAATTATTTTTTGTAAACAGGCGTCTCACTTGTCATTGAGTCATTTTACTTTTATTTTCTTTTTAGTCTATTTTTGCAGGATTTCGACTATGGCCGCGAAGGAAATGCTATACGGCTGTAGATGATGGACGGACGGGACACTTTCTGCAAACTATCGCCACATTTTCCAGGGGAGTTCGTTCCATTTATTTTGTTGTTATTATATATTTTTTTTCGTATTTTTGCATTTTTATTTTTAGTCTGCGTTGTATCCTGGAGCACATTGAGGACACTGTGCCTTTCTAAGTGTGGGGATGGGAAACTTCGTTTTTATTTCGCTTAGTTGTAGGTTGAGTCAACAAAAAAAAAAAAAGTTAAAAACAAAAAAAAATAAATTAAAAAACGAAAAAAAAAAAGTTGGTTTGGTGTTAGTCCCGATCCTTTTTGCGCGTAGTAAGCGAGCCTTTTCAATGTAATACGTCGGTTAAAAGCGGGGTCGATTGTCGGGTTACGGGTCTTAACATATGTTTCTTTAAGTTGCGGGATAGTAGGCTTGACTGAGTTGTTTTTCTGAAATAAAATGTTTGGGGTGCCTGGGATAGTGGATCAAGCTGGATGGTTAACCAGTTTTGCACTTGTTAGTATCGGTAACCCATATTTCCACATGACAGTGAGTTTTGAGCCTTTAAATATTATATATAAATATTCACTATTTCGTTTCATGTGTGATATACCGACTTTGTTGCATTATTTTAGAACTTGTGCGTTTTGATGCATTTTGAGACCATAAGCCTAGACTTGACACAAATATGATAGAGGCATTAGGATTACCCATTTTTGTTTAGCCTTTTCGATTGTTCTTGTTATTTGACCCGTTTCACCATTTTTACCTTTAGAAGCCACTTTGAGCCTAAACCTTTCGTTTGTCACCCATTTTATTTTATATTGATTACCGGATTGTATATATTTATATAATGTGAAAAAGAAAAAATATATCAGCATAAAGAGTAGCTGACAAAAAAAAAAAAAAATAAATAACTGAAAAAAAAGAGAAAGTTATATGAAAAAGAAAGAAAAAAATATAGAATAAAGGTTGTGGGTCGAGAGGACCAAAGAGTTAAAGTTTATATATTCATCGTTTATCCGGTTTACCTCTTATTTTTCTTTTTAGCCAATTTTTCCCAACAAAATACCCTACCTTTAACCCTTACCTACCCTTTCAAAGTCCTCTTGATTTGTGTTAGTGTTAGCAATTTGGTGGAAATTTGATTGACGTACAAGCTTATGATAATTTTGCTTCATAGTTCGGTTTTGAGAGATTCACTCCAAATAAATATATAACCGAGAGATGAGTGATATTGTGAGGGGTGCTTATAGGTGCATAGTCGGTTGCTTGAAGGTAAGTGAAGCTTGACTAGGTAGGCCTTGTTTTTAAAAATGTATCATCTTAACTAGTCAGCCTTTTGAACGATGTAAGTCTTGTGAAACCGCTATGCTTGTTGATTTCATAACCTGCTTTTGACCCTGTTTGATGCTATCGTTTTTGTTAAGTGCTTTGTTGAAAATGTTGTTTGGGATTTTGTATAATTCTTTTTCGGGACGCAAAAGTTTTAAGTGTGGGGATGTTTGATGTGTTGCAAAACACATCTCTTTTCCTATGTATTTTGTATATTATTTGGTCAGGTTTTTAATCGTTTCATGTCGTTTTTATTATGTATTTATTATTTTAATTATTTTATAGGTGTTTGGAGAAAATGGGCTTAAAAAGAAAGAATTTTAATTGAGACACCAACACTTGAGAGCAGGTGTTCATGGACGTTAGAGCGTAGACGAGAAACTTTGGTTAAGCCAAGAACACCCGAGTCTAGAGCACCGAGTATAATACTATAATAATAATAATAATAATAATAATAATAATAATAATAATAATAATAATAATAAAATTAAAATATGGACTTCTAGTCCATTTACGTAAGACAAAGAAAACAAAAAGAAGGTCCCATGATTTTGGAGAAAAAAAATAAACCCTACGTGGAGGATATTCTTATTGGAAGGCATCATATTGAGGAGATTATTATTTTTTACGAAATAAAACAGCCGCCAAGGGCAGATACAGTCACAGCGAGAAAGGAGGATAATTTTCAAGGAGAGAAGAATTGGCACTATTGGTGAAGGCTTGGGTTTGTTTGTCTAAAACATTAGTTTTGGTTTATGATTACTTTGTGTTTTCAACTACTCGATACTATGTTTTATTATTATCTTGCACCCATGTTTTTATTGCTTTCCATGACTATGAATAGCTAAATTATTTTAGCCACCTAGGTTTGACATGACGACTTTTTGATTTTGGTTTATGTTTTGGATTTGGATTTTATAGTTGGATTTATGTTTTAGTAAGAAACTTGTTTATGATTCTATGATGTGTGTGCGTACTTTTTACTAATTTATGATCTTTTGATGTTCCACGAGTGTCTTAGTGAATGTCTTTCATGTTTGGATGCTTGTTAGAATTACTTGCTTTGTGCTTGTAATTTACTTTATGGTTTTAGGCCTGAATTCCATAGGAACATTGATTGTGAGTTTAGAGGTAATTAGTATTCTTCCTACTCTTGAGACCGAGAGGTGATAGGTAGTCAGATTTGTCTTTGGTGCTAGAGGTTTAGGCTAGAAACGCTGAGAGATCAGGTTTTCCTAGGTTCTCTAGTATTATTTGCCTATCTGTGTCATAGATTGACTTTACAGGTTACTCCTTGCACTTTAGGGTGTAATGTGATTGGAGAGTGAGAAATCTAAACCAGTCTAGCGAGTACTTTAGCATAGTTAGTGAGACCGAGAGGTGATCTAACCAATCAGTGAGATTAGTAGTCTTTAGGATTCCTTTTCGGTCAGTCTTGGTAAATGATCCGAGAGCCACTAGGATACTAGAGGTGAATATTATAAGATCCTGATTGCCAACATAGTTTCCAAAGCCGGGGCAGTTCCAATTTCATTAGTAGGATTCGATACCTAGGTGGTTGCCCTTCCCATCTCTGATTTCCTCCTTAGTGATCCTCTACTATCTATTAATTTAAGTCTTTTAATTTATTTGCTTTAGTAATTAATTAATATAAAAAATCACAAAAAAAATCCGATTTGCTAGGCTAGGAGTCGATAGAGGTCTAGTACCGAGAGTCGCCACATTGTGTCCACGGATCGATATTCCGGACTTACTTGCTCTGCTACACTGCGACCGGTGCACTTGCCGTTAGTGTGTGGTTCAGCGGGTTTTTCCATTTTTAAAACTTGACCCGAATTTATTTAATACACAATTTCACACATCAAGATACCCCCTAGGTCTAGAAATCAATCTAGTTCGTCAACTTAGGTTAGCGTGCTAGTATTTGGAGTTGGAGTACGACACAAGTATAACAAACTAATATAATAAATTAATTAAAACGTGTAGTCCATTCTTGAGGGTGAGAAATCTAACTCGAGATTGCTAGGTAACTAACTAGGCATTGTTCGGTAGTTGACAAGCGCTAGGGCGGGAGTCGCTACTTGTCCGTATTTAGAGTTTTCCTAGGTTTTCTTCAGTAGAGTTTAAGTTTGCTTCATAGTTTGAGGGTTTTAATCCAGGAGAGGTTTTAATCTGATTTATGTGGGATTTTGGTACGCTAGGGGGATCCAGATCCATTTTAGCATTTCTACACTTGTCCTACCTTGAGTCTAGTGAGTCATCCTTGACAGGAGGTTTATTAGGGAAGAATAGGGTCTCAAGTTAATTACCAGATTCAGGATTTATTGCTAGTGTCTAGGGATTTTACCTAAGTAACTAGCCTTCTTCTTATCTGACTTCTCCAAGTTCCTAGTTTCGTTTAAGCAGTTGAGGTTATTTTATTTATATTTAGTTTCTTCTAAGTTTATAATTATTAGTTTAACCCCCCATATAAGTATCTATTTATTTAGGCTAGTATTCGGTAGAGGTTGTGATCTAGAGTTGCATTCGCGTCTTTGGGTTCGATACTTGGTCTTATCTGTTTACTGCTTTGCGACCGGTACACTTGTCGTGCGTGTGTAGGTTTTAGGTGAGTCGTTTTAATTAAAGCTTGTGTTATTTTTATATATACATTTACACACATCAAGTTTTTGGCGCCGTTACCGGGGACGCAATTGGCATTCTTGATTACTTCCCAAACCGTTTGTCTGGTCCTTTACTTTGTAAATAGGTTTTGTTTTTACCTGTTATTATTATTTATTATTTTTTATTTGTTTTTATTCGTAATATATATATATATATATATATTCTTTTTAAAATACTAACACGTATTTTCAGCCGCAACCATACCAGTCGTACTAGCCTTCATACCCACAGGCTAACCGGTGGTTTTACCCTGCAACATCTGAGTTACTAGATAGAATAAAAAGTCGGTCTGATCGTCTACAAGCTGAGATGTATGAGGAAAGGCATGGTGGAAGCTCGTCAGAATATCCACCTAGCCAACATTTGTATCCACATCCCGATTATCGGGATGTCTCATCTCACACTAGACCCGACTTTGCCGCCTTTCTTGCTAACTCAGACGCCTTCCTTGCTAATCAACAGCTCATGCTCAATCCACATAACTTTTCGACCTAATTTTGTTTTTCCTAAAAGGAAGACATGTAATAAAATGTTGAGTACATACAATTATATTTTTCGCCCTATTACTAAAATACATAAATATGATTAGCTTACCAGGCGAATGCGATGCTCGTCAAACCCAATAGATCCACCTGTATGTCTGGAGATACCTTCACCCTCCTTAGTGTGGTTTGCTCTCGCTTGCTCAGAGTTTTTTAGCCATTTTTCATTGCTCCAACCCTAGAAACAGAAATTAAAAATATTCACAAATCCAGACTATTGTTGTTATAATATACAAAAGAATAAAAACAATTTATAACTCCCTTACCAAACACAATTGCTTCCACACTTACTTAGACACCAAATCAGGAATAAATTTACACATTTTGTTTAATTTATATTCGGTTTTCTCAATAACCTTTCCGGCATCTGTGGCCATCTTTTGAGATTTTTGTCTAAAATCCCTCATGATGTCACTATACCATTTCTTAAGGACATTGCGGAATACATCATATATGTTTTTTTTCACTTTCTGGATCCTAACAGTAAAGGGTCTGTACAAAATTGAAGTAAAGTTTAAAATCAAAACTACAAGAATATTTTCGCCTCTAAGCTAGAATCAAATTTTACTTTACTATAATAAGATATACTAATAATTAAAATGAAATCTTACCCCGAAACGAACAAACATGCTAGCCAGTACATCCTTTGGGAGTCATTTGAATGTGGGCCAAGGTCCATCATAATGCTCCAATAGTATATCTTTGATTGAACTATGAACTTCACGACTAGAAAACCTACCATATTGAAATTAATAAGTATATTTGTAACATGAATAAACAGCAAAAATAAAATTTTAGAAATTAAAAAGATACCATTCCCCGGTTCATTCATTATGTTTCTTCCCAGAGGTATTATGAGGCATGTCTCTGTTGCAAGGCTTTTTGTTGAGAGGAAAACTCTGCATCACCCTCACTACTATCATCTTGAATGTCATTGTATGCACCATCTTGATCGACATTCTCATCTAAACCCCTAGTGGCATGTCTCCCTGAACCATCATCATCACTACTAACAGGACTGTCATTTAAATCCCTAGTGGTGTGTCTCCCTGAACCAGCAGGAGCATCACTACTAATAGGACTGCCATCTAAACCCCTAGTATCGTGTCTCCCTAAACCAGAAACACCACTACTAATAGGGCTTCCATCTAATCCCCCACCATGACTGGCGACATGTCTCCCTGAAGTATATTTAGAAGCACCAACACTGCTAATTGGGCTTTCATGGGATGCCTTACCACGATGTCCAACATATTTTTGTTTCCCTAAGATAGGTCCATTACGTCCTTTACCATGATAACATACGCGACTCCCTGAAGTATACATTACTAGACCATCGTAATCACCACTGCCAACATCATTTTCATGTGATCTTCGACCATGATGCTTAGGTCCATTACGTCCTTTACCACGATAACATACGTGACTCCCTGAAGTATACCTTACTAGACCATCATCATCACCACTACCAACATCATTTTCATGTGATCCCCCACCACTGTAAGGACAAAAAGGATTGTTGAAACCTCTTTTGCTAACCTTAGTCTGATTCCTACTTCTGCCAAAATATTCTAAGTATGAAACTTCTGAAGAAAGAAGACACAAGTATTGAAGAAGGATTCCACAAGTACTGAAGAGTAAAGATCAGGTCTACTGAAGAACTACTGAAGACAAACTACTCATCAGTAGTTTGTCACTCACCAGCACTTGTAATAGAATCTTTCCACCGCCCTTATGTTTCAGTAGTTTATTAGTTTATTATTACTTTATCTTTTGTACAAGTTCCAAGACTACAGCCTGTTGCAGTCTTGCTTTTGTAACAAGGTTCATGTATTTGTTTGTCTATAAATAGATGGGTTAATCCCTCTGTTTTAGACATTGATTTTAATTGAAAACTGAAATCCTTCAGAGCTTAAACTTGAAATTCCATTTCATATTCTGAGAATCTATTTGCTTATTTATTATCATATACATTCATTGCTTAGATTCTCATTAACTGTCTTTAGTTTATAAACATCGAGGGGGAGTAATAACTCCTGTTGATAGTGAAACTTTATAACTTATTCCGCTGCAAAACTGCTTTCATTAAACTTGCAAAACACATAAGTGTTCACAAGCAAGAAACTGTTAAAGAGCATACTGATCCAACAATTGGTATCAGAGCACTGGTTTATCTGATCAAATATCAATATAACAAATTGAGAATCAGACACATGCTCTTATTGATATTCAATAAAGGATAAAAGTTCACTTTTTTCAACATCCATCACTTTGAGAGAAACTTGACAAATCTATACTCTCAAAAATGGATCCTCATAATACTGGTTCTGCCAATAAGCCTGCTATGCTTGTTCGTTTAGAATATAACATATGGCAGAAAAGGATGGTACATACTCTGTCTCAGACCAACACTGGTTGTTGGAAATCTGTGATATATGGTCCTCACAAACCAGTAAATATAAACCTTGAAACTAAAGTTGAAATACCAAAGGACCCAAAAGACTACACAGATGAAGATTTCCTTAAACTTGAGCTTGATGCCAAGGCTTTCTCTATGTTGGCAATGGCACTCCCAAATGAAATCTACTCTGGACTTTTACATTGTGAAAGTGCCAAAGAGCTTTGGGACTACCTAAAAGAGCAGTTTGGAGGAACTGAAGAGGTGATTGCCAACACCAGAGAAATTCTGGCTCAACAATATGAAACATTTACTCATATTAATGGGGAAAATTTGACACAACAGTTTGAAAGATTCTTCTCATTAATTTTAGAGTTAAAATTAAATGGTCAGACCTACACAAATGTAACTATGCTTCATAGATTTTTAAGGTCATTACCAAAAAATGGGAAACTTACTCCATAGTCCTCAGATCTTCACCAGATTTTAACTCCCTCACCCTTACAAAGTTACATGGGAGATTGCTAACTTTTGAAAGAGAAATTGATCAAAAGAAAAGGTTGCAAAGTTCTGGTAAAACAGTTGATGACTATGTACCAAGTAGTACAACACTTTTGGGACAAGACTCACCTTCTTGTCCAAATAATTTTGGATCTTTTAACAACATTGACATAACTGCTGGGATCTCATCAGAAAGATCATACCCAACTTATGACAATGATGAAAATAGTCAAACTGCTGATAACATGTGTTTTATCATGGATGACTTGAAAATTTTTAGCAGTGATGACTTAGAGGAAATGGACATTTTACACCAACTGGCCATGTTAAGTATTAAAACTAAGAAATTTTACAAAAGGTCAGGAAGGAAATTTCCAGGACTGAACAGTTCAACAAAAGTTGGTTTTAACAAATCTAAACTTAGATGTCACAAGTGTCAGTAGTTGGGACATGTGACAACCGTCACCCTTATCTTTTAGCAAATTGTCAAATTTAGTCCCTATACTTTTCAATGTTTTCAAATTTATTAAAACGTGAGTTATTTTTAAATCTTTAATTTAAACGTGAAAAGTTTAAAAAAAAATTTGGGGAAATATCATCTTTTTTTATTCAATTTGTTTTTTTTAAATAAAAACATAAGTTTATTAAATAAATTGATAAAAAGATTAAATTTATAAAGTTTTCAAAGCGTTTTGGTTAATTTATCTTAACTTGGTTAGTGTATTTTAAAGGAAACTTAACTGAAATCACTATAAAGTTAATCAAGTAAACTAGAGGGACTAAACTTGCCAATTCTCAAAAGTTTCAACCTCATTCCCTCCTTGTTGCATTCTGTCGCGTCTGGTAGTCTTGGTCGGCCGGAAATCGACTCCTGCGAACACCTAGGTTGAGTAATGGTGTGTTATAATAACTTTTAATCATCCAAAAACGTTTCCACATGATTGTTCAATCGGTTACTGTAAATAAATCGTGCATTAAACGTTTTAAATCAGGTTTTAAGTTTGTAACCGCCGAAATATTAACTTTGCATCAATGGCACGTTTTAGTCGATTAACCATATAAATAATTGGTCCAAACATTTTCTGCACTCGCCTTCTTCATAACCCACATAAAAATCCGTTCCAGTTCGCGTCCAAGCTTTGGTAATTCGGCCCCATGTTTGTGGTTGTGAAATCACCGTTTTCGGCTCAGTTCGTTGTTGTAAGTCGTATATTATTGTGCCGTTTCGTTTACTAGTTGATTCCGATCAATAACCCTCTATTACAGATCGTGTATCATGTCTTATTCGAGTTATTGATTTTGTGTTAGGGTTAGGGTTTATGTAGGATGAATTGGGGAGGAAGATGAACTAATACTATTAGTTAAAAAGAGTTTCAATTGAGATATTTACAAACAAACTAATTCTGGTCTAGTGGTTAAGTCACTTATCCCCTAAACCATGGGTCACAGGTTCGAGACCCAGCCACCACCAACCTTTTTAGCATTTTTTTTCTTTTTAATTTCTTTTATTTTGTTATTATATATAATACATATAATTTTAGAATATTCATAATAAATTCATTTTTGATCCAAAATTTATAAAAATTTAAGAGTAGCTTCTTGACACCATAAAGCAAATTTCCACACTTTTATTTTTCTGGAAAATGTATTATTTTATATTGTTATTGATTTAATTTGTGTTAACCATATTTAATTGATTAAAAATTCATTTTTAATGATTTTAATCTCAAACTTTTAGGATAATTATTTCTCATCATCATGAACTGAAATAAAAATTATTGGTTCAGAAAACACTTATTTTTATTAATTATCTTATTTAAACATGATTTAATTTCATAAAATCAATTTTAAATATAAATAAGTTTATAAAAATTATGGGAAATTTTCTTTCATTAATTAACATCAGAAAGTATCCATTTTCTATAAAAATGGCATTATTGGATCATATCTTGTATTATTTATTCTATTTATATTTAAATTAGATATAATAAATTGTTTAGTTAAGTATAAATCATAAAATGTATTTCTTGGATATTTTTATATAAAATAGAAAATGTTTATAAGTATGGGAGACAAAGTGTTTTAATCACATATTTAATTCTAAATCGTGATATATTTATTTCAAAACTATTGTTCAAGTTATTATTAACAACTTCATCTTCCCTACACAAGTCTAGTAAATCCTAATGCCTTAGATGTTGGATGCCTTAGACTTTTAAGTCATTTTCCTCATAGTATTCTATCATATATAGGTTGAGTTATTCGGAATTCTAAATCCTTTACGACGAACTTTTGTGGAGTTTATACTTAGCGAAACTGTGAGTATATCTTTCCCCTTTTTACTATTTACTCTTTTGGGGTGACTCATGTACAATTATTACTAAACTTATGTGTATTATTTGCAAAGCAAAGTGCTCATTGATATGTTTTGTGTGAATTGTATGAACGATTTGTCAAAGTCATTAACCTTTGGGCCGCACCTAACAACTTCATCTTCCCTACACAAGTCTAGTAAATCCTAATGCCTTAGATGTTGGATGCCTTAGACTTTTAAGTCATTTTCCTCATAGTATTCTATCATATATAGGTTGAGTTATTCGGAATTCTAAATCCTTTACGACGAACTTTTGTGGAGTTTATACTTAGCGAAACTGTGAGTATATCTTTCCCCTTTTTACTATTTACTCTTTTGGGGTGACTCATGTACAATTATTACTAAACTTATGTGTATTATTTGCAAAGCAAAGTGCTCATTGATATGTTTTGTGTGAATTGTATGAACGATTTGTCAAAGTCATTAACCTTTGGGCCGCACCTAACAATGAGTAGTACTACGAATTATATCCCTTGGTTACTTACGTGAACGAGTTAAGTCCTTGGTCATTGTTATGGTTTTTCTTGAACGATGTGTGAACGATCATTGAACGATGTGTGAACGATTATTGAACGATGTGAGGCTTGATTTTGACCCTTTTACATATTACAATATCATAGCACATAAATTGCTAAACACTTTACTATTATATGTATTCAAACAGGGTATGCTCACCAATACATTTTTGTATTGATAAAATTATTTTCGTACATGTTTCAGGTTATTTGAGATGCATTCGTTAAGCTTTCGGATTCATATTTAGATTTTGATTCATTGTATTTCAGTTTAGGTGATATTTAGAATCGTTGTATTTCATTTCAATGTAATAAACTATTTAATCAATGTATCAATATTTACACTTTTAGTCCATGAGCTATTGAACAATCGTCACTACGTGACACCTCGATGTTTCCGCCATCGGTTGGGGTGTTATAGATTGGTATCAGAGCCATGGTTATAGGGAATTAGGTTATTAGAATGCCTTTTAGCCTAGTCTATAACTAACTTTATATTCACGAGTCCTCTCGTTTATATTTCTCTTATTTCCTATTATTTTCTTTCAAGATATTTTCGTTATGATTATTTCTCGTTATTCTTTCGATATTTTTCTTGGCGAAGAAGACACTCGTATTTCACAAACGAAACGATATCATCAAGTTAGGAGTGGTATCCATACCTTGGTGATTAGTTTCACTCCTCTATATGTTATTTATCTTAGGATTATATCTTTGAGATAGGAGTGACATCCACACCTCAAAGGGTATTTCCTTCAAAAGAAACTTAACCACTAAGTTGGGAGTGATATCCTTAATTTAGTGATTGGTTTCACTCCATAATCGTCCTCAATTTTGAAATACATCTTTGAGTTAGGAGTGAAATCCACATCTCAAGGATCTGTTTCTGCATCTCGTTTTTAATCTCGCTAAAGTTTTGGAATTTACTAGTGATGGGGCACGTGCAATCTAGAAGGATGAGCGCCTGTATCCTGAGTTTTCTGTTTAGGCCTGGCATTTCGCATAAATCCCAATCAGACGAGGGACCCGTATGCCGACCTGGGAACTCTCGGGATGAGCATTCACTTATAGGCTAAAGTACGCTCCCACAAGTCACTAATATCATTTCAATTACTTTGGTTAGTCAAAGTTTTCTATGGAAACAATCTCAATGTCGATATTTATGTTTTGTTCATCATTTGAAGACTTAAATGATAAATTAAGAATTTTCTTAAATATTGGTAATCTATTACATACGTTAATTTTATCATTCACGTCATTTTAAATCTTGGTCTTTTAAAACACATTAGATTTACACATACTTCAGGGGATGGTTTCATTTTGCATTTTACAACATATTTTAAAGGTCAAATATAAACCTTTTGTTTTCATATGACGTATCCAATATATGTTTTTGGGAGAAATTTGCAACTAATAATAAGCCTTATAACATTTTTCAAACTTGACATCTCATAAACACATGAAAATGTGTATTTACGAAGATTTTTCAAATGAACCTATTTTGAATCTAAAACACACTTTGATTTCTAAAAAAAGTTATCCTCATACATCACTACTATTCTTTCAACTATATCACAAATATTGAGCAAACACGTTTTAATAAACAAAAATTTATTTTATTACACTCGCACTAATTATTAGCAGTTACTCTTACAACACTGGTTTTTGAGCATTAATTTAACTCATTTACTTTCATTTTGAACGATTTACTCGATTTATATTATACTATTCTTTCAATCGAAAATTTTATGCTATCCTTATATACTTACATAGTGCACATTTAGTATGCACATTTTCTGCGGAAACGGACTAGGAGTCTGACCAAGAACCTACCCATTACTACCTCTTCATTAGATCATTGACTAATAGCTAGCATTTTCGATAAGAACGTTTTACACAAGTTTCAATTCGGCATCATGGAGTCTTTCTTTTGACCATGCACACATAAAGACCAAATCTTGTATAAACTTACACACTCTGCTATTGAAATCATGTTGCAAGTCCTTAAGTAAGTTCAGTTAGAAAACTTTTCTAAAGTAGGGGAGGCTGCTTCATCAGCGACTCTGCTCTCATCAATTACATACTTTCCCAATCTTTTTCTCATTGTAAACCCTCCACTTTCTAACTTTTACCTTGGATACTAAACCACTACTTTAATTTTTTATATATGATGAATTTTTTTTACCTACTTGACTTTTTCAACGCCTTTTATTTCATAGTAACCAACACTTGAAAGAAATTTAGAGACGAAATTTTCTAAAGTAGGGGAGACTGTGACAATCGTCACCCTCATCTTTTAGCAAATTGTCAAATTTAGTCCCTATACTTTTCAACGTTTTCAAATTTATTAAAACGCGAGTTACTTTTAAATCTTTAATTTAAACGTGAAAAGTTTAAAAAAAAAGTTTGGGGAAATATCATCTTTTTTTATTCAATTTGTTTTTTTAAATAAAAACATAAGTTTATTAAATAAATTGATAAAAAGATTAAATTTATAAAGTTTTCAAAGCGTTTTGGTTAATTTATCTTAACTTGGTTAGTGTACTTTAAAGGAAACTTAACTGAAATCACTATAAAGTTAATCAAGTAAACTAGAGGGACTAAACTTGCCAATTATCAAAAGTTTCAACCTCCTTCCATCCTTGTTGCATTCTGTCGCGTCTGGTAGTCTTGGGCGGCCGGAAATCGACTCCGGCGAACACCTAGGTTGAGTTATGGTGTGTTATAATAAATTTTAATCATCCCAAAACGTTTCCACATGATTGTTCAATCGGTTACTATAAATAAATCGTGCATTAAACGTTTTAAATCAGGTTTTAAGTGGGTTTTAAGATTGTAACCGCCGAAATATTAACTTTGCATCAATGGCACGTTTTAGTCGATTAACCATATAAATAATTGGTCCAAACGTTTTCTGCACTCGCCTTCTTCATAACCCACATAAAAATCCGTTCCAGTTTGCGTCCAAGCTTTGGTAATTCGGCCCCATGTTTGCGGTTGTGAAATCACCGTTTTCGGCTCAGTTCGTTGTTGTAAGTCGTATATTATTGTGCCGTTTCGTTTACTAGTTGATTCCGATCAATAACCCTCTATTACAGATCGTGTATCATGTCTTATTCGAGTTATTGATTTTGTGTTAGGGTTAGGGTTTATGTTGGATGATTTGGGGAAGAAGATGAACTAATACTATTAGTTAAAAAGAGTTTCAATTGAGATATTGTAACACCCCGCCCGTCTCATCACCAATATTGTCCGCTTTGCCCATCCAGAGCTCACGGATTTGTTTTTGGTTACCCAAGTGGAGACTTCCCAGGAGGTCACCCATCCTGAAATTTCTCCCGCCTGAGCACGCTTAACTGTGGAGTTCTTCACACTATGGGTTTCTATGGTTTACTATACGATCTTTGGAAGTCCCGGGGGAAACCATGAATGTGCGGGTTAGCACAACGGGGAAATGTGAATAGATCTATTGGGAGTGACCAACCCCACTCGTCGGCTTGGAGGGCCGGGCGGGTGCATATTGTCTCAAACAGGAACAGGTTTACTATTCGGGCACAACATCTGGTTTGCGAGTTAGTAATGGTTTTCCAATCGTAGTAGTAACAAAACATACGCCTAGCTAGCGTACTTTGGTATACATTTTGCATAGTATTGACAGGGTGAACATGGTAACACTTTTGGAACTTGGTAATGTTTGATAACATTTTGCAAAACTTATGAACTCACCAACTTTATGTTGACTTTTTAAGTATGTCTTTCAGGTTTAAACTTTGGTAACGGCACGGTTGGAGTAGGTGACAGTTGGGATCGGGAATCCTAGAGGTTTAGAATTGGCGTTCAGGGAACCAGAGTCTTAGATGCATCTTTCCGCTGCGTTGGCAAAGGCACCAAACGTTACAACCGACGAGGGAAAAGTCGGGGTGTGACAGATATTTACAAACAAACTAATTCTAGTCTAGTGGTTAAGTCACTTATCCCCTAAACCATGGGTCACTGGTTCGAGACCCAGCCACCACCAACCTTTTTAGCATTTTTTTTCTTTTTAATTTCTTTTATTTTGTTATTATATATAATACATATAATTTTAGAATATTCATAATAAATTCATTTTTGATCCAAAATTTATAAAAATTTAAGAGCAGCTTCTTGACACCATAAAGCAAATTTCCACACTTTTATTTTTCTAGAAAATGAATTATTTTATATTGTTATTGATTTAATTTGTGTTAACCATATTTAATTGATTAAAAATTTATTTTTAATGATTTTAATCTCAAACCTTTAGGATAATTAGTTCTCATCATCATGAACTGAAAAAAAATTATTGGTTCAGAAAACACTTATTTTTATTAATTTTCTTATTTAAACATGATTTAATCTCATAAAATCAATTTTAAATATAAATAAGTTTATAAAAATTATGGGAAATTTTCTTTCATTAATTCACATCAGAAAGTATCCATTTTCTATAAAAATGGCATTTTTGGATCATATCTTGTATTATTTATTCTATTTATATTTAAATTAGATATAATAAATTGTTTAGTTAAGTATAAATCATAAAATGTATTTCGTGGATATTTTTATATAAAATAGAAAATGTTTATAAGTATGGGAGACAAAAGTGTTTTAGTCACATATTTAATTCTAAATCGTGATATATTTATTTCAAAACTATTGTTCAAGTTATTATTCACAACTTCATCTTCCCTACACAAGTCTAGTAAACCCTAATGCCTTAGATGTTGGATGCCTTAGACTTTTAAGTCATTTTCCTCATAGTATTCTATCATATATAGGTTGAGTTATTCGGAATTCTAAATCCTTTACGACGAACTTTCGTGGAGTTTATACTTAGCGAAACTGTGAGTATATCTTTCCCCTTTTTACTATTTACTCTTTTGGGGTGACTTATGTACAATTATTACTAAACGTATGTGTATTATTTGCAAAGCAAAGTGCTCATTGATATGTTTTGTGTGAATTGTATGAACGATTTGTCAAAGTCATTAACCTTTGGGCCGCACCTAACAATGAGTAGTACTACGAATTACATCCCTTGGTTACTTACGTGAACGAGTTAAGTCCTTGGTCATTGTTATGGTTTTTCTTGAACGATGTGTGAACGATCATTGAACGATGTGTGAACGATTATTGAACGATGTGAGGCTTGATTTTGACCCTTTTACATATTACAATATCATAGCACATAAATTGCTAAACACTTTTCTATTATATGTATTCAAACAGGGTATGCTCACCAATACATTTTTGTATTGACAAAATTATTTTCGTACATGTTTCAGGTTATTTGAGATGCATTCGTTAAGCTTTCGGATTCATATTTAGATTTTGATTCATTGTATTTCAGTTTAGGTGATATTTAGAATCGTTGTATTTCATTTCAATGTATAAACTATTTAATCAATGTATCAATATTTACACTTTTAGTCCATGAGCTATTGAACAATCGTCACTACGTGACACCTCGATGTTTCCGCCATCGGTTGGGGTGTTACAGGACACTTTGCTAGAGAGTGTAGAAGCTCTAGCTATAACCAACCACAGTCTGGAAATCAGTTTAAGCCTAGTTATAATATGAATAATGGAACACAGGGAAGTGCACATTTTGTACAGGCACAAGCTCCACAAATCCAATATCTGCCACAAATACAATATGTACAGATGCCTGCTCAACAAATGCAGAGCCAACAATCAATGCCTTCCATTCCAGATGCTCAACAACCTCCACAAACTCAGCAACCCTCACAACAAAGTCTTTTCACTTCAGGGTATGTTGACTGGAGCAGTCTTCCTTTTGACACAACTGAGTGCAATCTTGATGCAGACAACTAAATGTTTGACATCAACTGGGGAGAACCTGAAAATAGCAGAAAGAACTTTGCCTTAATGGCATTTGAGGGCTGCACCTCAAAATCTGCCTTATCTCAGGTATCAAAAGAATCATTGACAAAACTATGTTCAAACTCATGCAAAGAATCTTTTGCTCTCATAAGAGAGACCAATGTACATTTACAAGGCAAAGCCAATGACTCTGAGAGAAAATATACTCAAATAAAATGTGATTTAGAAAGAAAACTTGCTGCAAAATCAAAAGAAAATTCTAAATTAACAAACAATGCTATTGAAACCCAAGCATAACTTAAAATCATGATAGAAGACCTAGGAAATGTCAGAAAAGAGCTTGCTAACACCAAGGTTGAATGTGAGAAATGGGTTGAGTCATGTAAAGGGTACCAACTGCTGCTTAACAAACAAAGTGCATCAAATGTTAGGTTTGGCATAGGGTACAATCACACTGAAACATCAACTGATTTTTCTCCTAAAACTACTGATGATGGGAGAAGAATAGTTCAAAATCAAACTTCTAAAGAGAAAGAATGCACATCTTTTCATGAAAACTTTCTAAGAATTGAAAAAGAAAGTTCTTCAGAAGTACTGATCAAATCTGACTTTAAGCCATCAGTAGTTTCATCTATATCAGGAGTTGAGAATCTGAAAACTACTGATGACCTAAATCAAATCAAGACTATCAGAAATTTGCCTTTAAATAAAAAAGAAAAGGCAAAAGAATGTGAAATTTGTGGTTTGTTTAACCATAAAACAGAATTTTGTAGATACAGAAAAGGAAATCAGTATAATAAGATGATTTCATAACTGGTTGTGGGAAAACAACTCAAAAATGATTTTGAAGAAACTTTCTTTCCCTACAAACAACAACCAGGCAACACCTTTTCTCAGAAAAAGATGAAATCTCAACAACAGTGTTTTTCTCAAAATTCTCCTTCAGTAGTTAGACCTAAATCATCAGCAATTTCACAAACTGCTAAGATTAAAGATCTCATGAATATGGTAAAACTACTGATGACCAAAGTTGATGGTGGTCCTCAAAAGGATGCCACCATTGCTCTTAATGAAAAATCCATTGCAAAAAAGACATGGATTCCTCAAACTGGTCAAGAACAAACTGTTAATGTTCTCAAGAGCAAACCCAAAGCCAAATTGGGTTGTGTTCCGAAAACTAACTAATTTGCTACTTTGTGCAGAGGGTCTCCAAAGGCTTAAATAGCATTTGGTATGTTGACAGTGGAGGCTCAATGCACATGACTGGATGCAGATACCTGATAAACAATTTTATCAGTCAAAGAGAAGGATCTGTATCCTTTGGGAACAATGCCAAGGGATACGTGCTAGGACATGGCAATGTCTCGTCTGGAAAAATACAGTTTGACAAGGTCAATATGGTTGAAAACCTTCATTACAACTTGCTGAGTGTGTCACAAATGTGTGATAAAGGATATTCTTCCTTTTTTTTCACAAAGACAGCATGCAAGATCATATCACCAGAAGGCCAGAAGTTGATAGAGAAGATCATACTTTGTTGATAGCCAAAAGATGTGCTAATGTCTATGCAGTGGACATTGAAAAGGACAAAGTACTGAACAACACTGCCTGTTTCTTCTCAATGGCATCAGCTTCAGAGACTGATCTCTGGCACAGGAGACATGGCCATGTGAACTTTAAAACCATAAATAAAGTCACAAAAATGGGCTTGGTCAGAGGTCTACCCTTGAAAGTATACCGGTGTCAAGAACATTGTGTATCCTGTTTAAAGGGAAAACAACATAAGTCCCCCTATAAGTCTATTGAAGAATCTAAAACAACTGCATGTCTTCAACTACTCCATATGGACTTATTTGGGCCAGTCAAAATCATGAGCCTTGGTAAAAAGAAGTACTGCCTAGTCATCATTGATGACTATTCAAGATTCACATGGGTCTTCTTCTTATTCTCCAAGGATGAGGCAGCTGAAATCATCAAGTTCTTCATTCTACAAGTAGAGAAACAATATTCTCTTTCTGTCAAAGCCATTAGAAGTGACAATGGGACAGAGTTCAGGAACAAAACTCTGGATGCATTCTGCTTGTCTAAAGGGATTATTAGACAATTCAGTGTTCCCAGAACTCCTGAACAAAATGGTGTGGTAGAAAGGAAGAACAGGACACTAATTGAAGCAGCAAGAACCATGTTAGCTGATTCAGGCCTACCATTGTATTTCTGGGCTGAAGCAGTCAAAGTGCATGTTATGTTCAGAATAGAGTCCTTGTCAACAAGAGATACTCCAAAACTGCCTATGAAGTTATTCATGGCATGAAGCCCCTTATCTCCTTTTTCAAGGCTTTTGGATGTCAATGTTTCATTCTAAGCATTCAAGACTCTATTTCAAAGTTTACTGCAAAAGTTGATTCAGGTTATTTTCTTGGTTGCTCTTCCACTAGAAAAGCCTACAAGGTTTTTAACTCAAGAACCAAGATAGTAGAAGAAACACTGAATGTCAAGTTCAATGAGTCAAAACACACTCTCATTCCAGCACATCCTGCTAAACTCTTTGACCTTGACAGTTTCCATTTCGGACCTGAAAAGACTGTTACTTCATCTAAACCTATTTATTATGGTGATCAAAGGTTTGATAATGAGGATCCTACACCATGGACTCCTAATACAGTCATTAAATCAACTTTCAAACCATCAGAAGTTTCACAAACTTCTGATTCAACAATTGCTGATGTACAAACTCAAACATCTGTTTCAGCTCCTACAACTACTGATGATGTTCAAACAGCTGAACCGGATATTATAAACCTCAGTGGTTTGTTTGAAGAAGTACAAGAGCCACCTACACCTGTCAGTGGTTTACAACAACTGATTGAACACAAGGATCATCCATTGGATCAAATCATGGGTGATATTGCATCAGGTGTTCTCACAAGAAACCAGCTTTCCAACTTTTGCTTCTTCTCAGCATTCATTTCTCAGTTGGAACCTAAGAAGTATCAAGAAGCCCTCAAAGACAACAATTGGGTGCAAGCTATGTAAGAAGAGTTGCTCCAATTCGGGAAGCAACAGGTCTGGGAAATCTGTCCCTTACCACCAAACAAGCTACCAATTGACACAAGATGGGTTTTTAGGAATAAACAAGATGAAGCTGGTATGATTATCAAGAACAAGGCAAGACTGGTGGTACAAGGTTATTCTCAAGAAGAGGGCATTGACTATGATGAAACCTTTGCTCCAGTTGCAAGATTTGAAGCCATCAGGTTATTTTTGGCTTATGCAATTTCCAACAAAATTAAGGTTTTTCAAATGGATGTTAAGAGTGCATTTTTGTATGGAAAAATTAAAGAGGAAGTGTATGTCTGTCAGCCACCTGGGTTTGAGGATCCTACTCATCCTGAGTGGGTTTACAAACTTGACAAAGCTCTTTATGGGCTAAAACAGGCTCCTAGAGCCTGGTATGAAACACTTTCAAACTTTTTACTAAAAAAATAACTTACAAGAGGTTCCATTGATAAAACTCTTTTCATAAAACATGTTGGAAATCATGTCTTACTTGTTGAAATTTATGTTCATGATATCATATTTGGTTCAACAAACACAAAATTGTGTGATGAATTCAAGAAACTCATGTAATCAAAATTTGAGATGAGTACAATGGGAGAACTGTAGTACTTTTTAGGACTGCAGATTAAACAACAATCAAATGGAACTTTTATACATCAATCTAAATATATTAAAGAATTATTGAACAAATTTTCTTTACAAGACTGTAAATCATGTTCCACTCCTATGACACCAACCACACAAGTTGAACCAGATGATCAAGGAAAACAGGTTGATCAAACCATGTATACATGTATGATAGGTTCCCTTATGTATCTAACTGCTTCTAGACCAGATATTATGTTTTCAACATGTGTTTGTGCTAGATATCAATCAGCTCCTGGGGAATCACACCTCATTGCAGTCAAAAGAATCTTCAAATATCTGAAAGGAATTCCTACACTTGGAATTTGGTATCCTGCTTCTAGCAATACCAAGTTAACAGCTTTTTTAGATAGTGACTATGCAGGGTGCAAAATGTCAAGAAAATCAACATCTGGTGGTTGTCAATTCTTGGGAAACTGTCTAGTGTCCTGGCAATCAAAGAAGCAAACATCTGTTGCAACTTCAACTGCTGAAGCTGAATACATTGCAGCTGCAAGTTGTACATCACAGATACAATGGCTCCAATATCAACTTCTTGATTATGGAAATAAAGAGACCAAGACACCATTGCTTGTAGACAGTAAATCTGCCATTAGCATCATTCAAAATCCTGTTCAGTTCTCAAAAACTAAACATATTGAAATCACTAATCATTTCATAAGGGATTGCTATGAAAAAGGCAAGATTGAAGTAAAGCATGTGACAACAGCTAATCAAATAGCTAACATATTCACAAAACCCCTTGACACATCAACATTTCAAAAGTTAGTATCCATGCTTGGGATGCTAAATTTGTAAGTGTTTCTTATATTTTTCTGCACATATTTTTATTTTCACTTACATTTGTCTGTCATAAAACTTCCGAAAAACAAAAAGAGAGAAACTACTGATGTACAAAACATCAGTATGGGGATATTTTCTGAAAAATGATTAACTTCTGATAAAAATAAACTTCAGAAGTTATGAATAAAGTGTTTATAAACATTCTCATCAGTTGTAAACTAACTACTGAAGAGAAAATGGGAACTACTGATGAAAATTGTTCTTCATCAGCAGTTTTGTCAATAAGGGTACATCAGACATTTCCCACGTCAGAAGTTTGACCTAGGGCGGTTATAAACTTCTGATAAACACCTTTTCCATCACTTATCCTTTCAAAAAGCAAAATTCCTTCCTTCTCTCTCAAAAACACTCTCAAACCCTCACCTGCAAACAAAAACACTATTCGATCCACACACACACACACAAACCACATGGCTCTCATACTGAAACAGGGACACAATCAAAGAGGCTACTTTGAGAAACATGAAGCCTGGTCCTAATACGACGAAATCATTGATTTAGTCATCAAATCCCAATACTTCACTGCCCTCACCATTGATCCTCCAATCCTTACTGAAACTCTTAATGAGTTCTGGGCAAATGCCGAGACGGTGACAGTGAATGATCAGATTATTTCCCTAAATTCAACCATCCAAGGGAAAGTAATGGCAATCACACCGGCTACTTTGGGAATAAGACTGGGTCTGGATGATGTGGATGTACTAGATAATTTTCCGAACTCTGCAATCCATTTAACTATGACAGAGTGTGGTTACCAAGGTACTCTCTCACATGCTACCATTTTTAAGAAATTCTTTGAACCAAAATATAAACTTTTGTTTCATTACATCATCATGTGCTTGAGTCCAAAAACAGGATCTTATGATCAGATGCCCTCTACTTTTCAGCCTATTTTTCATTCCATTGTGAATGAAACAAAATTCAGGGCATCAGCACTTTTCTTTAATGAGTTGGTGTTGCATCACCAAAATTCTAAAAAGAAGTTTTTGTTGTATCCAAGGTTCATAATGCAATGCATAATTAAAGAACTTGGAGATGAGGTGCTTGTGGGAAAAACAACTATTTTAAATCCATTAACCTCACAAGCATACTCAAGGCATAACAAACCGGCTGCCTGGCCAGAAGATTACCAACGGGAACCAGAAACAATCCCCATGGAACCACCATCTTCCAAACCTTCACCCAAAAAGGCCAAGAAAACCAAACAACAAAAGACTAAACTCACCAACCCTAAAAGAAAGGCAGTTCAGGAAATTGAGATGCCTGAAACTGCTGATGTGCAATCTGCACTTGTCAAAGATGTGACTAAAACATCCTCTCAGTCTCATCCATCTTAAACCCCCAAAAGAGCACCTATTACCATTCTCTTCAAAAGAAGAAATTTAAAAAGACCATAACTACTGATCCTTCTTTTGAAACAGATGAACCATTACCCCAAACTACTGAACCAGAACCATCACACACAACCATTGAAATTGCCAAACTTATCTCTGGCTAAAAGAGACAATCCCATCAAAACATGTCATTCCCCAACAACCACATCAAACAGGGGAAGTACCATCAGAAGTTGACATGGATGTGGATGTCATTAGCCCTATCCTAAGAGATGAGGATGAACCAAGGTTTCTAAGCCCAAACTTAGAGACTTTAGGTACATTTGAGGCTGCTACTACTCATTTACCACCCAGTGGTGGATCTGAGGACAGAAGTAACATTGCTAAGACCTCACTTGTGGCAACTACTGATGAAGGCTTTATGCCTGAGGTAGGAAATCCTCAGAATCAAGAAACAAAGGTTCATGAGACAACTGGGTTGGGCCCAGCTCATGGTATAACTAATAATGTCCTCATTGAGGATGTCATCAGGGATTCAGTTGATTCCATTAATTTGGATAATGATTCACACACCATAAAACATGAATTGACGGCTGCTAGTGATGGTCCTGAATCTGTTGTCTCTAAGCTCAAAGAGCTGGTCACAACAGATCAGGTTAAAGACCACTTAATCCCTGATTCCCCTAAAGTGGCATCTTCAGTACACTCTGAAGATCACCCCAAAACACCCCCTCACTAAAAATGCCTACCCAATTCCCTAGGTCATCCAGCATAGACTTAAACCACTTATGCAGCCTAGATGGTCCCCTATACCAGATGATGAACACTCTCAAATCCAATCACCTCAAAAATTTCACAACTTCTTGGGAGTTGAAAACAATAACTCAATTTGAGGTGATCAACAACAAACTAAGTGAGCTGTCCAACAAAATTGACAACAATACAAGACAGCTTGCAGAGTTATCTGGTAGAACTTCTAAACCTAGCAGGCTTCCAGAAGTGGATGAAGCTAAAAAGGGGAAGAAGATTAAGGAACCAAGGGAGTCATTGGAAGCCAGGATAAAGGCAAAAATGGCTCAACAACAACAAGAAGAAGAAGCTCAAAAAGACTTAGAAGATCAAGATAGGCTTCTTTTTGGAACTGAAGTTGAAGCTGAAACTTCCCAAGGCCTCAATGAAGAAACTTTTGAAGACTCTGAAAGTACTAAAGACAATCCTTTAGTAGTTGATACTTCTATCAACCCTTCAGCAGTTAACACTTCTAACATTCAAACTGAAGAGCCTTCTATGGCAACTAAAGACATTCCAACTCCTATTCCAAGGCCTGCAATCACTCAAATGCCTGTACTAAACCCTTCTCCCATCTCAATGTCCAAAGAATTACTGGAGAAGAGTCTACTTGCAACACAAAAGAAGGCTAAGGAAGATTAGATCCGGAACAACCTAGAAGCAAGGGAAGATATGAGCTACACTGAGAAGCTCAAAGCTTATGAAGAAGAGTTGAATAAACAAGCTGCAATTGAAAGCGTTGCTGAGGAAGACAAAAGACAACAACTGATGTCTTTCATTACAAAGAACAACAAGACTAAAGCTTATTCACTCAAAGGGCTCTCCATAGATGAGCTTACAAGAAGAGCTCAACTTGTTGCTGACAAGATTGCCACTGAAAAAGACAGAAGGGCAAAGAGAGTTTAGATAATAGATGAACTGGTAGCCAATGATTTTGGTTCAAAAGCCTCAGTGTCAAAATGGAGAGAAGACAAATTATTTGACACATATAAAAGATTCAAGGTTGACAAGGCTGCAAATCCAGAGAAGTACAAAACTTCTGAAGTGTCAACTTCAGTAGTTAGAACTTCTGGTCCTAGACAATCAAAGCCTACTACCAAGAAGAAGCAAGAGGAGGCCACAAACACTGATTTCAAGATGGTGTTGCTTGAAGGCAATACAGTTGTATAAGGAGACTTTGTGATTGAAGAAAAGCCTCTGCTGACACAATTCAGGGATGCTTCAACATTTGCTTACTAAATTCAGAAGACTATAACTAATAAACTGCACACAAAGGTAATCACTGAACATCATTTACCTACCTTTGATATACCTAATGTGGTGCAAACAGAAGAAGGAAGAGAATCCCACCTGAGGGTCACTGAAGTAGAAAACATCCCACACTCAGGAACATCCCAGGGATCCAGCATGGACCCTTACACTTTAGATTTTGACAAATCTAAAGTTCTGATAATGAGATGGTCATTTACTGATTCCAACTCAGTATTAGTGACAAGGAGAGATCGTTCAAGCAAGGCCTTCAAATCTATGAATGAACTGAAAAATCTATCTACAAAAGACTTGCTTACAATTCAACATCTTGAACCTGAACAAGGATCTCTCACAAATGAACAACTGAACCAACTCAAGACTTCCATGTTCAGAGAAATCTGGAAGATACTTGAAGACAGAAGAAGACAATAAAGAATTAGATAAGGTTTTGGCTTCATCAATCCAGAGGGAGATTGTAAGGACAAAAAGGATTGTTAAAACCTCTTTTGCTAAACTTAGTCTAATTCCTACTTCTGCCAAAATATTCTAAGTATGAAACTACTGAAGAAAGAAGACACAAGTACTGAAAAAGGATTCCACAAGTACTGAAGAGTAAAGATCAGAAGTTCTGAAGTCAAACCAGACAAGTCTACTGAAGAACTACTGAAGACAAACTACTCATCAGTAGTTTGTCACTCATCAGCGCTTGTAATAGAATCTTTTCACTGCCCTTATGTTTCAGTAGTTTATTAGTTTATTATTACTTTATCTTGCTTTTGTAATAATAAGTTCCGAGACTACAGCCTGTTGCTGTCTTGCTTTTGTAACAAGGTTCATGTATTTGTTTGTCTATAAATAGATGGGTTAATCCCTCTGTTTTAAACATTGATTTTAATTGAAACTGAAATCCTTTAGAGCTTAAACTTGAAATTAATTCCATTTCATATTCTGAGAATCTATTTGCTTATTTACTATCATATACATTCATTGCTTTGATTCTCATTAACACTCTTTAGTTTATAAACATCCAGGAGGAGTAATAACTCCTGTTGATTATGAAACTTTATAACTTATTCCGCTGCAAAACTGCTTTGATTAAACTTGCAAAACACATAAGTGTTCACAAGCAAGCAACTGTTAAAGAGCATACTGATCCAACAACCACGATGCTTAGCACCTTTCTTAGGCAAAGTGGCACGCTCGTGAGTAGGACGACCCATATTACGCCCATCAGACATAATGTTTACACCCTGCCTTTAATACACCAATACATACATATATGTCTTTAGTAATCATTTTAGCAACAGCAACAACAACAACAACAATAGTTAAGGGTGAGGCGCTTGCACTAAAAAAACTTATACGACTCAGATTATTATCATACGAATAACTAATTCAAAAGATCATAGGTAATGTTACTACTAAATTCGAAACATGGAAACATTGACAGCCCAGTAATGTTGTGTTTTCCAGCCTTATACATATGCATAACAGCCACATTTTTAGCCCACAAACGATGCATTTTCCAGCCTTGTAAAAGTATCAAACTATATCAAGCACTAATTTTTAGATTATTAAGTTCTTTATTAGTAACAATGGTGGAATAAGCGAACAAAACAAAAATAGGGTACAAACTAACGGTATACATAACATAACTAATTCAGGCTTTGATTCTTTGTTTAACCCACTAAGTCCTTCAACTCTTTTATATTCACAATTATTAAAGACAAGGTATATTTTCTATTACCATCGAACCAAAAACACAGGAAATCATAGATGGAAGCATACAATCACAATCGAACCAAAAACACAGGAAATCATAGATTCAAGTATACAATCAAAATCGTAACATTATTCAGATTGGGGCAAAGTTTGTCAACTTATGAGAAAGGATAACAGAACACTGAGTAATAAAGATAGAACATTTACCGGAATTAAAAAGAGTGAACCGTTGTTGAACCGTCGGAGTGTTAGGGTTAGGTGGAACCGGCGCTGCCGCCCCTTGGACCCTGCTCCCGGGGGGCTTCCACCGAACCCCCGCCAACCCCCTTGGAATCCCCGAGCTGTTTTGGATTGTTCTATGTTGCTTTTCAAGTATTGATTGTTATATCACAAGCATTGGATAATTGGTATGAATCATATTCTGATGATTTTCAATGATATATTAAGGTGTATGGGCTAGGGAATTAGTTCAAAGTTCAACATCATTTTCATGTGAACAGCGGAGAGAAGGGTGGTGGAGGTTTCAAGCGGATTGGAGGTTTGGAAGTGAACTCAGCTTTTCATGTACTTAATCTCATAAGATAGATAAAGGCAGAGGTGAGCTAAGGCAAGTCGAAACTTTTGATGTGTTTTTCCTATGAGTTTCCAGCAACCAAACTTTGGATGTGTTTTCCCAAACTGCCCCTATATGTTATGGTTCTAGATGAGCACAAATATTGAGTCAGATTATATCGTAAAAGATACCACACGTCATATGGCATTTATCATGTAACATTCAGTATTGGATGGTTATACCATGTTGTATTGCATGAATCATATTAGATCGCAATCGACAATAACAAATCATACATGACCTAATGGAACGTATTGGGCCTTGATATCCCCTAATGGTCTGTTATGGTATGTAATAAGTAACATTCGTTATTGAATGGTCATACCACGTTGTATTAAGTAATATCATATCGTAATTGACAGTAACAACTCATATATGCCCTAATGGACCGTATCGAGATCTTTCAATGGTCCATTATTGTCTTTATTACATAACATTCAATATGGAAGGGTTACAAGTTGTATAAAGTCATATTAGATCGCAACCGACAAGAACAACTCATACATGCCCTAATTAATCGTATTAGGCATTAATATCTCTTAATAACCCATTATGGACTTTGTTGTGTAACTCGATATTGAATCGTGTTGTGTTCAGTCATATTAAATTGTAACCATCAATAATATATAATGGATGCCATAAATGCATATCCTTATAATTTTTTTGTTTTGGAAAGTTAATTTCATTAAACCAATGCCACGAACGGTCCTCAAAGCAAGGACCCCCGGACAAAAACAAACGGATTACATCATATCAAGCGCGAATTTACACAATACATTCCAGTCTAAGTTATTTAATCTAGATCTATTTTTGAACCAAAAATACTGTAGATGCATTTATGCGACTAATGCTTTGGATTTACAATAAACACATGTTAATATGTTTTGTCGAGTGGGCGAAGGAGTTTTTGTGTGGGCGAAGGAAGAAATCAAAGGGTGCGAAGGAAGATAATTCATACGACGGAGAGACAGGAGGCGAAGGAAGATTTTGTTACTTATGTATTGCTTCATTCGACCAGGTTGTTTGGTCGAATGTGCACGTTCGCACTAACACTGTGGGCGAACGTGCAGCCTATAAATAGGTGAAGCTGATTTTTGAATGTAGTTTTAGTCATTATTATTCCCTCCAAGTTCAGTGTGTCTCTCTAGTGTTTTGTTAAACTTAATTCACGTTGTGTCTTTCATGTTTGGATCAAATTAACGTGTAATTGAGTTTTGATTATTAATGAGAAAAGCTTTGAATGATGATTTACTTGTTTTGATCTGATTGATTATCATTTTGTGATTGGTTTAGGGTTTCCGCACCTAAATCAAACTTGTTTGATCATTTCTTTGTTGATTTATCGATCCTTTTATCACATACAAAGTGGTATCAGAGCTTTTCTGGATCAAACAACCACAAATTGATAGTTTCTCAGTTGATTTGGACCCAATTTTGGTCAAAAAATTTCTGTTTTCATAGAACAAACTGATTTGATGAGTTTTTGATTGATTACAACTTGTTTTCATGGTTAAAATGGATAATTCTCTTTGATAAACTTGTTCCAAATCAATTCCGATTTAAAACCTGATTAAAGTCATCAAAATCTATCAACATTTGATAAACATGATCAAAATTAACTGATTTTCAAAGAATAACTGTTTTTGAAATAGCAGGGGTCGAACCTAGAGAGACGGTCGGAGGTGTGAGTAAATTTGGTCGAACGAGTGAATTTCTGGTCGAAGGTGTTGATTTTGTGGTCGGACGAAGAGTTTCTTTGCTTATTTGTGTACATTCGTCCATCAGGGTTACATTCGACTGATCGAACGGTCGAAGGAGGGAGAAAACGGTCGAAAGAGATAACAAACGGTCGAAAGAGTTTGTGTGTTGTCATAGTTCACATTCGTACCTTTCCAAACGGTCAAAGGAGAAGAATTTTCCTCATTCGACCATACGATAGTGCGAAGGAAAAACCTGTTTTAAAATTTTTCTAATCTTTTCGTGTTTGAACTTTTACAGGTTAAGATGTGGAACTTTCCAACTACGCCAAGACCTAATCCAGCACCACAGCAGCAGACAACCAGAGATCCATGGACAGTTGCAGCTCAGAAGACTAGTCCACCATCTCAGCCAATCAACTACATGGCTATGACTAGTTCTACTCCTCAGCAAGTTGTGCAACCGTTACAGCAACTAATTGGCGATTATTGGGGAGTAGCAGCAGCTGCCGTTCACTCACAGACGACCAATGCCATATCTACACTCATTCATGATCTATCATCAGGCAGTGGAAATCGTCCACCAAAGCTCATGGATATGATTGAATATAACACATGGAAGACAAAGTTCAAGATACATGTGGAGGGACAAGGCTTAGAGGGAGCCGAGGCATGGCAGATGATAGTGAAAGGTTATGTTGCTCCTATTATGGAGAACACAGGTGAACCTATACCATTGGAGAACTTGAGTGATGATGAAAAGAAGAAGTTTGCGATCGAGAAAAAGGCGTTTTCTCAATTATCTCAGGCGATCAACACTGACTTGCTGCATCAGTTCGAATCGTGTACTACTTCAAAACAGTTGTGGGATATGCTGAGAAACAGACATGATGGTAACGAGAAGACTAGGAAGCTGAGAATGGAAGAGCTTCGTAAAGAGTTCGAGAACTTTAGTTACATGGGTAACGAGACTTTAAAAGAATTGGTTCCAAGGTATTGCCAGTTGCTCACAGAGCTCTCGAGTTACGAGATTAGCATACCTATGTCTGAACTGGTGGATAAATTTGCTGATGCTTTACCACCATATTGGAACCAACACATTGAAGTGTTGAAAGAAAAAGATGCATACCAGTATTGGACTATCAATGAGTTCATACAAAAACTGGAGAACAAAGAAATGGAGGAGAAGAGGAAAGCAAAGAGAGCACAGATTCCACAGAACCCAGAGTTGTATGTGAGTGGTACATCTACTTCTCTTTCTACTTCTAGCTCTACTTCAAGTGTTGAACCTCATATTGCTTGTGTATCTAATGTTGTTGAACCCATCAAAGCACCAATCAACTATCTTGCCCAAACCTCATCATATACACCACAATCTTATCAAACACCTAATTTCATTCCACCTTTTTCACCTATGCAACAAGCTGCCTGTTACACTGTCAGTCAACCTCAACAACAACCATATAATCCTCACATGAACCAAATGCAGATCACTCAAACACAATCAAATCAAAGTCCGATTGTGTTAGAGACTTCTAACCTTAACAATGTTACTGTTGAGATTGCTCAACAGCATGTAGCATTAGTATCTGCTATGGTTGCATCATACAACGGTTTAGTTGCTAGTCAGATTGGAAACAACAATCTAACCAATGAGGACTATGCACAAATTGATAAAGGGGAAATGGAGCTTATGGATATACAGTGGGCGTTTGCTAGCATCATGAGAAGAGCCACTGATTTTATCCAGAAAACAGGGAGAACTGACCTTTCGACTTCTCCAAACACCACTTATGGCTTTAACAAAGCCAAGGTCACATGTTTTAATTGTGGTGAGAAGGGTCATTTCAAGAGAGAGTGTACACAGCCGGCTCAGCAAGGTAATCGAAACCCGTTCAATTCAAGCTACCAAAATCGACAAAACCAAAACCAGAATCAGGTATCATACAACAGTCCCAACATTTCTAGCTTTCAACCTCAAAACAACTACCAGAACCGTCAAAACACACAACAAAATACCAATACTAGAGCAATATGTGTTCAGTCTCATTCGAACCCTTACAAAAAATTTTCAAAAATTCTGAACTGAAGTCCACTTGTTGCCCTGATATTTTGCTTTATACCATTGTGATCGTCTAGTTTTGCTAATCATTTTGCACTATTTGTTACAGGTTAACACCTCTTTTTCAAGGTTTAATCGTTGATTTTCAGATCTGAGCCCTAGAGATCAAAACCTGATATAATCCATGTTCATTGTTGAAATTGTTGCTTTGGATTCATTCTATCAGTGTTTTAGGGGGAGAATATACTAAAACTAAGGATTTTAATCCATCAGTTTGATCATTTGATCATCTTCTTCATTTCGAACCCTAGTTTTAATAAGAAAACACTGATATAATGTTTAATTGATAAAACTGTTGACTTAAAAACTTTAATCGGTAATGTTACTAGCCTATTGAATCAAAATGACATGATCAGAATCAATAAAATGCAAAATTGAAAATTTAAATTTGCAGACAGTTACCTTCGCCCATTTCGAATGGTCGAAGGAGCATAATTTGGGCGAAGGAGATATGTGTCTGGGCGAATGAAATTAAAACGGTCGAATGAAACTTTTGTCTATAAATTTTCACATTCGTACCTTTACAATTTCTCATTCGCACCAAGATTTTCTCATTCGCACCTCCGTATGGGCGAATGAGAAGATAAAATACCAAATTTTCAAACTTTGAATATTTTGTCGATTTTTAACATGTTTATTTGTTTTATTTTGCAGATTGAATCATGTCGGAACAGGAGAAGCCCACTGAACAAGTCGGGTCATCCTCACAGCCTACAAAGAAAGTTACTGAAGAACTTTTAACATTCGAGAATGCGCAAAATTGTTGTGCGTATCTTGGAGAGGTTAAAAAGCATACTGAGTTCATTGAGATCATAGAGTTCTTGAAAAGAAATCGGGTGATAGACGCAATAGCTACACCTACCATTATCTACAGAGACATGATACAAGAATTCTGGACTGAAGCAAAGATGGATTTCTGGGATTGCGAATCGTCTGTGATTAGCAAGATCCAAGGAAAGATGGTTATTGTTTCTAAGAAGGATATTAGAGAAGCCTTGAATCCTCAAGATGAAAAGACTGATCCTAGAGAGCTTAGCTTTATGGAACAACGAAAGTGCTTTCTGAGGATGAAGTACAATGGGCCGATTACTGATGGTTCATTGCACAAGGGAAAGCTGTGTCCACAGTTCAAATACTTGGCACATGTGTTGATTCACGTCATTGGTTCAGCTGCTGGAGGATATGATTTGATGCGAAAGAGTATTAGCTCGATGATGGTAGCACTGGTATTGAACAAACCGTTCAATGTATCAAGGATGCTGATGGAACATTTGTTGGAGCCTGTAAATGGCACGAGGAATCTGAAGTTTCTGTTATATCCTCGATTCCTCCAGATGGTGTTTGATCATAAATACAAAGAGTTGAAGAGGGATCCTAAGCACATTGTAGTTCAAGAACATATGTCAATCAATACACTGGCTAGGATGAAAGCTTATAAAGGCCTGTCAGTGAATGAACGTCCACCTGCTAGACGTTTATTTGGACATTTAGCAAGGATTGATTATGAGGATCCAGGTGAAGGTTTAGTGAGACATGTTAACAGTGATTCAGATCAAGATAATCCATTACATCCTGTTGATCCAGATGCGAAGCGTAAGCGACAGGTTGTTAACGTTGGAGCAAAAAGTGGAAAGGGAAAGGAGAAAGAGATCAGGTTAGAGGTTGTTTCTGAACCTGCTAAGAAGAAGAGTACACCGAGAAGAAACAAGACAATGGCTAAGAAGGGATTGCACATTGTTGATGAGGCGTCGATTGATTCTGAAGAGACGCAAGAAGATGAACATTGGGATTCAGATACTGAAACGTTGAAGACTACCACGCCCAAGGCCACTGTGGCTGGTGAGTCTTTTAGTTTGAACAGATCGGTTGAAGAGCAGAGAAGGAAGAGCCCTATTCGTTTGGACGAAGAGAATGAAGATTTAGGTCTGGGAACAGGAGACTTTCCTGGCTCGCCAGTTCAGGGGGAGAAACCGAAGAAGCCCCAATACAAGAAGAAAGAAAAGGTTGTGAGACCTGCAGAAAAGAGAGCTAGAGAGATAAAGACACTGATAGCAGGAAAGAAGTTACCACCTGCTACTAGCTCAAAATCTCCAGTTGCTGCTCCAGCCTCAAAGAAGCAGAAAACCACAGCTACTTCAGGTACTGAACAGGAAGCTGATTTACGTGTTGATGCATTCAATGAAGCATTAGATAACGTTCTGAAGAAGATAAAGAAGGGTAAACTGCCAGAGGTTGCTGAAGTCCCCAAGAAAAAGGTTACAGTTGATAGTGATGTGATGGATACTGTTAACCGAAGACTTACTGAAATGATGAATCTGATAAACAAGCAGCAGACTGAGATTGCGCAACTTAGACAAAACGATTCAAAGATGCTTGATGTAGTTGTTTCAACACATGAGAATAATGAAGAGTTGAAACAAAAGATCAAAAAGTTGCAGAAGGATAATAAAAAGTTATTGAAACATGAGCAGAGAAACACCAGATGAATTATAGCTTTGAAAGATGAAAACAAGAAGCTGAAAGAGAGTAACAAAAACATGGATAATCTGATCAAGGATTTATACTCTCGAGCTCCTCAGCTGAAAGAAGGTGAAGAAGATAAAGAGCTTGAAGAGGAGCAAGTTGATTTTAAACTATCTGATGAGGATGAGGAGGATGATGCAGATCTTGATGAAGATGCTGGTAAAGCTCCTAAAAAGAAGAAAGATGATGATGATGGTTCAGATGATGAATCTGGTGATGATAACAGTTCTGCATCCAATGATGAAGATGACAATGATGATGATGATACAGACAGATATAAGTATGAGAAGAGAGAATCTGGAAAAGAAGGAGAATCTAGTTTGAAAGCCCCTGGAGGATCAGTGGATGATGATACGATCTTTTGGAACGAAAAGCTGAAGTCTATGTCAGAAGAAGACAAACAGATGTATCGCCAGATGCTGACTCATAGAGTCTGGACGATTGACATGACCAGCAGATTTTCTGAGATCTTTGAATCTCTTGACAGGGTGTTTGAATTAGAATGTGAAGATCCAGATTTGGAAGATGGTGAAGTCTCGGCGGCGATGGCAAAAGAGATCTTTGAATGTCTGGCGAAACAGGTTGGCAAAACTGTTGAAGAATTGTTAGCTGATAACCAGATTCCTGATTTAACTGAAAAGGAAGCTGGAGATCATTCTGATGATCGTGATATACCTGGTTTCGAAGATATAGAAGTTGAAGATGTGACAAGTGAAGAGTATCCAGAATATTTCAAAAGAGACAAGAATTCTGGATTTACTGCTTTCACTGATGAGTTGTTAAAGGAAGCCGAGAGACGTGCAAAAGAGAAAAGTGATATGTTTGTTGATGAGATATTCAGAGGGCATGATAAACCGTTTATCAGACAATCCGATAGCTTGAAAGAGTTATTAAGGGAGTTAAAAGAGAAAGAGGCGAATCGTCCTAAACCTGAGATTCAGGGTAGCTTTTATAAATTCCACAACGACATGTTCAAAGGAAAAGCGTTGGGATGGAAGTTTATAAAGCAACTGAAATGTGTAGCAGTGAAGTGGGAGAAGGGGATTCTATACTTTGATAGATTCCATGACTTGAAGACTCTCCCATATTGGGCAATTCGTGATATTTGTCGACACAAGATGACTGGAACGACAAATGGTCAGATTGCATACTTTGCTGAGAAGATGGCTAGGGAGAGCAGGACGAAGTGGAACCTCTTTGAACCTCAATATCCAAAAAGGATTGTTCACAAGAAGACTATTGACGATATAACTGGTTTGCCCAAGGTGACCTTAAAGTATAAACCACCAAAAGTGTTGAGGCACATTCCATTGCTGCAGATTCCTCAACATTTCGCCAAAGACTTTATCTGGTGGTACTACGACTGGAAGATTGCAGAAGCTGTTATAGTTTTGAAAGATGGAGATAAGAGTTTCAAGAAAATACACATTTTTGATCCTATGTGGTTAGTAAATTGCTCACATTAGGATATCATAATGTTGTATTACAATCCTATCTTCAGCGATGTTAAGGATGCTGAACAGGCTAGTAAATACCAGCGAGTGGTATTTCTGTGTTTTGCTCATGATATCAACGCCGGATGCGACTATGACAAAAAGCTCGGCAAGTTTGTTAAAGTTCAAGAGATTCCTGAAGAGAAAAAGAAAAAGCCGAAGCAAGTGTTTGAGAAGGTGATGACATTGGAACAGAAGAAACTTTTGAGGATCAAGCTGATGAACAAAAGAATGGATGAGGAACGAAGAGTTAAACAATCCAAGCAATAGTCGAGGGGGAGTTTGTAGATGCATTTATGCGACTAATGCTTTGGATTTACAATAAACTCATGTTAATATGTTTTGTCGAGTGGGCGAAGGAGTTTTTGTGTGGGCGAAGGAAGAAATCAAAGGGTGCGAAGGAAGATAATTCATACGAAGGAGAGACAGGAGGCGAAGGAAGATTTTGTTAGTTATGTATTGCTTCATTCGACCAGGTTGTTTGGTCGAATGTGCACGTTCGCACTAACACTGTGAGCGAACGTGCAGCCTATAAATAGGTCAAGCTGATTTTTGAATGTAGTTTTAGTCATTATTATTCCCTCCAAGTTCAGTGTGTCTCTCTAGTGTTTTGTTAAACTTAATTCACGTTGTGTCTTTCATGTTTGGATCAAATTAATGTGTAATTGAGTTTTGATTATTAATGAGAAAAGCTTTGAATGATGATTTACTTGTTTTGATCTGATTGATTATCATTTTGTGATTGGTTTAGGGTTTCCGCACCTAAATCAAACTTGTTTGATCATTTTTTTGTTGATTTGTCGATCCTTTTAGCACATACAAATACGATGTCATTTTGATACTCTCCAAGACTTGAACCGGACGCCGACAAATGTTTTTGAATAGTCTCGCATTTCGTTCATTCCAAATCTCCCACAATGTAGTGATAACTAGGCCCCGAAGGATGTACCTCTTGTTCTTTGATACCTTATGCGTCTTCACAATCTGCATAAAATCCATAATTCTGCAGCAAAAGAGCACCCAATAAACAAGTGTTCCGCCGTTTCGTCTTCCGCATCGCACATATTACAACATATATTAGGAAAAATGACACCGCGTTTGTGAAGTTCCGTCTTTGTTGGGATCCGGTTAATCATAGCTCTCCATACAAAAATCTTGCACTTTAGAGGACTCCATCCTTTCCACGACATCCTTACTGCCGAAACTGACTGCATACCTTGCTGCAGTAACCTCTTCACGCTGCATACAGAAAAAAACGCCGTCCTTTGCTGCTGACCAGACCCACTTATCAATACCCCCCTTCCAATCACAGTCGTAAATGTCCATCATTAATCCGAACAGTTCATTACGCTCCTCTGCAGAAGCAGGCTCCCTACGCCAATTCCATATCCTTATAATAAAAAATAATGTTAGTATCACTATATATATTTATTACAACTATAAAAGTGCACATACTTTATATTAGTTGTTATGAGAAAAAAAAAATCCGTAGGAAGTCTATAGGAAAATCTGACGCATTTCCTACGGAATTATAGCATTGTTGGATATTCCGATGCATTTCCCACGAAATTGAATCTTATATCAAAATGCGTAGAAAATGTGTGGGAAATTCCGACGGATTTCCTACAAAAATACTAATTTTGTTTTCTACAAATTTCCCATAGAATCGTAAAATATGATACTATTATGTTGGAATTGCGTGGGAATTTTCACATGTGTTTCCTACACAATTTTTTCTATCGCTTTTTTGTAGGTACATTTGGATTTTCATTTGTTTCATAGAAATTTCATGGGAAATCAATTGGAACTTTTCATAGGAAAACCCCCTAGTTTCTATTAGTGCAGTTTGTAACTATAAATTGTTGCTTATGTAAGTCACATGTTATTTTGCTACTTGTCCAAGGGCTCCAAAGTGCCTCCATCATAAATCATGTTGTTATTGGTAATTCCTTTCGGCATCATATTGTAGGTAGTTTATCCACCTTGTTACATCTCCTTTTATTGTGAGCGGATAAATAGGAGTTTTTGTCACCTCATTGAACCTTGGTAGGTTATGGTTGAATCGTAATGGTGATGGGCTTAATTGCTATCTTTTTTTTCCTCATGTTAAAGTCAAGGAAGCTAGGCTAGAGCAAGTAGGTCGATAGATAGAAAGGAGAAAAAAGAGTTTGTAATAATTAACTACGTAAATCACACAAATCGGCTTGTTAAGTTTTGTAGTTCAATTGTACCGAATCACTTAAAATATCTATTAGAGGCTTGTTTAGAGCATCTCCAACGCCCTTGTGTTGGACCACTCCAAAATTCAGGACCACCAAAACGGACGAGGGATTGCGATGGCCATTATAATCATTTGTCTAATAAATGATCAATGACCTAAATACCCCTATTGGTTTAACTGGTCTTTGGGTATGTTTGGCAAAACTAGCTGGTGGCTGGTAGCCGGAAGCTGTTAGCTGGTAGCTGCAAAATGGTAGCCGGAAGCTTTTTAAATATATTTTGGTGTTTGGCGGAGTAGCTGGAGCTTTTAATAAAATGTATAAAATGACCAAAATGGACATAATTAAAAGCTTGTAAGGAAAGATTTTATTTTATTTTTAAAATAGAAGGGTATTTGTGTCATTTACTAATTAAAAGCTTGTAGTTAATAGAGCTTTTTCTTAAACGCTGGTACTAGTAGCTTTTCACTATAGAGCTTTTTCTCCTAACTAAAAGCTTCCAGCTCCTTTAACCAAACAAGGCTTTTTATTGAATAGGAGCTTTTTCTTAAAAGCTTGAAGCTTGAAGCTCCTAAAAGCTCTTAAAAACTCCTTGCCAAACATACCCTTTATGTGATGGATGTAATTATCCTTAATAAACCATTAAATAGGGTTTCCCCTTGGATATATATAGAGATTATTAGGAGAGGTTAAAGGCTAATGAAACACTAATACTCTAAAACCTAATTCTTTCCTCCTCTCCTCTCTAAACTAAGATCTTTAATCTCCTTATCCATCATTAATGTATACCCTAAACGGGAAACCGATCATCCTGTAGATCATGAAGTCTTCCCTCTCTAAGGTTACTGGCTAATAAGGTACATATCCGATTTACTTATTCATGTTTATGTATTAATCTCAAAGAATTGATCAACAAGTAGGTCGATAGATAGTAAGGAGAAAAAAGTGTTTGTAATAATTAACTACGTAGATCACACAAACCGGCTTGTTAAGTTTTGTAGTTCGGTTGTACTGAATCACTTAAAAAATCTATTAGAGGCTTGTTTAGAGCATCTCCAACGCCCTTGTGTTGGACCACTCCAAAATTCAGGACTACCGAAACGGACGAGGGATTGCGATGGCCATTATAATCATTTATCTAATAAATGATCAATGACCTAAATACCCCTATTGGTTTAACTGGTCCTTGGGTATGTTTGGCAAAACTAGCTGGTGGCTGGTAGCCGGAAGCTGTTAGCTGGTAGCTACAAACTGGTAGCTGGAAGCTTTTTAAATATATTTTGGTGTTTGGCGGAGTAGCTGGAGCTTTTAATAAATTGTATAAAATGACCAAAATGGACATAATTAAAAGCTTGTAAGGAAAGATTTTATTTTATTGTTAAAATAGAAGGGTATTTGTGTCATTTACTAATTAAAAACTTGTAGTTAATAGAGCTTTTTCTTAAACGCTGGCACTAGTAGCTTTTCACTATAGAGCTTTTTCTCCTAACTAAAAGCTTCCAGCTCCTTCAACCAAACAAGGCTTTTTATTGAATAGGTGCTTTTTCTTAAAAGCTTGAAGCTTGAAGCTCCTAAAAGTTCTTAAAAACTCCTTGCCAAACATACCCTTTATGTGATGGATGTAATTATCCTTAATAAACCATTAAATAGGGTTTCCCTTGGATATATATAGAGATTATTAGGAGAGGTTAAAGGCTAATGAAACACCAATACTCTAAAACCTAATTCTTTCCTCCTCTCCTCTCTAAACTAAGATCTTTGATCTCCTTATCCATCATTACTGTATACCCTAAACGGGAAACCGATCATCCTGTAGATCATGAAGTCTTCCCTCTCTAAGGTTACTGGCTAATAAGGTACATATCCGATTTACTTATTCATGTTTATGTATTAATCTCAAAGAATTGATCAACAAGTAGGTCGATAGATAGTAAGGAGAAAAAAGCGTTTGTAATAATTAACTACGTAGATCACACAAACCGGCTTGTTAAGTTTTGTAGTTCGGTTGTACTGAATCACTTAAAAAATCTATTAGAGGCTTGTTTAGAGCATCTCCAACGCCCTTGTGTTGGACCACTCCAAAATTCAGGACTACCGAAACGGACGAGGGATTGCGATGGCCATTATAATCATTTATCTAATAAATGATCAATGACCTGAATACCCCTATTGGTTTAACTGGTCCTTGGGTATGTTTGGCAAAACTAGCTGGTGGCTGGTAGCCGGAAGCTGTTAGCTGGTAGCTGCAAACCGGTAGCTGGAAGCTTTTTAAATATATTTTGGTGTTTGGCGGAGTAGCTGGAGCTTTTAATAAAATGTATAAAATGACCAAAATGGACATAATTAAAAGCTTGTAAGGAAAGATTTTATTTTATTTTTAAAATAGAAGGGTATTTGTGTCATTTACTAATTAAAAACTTGTAGTTAATAGAGCTTTTTCTTAAACGCTGGCACTAGTAGCTTTTCACTATAGAGCTTTTTCTCCTAACTAAAAGCTTCCAGCTCCTTCAACCAAACAAGGCTTTTTATTGAATAGGTGCTTTTTCTTAAAAGCTTGAAGCTTGAAGCTCCTAAAAGTTCTTAAAAACTCCTTGCCAAACATACCCTTTATGTGATGGATGTAATTATCCTTAATAAATCATTAAATAGGGTTTCCCGTTGGGTGTATATATAGAGATTATTATGAGAGGTTAAAGGCTAATGAAACACCAATACTCTAAAACCTAATTCTTTCCTCCTCTCCTCTCTAAACTAAGATCTTTGATCTCCTTATCCATCATTACTGTATACCCTAAACGGGAAACCAATCATCCTGTAGATCATGAAGTCTTCCCTCTCTAAGGTTACTGGCTAATAAGGTACATATCCGATTTACTTATTCATGTTTATGTATTAATCTCAAAGAATTGATCACCATGTGGTATCAGAGTATGTGTTGATTACATCAATTCTAATTCGATTTGTAAAATTAAATCAAATAATCATCGAAGTTAGTCAAGTTTTGTATTTTGATTTAATTAATCAAAACTTTTTATTTAAGAAAAATATTACAGAAACTTGTGAATCAAGAAATAATGTTTTCATCTTTCAATTAATGACGGCAAATCGAATTAGTTGTCACAGAAAGTTTCGAAAACTTTAATTTATTAAAATATTTTGATTTATCAAAGTATTTTGATTTATTAATCAAAACTTTAATAATAAATTTGATAATTAATATGAACGGTTCTTGTATGTTCATAGGACTGTTCATAAAATTCATTCTAATTTTTGATGAAAATCACCATATTTTGGTGAGAAGATTATGTTTTCCTTTAATTTAGGAATTACTTTATTTCCAAGTTTTGACTAAATCAAATTTCAAAATAAATTTTGAATATACTTAAAATCCCAAAAATTTGGAAACATAATCAAATCCCTAACTTATAGTATTGATCAGATTTAATGTTCTCATATTATTTGTTCTCGGATTAGTATTTTCGAAAGCGAGTTCTTAGACAGGTTTGCGGATTTAAGGTTCACGGACAACCAGTTCTCGGTTTCTGTTTTCAAAATAAAAAATTCGAGAACCTAAACCACAACCGAGAACCTAAGAATAAAATCGAGAACCAATACGAAATCCAAGAACCAGCACTAAATTCGAGAACCCTTGTATTTTCTGAAAACTAATTTGTTTCTCCGAGAACCTAAGGCCACCCGAGAACTAGTAAATTTTCGAGAACTAGGAACAAGGTCGAGAACTAATTATTTTCTCGAGAACCTCCTTGTTGTTTCCGGGAACTAATTGTTTTTCCGAGAACCTAATTTCTACCGAGAACTCAATTTTAACGACAAATATGACAAGTTCGAGAACTAACCATTTTCTCGAGAACTTCCTTGTTTGCGAGAACTAACTATTTTTTTCTCGAGAACCTCTTTTCCTGAGAACTAAACCTACTTTCCCGAGAACTGGTAATCTAAAGTTTTCTCGGGGTCGGCTATTAATTAGTTTATTAGTTTTGTAAAACGTTAATTAATATGTTTTCAAAACCTAAATCAATAAACATTACTTCACTTTGATAACACTTAAAAGGTCTCACTTCTGCCTAAAGGTGATGTGCTACCTTAACATAGTTATCTAAGTCTCACTAAGCATACCAAATTAACATGAATGTCTCACTTCTGTCCAAAGATGATGTGTTACGTTCGTACCCTGTAAAACTAAATTGTGCCTAATATATTAAGTGTCCCACTTCGGCCCAAAGGTGATGTGCTACACTTAATTGCACATCATGCTTAAATGATTTCACTTCTGCCCAAAGGTGTCACACCCTCAAATTTCCACATGCGGAGTTCTACCGCGAGGCGTGTGACACACCAGGATCCAAGTCAACGGTCACAATAAACGAAGTCTAAATGTAGAAACATACGTAAACAAAAACCATGCATAAGTTTAAAACCAACATTCAACAGTGCGGAAGCATTTAAAGTTTACAAAAGTCATGCAGAAATAAAACATAAGTTCAAAAGTTCATAAATCCAAAACGTGCAAATGAGACCCTAGACGCGAGACGACTCCAGTGCGACCTCGTGCGCCTATCCGACAGCTGCTACCTTAGCGACCTGAGAAAACATGCTAAAAGAGTCAACATATAATGCTGGTGAGTTCACGGGTTTTAATTAAACATTTAAAGTGATCCTTCGAAAACCGTTACCATCACAGTTACTATTATGCTTGTGAGAACGCTAGCTAGGCGCAGAATGAGATACTCATACGGGTGAAACCATTGCTGACTAAGCCGTGTAGTGACCCTTAGTTTCCTATGGGCTACCGTCATCACCGGTAGACCTTGTTTTATTCGAGACAATATGCACTCGCCCGGTCCAACCGTCGAGTGGGGTTTGTCAGTTCCCATAGCGCTATCCATATTTCCCCGCCATATACCCATGTTAGTGGTTTCTAAGGGACTTTTTGATGAACCGTATAGTACGATAAGTAAGCCATAGTATAACGTGATAAAGAGTCATGAGCCATAAGAGTTTAACAAGTCATAAGTCATAAAAGAGTTTTAAGCATGTTTCTCCCCCGAAAACATAAACCGTAAAATGTGGGGCCGTGAACTCACCTTAGGTTGCATATTCCGTTTAAGAGTAAACCGTATGCGTGATATGAGTAAACCGGCTGTAAGATATGATAGACCCAACTATTGGCGACCTATCATAAGATATGTGTCAAGTTAGACTAATAACCGTCGGGTTCATTAGTCCCTAAGTCCATTCCATGACCATTATGAGCCCGAAAAGTGTGTTTGACCGACAACCAGACTACGTAAGACAAGACTCGACATCCCATTGGTGACCCGACATTCCACGTGTTAGATAAATACAAGACATCATGCCACATATGCAATTAAACACTTAATACGCGCAACAGTTCACCTAGTCTAGCATAATGTCCGATTAACGCGTAAACAGGTCCGAACACGTGTTACTAAGTCATTGGGTGTATCCTGGGGTTCCTATCATGTTCCTAGGCGTCAAATCATGTTCCGGGATGTTAAAATATACATACAGCAGCATTATACGCGATTAGGAATCAAACTAGCATTTAGGATTGTAAATGCCTAAGCTTCAGGCGATTAGGAGTGTAAATGCTTAAGCTTCAGGCATTTAGGATTGTAAATGCTTAAGCTTCAGGCATTTAGGATTGTAAATGCTTAAGCTTCAGGCATTTAGGATTGTAAATGCTTATGCTTCAGGCATTTAGGATTGTAAATGCCTAAGCTTCAGGCGATTAGGAGTGTAAATGCTTAAGCTTCAGGCATTTAGGAGTCCTATTCGCATGAAGCTTCATGCGAGTAGGATGCTACTCGCCTCTGCATGTCTGAAGCGTAATTTCGCGCGTCAAACTCTCCAAATCAGATCTGAAACATGTAAAAACACCCAATAATCATCCTAACACATTAACAAACATATTTCAAGCAAAACCCCTAAGTTTTCATCGTTCTAACAGTTCCGAATGCGAGCGTTTTCCCAAAATAGTAACTTAACATGTAAACATCACATCAACATGCAAGAACTTGCCCTAAATAGCAATTATTCAGATTAAATCACATAACCACGTTGTCCGATAGCATCCTACTGTTCTAGCATCATCCTAGAGCAAACCCTAACATCATACAATCAACAACACACCTCATATCATCCTTAATCATCCAAAATCCTTCAAATGGGTCAAAACATCAAGTATCAACAATACACAACCAAAACCATTCAAACTCCTAGGACATCATCATACTAACTTGTAACAGCCATAAACATCATAATAACACAAAAACAACCATGATTCAATCCTAAAAATTCTATCTTTAATCACATATAACACATATAACACATGTAAAGGTGTGGGTTTGTTTAAAAACGGTTTTAAATGGATTTTTCAAAGACAAAAACATTTATAAGTCAGGTCTGGACTTTTAGGGAGTAAAACATAATCATTTAAAGGTTTGGGTTTGAAGAACACACCTTGTATTCAAGAGGAGATGATGGAATAAGCTTGGAAATGGTTGTTTTGAAGTAAAAATAGGTTCCAGAGGGTGTTTGTAGGTTGAGATAGGTTATGGGACGGCTAGGGTAGCATAAATGATGTTTTGGAGGTCAAGGGTGGTATTTATAGGCGTTTTTAATCGTTCGGAGAAGTTCAGGCGAGTACGCAGCAGCTTAGGCGATTAGGGCTGCTACTCGCATGAACCTTCATGCGATTAGCACCCTATTCGCTTAAGGACCCCTCCTACTCGCCTAATATACTGGAGATTAGGCTATCACCCACAGCCTAATCGCCTATAGCCCATGTGTCCGAGTTTTTGGCGCGTTAAACCCTATTTTAACATATGTAAACACGTTTCCACATACCGACAAGTCACATAATGATTACCAACATATAATGCATGATAAATAACACGTTCCCGCCCGATCACCAATTCCCGGGACCCGAGACTTGCGTATGTTAAAACCCTAGTGATGTGCGACTCGACTCGACCGACCTTGTTATGTGTAACGTATGCGCGACTCGCTAAGGTAGACTTACTAAGTTTTCAGAAGTTAGTTACCGGAAGTTGCCGGGTGTCACATCATCCCCCTGTTGAAAGAATTTTCGTCCCGAAAATTTCCCGAAGTCGAGGAGAGAAAACAAATAAGAAGAAAAATTTTCCGGGTTGTCACATCATCCCCGTGTTGAAAGGAATCTCGTCCCGAGATTCTTTCGGCTTCAACAGTGATGAGTGTCGACCTCTGTGTCCAAGTAACGTTTCCCCAAAATACAACAAGTGAAGGTCATAAACCAAACGTGACAGTAACAACCGGGAAACCACTTTCACAAATGTGAGTATGAGACAAGAGACCCCCGATCGAAGGCCTACTGGAGACTACTATGATCGGTATAACTAACCCACGGTACCGTCCAAGTAGCATCCCCAAAGGACCCTCATCGACCCAAAGAATGAGAAACAGAGACCAAACCACGAAGAAAACACCCGAAAACACGAACACACAACAATGCGGATAAAAGTATAACCAAAGCGTAACAAGAGATAAGAGAGAATACGTACGAGTAACAGTGTCTGGGTCCGCCTGGTTCTCCCTAGCACCGATCACATAAGCATGAGCACGAGTAAACCGGCCACCGCCTTCATTGTCTCCATCCTTCCCTGCAGTCCCTGTGCCCCCTTGATTCAACTTGGGACAGCTTCGCTTGAAGTGCCCCGCTTCTCCACAATGAAAGCAACCTTGGTTCCCCTGTAGAGCAGGGGTGGTAATAGCAGCAGTCTGAGTCGTCCTGGAAAGGTTGACCCTACAATCCTTGGCAAGATGCCCCGTCTTCTGACAACGCTCACAGCGAAAACTCTCACAAGTACCATAGTGATGAAACCCACAACGCCCACACTTAGGGCTTTTCCCAGCATAGCCCCCTTGTTTCTGATCCGACGCTGACCCAGAAGCTTCAGCCTTCTTCGCCGCCGGTTGTCGCTGAACCCCGATGAACTCTTATCCACGCTTTCCCACTTCCTCTTGTTCTCTGCCGGCGCCTTCACAGAAGAGCCCCTAGGAAGCAAGACACCCTCAGAAATCTTCAAGTTGGTCATCTTAGTAGCCGACCGCACGGCCTCTGATATGGTAGCATGATCCCTAGCAGACACCAATCCCGCAATCTCTGGCACCAAACCCGCAAGATACTGCTCTATCCTCCTATACTCTGGTGTAGACAAACATGGACACATCACTGCTAGCTCGTTGTGCCTGATCGTGTACTCCTCCACCTCAGATCCAACCATCTTAAGATTCCCATATTCCTGTTCCAACCTCTTGATCTCCTCACGCGGGCAGTACTCATCCTTCAACCTACGCACAAAATCCGCCAAGGCATGGCGTTGGCCTCCCGAGACCAAGTGTCTGTGTGACGCAGTTCCACCACGTCAAGGCGGCTCCTACAAAAGTCCCCGAAGCAAACTTCACCCAATCCACCGCTGGAGTCTCACATAAAGCAAACACCGACTCAGTCTTCTCCAACCACCGAAGCAACTCCACAGCCCCCTCTGTACCCTGGAAGCTGAGAGGCTGACAATCCTTAAACCGCTTGTAGGCAACACCTGCCTGAACCGGAGGAGAAGTAGCACCCATGAAAGTCTGCTGGGCAGCCTGAAAAGCAGCTAATGCAACGCCCAACTGTTGCTGCATCATCTCATTGAGCTCATCATACGTCAAGGTGATGTTACCACCACCTCTACCCCCACCAGTGCGGCCTCCACGTCGTCCCCCAGTGCGTCCTGACATCTTCTGAGAAGGAACAAGAAACAAATACTCAGACCCATCACCAACGCTAAACCAAGAGAATATGAAAAGCCTAGGATCGGGTTCGAACGTGACCATTAATCCCAACACGAGATCCACCAAGTCTTCCATGCATCTCAACTTATGATTTCGTGTGCACCCGAAATGATAAATTGCTCTACATGGTCCTCAAGGCGTGCCCCGAGCTCGAACCTGAAGTCACCCGGTACCCGCATCTTAGAAAGATACAACCAACTCAAAAGATCAACAAACATGTTCCCTCGACTGCAAACCCGAAGAAGAAGATAAAGTCAAGCTAGGAATAACCAAGAATGAGATAGGTAATGTGACACTGTGTGGTAAGGATACCGACACCCCGACAAGGTTAGTATGTTCGCCAAAAGACACGACTCAAATGTATGTGACCGTCTAGTGTGTGAGACTCGGCTATAGTCTAGACTCTATATGCAGTCCTAGTTCACTATAACCATTGGCTCTAATACCAATCTGTAACACCCCGCCCCTCTCACCACCAATATTGTCCGCTTTGCCCATCCAGAGCTCACGGATTTGTTTTTGGTTGCCCAAGTGGAGACTTCCCAGGAGGTCACCCATCCTGAAATTTCTCCAACCTGAGCACGCTTAACTGTGGAGTTCTCCTCTCATCCACTAACACTAAGCCCAAAACGCGTTGGTGATTTAAGAGGCAAGACATTACTTATGAACCAAGGATCTCTCATGGCCACGGCCGATGTGGGATTTTCCTGGGGTGTCACAAAAGGTGGTGTGCTATTATTTTAAGTAGAACTTTTAATTAATCTATTATATTTTGGTGTTTATAATAGATGTTATCACATCTTCATTAAAACAATGATCCTCACATATTAATGATCCTTCATTAATATAGTGATCTTAATTTTTTTCTGCCTTACTTGAATATCACATAACATAAATCACTCTAAAGTTCTTCTAAAATGTCATATCGCAAACTAATTAATCCACTCTTATTCCAAAACCTAATATGATTTGCTCTTATTGAGTCTTGATTATCTCTTAAGACATCACACTCCTGCTAATTTTCTAACAAGCTAAAATTTATTTTCATTAAGAAGTGGGATGAGTCAAATATAATGTCACTTATGGTAATTAAGAAACTCAAATTAATGATTGCTATCAATGGAGCCATTAAAAATTCTGAAATTCCTAAGACTAATTTTGTTTCTATGGAAGAATCAAAAGAACTCTTAAAGAATCATGCAATAAATCTAACTCAAATTAAAAGGTTGAGTGCATTCGTGAATACATCATAATATTAAATAACATGGCCCATTAAACTTAGGGCTTATTCATGGAATCGATAAAGATTTTCAGTGCGTTATACAATAACTTTTCCATAGTACGATTAGATGCCTTATAAATCAACTACAACACTCAGAAGTACCAAAGGAAAATGAGTGTGTTGATAGCAATATACGTACATGAAGAGAAACGCCTAAAACTAAAAATTTCAGATGCTATTTGCCTTACTACTACTACGACTTAAAAAAGGTGGAAGATAACTTACAATAGAGAGGATAGTTTTAAAGTCCGGAAACAAAATACAAGTACTGCTTCCAGCTCTAACTTCTTCAAGCGGATGTCTCACTGCAAAACTATGCCATTAAACTAGGCACAAGCAATGAGATAATCCATAAGCCAAGGAAACAGCTGGCTAAGTTAAGTAGTAGAAAAGTCAATGATATTTGACTCCACAAATATAAATATTCCAATTAACACATGATTGTTGAGTCTAGTTCGATTCGTTTTCTTACTTGATTTTAACAAATACTTGAGATGAGAGTAAGTGGCGAATTTAATGTTAAAGTTGATAGAACCATTAATAACTGATCTTTGTATTAGGCTCTATGATACCTTACAATATTCTGGAGATTACTCAAAATTTTAGTTTCAGTATAAAGTCAAATTTTGACAGTTATGAGTTTTTATGACCAAAACAAAGTCGCTATTAACTTAAACTCTCATATTATTTGTTGTCATTATCTGAAGAAACCTTATAAAATAGAACAAGATGATACATACATTTTCACAACTTTGTTATCATGAAAATGAAAATTTAACAAAGGATAATGAGACCTATGCATTTCATCCATTAAGACCAATTTTTTTTCATGAGCAATCATGAATAGGTTAATTAAGGATGATTTGTTATCAATTCTCATTCTTAGTGACTTTAAAACATTTGTAAATGCCCTAAACTTTAAATGGCAAAAGGAATAAACAGGTTTCCATCACATGGTATAATTAACTAAAATTAGTGGAGCTTAGAAAAATATCGACTTGTATCTAATCTTTCATACGGACCTAAGTCTTCAAGTAATCAATTCATATACTTAAAAGGTTTCCTTCTAAAAATGTCCTTAATTTTTTTTTTATAAAATCTGGACAATAAGGAAATAAAGTTTGAAATATATGAAATATTCCCATTCACATGCATCGCTAAAACTTATCATATGGAGTTCCCAAAGAGCTAAAAGATCAGTGCGAGCATTAAGTGTCATAATTATAACTTGCAAAAGTTGCAAGCGGTAGGGGAAGTGACAATTTTGATCTTATCTCAAATTACACCTCTTGTATATGACACTGCTCCATCATAACTTGTCTCCTTAGAATATAATGATACTCCTAATAAAGTTTCATTGATGCCTAACTATGGGAAAAACTTAGATTTCTTACCAAAACTAAAGTAATCATCAATAAGAGAAACTAACATAAACATCATTGTCTTGTTTCTCTATTAGAATTTATTGCTCTTCCAATCTTAGACCCTATGCATGCTAAGTTCCTAAAGATTTCTAAGTTTAGTGGGAGAAGTAAAAGTCCTTACCATGACTTGCCAGAAGTACAAGAGGCGGGGGGAGAGACTCATTAAATTCTACTCCGAATTTAACTCCGATTACACATCTTGAACACCATACTGCACCAACTCTTACACACTTAGAAACTAATATTGCTCCTTATTTACCTGAGAATGAAAGTACCTAACCAAGCTAATTCATAAAATTGCATATGTATCCTAATAAACCCAATTGTTAACTCAAGAGGTCATCTAGGTCTAAAAGGCCTACTAACTTTGATGATTAAGTACCTTACCTGACAAAAGTTGAAATAAATGTTTGGAAAGTTTACTAATCCCACCTCTTCGAAATATATCATCGGCATCGATTAAATCTTCTAAATGGGATAAAGCTATTATTGGCAAGCTTGATTCCATGAATTAGAATAACGTTTGGATTTAGTTGAATTACCTAAAGGTGTTCATAACTAAACTGAATCTGAATGGAAATGTTATCACACTAAAAGTATGATTGGTTGCTGAGGGTTATACTTAAGAGGAAATAAACTATCAATAAACCTTCTTACTTGTTTTAAAAAGGGTTTATTTGAGGATCATTACCGTTTCCAGTAGCTTATAATAATTTAAGAGCTGCATTAGATGGACATTAAGCAACTTTCCCTTACATTGACTTACATGTTCATAAAATAACCTGAAAGTTCTAAACTGAAGGTCAAGAACACTTAGTTTGTAAGTCAATGAAATCCATGTATGGGTTGATGCAAGCATTTAAACATGATGAAATTATAATGCAATTCTTTTCATCAAGTACCAAGTGGATTAATACACCTACCTCAAGATGAGTGATGAGTGGGAGCAACTAATGCAAACTTGTCCTTATATAGATGAAATTCTTTTGAAAAGTATATGTTACGTTAGTCAAATCATTGTTCGCGCATACTTTAACATAATGAATCTCGGAGATAACTCCTAAGTTATAGGAATCAAAATTCACCGAGATAGACTCAACGAGCATTAGTTTCGTCTCTAAGCGGGTCCTTACACATGTAACACACAACATTGCTCTCCTTTAGAGGCTAATAGGATAAATGAGATTATTACCTTATGCTTCATTAATTAGAAGCATTATGTAAGTTTAAGTTTATACTCGTTTGGATATTGCTCATATTGTTGAACACTAGACTCGTCTAGATTATTGTGAAGCATCTAATAAAATATTACAATATCTTTAAGAAATGAAAGACTATAATTTAAAGAAGAAGTGAGAACATAAAATAGTTGAATACTCTTATTCCAACTTTGTTGTATTCAAAGAAAACAATATGTCAACTTCGGGATATATCCTTATTTCAGCAGACAAAACTTATCTCATGGAGGAGTCATAATGAACTGTTATCAACAACCTAAAGAATTATGACATAATATGTTTCTTATAACAATGCAGCAGTCACTAAATTTTGTTGGAATTTTTATCAGTAGACTCATAATTTTATAACTCCATATAAATTCTATATTGAAGACTTACTATGATAAAGTCAGCTACCTTATTTTCTCGAACAGTAATAGTTCGAGCGGAGCTGCATTAGAAATTCGATACGAAATTGATTGTTCACTTATTTTATGAACAAGTAGAGGAAACTAATTCTTTGTATCGAATTTATTCATGATATGCTTATGGATCCAATAACTAAAGGTCTATCACCCATAAGTCTCTCTAAGGGCCTATAATAGAGACGGGTTTTACTAATAACCATGTACAACTGCATATTGCACTATGAATGACTAATTATTAATTATTCCTCATTCGTTTGATATTTGTTTGTCTCTAAATACGTTCATGCATGCCTAAGGACGTATAGACACTAACTACACAAATTAACGTTAAGAGCTTACTTGTCATGATCCTAATGTTAAGTTTTAAATTTTGGGTGTAGTATGATTAATGAGGGGTCTTGAGTTGAATAACTGACTCAACGAGTGTATTTCTCTGCTACATTTTTGGGGTTAAAACTAAAATGAGTGTTAACCCCTGATCAGGCTTATCCAATGCTCATAATAAATGATTACTCGGCCAGGTGGGAGAATGTAAGAATATATTTATATATTCTACTTAAATGGCCCTTATAATCATTTATCTAATAAATGATCAATGACCTAAATATCCCTAATGGTTTAACTGGTCTTTATGTGATGGACGTAATTACCCTTAATGAACCATAAAATAGGGTTTCCCATTGGGTGTATATATAGAGATTATTAGGAGAGTTTAAAGGCTAATGAAACACCAATACTCTAAACCCTAATTCATTCCTCCTCTCCTCTCTAAACTGAGATCTTTGATCTCATTATCCATCATTACTGTACACCCTAAACGAGAACCCGATCATCCTGTAGATCATGAAGTCTTCCCTCTCTAAGGTTACCGGCTAATAAGGTACATATCCGATTTACTTATTCATGTTTATGTATTAATCTCAAAGAATTGATCAACAAGTAGGTCGATAGATAGTAAGGAGAAAAAAGCGTATGTAATAATTAACTACATAGATCACACAAACCGGCTTGTTAAGTTTTCTAGTTCGGTTGTACTGAATCACTTAAAAAATCTATTAGAGGCTTGTTTAGAGCATCTCCAACGCCCTTGTGTTGGACCACTCCAAAATTCAGGACCACCAAAACGGACAAGGGATTGCGATGGAGGTGGTGAGTTGGTTAGGTCTAGTTTGAAGCAGCGGACCCGTCCAGAAGCACAAGGCGGGGACCACAGACACATACAATTGTTTATTAATTTATATATTTTTATATGTAAAATGGAGTGTGATGTGAAGATTTGGATTGATTTAGTGTTGCAGGCAAAAAAAATCCTTTTAGAGTTGAAGTTTATATTGATATGACATGCTGAGATTATTGGTCTAGATTTTAGACCTGGTTTAGCATTGAAGAGGCTCTTATGAATTGTGATATAAAGAGGAATGTTGTTCTCTTTTTACTGAATCGTATGTTGTACTTACAATTAAGTTCGTCTCACCTAAAAAAAACTAAGTTTGTTTTTACAATAATCTATTAAAATCACTTAAACTTGTTCCTAACTAAAAGGATTACTCAACTATTAATAATATTTTTTTAAATATTGAAAACTTAAAATTAAGTGAGCTAATCAAAAGTCAATAAATAATAATGTTTTATACTTTTTCATATTAGCATAAAAGCCTCAAAATGTAGCAAAATTTCACCACCATCATGGCTTTAGATTTCCCTTCAAATTTATGTCATCACCAACAATATCCTATTCATTTTCATGGTTGGTTAAGAATACATAAAATCGGCCATTGTGAAAGATTCATCGGAAACAATATTATCCCTGCAGGAACCGATCCCATCACCGGCATTCGATCTAAAGACGTCATTATCTCACTTAAATCCAAAGTGTTTGTAAGAATCTACATCCCCAAAATCACACTTACCAATCACAAACTGCAAACTCTCATTACTATCATGGTGGTGGTTTCTTAGTAGAATACGTTGCCTCTCCCACATACCACCCAACACTTAACTTAATCACAACAGAATCCAATATTGTTGCCGTGCCCGTTAACTATAGGTTGGCGTCGGAATATCTTTTACTAACTGCATACACGGATTCATGGGATGTAATCAAGTGGGTGACTACCCATGTTACCGGAAAGGGTCCTGAGTTGTGGTTAAACGACCATGCTGATCTTCGAAATGTGTATTTCGCTGGAGATAGTGTGGGGACAACATCGCTCACAACATGGCTATGAGGGTCGGGATGTGTAAAAATAATGAAAATTCTGTAAGGTATGATGTATTATTAATCAAGTGTATTCATATTTTTACTCTAATAAAACATTCCAAATAATGTCACGCCTTAGCACCAAATCTCTTCTGCCACTTTTAATATATTTATATTTATCTTTATGTTTACTACACCATTAAATAATAATACGAAATCAATTTTATATTGTTTCTTTCTCATATTAAATCATGATTTTCTTAGTTTTTTCTGATTTATTTTCTCAAACTATTTTTTTTTTAATTTTCTCAACTATTAGTATTTTTTTAATAGTTATTAATCCAACCACGTGTAATACATAAGTTCCTAGCCTAATAACAAATAAAACAAAGTAAAATATTATCACAAGTAAATAGTACATCAAAGTTATTTTTTAAACAATTATATTGATGATTGTATATTTTTTTTAAACAAACACGGGTTTATTAAACTCATGCAATACACGTGTTTTTAAAGATATAACTATTTATTTCTTAGCATATAAAATTACATTTATTCAGCTCGTATAATACACGAGTTTCTTTAATACTTTTTTACGAGTTAATTACACTGTTAGTCTCTATTGTTTCCATGTGGATTTCACTATGAGGTACTTAGAGTTTAAAGTAACAAGTTAAGGTATTAACATTCTAATTTGTTATAATCTTAGGTATTAAGCACCAACACTGTTAAAAATTAACGGCAATGACCTCATGTGCTCCACACGTGTGGTATTTTCTCCCATTAAAAATAAATAAATTAAACACTTATGGAAAACTCCCCATCCACTACGATGCCTTGAATGGTCCTCTAACTCCGCACGAGCACTCCTTAGACACCATTCCCTACAATCAATACAACAAAATGTTAAATTAGTAAACAAAGATCATTAAAATTTGTTTAATTTGAAACCCCATATGACCATTTACAAAATCCATCTCCAAAAATCAGAGATTTATTCTCAAAAGTTGAAAAACAGAGCAAACCAAAACAACTTTTTTCAAGTTTTTCCTATTTTTTTCTTCAATTTTTCAAACATAGCCATTAGTTTTTTGTTTTAATTTGAAACCCCACATGACCATTCACAAAACACATCTTCAAAATCAGAGATTTAAACTCAAAAAAAAAAAAAAAAAAAAAAACAGAGTAATCTGAAACCCCACATGACCATTTACAAAACCCACCTCCAAAATCAAATATTTAAACTAAAATATATTGGAAAACAGAGCAAACAGAACAAGTGTTTTCTTTAAAATTTCTCGTTTCTCTCTTCAAGAACAATTTTGTGAAAAAGCTAAGTATATTCTACGAATCAAAGAATACATAGCAACTTTTGGATCTCTGTTGCTGCAACAACATAGAAATCCTCTTGATGCGCTTAGGAACATTCAAATCCCTCTATTCATCATGGTTCTGAGGAGTTGCAGAAAAAGAAAGAGACTGTTCATGTTTTAATGTGTGCTTCGGATCCATATCGTATGCAAAAAACAGAGATTTAAACACTCTAATGATCTTCCAAATGTTCGATAGAAACTTTGACCGAAAAAATCGCCAAACAGGAACTCAGGTATTTGGTTGAAGGGAAGGAAGGATATGGTGGGTGTTCGGGTTTTTTCTATTGAAATGTATACCCTCACGTGTGAGGCACGTGAGGGTCATGGCCATTAGTTTTTAACGGTGTTAGTGTTTAATACCTGAGATTGTAACAAATTAGAATGTTAATACTAATGGTGCAAATGAGCCGAGCTCGAGCTCGACCAGGCTCAGGCTCAAGCTCGAGCTCGATTAATTTATGAGAGCTCGGCTCAGTATGAGCTTTGTTTCCAAGATAGAGCTCGACTCGTTGGAAATTTCTCAATAAGTGAAGCTTGAGAAATATATTATTTAAGCTCGCGAGCTCAATAATTGAAGCTCGAGCTCATTACTAAACAACTTTAAATGAGTAAATATTATTAAAGATTAGTAAAACTAATAGGGAAATTGGATTGTATCGCACTCAACTATTTGTTATTGGCCGATAACGCACTGAACTATAAAGTTGATCACCAACGCACTGAACTTTAAACCTCTTGGATTGTGTCACACTAAGGCTGTGTTTGATAAGGTCCAAATGGAAGAATCCATATGTGTTAATTGTATTAATTTGTCACTAAGTAATCGTTTTAAACCTCTTTATCACTAAGTAATCGTTTTAGTGGTTTTGGACCTGGTCAAACACAGCCATAGTGTGACACAATCCAAGAGGTTTAAAGTTCAGTGCGTTGGTGATCATTTTTATAGTTCAGTGCGTTATCGGCCAATCCCAAATAGTTGAGTGCGATACAATCCAATTTCCCAAACTAATATTACACTAGGCTCGATAAGGCTCGACGAGCCTAACGAGCCTTGCATGCCAGGCTCGAGCTCGATAAATAAATGAGCTCTGTTTTAGGCTTAAGCTCAGCTTGGTCTTGATAAAGCTCGGCTCGTTGCGAGCTTTTTACCGAGCCGAGCTCAAGTAGCTCGCGAGTGGCTCGGCTCGTTTGCATCCCTAGTTAATACCCCTACTTGTTACTTTAAATTATTAGTACCTGACATTGAAACTTGATGAGAACTACATGGACTAACAGTGTAATTATTTCTTTTTTAACACAATACCACTAGTCACTAGACCATTAGGTCACAAGTATAAAAGAAGTTAATCCTAACTAATATATTATCACAGGTTGAATCAGGATAACCTTATTGACCTAAAGGGTGTTATTCTACTCCATCCGTATTTCGGAGGAAAAGATCTGATAGGATTGAAGGCTAAGAAATTGGAACACAAGGCTTTCATGAACCAGGTGTGGAAGGTGGCAAACCCGGTAGGGGTCGGGTTAGATGATCCGTTGTTTAACCCGAGCATGGACCCAAGGATATCGAGTTTGGGTTGCTCGAAGATACTTATGTGTGTTGGTGAGAAGGATAACCTGAGGGATAGAGGTTTGAATTACAAGGAATTGATGGATAAGAGTGGGTGGAAAGGAAGGGTGGAGGTGATGGAGAGCAAAGGGGAAGGACATGTGTTTTTTTTTTTTTGTATGATACTTCAAGTAAAAATGCTTGTAAGTAATTACGTAGTAGAATTTGTGCATTTATCAATCCCATTCATAGTAAATCTTGAGGAGATTATCATGACTACTTAGTGGGTTCTTCACTTCTTTGGCAATTCATAATCACAATTTCTTTAAAGATATCAACAAGCTTAATTAAAGTATCTTTAAATATATGGTTCATTACTTGTGATTTGTGTATATAGGAATCACCGATTAGATATAAAATGTGGTAATTAGTTACAAAACACATTTTCATTCTAGTAATTGTTTGTGGTATCCTGTCTACTTTTTGGCTACTCATAGAGTAATAAAAATCAACCATTCAAATAAAAAACTACCAAAATTACTTAGTGATAAAATTCCAATAATATTTTCACAATCGGGCCTATCTAAGTGGAAACTATGCAGACTAAATGTGAAACACTTATTCTATTGCAGATTAGTCTCCCATGTTTGTCTAACCTCCCTTTGGTGCATTTGGAAATGGCGCAATGAGGTTGTGTTTAATCAGGTTCAAGTGTCACTGCAGCAAGTTATTGGCGACATCAAATCACTTAGTTTCCCGTGAGTTAAGGTGCGTACGAAACAACAGCAACTTGAGTGGGTGAAATGGTGTAGCTTTAATCTTAGTTCAATTGGGTGGTAGTTTGTAATTATCATGTACATATTCGGGTGTTTTTGCTAGTGACCCGCTAGCTTTGGTAATGAATAATAAATTTTCGTTGGTCATTCAAAAAAAAATATTAGTCTCTGTTGTGTGTGTATATAGGATTGATATCATGTATGTGAGTTCTAAGAACTTAAAAACTCCTATAAGCTAATAAGAATGTTTTATAGTTTTTCATCTAAACACTTAGCATAAAAGCCTCAAAACTTTGCAAAAATTCAACTACCATCATGGCTTCATCAGGTTTCCCTTCAAAATACATGTCAACCACCCAGCAATATCTTATTCATTTTCATGGCTAGTTAAGAATACACAAAACCGGCCATTGTGAAAGATTCACTGAAAACGATACCATCCCTGCAGGAACCAATCCCATCACCAGTGTTTGATCTAAAGACGACATCATCTTACTTATATCCAATGTTTTTGTAAGAATCTACATCCCCAAAACCACATCCACCAATTACAAATTGCTAACTCTCATTTATTATCATGGCGGTGGGTTCTTAACAAAATCTGCTGCCTCTCCAACCTACCACCTGACACTTAACTTAATCACAGCAGAATCCAAAGTTGTTGTCATGTCGGTTAACTACAGGTTGGCGCCAGAATATCTTTTACGAAATGCATACGAGGATTCATGGGAAGCTATCATGTGGGTGGTTGGCCTGTTACAAGAATGGTCCTTAGTCGTTGTTAAACAACCACGCTGATATTCGGAATGTGTTTTAGGCTGGAGATAGTGTCGGGGCTAACAATGCTCACAATATGGCTATGAGGGCCGGGTTGTGTTAAAACAATGAAAAAAGGTATGATGTATTATTAATCAAGTACAAAGACATATATGATAAGAATAAATCTCAAATAATTTAACAACATTTTTTACATTTAAATTGGGGGTCACGCGTATATAAGAGATGATTAATCCTAGCTGACATGGGTGTCTTTGGGGAGATCGGACCCTAAGCCCGGTCTCCCAAGGGCTCAGGTTTAAAAACAATATTTATATGATTATATAAAAGAATCAATATTTTTAAACTTAGATAATATAAGGCCTAACTAGTCTAAACCCTTAAAACTAAACAAGATCTTAAAAGTAAACAAAATCAGTCTCAACTACTTAAAATCTTAAACAATTAAATAAAAAAAAGTTAAATCTCATTATAAATTTATTGTCGTATATGTGTTTTTATATATGATTATCGAGTTTATATTATAGAGCCCACTTATTTTTACTCGCCCAAGGCAAAAAAACGTTTATAGGTTTCTCCGGACGGTCCTGCTAACTAATATATTATCGCTAACAGGTTGAATAATCAGGATAACGTTATTAACCTGAAGGGTGTTATTTTGCTCCATCCGTATTTCGGAGGAAAATCTCCTATTGGATTGGAGGCTGAGAGATTGGAACACAAGGCTTTCATGGACCAAATGTGGAAGGTGGCAACCCGTCAGGGGTCGGGTTAAATGATCCCTTGTATAATCCGAGCATGGACCCACAGATATCAGGTTTGGATTGCTCCAGTATACTTGTGTGTGTTGGTAAGAAGAATAAGCTGAGGGATAGAGGCCTGAATTATAAGAAATTGATGGATAATATTGGGTGGAAAGGAAGGGTAGAGGTGATGGAGAGCAAAGGGGATGGCCATGTGTGTGTTTTTTTTTTGTATGATACTTCAAGTAAAAATGTTTGTACATTACGCAGTAGAATTTGTAAATTTATTAATCTTCTTCGTAGTAAGGTTTGATAATAGATGTTTGTTATTAGGGATGCTTAAATTTCTTGTGGAGAATACGTTGTTCGATTTCCAAAATCAATATTGTTGGGTACTAAAAGTAAAATTTGTTTGTTGTAGAGATTACATCTAACTGGGTTGGCACACTCCATTATTTCCTTTATAAGGGGTTTATAACTGAGTTTAGTGGCGGATCTAGTAATTTTTTCCAATGTGTTTTCGTCTTTTAGATGCTTAAATTTCATAAGACCGAACAAAAGAATTCTGGTTGGTTCGAGGGTTCGGGTCAGGTTAGCTTGATCACATAAGAAAAAATGTGGTATAATAATACTACAAAACATCATCAATAGAAATTAATAAACACAATTCAAATTAACATTTAATTCTCTTCATACCTACTAGTGGGAACCCGCGCGTTGCAGTGGGAGATCTCTACATATGGAAAATTATATTATATTAGACATGGCTTTTATTTGAACACAATATATATTAGAAGACGCAAATAATATTCAATGTGGTACTCGATTTTGTTAGTTTATCAATGCTCTCATAACAATAATACCCGCCCATTGGTCAGGTACTTTAACGTACCCAGGACTTCAAGTTTGAAAGTGGAGGTTTTATCCATGAAGCCTCTAATTAGATTTGTTTATAGGTTCATCCTCATTTTTCTTATGAGTTCGTGGCCTATTTTTTTATATACATTCCTACTAAAATTTTAAACTGAATAGGTTCGCTTGAACCAGTAGAGGCTCACCTAAATCCGCCTTGGACTGGGCTGGCCCAATCTAGATCTTAGATGTTGGTGCTTCTCTAGTTATCAATTTACTAGTCTGGAACCCGCGCGTTGCTGCTGGAGAATCACACGTGAACCCTTATGTGTGTGTCAGGAATAAAATTCGTTCATGCGAGAGAGATACTGTAGTGAGAACCTACACGTTGCAGCGTAGATGACAATCTGTGACACCCGACAAACTCAGGTTAGTAACATTGACTAAACTAGTAAGTCTACCTTAGCGAGTCATGCATATTACGTACTTAACTGGGTCAGTCGAGTCGTTACGATGATTCTGGGAATCATCAGGAGTCGTTACAGTGATACCGCGGAATCATCGGGAGTCGTTACAATGATCCGTGGGATCATCGGGAGTCGGTCCATAACCATGTGTATAAGGATTGGTGATTCGTCGAATCACCGGGTTTAACACACACACGCAAGTCTCGAGTCCCGGGGAATTGGTGAACAGACGTAAACGTGTTAGTTATCGTGCATTATATGTTTGCAATCATTATGTGACTTATCGGTATGTGAATACGTGCTTATACGTGTTAAAATAGTGATTACGCGTAATTGCATGACATTATAGGTGATTACGCGTAATTGCATGAAATTATAGGTGATTACGCGTAATTGCATGACATTATAGGTGATTACGTGTAATTAGGGGTGTAAACGAGCCGAGCCGAGCCCGAGCCTGACTGGGCTCGGCTCGGGCTCGTTAAGGTTTTGTGAAGCTCGAGCTTGAGCTCGGCTCGGTTCGAGCCTACAATCTTGAGCTCGAGCTCGGCTCGCTAGCAAAATCCAAAGCTCGAGCTCGGCTCGGCTCGGCTCGAGGTGATTTGAGAATCTCAAACGAGCTCAAAAGCTCGGCTCGAGCTCGCAAAAGCTCGGCTATAACTTAGGCTCGCGAGCCCAATCGTTAAGGCTATAACTTAGGCTCGGCTGTAACTTAGGCTCGGGCTCGGGTTCGGGCTCTAGCTCGTTAAGGCTCGATTAGGCTCGCGAGCCCAATCGAGCTTTGTATCTAGGGCTCGAGCTCGGGCTCGATAACTAAACGAGCCATATTTCAGGCTCGGGCTCGGGCTCGTTAAGGCTCGGCTCATTCGAGCTTTTTACCGAGCCGATCCCGAGCCGCTACGTGTCATTTACACCCCTATGTGTAATTGCATGACATTATAGGTGATTACGCGTAATTGCATGACATTATAGGTGATTACGCGTAATTGCATGACATTATAGGTGATTACGCGTAATTGCATGACATTATAGGTGATTACGCGTAATTGCATGACATTATAGGTGATTACGTGTAATTGCATGCTGATAGGGGGTGATTACGCGTAATTGCATGCTGATAGGGGGTGATTGGCCTAATCACCAGACAAACAGGCGATTAGGAAGAAATTATGGGCGATTAGAGCCCTAATCGCCAGTAGTACAGGCGATTAGGCTCCTAATCGCCTGATCTGTTCTAGTAATCGCCTGATGTGTGTTGCACGAGTAAAAACACCTATAAATACAACCCTTGACTCCCCAAACACCATTTGTACAACCCTAACAGATCCCAAACCTCCCACATACCTCAAAACAACTCTGGAACTTGTTTTGCTTCAAAACTCACCATTTCCAAGCTTACACACGTTTCTTTGATAAAATCCAAGGTGTGTTATTCATCCCAAACCTTTTTAATGTTATTGTTTTGGTTCCCAAAAGTCCAGACCTTGTTTTGCTAAGTATGTGTCTTTAAAAACCTTTGAAATGAGTTCTAAAAACAAGTCTACACCATAATGCTTGCTATATGTGAATTATTTATGCATATGATGATTTTTGGTGGTTAGAACATGAATGTTTCCATGAAATTGATGTACTTTTGATGTGTAGGACTTATTAGGATGATTATCTAAGGATTTGAGCTATTGTTATAGTGTTTTGATGAAAGTATGCATTTTGACCCATTTGGATGATTCTTGATGTAAGTCCAAGATCTTCTCTACCGGGTATCAAACAAACAATCGAGTGCGGAAAACAAGATTGAATGTGAAGAACAAAAGATTAAAACGATGAATATGATTATATTGCTGCTTCACCTTGCACACAATCTTTAGGATTGTCTGGTACAAGGTGGTTTTTCTAGAGTTACAAATGTGAGGATTATGAAAGTCTAATGAATGTGTAACCCTAAAATGAACATAAACAAAACATTATATAGGGTCCACTAAAGCCTTGGCCCACATGGCCTAACCCAAGCCCATTAAGTAAACTAAGCCCAATTAACAGAAACAGGCTTAATAAAGACAAGCGTAAACCTACTTAAATATAGTCCAACAATATCCCCCTAGGTTTATGCTGTCTTTATCATGGCTTAGTAGGAAGAATCTTCAGATCTTGATCTTCCAATCTTGGGTTCTTTCTTGTTCTCTTGGAGGTAGCTTCACAACTTTAATCATCATCAGCTTTTGCTTGAACATATTGCTAAAAGAGAACGTGAGAGGAGGATTCTCATAACTCTTTTCTTTGTCAGTCTTCTCTTTCAAGCAACTTTTCAGGTACTCCTTCACTTGTACTTTCATTGTCAAAAGATGATTCACTTCAGGTTCTTCTGACTCGGGTACATCTTCTCAGTGTGGTGATTCATGCTTGTCAGCAACTGGAACTCTTTCATTCTTCATCAACCCCTGTTTCTTGATTTGTATAAATTCTGCAAATTCTCAGAATTTTGTAAGCAAATAATTTATGCAACAGAGGGTCCAGTATACACATGAACACCAAGTACATCAGTGTACTTCCATTTTAAATTCTCAAAACCTGAATTTCCTTCGAGAATCGGTCAAATCCTCAAGAATGGTTAATTTTTTTTTATAAAAGAAAACAAACAAATTAAAATAAAAATTCAAACTAATTACAATGCATCTTTTTGGTGAGAATCATGTGCAAGAAGATCATATCAGCTTTGTTAAAATGCAACACACCGTTAGTATATTTGTTTTGGTATACTTATTAAAGTGCCAGAAAACAGTCCAAGACGATTACCAGCATCGTTTATCCACTTAAACAAACATACACACACGTCTTCAAGTCCTTTGTTGTTCTTATTTTATTAACGTGTGTTAGACCGAAATAACTGTGTGTTCCACATCATGACATACCCCGCGATCAAGGTATGCACAAAGCTTCTTCATAACAGGTGAGTAAATTGCTGACATCTGTATGTTTACAAGGTCAAGATCATCGGTGATCAGGTCTGCATATATCTGGATGCAACAGAGAGACCGATGGATTCTCGACCAGGGTTAGGGCAAGTACCAAATGTTTCGGTATGATCGTTGCTTTAGGCTTTTGATTTGTGCCTTTAGCTTGAATTCTCTTTGAGAATTTTGGGTTTTGGCATTTCCTTATTGCTCTTTTAAGACGTCCTGACTGTGCCTAGGTCAGCATATATCTAGATGCAGCAGAAGGGCAGCCAGGACATCCCCAGATGTATCAACAATTTAAAGACCTGAAATCTCAGACTTTGGCAATCTATCAACGCAAGTTTTAAGACCATAAAATCATACGCCGATGATGTGTTCCCCACAAGCCACACAGTCCTTTATCTTTAGCATGTTTTGGACTGATTTCGTTGTGCAGTTTGCCTGCCAATACATCATATAATGGAGCTGCAATCACACTTGATTTAATTTTCTTTTCGATTTTAAGGTGTGACAACTCAACAGCTGATGTACTATCATTTCTTCTTTTTCGCACCACGAAATCTCATTTTTTAAATTTTCTATTGTTTTTGTATTTTTCTAAGGAGATATATCCCCCTAAATTTGTGCTTAAAATTGAAAATTTAAAGAACAAATTTACAACCTAAAACTAAGAAAAATCTTTTTGTGTTTTTCTAAACCATTCTCGAATCAAAGACCAATTACGTTCAGAATAAAAGCATCAGGTTTTGAACGTACCTCTTTCGCTGATTTTACCTCCATTATCTCCTTTAAAGGAAACATACTCACTGTTTGAAAATTTAAAATAAACGTATAACAGAGAGATGTCACCTGTCATGTGCGTGGAACAACCGTTATCAACATACCATGGGTCATCGACAATCCTCCTTGGATGTCCCTGCACTAAGAAAGGAGATTAGTTAAACATTGGTACCCAGGCCATCGCGGTCCTGGGCACTCCTGAAGCATCTATGAAAGACACTTCTCTCAAGCACATGTCCTTTTTCTCATTTGGGATTGGTGGTGCTGCCGCCTTTGCTTTCCAGACTTGTTTAGGCTTAACAAGCTGTTTTGCTACTTTCGGAGTAGCAGCTTTCGATTTCTGAGGTTGTTCTAATTTCTGTGATTGAACAACCTTCCGCTTGCTCTTGGCAGCATTCCAATCGCCATCAGACGGTTTAACTTTGGGATTCATGTTCTTCCTTGCCTTAGGTTTATCAACCTTCATTGGCTTGGAGTAGTAGTTATCCCTAGGCATAACCTTCTGATGTTGTCGATAATATGGCACATAAGGACGACTTGTGCAGTTCCTTGCAATGTGACCGGGTCTTCCACACGTGTAGCATGTCTGCTTCTTTGCATAAGGAGCAGATCCCGGTCTGTTAGATCCCACTGATGAATGTGAGTGATGGGATCTGTTGGATGATTTGTTTGTAGGCTTCTTAAAGTTTCTGCTCTGCTTAGAACATCTTGAACACCCGTGTGAACAAGATTGTGCTTGTGATAATGACTGTCCTTGAGCTTTCTGTTTAACTTCAGTAACCTGTTCAGAAGAGTTAGCACAGGTAGTTTTTCTATGTGGTGGCACATATTTATCGGTCGTGCCATTAACAGATAGCTCAGAAACAGTCTTTTGCACATATGGTATAGCATTTGCAGACAAATTAGACTGTTTCACACAAACACCTGCATTGTTAGTGCAAACAAGATCATCCCCCTCAACCTTAACCTCTACTTTTACTAAATCTGCACATGAAGTAGAAGCATCACTAATATTCACACGTTTAAAATCAGGGATTGTTGGCTTTATCACACCTGTGCCAACAGTCATGGATGAGGGATCCGCACATTCTTGTTTAGTCTCGACTGACCTTGAGCACACAGATTCTTCAGATTCTGGCACAGTCGAGGGTGTGTCATTTGATTCAGTTAAGCCACTTAATTCAGAAACTTGTGGTGGCTCTACTGAATCCCCCGTTGACTTAGCTGCTCTAGAGGACTCACAGCTGGATTCACGTGATTCAACTGATACTGATTTCTCAGATTCAGTTGTTTTAGGTGATTCACATTTGGAGTCACTTTCAGAAGTTGGTGGGGCAACTGGTTCAACGGTCTTTTCTGAGTCTAGATCAGATTCAGACTCAGGTGCAGTCATTTTTGAATCATCTGAATGAGGCTCAGAGTTGGTCAGATGATTTTCACCGTCTGCCATTTGCTTTAGACAAAGTTCTCTAATTTGCTTCATGAAATCAAACTCATAGTTCGCACTAGAGTTTTGCTGAGTGGTTGAATCAGAAATCTGTTCATTTCCTTTTAAATCTTCATGTTTAGATTCTCTAGACACTCCAACGAATTCATCTGATTCAAATGAGGATGGAACCTCATCTTTTCTAACCTCAAAAACTCTGTCCACCTCTTTATTTTTCTCATAATTTAATGTCTCAGTCTGCTTTGAAACATCTTGAGGCTTAACAAACGTTTTTGAGGGAGCCATCTCTTGTTTAGATTGTTTTTGTTTGGGTTTAGAGATTCTAATTGGGATCGATGCAGGTTTAGTAATTTCAACTTGATCCCTTGATGGTCGAATGGTTGGCTCTTCTATTGGTGGACCATATCCTTTCAAAGGAAGAGCCAACAGTTCTTCATCTGACATAGGAATTGAAGAATAGTTTTCATTGAAAGGTGGAGGAATTTCCACAAATCCAATTCCCTTATTCCTCACGTCCTTTGGTCTGTACCTTAACTGGGTATTGATCATTTTTTCAACTTTAGGACTAGAACAATCAATTTTTTTAAAATGAAAATCGGCATTTTCAAATTTAGATTTTAAGTCGATCAATTCCGCGGTTAAAGTATCAGACAGTCGTTTGAAGTGTAAATATCGACACTTGTGATCACTCACCTCCTGATGCAAACGCTTGATATCGAGTTTTTGTTTTTCGACCATTTCTTTATAAGAGTTAAATTTCTTTTTAATGTCCCAAGAGGCCATTTTTTTATATTCAAGCTGTTTGAATGCGGAGAGAGTTTCTTCCCTAAAACCCTTAATTTTTCGTTTGCACCTTTCAGTGCAACATGATTCAGCTAAAGTTTCGGAAAATACCTCAGATGCGGATGGCACATGGTCATTCTGTTGTGCCATGAAAGCTTGAGCAGCGTGAGCGGCAGGAGCAACAGATGTGACAGGAGCAGCAGGTGTGACAGAAGCAGCAGGTGTGACAGAAGTGGCAGGAGCAGTAGGAACAGCGGGAATGACAGAGCAGCTTGAATCTGAATTCGATGATGGAGCAGCAGAATTTGATGAGCATGTTGCAGCAGAGGTGATGTTATCCAATTTTTTGATAAGTGATATTAACTCGTCTGGCGTCATTTTGGACCAGTTTGTTTCCGTAATGATCCGATTAACGTTCATAAACCAGCTACATGTTGGCTGATTTGGAATTCTTTTCAATGCGTCCAAAAGAATCTTGTTGACCCATCGATTTGACACTACGATTTCAGCATTTTTCATGTCAGACAGTAGTTCAGTAAATCTGCTAATAATTGCTCCCACGGTTTCACCAGGAGTGTAACTGAAACCCTCCAGTCTCTGCTTAAACACCTCACTTTGAGAAGACATTATTAATTCTCTAGACCGTGATCCCCAAAAATCTAGACGTTCACACAAATTTTAGAGACGAGCACCGGACGTCCAACCGTAGTCAACCGTCAAACCGTATTCAATAAATTCGATCCCCCCAAATTGAGCTTGTGCACTTCAGATAATACCCCTATTATTATTATTATTATTATTATTATTATTATTATTATTATTATTATTATTTGGTGTGTGTCTCGAGGGGAACAAGCTAAAAAGACTCACAACTTAACTTATTATCCATCTCTCCTTACACATTTACTGCTACTAACCACTTCCCAAGAATTTGAAAAGTCAGCAACAGTGTCCAAGAAAAATTAGATGCTAAGAGTTTTGTCTTTTACTCTTCATAATTCTTCAATTTCAACACACTCTCTCTTTTTCAATTTACTTTACTTCACCTCCTCTCTCTAAAATGCTTTCACTTTATTACTACCTCACAATTATATATTTTTTTTTTTTGTTCCACTCTCTCTGATTCACAATACCAAACACATTCAAAACTCTTGACTCTCTCTCTCTCTCTCTTAAACTTAACTGTCTAACAATATTCTTTATGTCCAGATCCCTCCTCTTAGAATTTGCGGCTACTCTCCAGAATAATAATCAATCCTCTCCTTGGATATAATATTCGCAGCTGTGCTCCCTCTATCGCTGCCTCCTTCTGATTTTCTTTCATCTCACTGTTATGTGAAAAAGGGGGGGGGGGGTTCAGTGGAGCAGGAGGGTTCGGTGAAGTGTTGGTTTGTTCGGATAAAGATGTGTGTTGGTTTTCGGGTGGGGTTCCGAGTAGAGGGTTTTGAATTCGGTTTTGGTTGTGGTGGGTTTTTCAAGGTGGGTAATGGTCAAGAAAGAATGGTTGTCCGTTTGAGATGATGGCTGAAGGCGTCGGGTCACAGATCGGCTCAAGATCCGGGTTGTGTGTATCCTTTCAGCTCTGTATGTCCAGGTTGGATTCCGGTTGGTGTTCTCACGTCGTGTTGGTTTTGTGTTTGGTGGTGGGTTTTTCAAGGTGTGGGTTTTCCGACGGGTTTTGGTTTGTGACTGTGTCCAAGCTCTGGAGTGTCCGAGCTGAAGACGAGTGTCCGAGTACTAGGAGTGTCCGACCGGAGAAGGTGTGTCCGAGGTGGGTATGGGTGTCCGAATGGGAAGAGTGTCCGAGCTAGGTGAAGTGTCCGAGGTGCCGAGGAGTGTCCGACCTGGTTGAAGAGTGTCTGATGAGGTGATGGATGTCCGAGGGGCAAAGGTGTGTCCGACCAGTGATGTGTGTCCGAGTGACAGAGCTGTGTCCGAGCAAGAGTGTCCGAGGTCGAGTGTCCGAGGTGTGGCTTGTGTCCGAGGTGGTTGCTTGTGTCCGAGCTAACGTGTGTCCGAGTTGAGAAGGAGTGTCCGAGTGGAGTGTCCGACTGGGTGTCCAAGCGCGGGTGTCCGATGTGGTGGAGAATGCGTCCGATGTGGATCGAAGATAGTGTCCGATGTGTTTTATTGATTTGATGATAGGCACTGCCACATTTGACTTTTGACTAGATTACTCTGTCAATCCCCCCTTTTTAGGAAAGCAAATTAATTATTTGTGATATCTCCTCAAATTAAAATACCGTAAAATTTGGGAACAGTTTATGTGACACTAAAATAGATCAAAGCTCTTCTTTTCAACTGTTCATCTAATGTTCTTGATGTTCTTCAATATTTTGAATAAAAACAAATCTGCCAAAAATCCTAAACACTAAAACGGTTAGAAAAATAATAAAAGTAGTAAAAAGAAAAATGAACCTGTTAAGAACCCGACAAAACGCAGCAACGGATCTTTCTTATGTTCTTCGAATGATACCGCAACCGAGCCTTCGAAAGACTTCTTAGGCTCTGATACCAATTGTAAGTCCAAGATCTTCTCTACCGGGTATCAAACAAACAATCGAGTGCGGAAAACAAGATTGAATGTGAAGAACAAAAGATTAAAACGATGAATATGATTATATTGCTGCTTCACCTTGCACACAATCTTTAGGATTGTCTGGTACAAGGTGGTTTTTCTAGAGTTACAAATGTGAGGATTATGAAAGTCTAATGAATGTGTAACCCTAAAATGAACATAAACAAAACATTATATAGGGTCCACTAAAGCCTTGGCCCACATGGCCTAACCCAAGCCCATTAAGTAAACTAAGCCCAATTAACAGAAACAGGCTTAATAAAGACAAGCGTAAACCTACTTAAATATAGCCCAACACTTGAAGAATTAGGATGTTATGTTATGATTCAATGCTTGTTTGTTGTTAGGATTCACATTAGAATGATATTATAACAAAGCGATGATGATTTGCAAGTTGTAGGATGTGAAATCTGGTTATTGCCATTTAAGGAAAGATTTCATAGTTAATGAAACCTAGTACTTTGCCATTTTTGGAAATAATCGCACCGATGCCGTTAGAGCAGAGATAAATTGGGGGTTTTTGCTTGAAATGGGTTGGTTAATAGTTTAGGTTTGATATTGGGTGATTTTACATGTTTCGGATCTGATTTAGAGGGTTTAACGTGCGAAAACACGTCATGAACCTGCAACAGGCGATTGGGAGCTGCAATCGCCTGCTGCACGGGCGATTGGCCATCTAATCGCCTGATGTGTCAGGCGATTAGCCTCCTAATCACATGTTGACTCCCTCTAATCACTAGTTGACTTTTCCTAATTGCATGTTAGTTTCCTTATCGCGTGTACTGCTGTTTTAAGCGTATTTTGACATCCCGAAACATGATTTGACACCTAGGAACATAATAGGAACCCGGGATACGTCCAATGACTTAGTAACACGTGTTCGGACTCGTTTATGCGTTAATTGAGCATTACGCTAGACTATGTGAACTCTTGCGCGTATTAAGTGTTTAACTACATATGTTGCATGATGTCTTGTATTTGGCTAACACGTGAGATGTCGGGTCACCAATGGGATATCGGGTCTTGTCTGGTACGGTTGGTTTAACAGTCAAAAGTGTTTTCAAACGTTTATGGTTATGGGGGAGAAACATGCTACTTGCTTACTTATTAAAGGTCATGTTATACTATGGTTACTTCATGTTACTATGCGGCTTTTATGGAAAGTCCCAGGGGAAACCATGAATGTGCGGGGATGCACAACGAGAGAAATGTGGATAGATCTATTGTGCCTCACAAACCCCACTCGACGGCGGGGATGTCGGGCGGGTGCATATTGTCTCTAACTCTCGGGTTATCGAGGCATCGGTAACCCAGTCAATATGGGTTGGATTCAACATTGATACATGTTTAGTAATGGGTTCCCAGCCGTAGTAGTAAACACTTAACGTCTAGCTAACGTTCTTATAACCTAGTAGTAACAGGAATGACCTTTTCAAACTTACAACAACACTTTTATAAAAGAAAACCTGTGAACTCACCAGCATTATATGTTGACATTTTTGGCATGTTTTCTCAGGTCGCTAAGGTAGCAGTTAACGGACTAGGCGCACGGAGTCTTGCACAACGTCTAGAGTTTTGATGCATATTAAACAATGTTTTGTAAACTATAATATGCCTTTTGGTTGTAAACAAGAAATGCTTCCGCTGCTGGTTTATGGCCCAAAGCATAACGTTTTGGTTTCAATATATGTATATGTATGCATGTTTAGTGTTTGTTTATTGTGATCGTTGACTGGGATCCTGGTGTGTCACGCGCCTCGCGGTAAGACCCCGCATGTGGAATTTGAGGGTGTGACAGATTGGTATCAGAGCCAACGGTTATAGTAAACTAGGACTGCATGTAGAGTCTAGTCTATAGCCGAGTCACACACACTAGACGTTCACATATGGTTGAGTCTTAACATGTGGGTAACATTATAACTGGCCGGGGTGTCGGTGTCAACAGCTCCTACGCTACATCATCTGCTTACTCTTTTATCATTCTACTCCTTAACTCATTCTTACATGATTCGATGGCGAACAATATATTATTGAACCTTCATGGCGACGGTGTACATTGGGGTAGCTTCGGCATACTCTTGAGATCTGTCCAGGGATTCGGACATCTCCCTTCTATGCCCCAATAGACACGCTCGTCCTTATACATACTATCTTATACTTATGCTTATAATAATATCATGATTGGGTGCTAGTGTCCGGTGACTTGAACTTCAAGCTTGAAGTACACCTGGAGGACCATGTAGGACAGTTTATCATGTCGGGTGCACACAAGATCATAAACTGGAATGCATGGGAACCCTAGTGAACCTTGCGTTTGAACGGATGGACCCGCACTAGACCCGGTCTAGTTTCTTGAAATCCCTAGTGGGTTATACCAAGCCTAAGTCTTTTGTTTCATGTTGTGACAGAAGATGTCAGGTGCTCATGGAGGTCGCAGAGGTGGCCATGCTGGCGGTTGTGATGGCGGCCGTGGTGGCCGCGGTGGCCGCGGAAACGTTAATATGACCCAAGCGGAGTTGGACAATTTGCTGCAGCAGCACGTGAACGTAGCCATGGCTGCATTCCAAGCTGCTCATAATGCTATGGGTGGTAAGTCGATTTCCACCTACTCTACCTTGTTCCAGGGTACTGTACCTTTTCTTGTTATTTATCTGTGTGTCTTGTCCCAGGTGGTGCTGTCAATCCCCCTCCACCTCAGTGCTCCTACAAGAAATTTATGGATTGCAAGCCCCACTACTTTAACGGGACTGAGGGAGCGGTTGGACGGCTCCGGTGGTTAGAAAAGGTTGAATCGCTTTTCTCCATGTGCAGTTTCCTGGTGGGCGACCGGGTGAAGTATGCTTCTGTGACCCTTGAGGGTCAAGCCTTGACTTGGTGGAACTCCACCACCCAGACCATGGGTATTGGGGAGGCCCATGCTATGCCCTGGGCAGAATTCGTGCAACTTTTGAAAAGCGAGTACTGCCCGAGGGATGAGATCCAGAAGCTCGAGCATGAGGTCTGGAATCACAAGATGGTGGGGTCTGAGATTGAAGCTTACACAACTAGACATAACGAGCTGGCGGTGTTGTGCCCGGATTTGTACACACCGGAATACAGGAGAATTGAGCACTATATTGTTGGGTTGGTGCCGGAGGTTGCGGGATTGGTAGCTGCGGGCAATCTCACTGTTTATTCTGAAGTTGTTCAGTCGGCTCATGGGCTGACCAATATGAAAGTGGCTGAAGGAGTCTTGCCTCCCCGAGGCGCTACTGTAAGGGCTCCCGAGAAACAACAAGCGGAAATGGGAAGGCGTGAGTAGAGCTTCGAGTTCAGCTCAGCCTCAGCAGGTAAAGAAGTCTGATGTTGGGGGATCGTCGTCTGAGCGGAAACCGGGAGGTTATACAGGGAAGCTGCCGAAATGTGACTGGTGTGGATTTCACCACAATGGTCCCTGTGATGAGAGGAACCGCTGCCATCGGTGCCATAAGGTTGGGCACCAGGCTAAAGATTGTAGGGTTAATCTTCAGGGTAATCGTAACCCACCTGTTACACCTGCCCCAGTTCATCAGGTTGCTACTCCCCAGGGAAAACAGGGGTGTTATAACTGTGGCGAGCTTGGACACTACAAGCGTGAATGCCCCAAGTTGAAGCAGGGCGAGGCTGGGAAGAATGGAAATAACGGGGGCGGAGGCAGGAATGCTCACGCTGTTAGGACAAAAAGGATTGGTGAAACCACTTTTGCAAACCTTAGTCTAATTCACTTTCTGTCAAAATACTCTAAGTATGGAACTGCTGAAGACAAGGAATCAAACTGCTGAAGAAGAGATTCAGAAGTACTAAAGAAGAAGTCATCAGAAGTTCTGAAGTTCAAACCAGACACTTCTACTGAAGAACTACTGAAGGACAAACTACTCATCAGTAGTTTGTCATTCATCAGTACTTAAAGAAGATCTTTTCCACCGCCCTTGTATATCAGTAGTTTAATACTTTAGTATTTCTTTTTGCTTTATGTACAAGTTCCAAGACTGCAACTTGTTGCAACTTGTTTCTGAACTTGCTTTTTTGCAAGGTTCATGTATTTGTAAAGTCTATAAATAGAAGGATTCATCCTTCTGTTTTAGACATTGATTTTAATACAAGAAATCCTTCAACACTTATTATTGTTATTTCCATTTCGTGTTTACTGAGAATCTGTCAAAGTATTTCATTCTCATTCAATACTTAGATTCTCAATAAACACTTCTCATTTATTAGTTCTTGATTCCAGGGGGAGTAATAACTCCTGTTGACAAAGTGTAGCTATAAACATTTAAACATTCCGCTGTGCTAACACTCACAAAGAACTTGCTAAATACTTAAGTGTCTACTAGCAAGTTCAAACTAAAAGAGCAGCTTAATACTGATCCAACAATTGGTATCAGAGCTCTGGTTTATCTGATAACATATCAATCTAACACATTGAGAATCAGACACAGGCTCTTATTGATATTCAATAAAGGATTATAAGCTCACTTTTATCAACATCCATCACTTTAAGAGATATTTGACAAATCAATACTCTTTAAAATGGATCCTCATAATACTGGTTCTGCCACTAAACCTGCTATGCTGGTTAGAAATGAATATAACATCTGGCAAAGAATAATGGGGCACACATTATCACAGACCAACACAGGTTGCTGGAAATCTGTGATATATCGTCCTCATTAACCAGTAAACATTAATCCAGAAACTAAAGAAGAAATTCCAAAAGAACCAAAAGACTATACTGAAGATGATTTCCTAAAACTTGAGCTTGATGCAAAAGCTTTCTCTATGTTGGCAATGGCACTCCCAAATGAAATCTACTCTGGTCTATTACATTGTGATAGTGCCAAAGAGCTTTGGGACTGCCTAAAAGAACAGTTTGGAGGAACTGAAGAGGTGATTGCCAACACCAGAGAAATCTTGGCTCAACAATATGAGACTTTTGCTCACATTAATGGGGAAACTTTAACTCAGCAATTTGAAAGATTTTCCTCATTAATATCTGAGCTAAAACTAAATGGTCAGACCTATACAACTGTATCTATGCTTCATAGATTTTTAAGGTCTTTACCTGTTAAATGGGAAACATACTCAATAGTCTTAAGATCTTCACCAGATTTTAGCTCCCTCACTCTTACAAAACTTCATGGGAGATTACTTACTTTTGAGAGAGAAATTGATCAAAAGAAAAAGTTACAAAATTCTGGTAAAACTGCTGATGACTATCTACCAGGTAGTACAGCACTATTGGGACAAGACTCACCAACTTGTTCAAATAGTTTTGGATCTTTTGACCACATTGACATAACTGCTAGGATCTCATCTGAAAGATCATTCCCAGGTTATGACAATAATGAGTTAGGTCAAACTGCTGATAACATGTGTTTTATCATGGATGACTTAAATAGTTTCAGCAGTGATGACCTAGAAGAAATGGATATTTTGCACCAACTGGCCATGTTAAGTTTAAAAACAAACAAATTTTACAAAAGGTCAGGAAGGAAGTTTCCAGGACTTAACAGTTCTACAAAAATTGGTTTTGACAAATCTAACTTAGATGTCACAAGTGTCAAAAGTTGGGACACTTTGCTAGAGAATGTAGAAGCTCTGGCTCTAACCAATCTCAGTCTGGAAACAATTTTAACCCCAATTATAACAGGAATAATGGAACACAAGGGAGTGCACATTTTGTACAGGCACAAGCTCCACAACTCCAATATGTGCCACAAGTACAATATGTATAGATGCCTGCTCAACAGATGCAGAGCCAACAATCAATCCCTCCCTTTCCAGCTGCTCAACAACCTTCACAGCAACAACAACCCTCTCAACAAAGTTTATTTACCTCAGGGTATGTTGACTGGAGCAGTCTTCCTTTTGACACCACAGAGTATAATCCTGATGCAGACAACAAAATGTTTGACATCAACTGGGGAGAACCTGACAATGGCAGGAAGAACTTTGCCTTAATGGCATTTGAGGGATGCACCTCAAAATCTGCCTTGTCACAGGTATCTAAAGAATCTTTGACAAAACTATGTTCTAATTCATGCAAAGAATCTTTTGCTCTCATAAGAGAGACCAATATTCACTTACAAGGAAAGGCAAATGACTCTGAGAGAAAATTCACTCAGATGAAATGTGATTTAGAAAGAAAACTTTATGCTAAAACAAAAGAAGTTTCTAAATTAACTGACACTGCCATTGAAACCCAAGCACAAATTAAAATCATGCTAAATGACCAGGGAAATGTCAGACAAGAGCTTGCTGACACCAGGATCACATGTGAAAAATGGGTGGAATCTTGTAAGGGGTACCAACTATTGCTAAACAAACAAAGTGCCTCAAATGTTAGGTTTGGCATAGGGTACAATCACACTGAAACACCAACAGATTTCTCTCCCAAAACTACTGAAGATGGGAGAAAAATTGTTTCAGGTGAAACTTCTGAAGAGGAAGAATGCACATCCTTCCATGAAAACTTTCTAAAATCACATAAAGAAAGTTCTTCAGAAGTATTGATTAAATCTGACTTTAAGTCATCAGCAGTTTCAACTACATCAGGAGTTGAGAACCTGAAAACTACTGATGACCTAAAACCAATCAAAACAGTCAGAGATTTGTCTTTGAAAGAAAAGACAAAGGAGTGTGAAATTTGTGGTCTGTTCAACCACAAAACAGAATTTTGCAGATATAGAAAGGGTATTCAGTTTAATAAGAAAAATCAACAACTGGTTGTGGGGGAACAAATCAAAAATGATTATGTAAAAACCTTTTCTCCCAAGAAACAACAACCAGCAAAAACCCTTTCTCAGAAAAAGACAAAATCTCAACCAAAGTCTTTTTCTCAAAATTCTCTTTCAGTAGTTAGACCTGAATCTTCAGCAGTTTCACAAACTGCTGAGATTAAAGATCTTATGAACTTGGTACAACTACTGATGACCAAAGTTGATGGTGGTCCTCAAAACAATACCACCATTGTGCTTAATGAAAAATCCATTGCCAAAAAGACATGGATTTCTCAAATTGGTCAAGAACAAACTGTTAATGTTCTCAAGAGCAAACCCAAAGCCAAACTGGCTTGGGTTCCTAAATCTAACTAATTTGCTATATTGTGCAGAGAGTTTCCAGAGGTTTGAATAGCATTTGGTATGTAGACAGTGGAGGCTCAATGCACATGACAGGATGCAGATACCTGATAAACAATTTTATCAGTCAAAGAGATGGATCTGTATCCTTTGGGAACAATGCTAAGGGATATGTGCTAGGACATGGCAATGTCTCCTCTGGCAAAATACAGTTTGACAAGGTCAATCTGGTTGAAAACCTTGAGTACAACTTGCTTAGTGTGTCACAAATGTGTGATAAAGGATATTCTTCCTTTTTCACAAAGACAGCATGCAAGATCATATCACCAGAAGGCCAGAAGTTGATAGAGAAGATCATTGAAGATCATACTTTGTTAATTGCCAAAAGATGTGGCAATGTCTATGCAGTGGACATTGAAAAAGACAAAGTACTGAACAACACTGCCTGTTTCTTCTCAAGGGCATCAACTTCAGAAACTGATCTCTGGCACAGGAGACTTGGCCATGTGAACTTTAAAACCATAAATAAAGTCACAAAAATGGGCTTGGTCAGAGGTCTACCCTTAAAAGTATACCAGTGTCAAGAACACTGTGTATCCTGTTTAAAGGGTAAACAGCATAAGTCATCTTATAAGTCTATTGAAGAATCAAAAAACAACTGCATGTCTTCAACTACTCCATATGGACTTATTTGGGCATGTAAAGATCATGAGCCTTGGTAAAAAGAAGTATTGCTTAGTCATCATTGATGACTACTCAAGATTTACATGGGTATTCTTCTTATTTTTCAAGGATGAGGCTGCTGAAATCATCAAGTTCTTCATTCTACAAGTAGAGAAGCAATACTCTCTACCTGTCAAAACCATTAGAAGTGATAATGGGACAGAGTTCAGGAACAAAACTCTGAATGACTTCTGTTTGTCTAAAGGGATTATTAGACAGTTCAGTGTTGCCAGAACTCCTGAACAAAATGGTGTGGTAGAAAGGAAGAACAGAACTTTAATAGAAGGAGCAAGAACAATGTTAGCTGATTCTGGCCTACCTTTATACTTCTGGGCAGAAGCAGTTAACACATCATGTTATGTTCAAAATAGAGTTCTTGTTGTCAAGAGACATTCAAAGACTGCCTATGAAGTTCTTCATGGCATGAAGCCCCTTATCTCCTTTTTCAGGGCTTTTGGGTGTCAATGTTTCATCTTGAACATCAAGGAATCTATTTCAAAGGTTGCTGCCAAAGTTGACTCAGGTTACTTTCTTGGTTATTCCTCAACTAGAAAAGCCTACAAGGTTTTTAACTCAAAATCCAAGATAGTAGAAGAAACACTGAATGTCAAGTTCAATGAGTCAAAACACACTCTCATTCCAGCACATCCTGCTGAACTCTTTGACCTTGATAACTTTCATTTTGAACCTGAAAAGACTGTCACTTCATCCAAACCTACTTATTATGGTGATCAAAGGTTTGATGATGAGGATCCAGCACCATGGACTCCTCAAACAATCATTAAGTCAACTTCAAAACCATCAGAAGTTTCACAAACTTCTGATTCAACAAATACTGAAGGCCAAACTCAAACATCTGCTTCAGCACCTGCAACCACTGAAGAAACTGAAACTGCTGAACCAGATATAATAGACCTCAGTAGTTTGTTTGAAGAACAAGAGCCACCAACACCTGTCAGTGGTTTACAACAACTAATCGAACACAAAGATCATCCACTTGATCAAATCATGGGTGATATTGCATCAGGTGTTCTTACAAGAAACCAGCTTTCCAACTTTTGTCTATTCTCAGCATTTATTTCACAGTTGGAACCAAAAAAGTACCAGGAAGCCCTCAAAGACAACAATTGGGTGCAGGCAATGCAAGATGAATTGCTTCAATTCAACAAGCAACAAGTATGGGAAATCTGTCCCTTACCACCAAACAAGCAACCAATTGGGACAAGATGGGTTTTCAGGAACAAACAAGATGAAGCTGTTATGATAATAAAGAACAAGGCAAGACTGGTAGTACAAGGTTACTCTCAAGAAGAAGGCATTGACTATGATGAAACCTTTGCTCCAGTTGCAAGGCTTGAGGCCATCAGGTTATTTCTGGCCTATGCCATTTCCAACAAAATAAAAGTTTATCAAATGGATGTCAAAAGTGCATTTTTGTATGGAAAGATAAAAGAGGAAGTGTATGTTTGTCAGCCACCTGGGTTTGAGGAACTTCTCATCCTGAGTGGGTGTACAAACTAGACAAAGCTCTTTATGGGCTAAAACAGGCTCCAAGAGCCTGGTCTGATACACTTTCAACCTTTTTACTCAAAAATAACTTCACAAGAGGTGCCATTGATAAAACACTTTTCATAAAACATGTTGGAAATCATATCTTACTTGTTCAAATATATGTTGATGATATCATTTTTGGTTCAACAAACACAAAACTGTGTGATGAATTTAAGAAACTCATGCAATCAAAATTTGAGATGAGTACAATGGGAGAACTGCAGTACTTTTTGGGACTGCAGATTAAACAACAAATAAATGGAACTTTTATACATCAATCAAAATATGTTAAAGAATTATTAAACAAATTTTCTTTACAAGACTGTAAATCATGTTCCACTCCCATGACACCAACCACACAAGTTGAACCAGATGATCAAGGAAAACAGGTTGATCAAACCATGTATAGATGTATGATAGGTTCCCTTTTATATCTAACTGCTTCTAGACCAGATATTATGTTTTCAACATGTGTCTGTGCTAGATATCAATCAGCTCTTAGGGAATCACACCTTATTGCAGTCAAAAGAATTTTCAGATATCTGAAAGGAACTCCCACACTTGGAATTTGGTATCCTGCTTCAAGCAATACCAAGTTATCAGCTTTTTCAGATAGTGACTATGCAGGGTGTAAAATGTCAAGAAAATCAACATCTGGTGGTTGTCAATTCTTGGGAAACTGTCTAGTGTCCTGGCAATCAAAGAAGCAAACATCTGTTGCAACTTCAACTTCTGAAGCTGAATACATTGCAGCTGCAAGTTGTACATCACAGATACAATGGCTCCAATATCAACTTCTTGATTATGGAATCAAAGAGACCAAGACACCATTGCTTGTAGACAACAAATCTGCCATTAGCATCATTCAAAATCCTGCTTAGTTTTCAAAAACTAAACACATTGAGATCAGGTATCATTTCATAAGAGATTGCTATGAAAAAGGCAAGATTGAAGTGAAACATGTAGCAACAGCTAATCAAATAGCTGACATTTTCACTAAACCCCTTGACACATCAACATTTCAGAAGTTAGTATCCATGCTAGGGATGCTAAATTTGTAAGTGTTTCTATTTATTTTTCTGCACATTTTTTGTTTTTCACTTACATCTGTTTTCAAACACTTGAAAAACTTCTGAAAAGAGAGAAACTACTGATGAACAAAACATCAGTATGGGGATAATTTCTGAAAAGTGAATAACTTCTGATAAAATATCTTCAGAAGTTATGAATAAAAGTATTTATAAAAGTATTTCTCATCAGCTGTTAAAACTACTAAAGAGAAAATGGGAACTACTGATGAAGATAATCCTTCATCAGCAGTTTAGTCAAAAAAGGGCAAATCTGACTTTTCCCATCATCAGAAGTTTGACCTAGTCAGTTTAAAACTTCTGATAAAGAGATTTTTAACCTAGGCGGTTTAAAACTTCTAATAAAGAAGATCCAAGCGGTTAAAAACTTCTGATAAATATCTTTTTTCAACACTTATCCTTTCAAACACAAAAATTCCCTCCTTCTCTCTCAAGAAAGCTCTCAAACCCCTAAACCTGCAACACAAAATCACTGTTCGATTCATCAACACACACAAACCACATGGCTTTAGTTCTCAAACAGGGACACAATCTCAGAGCCTACTTAGAAAAACAAGGAGGCTGGTCCCAATACGATGAGATCATTGATCTTGTCGTCAAATCCCAATATTTCACCGCTCTCACCATAGACCCACCAATTCATCCTGAAACTCTAAATGAGTTCTGGGCTAATGCTGAGACAGTGATGGTGGATGATGAAGTTATCTCCCTCAACTCAACAATCAAAGGGAGACAAATGGCCATTACACCGGCCATACTTGCAGTCAGACTGGGGTTGAATGATGTGAATGCCCCTGAGAAGTTTGACAACTCTGCTATCCACCTAACCATGACTGAGTGTGGTTATCAAGGTACTCTCTCACAAGCTACAATCTTTAAAAAGTATTTTGAACCAAAATATAAACTTTTGTTTCATTATATTATCATGTGCTTGAGTCCTAAAACTGGGTCTTATGACCAGATGCCCTCAACCTTTCAACCAATATTTCATTCCATTGTGAATGAAACAAATTTCAGGGCATCAAAACTTTTCTTTAATGAGTTGGTGTTACATCACAATAACACTAAGAAAAAGTTTTTGTTATATCCAAGGTTCATTATGCAGTGCATAATATTTGAACTGGGTAATGAGGTGCTTGTGGGTAAAATTGAAATTTTAAAACCCTTAACCTCACAAGCATACTCAAGGCACAACAAACAGGCTGCCTGGCCAGAAGATGACCAAGGGGATCAAGCACCAGTCCCCATGGAACCCTCATCTTCCAAACCTACTCCACCAAAGGCCAAGAAACCCAAGATAACAAAACAAAAACCCACCAAACCCAAAAGAAAAGCTGTTCAGGAGGTTGAGATGCCTGAACAGACTACTGTGCAATCTGCACTTCTTAAAGATGTGACTGAAACATCCTCTCAGTCTCATCCATCTCAAACCCCACCAAGAGCACCAATAACTATCCTTTTCAAAAGAAAAAGACTTATAAAAACTATTCCAATAGACTCTTCTTTTGAAACTGCTGAACCCACTGCCCAAACTACTGAACCAGCAACCCAAATTTCTGAACCAGACATAGAAATAGCCAAACTTCTCTCCGGGCTAAAAGAGAAAGTCCCATCAACACATGTCAGTCCCCATCAACCACATCAAACAGGGGACATAGACTCAGACAGTGACATGGATGTGGACACTCATAGCCCTAACCAAAGAGATGAGGATGAACCAGGGTCTCTAAGCCCAAACTTAGAAACCTTTGGTACTTTTGAGGCTGCTACTACTCATTTACCACCCAGTGGTGGACCTGAGGACAGAAGTAAAACAGCTAAGACCTCAACTGTGGCAACTACTGATGAAGGCTTAATGCCTGAGGTAGGAAATCCTCTGTACCAAGAACAAGAGGTACATGAGACAACTGAGTTGGGCTCAGCTCATGATATAACTGATACAGTCCTCATTGAGGATGTAATCAGGGATTCAGATGATTCTATTAATTTGGATGATGTTTCAACACTCAAAACTACTGAATTGACGGTTGTAAGTGAAGGTCCTGCACCTGGTGTCTCTAAGCTCAAGAAGCTAGTCACATCATCTCAGGTTAAAGCCCACTCAATCCATGATTCCCCTAGAGTGGCATCTCCTGTACAACAAGGAGATCAACCAAAAACACACCCCTCACTACAAATGCCTACCCAATTCCCTGGGCAACCAAGCATAGACCTGAACCAACTATGCAGCCCAGATGGTCCCTTGTATCACATGATGAACACCCTCATCAAAAATCACATCCAAACATACACAGCTGACTTGGAGCTGTCCATGAAGAACCAATTTGGAGTGATACAGACGAAGATGAATGATCTGTCCAACAAGATTGATCACAACAGCAAACAGATTGCTCATCTTCAAGGTCATTTCTCCGAAGCTTCAACTTCCAAAGGTGATAAAGCCAAAAAGGGGGAGAAAATCAAGGTACCTATGGATACACTTGAAGCCAGAAGAAAGGCAAGAGTGGCTATCCTAGCTAGAGATCAACAGGATCAAGCCAGAAAAGAGAAACTGGCACAACAGTTTGGTGTCTCTATTCAAGAAATAGAAGATGCTGAAAAGGCTGATGAAACCCAAGGGCATAATGAAGAAACCTCTGATGGCCAAAGTTCTGATGAAGAATCAGAAAGTACTGAAGACAATCCTTCAGTACTTGACAAACCTTCAGTAGTTGTCAAGCCATCAGAAGTTAACACTTCCAAGACTCAAACTGCTGACCCTTCCAGAACAACTGCTCCTATTCAACCAACATCTGCTCCTATCAGGCCTACTACAACAGTTACAACAATGACTGTGCTAAACCCTTCTCCAATCTCTCAATCAGCTGAATTACTAGAGAAGAGTTTAGTTGCAGCCCAAAAGAAGGCCAGAGAAGATCTGATCTGGAAAAATCTGGAAGAAAGGGATGACTTAGACCTGAGCCATGAAGAAAAACTTCAGGCTTATGAAGCTGAACTACAAAGGCAGGCTAGCCTTGATGAGATTGCTGAACAAGACAAAAGACATCAACTGATGTCTTACATCATGAAGAACAGCAAAGTTAAAGCCCACACATTGAAGAGACTCTCTGTGGAAGAGCTGACAAGAAGAGCTCAACTGTTTGCAGATAAACTTGCAACAGGAAAAGACACGAAGGCCAAGAGAGCTCAGATGATAGAAGAACTGGTAGCCAATGGTTATGGTTCAAAAGCCTCAGTGTCCAGATGGAAAGAAGAAAGACTGGTGGACACATACAGAAAATACAAGGCTGCAAGGGCTGCTAATCCAGAGAAGTTTCAAACTGCTGAAGCCTCAACTTCAGTAGTTAGAACTTCTGGTGTTCAAAGAAGACCAGCTACCCAAAGAAAGAAGACAGAGGAAAAAGTAAAGACTGATTTCAGAATGGTACTACTAGAAGGTAGTACAGTAGTACATTCTGATTTTGACATAGAAGAGAAGCCTCTGCTCACACAATTCAGGGATCCTTCCACCTTTGCATATCAAATCTAGAGGACCATCACAGACAAACTGCATACTAAGGTAACAACTGAACATCATTTGCCAACATTTCAGATACCTAATGTGATGGAACAACAGCAAGGAGGTGAATCCCACCTGAGAGTCACTGAAGTTGAAAACATTCAACACTCAGGAGAAACCCAGGGTACCACCATGGTTCCCTACACTGCAGACTTTGACAAGTCTAAAGTACCAGTCATCAGATGGTCCTTTACTGATAACAACTCAGTACTTGTGACAAGAAGAGATCAAACAAGCAGGGAATATAGGTCGATGAAAGAACTGAAGAAACTATCAACCAAAGACCTGCTTACAATCCAACACTTGGAACCAAGACAAGGGTCTCTTACTGATGATCAGCTCAACCAGCTCAAGAATTCCATGTTCAAAGGAATATGGAAAATTGTGAAGGACAGAAAGGAACAATAAGGAATTAGTAAGGTTTTGGCTTCATCAATCCAGGGGGAGATTGTTAGGACAAAAAGGATTGGTGAAACCACTTTTGCAAACCTTAGTCTAATTCACTTTCTGTCAAAATACTCTAAGTATGGAACTGCTGAAGACAAGGAATCAAACTGCTGAAGAAGAGATTCAGAAGTACTGAAGAAGAAGTCATCAGAAGTTCTGAAGTTCAAACCAGACACTTCTACTGAAGAACTACTGAAGGACAAACTACTCATCAGTAGTTTGTCATTCATCAGTACTTAAAGAAGATCTTTTCCACCGCCCTTGTATATCAGTAGTTTAATACTTTAGTATTTCTTTTTACTTTATGTACAAGTTCCAAGACTGCAACTTGTTGCAACTTGTTTCTGAACTTGCTTTTTTGCAAGGTTCATGTATTTGTAAAGTCTATAAATAGAAGGATTCATCCTTCTGTTTTAGACATTGATTTTAATACAAGAAATCCTTCAACACTTATTATTGTTATTTCCATTTCGTGTTTACTGAGAATCTGTCAAAGTATTTCATTCTCATTCAATACTTAGATTCTCAATAAACACTTCTCGTTTATTAGTTCTTGATTCCAGGGGGAGTAATAACTCCTGTTGACAAAGTGTAGCTATAAACATTTAAACATTCCGCTGTGCTAACACTCACAAAGAACTTGCTAAACACTTAAGTGTCTACTAGCAAGTTCAAACTAAAAGAGCAGCTTAACACTGATCCAACACGCGCCTTTGTGATTGGTTCGAGCGGGGCCCGGCAGGACCCTGACACTGTTACTGGTACGTTTGTTCTCGATAATCGCTATGCTACAGTTTTATTTGATTCTAGCGCCGACAAGAGTTTTATATCTCTTGGATTTAGTCAATTGCTTGATAGGGTACCTACACCTTTAGAGGCTAAGTACTTGATAGAATTGGCCGATGGTAAGAAGGTTGAAGCGACGCACGTCCTTAGGGAATGTCGCCTTGAATTGTCGGGTTATTCTTTCCCTATTGACCTTATGCCGGTGTCCTTGGGTAGTTTTGATGTGGTTGTGGGTATGGATTGGTTATCTTTGTATCATGCTGAGATCGTTTGTTTCGATAAGGTCATTCGACTTCCTCTCCCTGATGGAGAAATTCTGTTGGTGCATGGTGAGAAGAGCGGTGTCCCTTTGAGTATCATTTCGTGTATGAAAGCCTATAAGTATCTTCGAAAGGGGTATTCTGCCATTCTGGCACTTGTTTCGGTTTAGTTGGAGGAAGAGAAGAAGATTGAAGATATTCCCGTCGTTTGTGATTTTCCCGACGTATTTCCTGAAGATCTACCTGGCCTTCCGCCTTATCGTCAAGTCGAATTCGGTATTGAACTTGCTCCAGGTGCGGCCCCTATTTCCTGAGCCGCATATCGTCTTGCACCTCCCGAGATGCAGGAGTTTTCTAACCAGTTACAGGAGTTATTGGAGAAGGGTTTCATCCAACCTAGTTCATCCCCGTGGGGAGCCCCTATTCTTTTTGTCAAAAAGAAAGACGGAAGCCTACGTATGTGTATCGACTACCATGAATTGAACAAGGTTACCATCAAGAATCGTTATTCTCTTCCTCGCATCGATGATTTATTTGATCAACTTCAGGGTTCTAGCTTCTATTCGAAGATTGACTTGAGATCGGGGTACCATCAGTTGAGAGTCCAGGAAGCCGATATTCCGAAGACCGCTTTTCAAACTCGTTATGGCCATTTTGAATTCTTAGTCATGCCTTTTGGTCTCACCAATGCGCCCGCCATATTCATGGATTTGATGAACCGTGTTTGTAAGCCCTATCTTGATAAATTCGTGATTGTATTCATTGATGACATTCTAGTCTATTTCAAGAACGAAGTGCACCACCGGGAACACTTGCGTCTTGTCTTGGAACTCTTGAGACGGGAACAGTTGTACGCCAAGTTTTCTAAATGTAGCTTCTGGTTGCGTGAAGTCCAATTCCTTGGTCATGTGGTTAATGAAAAAGGAATTCATGTTGATCCAGCTAAGATAGAAGCTATCAAAGACTGGGAAGCACCGAAGACGCCATCTGAGGTGCGGCAATTCCTGGGTCTTGCAGGTTTTATCGTCGTTTCATCGAGAGATTTTCGAAGATCACTCAACTCCTCACCTCACTTACCCAGAAGGACAAGAAGTTCGACTGGGGTGATTCGCAAGAGTCAGCCTTTCAGATGCTGAAGGCTAAACTCTGTTCTGCTCCTATCATGTCCTTGCCTGAAGGCATGGACGATTTTGTGGTTTATTGTGACGCTTCTATCCGGGGTCTCGGTTGCGTGTTAATGCAGCGCGAGAAGGTCATTGCCTATGTTTCTCGTCAGCTTAAGGTTCACGAGAAAAACTACACCACCCATGATCTGGAATTGGGTGCAGTAGTCTTTGCTTTGAAAATCTGGAGGCATTACTTGTACGGTACCAAGTGCACCATTTATACCGATCACAAGAGCCTCCAGCATATCTTTGATCAGAAGGGGTTGAACATGTGACAGCGTCGCTGGGTCGAACTGCTTAATGACTACGAGTGTGCTATAAAATACCATCCTGGCAAGGCGAATGTTGTCGCAGATGCCTTAAGCAGGAAGGAATCCGCTAAGCCTCGTCGTGTTCGAGCTCTTTAGCTCACTGTCCATTCTGGTTTACCTGACCAAATCCGTTCAGCGCAGCAAGAAGCTTTGAAGGAGGAAAACCTTAAAGCTGAAACCATGCATGGTGCTGATAGTCACCATGACAACCCAAACCTTTGTAATGTTATTGTTTTGGTTCCCAAAAGTCCAGACCTTGTTTTGCTAAGTATGTGTCTTTAAAAACCTTTGAAATGAGTTCTAAAAACAAGTCTACACCATAATACTTGCTATATGTGAAGTATTTATGCATATGATGATTTTTGGTGGTTAGAACATGAATGTTTCCATGAAATTGATGTACTTCTGATGTGTAGGAGTTATTAGGATGATTATCTAAGGATTTGAGCTATTGTTATAGTGTTTTGATGAAAGTATGCATTTTGACCCATTTGGATGATTCTTCAAGAATTAGGATGTTATGATATGATTAAATGCTTGTTTGTTGTTAGGATTCACATTAGAATGATATTATAACAAAGAGATGATGATTTGCAAGTTGTAGGATGTGTAATCTGGTTATTGCCATTTAAGGAAAGATTTCATAGTTAATGAAACCTAGTACTTTGCCATTTTTGGAAATAATCGCACCGAGGCCGTTAGAGCAAAGATAAATTGGGGGTTTTTGCTTGAAATGGGTTGGTTAATAGTTTAGGTTTGATATTGGGTGATTTTACATGTTTCGGATCTGATTTGGAGGGTTTAACGCGCGAAAACACGTCATGAACCTGCAACAGGCGATTGGGAGCTGCAACCGCCTGCTGCAGGGGCGATTGGCCATCTAATCGCCTGATGTGTCAGGCGATTAGCCTCCTAATCGCCTGTTGACTCCCTCTAATCACTAGTTGACTTTTCCTAATTGCATGTTAGTTTCCTAATCGCGTGTACTGCTGTTGTAAGCGTATTTTGACATCCCGAAACATGATTTGACACCTAGGAACATGATAGGAACCCCGGGATACATCCAATGACTTAGTAACACGTGTTCGGACTCGTTTATGCGTTAATTGAGCATTATGCTAGACTATGTGAACTCTTGCGCGTATTAAGTGTTTAACTACATATGTTGCATGATGTCTTGTATTTGGCTAACACGTGAGATGTCGGGTCACCAATGGGATGTCGGGTCTTGTCTGGTACGGTCGGTTTAACAGTCAAAAGTGTTTTCAAACGTTTATGGTTATGGTCTGGACATTCGGGGACAAGTTAACCTGCGGGTTATTTGTGATACCCCGCATTTTCAGGTTAAATACTTTTACTGAACTCTAGTTAACTTACATGTTCATACATGGCTAGATACTTAACTAGGGTTAGTTAAGTAGGCTTAACATATGTTAGAAGATGCTAACATATGTTATACGTAGGAAAATCCTTGTTAAATACACACATGAGTCCTGTATCCCAAACGTTGGTGAATTATGTGACATACATAGCAATAATATATACAAGTGAATTTTGAACATGAAGTACGTGCTTATGTGAATTACATGTTTTTGTGAATGATCGCCTAACTGAAAGGTAATGCATAGATTATGCAAATTACGTGCACACATGAATGATATGCTATGTAATAATAAAAATAATGGTTTTTATATAATTTAGCATGGTTAATAATATTGGGTCCGGTATTGGGCTAGAACATGGTTAACGGGTTAAGTTAATGGACTAGAAGGGCCCTAATACCAATTGCTTGGGGAACAAGCAAAGCCCATTTACAATTAGGAGGCAAGGAAAAAGATAAAAACCCTACTCCCTTGCCCCCTTGATGCCGTGCGAAACCCCCACCCCCTCTCTCTCTTTGTTTTCAAGCAATCAAGCAATCTTTCACTAATCAAGCTAGTTCGGGTTTGATTTCAAGGCTCTAGGGAGTTTAATCTTTCACAAGGTATACGTTTTTAGGATTCTTGATAAATTATAATGATTGAAAAACTTTAAAAACCCTAAAAAGAATATACATAAAATCGCATACATGCATATGTAGGAGTTCTTGAATGTTCTTGATGATTGATGATGATGATTGTTATTAGCAGCCATGATTAGGGTTTTCACATGATAATATATGTGTTTTGATATGATTAATATGGTATTTAATCAGTACTATAGGTGTTATACATGTATTAGGGATGTTTATGAAGAATTAGGGTTTGTAGATTACTTGGGATGCAAGTTTCAGATTCTGACAGATTTGTTTGAACGTGTTGAAGGGGCTGTAACGGGTTGGTAAATCGATTATTTTGATAATTTCTTTGCATGATTGTAATGTACAAGGTCTTAGCTTTTCATAATGGGCAAAACCATCGATTTTGGACACCGTATGAGTCGTTTTTGAAATTTTAATTGATTAGAGGTCATATCAGATTTTCGGATTTATAAATTGGGCTAACTTTAAATGGTCATAACTTGAGATTTACAAGGAGTTAGGTTATGAAATTTTTACAGTAGGTCAATACTGGAAAAATAGAGCTTTTCCAAGTGGATTCATCTCGTTTGGATGAATACACAATTTTTAAGAATTTTCCTACTAAACTGACCTGTTGAGGAAATTTTCTGGACACAGCCGTGTTGTACGAATTTTTATAATTTTTGTGTTTGGAATTAAGACAAAACAAAAATAGTTATTGTCGAGTGAATCCCAAATAAAATTCAGTAAAAATTTGGGACTCTAATTCATTCGTTAAGTATTTTAAATAAATTGTTTCTCACAGCGCACAATCTGTCCTAAAAACACAGATTGTGTACGGGGTCTTTATGTGACTATTTGGAGTTTTATGTGGTATGTAATAGACATGTACTTGTGTGAAAACTTGTATGAGATGTAATTGATGTATTAAACTGATAATAATCACTATGATCACCAACGGGATACGTAGGACATACTTGAGCATGTAGAGTCATTAGGTGTCACTACACGGTTTTGAACATTTAAAGGTCTCTGATAAACGAGTTATATGGTGTGTTGGTTATGCACATATACTCACCTAGTGACACTTGTAATAGGGAGTCGGTAACTCGTTACTGTTTGAGGGATTTGGATCATTCACGTGCAACCTAAGGTGAGTTTCACTACTCTTTTTCTCAAAAGCATGCGTCTCAGGTATGAGACACTTTACTTAACATTTTCTAGTCCGGTTTGGGACTACTTACACATCCCGGGTTGGGATGCCATGGATCCTTATGAGGGTCGGTCACTTTGCTAATTCGCAATTGTGTCCTTGATAAACTGAACCATTTCTATCATTTTGTAAGTCCTCACGTACCGAATGAGTTGCCAGGGTTGGCAAGCGGGTTATTAGTTGATAGCGCTATTAGGTCTTACAAACCTCACACCGGCTCGGGGAGCGCGGGCGTAAACTATAACTACGAAACATTATCATTGCGGATAGACAAGGATGTCAGGCATACGGCACACTTATGTGGCTACACGTACATAGCAGTTCGGTATATTCGGTTAGTTATCATGAATGGGTTAGCTACCCTTGGCATGCGATGAATTAGTGGTTACACGGTGCGGGGCACCAACACAACTTACTTACTTACGTGGTTTTGGAAACCAGCGCAGTTACATACTCATTTACTTTACCTAGTGAACTCACCAACATTGTTTGTTGACTCACGATTTACATGCTTTTGCAGGTAGTTAGCTTCCGGTGCCAGAATTAGAAAGCACTGCACACTTCATTGCATTTGGGGTCTTGGGCATACACCTAAATTACATATTATGCTTTTACATTTTCTTTCATATGGTTTTAATTCGGGCGCGTTGTTTTGCGCATGGTTTTAAAAGGATTAAATTTGGTTTACGCTTCCGCAACTTAACTAAACTTGGTTTTCGAAACGAACTAAATGGTTTGGGCATTTAGAGTTCGTTCATATGACTTATGGCTATGGGATCCTGGTATGTCATGCGCCTCGCGGTATGAACCCCGCAGTTGAAATTTGAGGGTGTGACATTATTAGTCTGGATACTTATACACATCTTATGATAGGTCGCCGCTATTTGGGGCTATCATAACATACTTATTTAATTGTTTTCAAGTAACGCAATCTAAGGTGAGTGTCACAGCCCCACTTTTACCGTTTTGCTTTCGGGGGAGAAACATGCTACTTGCTTACTTATTAAAGGTCATGTTATACTATGGTTACTTCATGTTACTATGCGGCTTTAATGGAAAGTCCCGGGGGAAACCATGAATGTGTGGGGATGCACAACGAGGAAAATGTGGATAGATCTATTGGGCCTCACAAACCCCACTCGACGGCGGGGATGCCGGGCGGGTGCATATTGTCTCTAACTCTCGGGTATCTAGGCATCGGTAACCCAGTCAATCTGGGCTGGATTCAACATTGGTACATGTTTAGTAATGGGTTCCCAACCGTAGTAGTAAAAACACTTAACGTCTAGCTAACGTTCTTATAACCTAGTAGTAACGGGAATGACCTTTTCAAACTTACAACAACACTTTTATAAAAAAAAAACCTGTGAACTAACCAGCATTATATGTTGACATTTTTGGCATGTTTTCTCAGGTCGCTAAGGTAGCAGTTAACGGACTAGGCGCACGGAGTCTTGCACAGCGTCTAGAGTTTTGATGCATATTAAACAATGTTTTGTAAACTATAATATGCCTTTTGGTTGTAAACAAGATATGCTTCCGCTACTGGTTTATGGCTCAAAGCATAACGTTTTGGTTTCAATATATGTATATGTATGCATGTTTAGTGTTTGTTTATTGTGATCGTTGACTGGGATCCTGGTGTGTCACGCGCCTCCGGTAAGACCCTGCATGTGGAATTTGAGGGTGTGACACAATCTGTCACATTAATTTCAATTGCTTCTGCATTGTAGATAGAATCAATTATCCATATTTTTATTATTATTTTGCATCCAAACATTATGAATTCGATTTTTTTTAGCCATCATGTGTTGCAAATAACGTAGTTCAACTTTTTCTTATGTCACGTTTCTTTTATCAGGATGTTGATAACTTCTACATATAAAGAAGCCACAACTACCGGGTTATATAGAGTCCATTCTGCAAATTTTAGAAATAAAAAAAAAACCATTTATCCTCGTTTAATTTGTCAAGGTGTCTGATATTATCAAGATGTTCAAGAAGACAGATGAAACAAAACAATAACTTCAATTTGAAAAGTTAATAAACCACCAAATCATTCCACTCTCTTTACATTTTCACACTTCACAAGAGCATGTAGCTTCAAAGCAAAACCATAAAACTATAAAACAACATTAAGTAGCATAACTCAGGAAAAAACAACAAAACATAAAGTTCGTACCTTATTACTATAAACATAACCCCTTTTCATGTGTGATAAATATGGATCTTGGGGATGGCGTATATAAATGGCTTTAACACTAAGTAGCAACCTTTTGTTTTATAAAATCAACCACTGCTTGAGTCATATTCAAGTTGCCAAAATGCAAAAAGTTTTGAGGCATTACCTTCAAACAAAATAAAGATCTTGTCAAGATATTGATGAGAATGATTTTCTGAAAGATTTAGACGAACAACAGAGCGAGCCTGATAAAAAATCTAAAAAAAAAATATTGTTCTTAAAGCTACCACACATCTATCAAGGATACAACTACCTCCAAATTGCTATTATCTTTTATGACAAAGGAAAAAATAACATGTGTGAGAAAACTAATCCAACACTAACTTTTGAAATCGTAATTTGCTTCATACTGGACAACATTAGAACAACCAGATATTAAATCTGACATAATTAAAATAAATTTAAATTGTATATCTCAAATTCATTAGTAACGGCACTGATACCTATTAGAAAATTATGTTCAATACATAGGGTGCCAGTATCTTACCAAGACTAAGATCCTGAAAAAGCATTATCAAGTGAATATGTCGATTCTTGAATCCATGATAGCCGATGATAATAATCGGAATAAAAAAGGGAAAAGGTAATTCATAGATTATTAAATTCACTAAGGGGTTTAAACATGAATGAATTAAGATACGTACCAAGTTCATGTTTCAATGATATCATAACACTTTGGGTTGCTTCCCGGCCGATTGGATGCCGGATGTCAAAGGGCATGAAAAAGCATTGAGGATTTTCGCAAGAAATCATAAGATTATCTATAGAAAATGAATAAGGGTGAATAAGATATATAGAGAATTCATATGTACTTACCCATTAAAGATAATCAAGAGTGATTTGTGTTCCTTAGCCTAGAAAAACTCCATTGTTTGTTCATTAGAAAAAGAGAGAGAGAGAGATAGAGATGTGAGTGTTAGTGTGTGTTGCGTGAGAGAATTGAAAGGTGAGTTTTGGGATACGAAGGGTCTAGTGGTTATTATACTTCATGGGTATTAATGAGTTGCAAAGAAGCTGTTGGACGATCGTGCAAAAGTCCTTTAATTTGGGTTTTAATGGGTAGGGTTATGTATTAATTTGAATAATCAATTATCCACTTAGTTTTAGAGGATTGAATAATATGCATTACCACTTGTAATTACTTAAAATCTCTAAAATGTGTGTTAAATGACTTCATTTAGTATATGCAAAAAACACAACTTTATCCCCTAAGTAACCTCATTTAGTATCGTACCATAAGCATAAAAAATGTATTTACTTAAATTTTGCCGTTATCCTTCTCAAATGCTTTATAATATGGTATAGATATAAGTGCAGAATGTTCTCATACCATGGAGTCTAATCAGCAACATTATTTCCAATCTTTGGGAGTCTGGGATATAGGTATGGTTTCCTACATCTTAAAATTATAGAGAAACAAGTATAATTTTATGTACAATTTTATGTCAAGTTTATTTATAGGTAGGTATACAACATTGACCCACGAAAATTTACCAAAATAAACACCTAAAGTATCTTAAATATAGAGACCTTACAATCTCTCATATGCTTTAGAGTGTGACACGTGGACTAAAAGGTTTAGATGGAGATTCTTAAGCTTGTATCGGACCCACAAATCAACCAAGCGTATTTTAGGCCTGAGGTCGTTTAAGTTCAGCTCTTTTTTGAGCTGATGTCAAATAACTCGGCTCGTTTACACCCACGATCCAAAGTATATTAACCAAAGTTTATGCCTGAAATGAATAAATGTTATCTCCACTAAATAGCCAGTGTGCAGTATATATCTATATAAGTTATATAATTTTCATTGTGATTATTTACTCCTAACAATTAACAAATGAATTTATAGAAGTTGAAATACATTGTGCTAATTGAAACTTTCATAGTTCTGAGGCTTTAGTAAACATGATGCATAATAAAAGGGTCTTTCTGTAATATACTAAAACCAATAAGTTTTAATGCTGTCCATGAATACTCGCCCTCCTGTATCATTTTCGTTACCAACATTTGAAAATGTCTTCTGTGTTTGGGTCAGGAGAGATATCAACATCCGATGAATATCTTCACGAAATCATTGGTTTCATAAGAGTTCACAAAGACGGGCGTTGTGAAAGATTATTCGGAAACAACAAGTTGCCTGCTGGAATCGATTCTTTAACCGGAGTCGAATCGAACGACGTCGTCATCTCACCCGAAACCAACCTGTCCGCAAGAATATACCTTCCAAAAACCGCCACCCCTGATCGCAAATTGCCGGTTATGTTTTACTTTCATGGCGGCGGTTTCGTAGTCGAGTCCACCACGACTCCTCTCTACCACCCTACACTTAACCATCTAACGATGAAATCAAGCGTAATTATCGTTTCCGTTGATTATAGGCTGGGACCGGAGAATCCTGTCCCAGCTGGGTACAACGACTGCTGGGAAGCGATTCATTGGGTCGCTTCCCATGCTACAGGACGTGATCCTGAAACGTGGTTAAATAAATTTGCTGATTTTAATAAGGTGTTTTTTGTTGGAGATAGTGCTGGAGCGAATACTGCCCACAATTTGGCGGTCCGGTTCGGGTCAGACCCGGTTGGTGGAATAAACCTAGAGGGTATTATTCTGCTCCACCCGTATTTTGGAGGAAGTGACCCGATTGGATCCGAACTTGGGAAACATAAGAAGTTGAAAGCGTTTACGGATCAGCTTTGGAATTTGGCGAATCCGTCAGGGAGTGGGCTGGATGACCCATTGTTTAACCCGGCGAAGGACCCGAATACTTCGGGTGTGGGCTGCTCCAGGATCCTTTTATTTGTTGCGGAGAAAGATTCTTTTAGAGACAGGGGTTTGCATTACAAAGAATTGATGGAGAATAATGGATGGGCTGGAAAGTTGGAGATGATGGAATCAAAAGATGAAGATCACGATTTCTTTGTGCTTGATCATGTTTCACCCAATGCTTGTACCTTGTACAATAGAATTCATAGCTTCATCAATCGTCAACCATAGTAGTAAATGATAAGGCGTTGTGTATTGAAGTCTGATTGGTATATTGATGTGGTTATTGTGTATGCATTAATTATATATGACTTTATACTTTTTTTTTTGGGAAAATTGCGGAAGTGGCCTTTGACCGAGGCGTTTTGCGAAAATAGCCCCCTCAGCCGAGTCGGGAAAGACGGCTCCCGATTCCCGAGACACCTCAGCCGGCTTTTGTTTCAAATTCCCCACGGACCAATTACCGTCTGCCACGTGTCCGACAAGCCTGCAGCCGTCTCCGAAGACGGCTGGGATCTGTCAAAGAGGGCTCCCGAAATATTGGAGACGGATCCCTTCTCCTCGGCTCATGGCTCAAGCCGTTTACATTTTTATCCAGCTTCTGAATGTTAGCCGTCTTCGGGACGTCTCATTTTCTGGAAAAGCCGCTTTGGGAGCCGTCTTCGTAACGGTTCCCACATCGTACCGTCCGTACAAAATGATGCACCGAAGACGTGTTGGAGCCGACTTTTGGCACCGGAACCGTCTTTTTCGACGTGACAACTACCGATTTGACAATTTTAATCCGTACATGCTTCGGGTTTTATACTTTAAGTTGATTGTTTTATATAACTTTATAAGTTTAGAAGTTTATAAGTTTCAAATTGTTGTGGAGCTACTTGTTTGTTTGTTGTTTGTTTCTATTATAAATTTCAAATTTTCGAATATAAAGATAATGGTTCGATTTGTCGTCTACCTAGATGGGAAGTGGGATGTTGTGAATGGAGGCTTGAATATGTCGTTGATTCAAAAAGTAGAAGGTGTGCCATGGAAATCGAATCAAACATGTCTTATCTTAGTCTATTAGCTTATCTCTCGGATTCGTTTAAAATTTCGCCAATTACACGTTTATCATATAAAATGTCTTTGTTTGATGACACAATCGACATATTTAGTGATCGTGATCTATCGTTTCTTTTTAGCATTGATGAGCAAAATCCTTGTGAAATATTTAAGTTATATATTTTTTCTGAGTCTGGAGTCGGTTCATCTAGTTGTGTTCCTTCAAATGATTATAAAATTCATGATATAAATGAGCCTTTTGAAAATTTTCATGGCTATGATTCGAAGTACAAAAAAGTTGACGAAAAAGAAAAGTTTCTTCCTGATTTAAATCTCCCTTTGAAAAACGCAACAACAGATTTTTCTCTAGGAAAAACAAAAATTCTTTTGTCATGTCAATTTCCGCCCGGTCATGTATTTAGCGACAAAAAACAAATGAAACTGGAGCTAGGGAAATTGTGTTTATCCGAATGTTTCTCTTATAACGTTGAAAGATCATCTAAAACACGTTATGAAGCATCATGTGTGGTTAAGGATTGTTCTTGGTGTTTTAGAGCACGTGCATACCCATGTTGTAAAACGTTTTATGTTAAATATTTTAATGATAATCACACATGCTCCAAGACTCAAAATCACCATCATCTTCGTCAAGCTAACCCTTTAGTTGTTGGTAGCATATTAAAAGATCAGTTGAGAGATATTGGTCGTGTATACCGTGGTAAAGAAATAGTCCAAGATTTTCGACAAAGATTCCACGTCGACATAAGTTACTTCCAAGCATGGCGTGGTAAGTGTCACGCACTAGAACTTTTGCAAGGAAATAGCGAAGATTCATTTGCTGAGCTCCCGCTTTATTGCTACAATTTGGAAAGGACGAATCCCGAGTCAATTACTCACATCCGTACTGATGAGGATAGCCGTTTTGAAATTTTTTGTGTTGCCCTTGGTGCTGCTGTTAGTATAAACCTTTTACAATTTGTTATAAGTTTCTTTTTTATAAAACTAACTATATATTTTTGTTTTTCCAAATGTGTGTAGATTAGGAGTTTTATTCATACATTAAGACCAGTGATTATTATAGACGCGGCGCACTTGCGAGGTGAGTTTAAAGGAACGTTGTTTCTGGCTGTTGGAATGGACGGTAACAACCAGATCTTACCGGTTGCCTATGGTGTTGGGAAATCTGAAGATGGTGATAGTTGGATATGGTTCTTGTCAAGGCTTAAAGAATGTATTGGTGAACATCCAGATCTGGCGATCATTTCTGATCGCGCGAATTCAATAGATTTGGCGATACGAACTGTTTTTTCTGAAGCATTTCACGGGTTGTGTTGTCGTCATCTTATGGTGAACTTAAACTTACCATCAGATAAAAAGAAGGAATTAAAGAATCTATGGTGGGCAACTTGTAAAGCTTATCGCGTATCTGATTTTGAGGATAACTTCCATTCCTTGTGTGCATTGGTCCCGCGAATAAGGAACACTCTGTTAAATATCAGAGTGGACAAGTGGATAAGAGCACATTCCACGGGTAAAAGATATCATTATATGACATCTAACAGTGCAGAGTCAATAAACGCATTATGCAAGCACGCAAGGAAAATTCCGATAACCCAGCTTATGGAATTCTTTAGAGAAAAACTTCAGAGATGGTATTATGAGCGTCGAATTGTAGGTATCGATAACACACACGTACTTACTCCGTACGCAATGGAAAAAATTCAGAAAAAAATTCAAGGGTCTAGGACATGGACTGTTTACGGTGTTGCGCATAACAGTTTTCATGTTGAAGATGGTAAGAAAAATGGTTTTGTTGATATGTTGAATCAAACATGTAGTTGTCGGGTGCCGCAGGTATCTGGTTTCCCCTGTGGGCGCATGATTGTGGTATCAAGATTTTTAAAAGAAGATGACTGTAGTCATTATACTTCTCGTTGGTACAGCAATGACCTATACAAGAAAACATATGAAGAAGCGATTTATCCACTACCCCACAAGTCTGAATGGGAGATGCCCAATGAAATAATACAATTAAAACCACCACACATTACAAAACGACAATCATGTCGTCCTCGTGAAAACAGTCAAATATTATCGCGAGACGAACAACCCACACCAGTGTACTGTAGTCGTTGTAAAACTTACGGCCATCATCGTGACCGATGTTCATCAGCACCGGTCTCCGCAAGGCATGATTGGAGCAGGAACAGAATTGTTCGTCAAACACCGTCTCCTACTTGGGTCGAACCAGAGGACTTTGAAAATTATGTTGTTCAAAATACGTGTTCGACATTTAACTTAGATGATGATTAAATATATATGTGTTTGTTTATTTTGTTATTAAATATATATGTTTTTAGTTTATTTGGTTTTTTTTTTTACTTTACTATAAACATAAACCATATTTTTTTAATAACAATTAAATACATAACAATATTAAAAAAATATATATAATATATTTATTTATATTTTATTTAAGACCACCGTTCCCAGTTCCCGAGAGTGCTTAAAGTCTCATCCCACTTCCCGAGGAGACTTAAAGTCCTCTCACACTTCCGAGACTTAAAAGTCTTCTAACGCTTCCCGAGGCGACTTAAAGTCGCCTAGCAGTTCCCGAGGAGATTTAAAGTCCTCTCACACTTCCCGAGGAGACTAAGTTGAAATATTTGATGGGTTGAAACGTGCAGCATATATTTCATCTGCCATAAAACGACGGTATCTCATACATGCATCATGAAAATTTGTTTCTTCCCATGTCATTGAGCTGTTTTGAACAAAATTTTGCAGCAACATACAAATTATGACCCCTGAATGGCAACCAATACGCTGATCATTGCCAGGCCAGACCATTTCTCCGCAAATTTCTAACGAATGGATCTCCTCAGTAGCCGATTTTTCCCGGTACATTATTGCTCCAAGTAACCATAAGAACACAGACTCAAATTCTATAAGAATTTGGTGAATTTTCCTGTGAACGCAGAATGCGTCACCACAGTTACTCACACTACAAGTATCTGGGAAATATACAGTTACTTGCATCGACGCCATGTCAATCTTTAAAATAAACCAGCTTTTTGTGTCTATGGAGACGGGTATATATACCGTATCAACTTCCCAAAATGGAGGATACATTTTTCTTGAACCATCCGCATATCCATAAACATGATGATCTTGTTCAAGTAATAGAGTATAAAAATTGGGTTGTAGTACACACCAACGATGATTAGTATATAAAGACGTTTGTCTTCCTCTGTCAGTATCTCTTAAAGACATCAAATGGTTACACCACGCACACACATGCTGTAACATAAAATAAATAATTTAATTATATGTGCCAAGTTATAACTGTTAATAAAAGTTTTAGAATGTACCGTATGTTGAATATAACCATTTCCGCAATAACCTAAAAGACCACCCCACCACTCTTTGCTTAATGATGTTTTGCCCATGTATGTTGAATGGCAACACGGGCTATCACCGTCGTAGTAAAATTCCAGAACATTTGTTGACCAAAAACATGATCGGTCTGTTCAATGTAACCAATTCGTGTTTTCTACCGGATTCGGAATGATCGTCATTATGGTGGTTGAAAGTAATGAAAATATTGTGGGTATTTAAAGGTGAGGATCCCTTAGCTGCTGTCAAAAGTGGTGCCGTTTTGTTAATTTTACATAGTTCAAGGGCCGAATTTGTAAATTGGGTTGCTTATTTATATCCTTTCACTTTTTTGAATTTATAAGGCTTGTAAAAGATGTCCCGAGCATCATCTTCATCATCGAGATCACCTAAAAGATTTAGCAAAACTAGGGAAATATGTTCATCCTGCGGTGCTGATACGCGTATCAAGATCTCCCGAACAGAAGCAAACCCGGGGAGACAGTTTGTGTATTGTGTAAGTTAAAAGAGAATTACTTGTTTCCCTTTGTTTTTTACACAATCATGTAATGTTTTTCTTCCTCTTTTTTTCATAGACGGTGGATTGTGGGTGGCTCAAATGGGTGGAAACTTCAAGTTGTTACCAGTGCGAAAGTTTGTTTCCGTCTTTGTTGCGAGCGTTTAACGACCAAAAGGAAGCAACTAAAGCTAAAAGTTTGGAAGTGAGAAGATTGAAGTTACTTTTAGTATTTAGCTGGTTTATGTTTTTAATAATACTATGTGTAGTTGTGTATGGAACTGAAGAGGGATATTAAAAATAATATTTACATTAGATGCTTTAATTTAATAAATGTTTATAACATTTCAGAATCATCATCATTGGACTGTTTTTCAATAGAGCCCACCGGTGCATCTTCAATCAAAATGTTTTCATAAAATAACTTTGCAAGCCTACGTCTCATGTCTTGTGCAGTCTGAAAGGTGTCTTCGTCTCGATTAAGGGACCCTTGATGAATTGGTTGTTTTTTAATCAACCTTTCCATAAAAATGCACACCCAAATCCCTCAATCACCTAACACTCCTCTCTGTTGGGGAACATTAGGCGGGTAAACAGTTTGGAGCGGGTACGAGAAGTGATTCGGATTCTGGTCCTCTCCGTAATATTTATGCACTCGTAACCATCTGTCAAATGCAAAATTTATATGACAGATAACATGTTGGGATTTCACTGCCATTTCAGGTGATCTCCCCAAACTGAAATTACCAAAATATAATACGTTACAAAATGGACGTATGTAATATCAACAATACCAAATTCGAAAACGTCACATACCTGTCATATATGGTTAGCGTTTTATCTGAAAGGTTGAAAACACCAAGTAACCAATGCAACTGGTGAACATGTAAAGGAACGTAAACCTGCAAAAAGTTTAGTTCAAGGAATTAGATGCGAATTTCTGAATAATAAAATTTAAACTAAAAAAATTAATAATTATTTAGAATACCTCGTCAACATCTTGGATAGGTGGATAAGGTTCAGAAGTAGAGTTGTGATACATGTCCTCATAGGTCCTTGTTGATTGCGGGTTAATCAAACCAAGCTGAAAAAATGGAGATAAAATGCTCCATCGATCGGTTTCTGCCCTCGACTTGTACATGTGAAGTCCCCAACCGGAAATATGCTGTTAAAGAATGCCAAATTTAGTAATATTTTGTATTTATAAAACCACTAACTATAAAAATGTATAAAAATAATGTAACCAATATTCGTTACCTCAGTCGAAAGCCAACCACTCCCATCATCACCAAGCAAAGAACTCCAAAAATCATTGGGCAGTATGCTTCCCCAGTCATGGCACATTTTCGATATGGATTTTTTTTGGATACGAAGCTCTGATTTCTTTTATAATTTTATCTTCTTCATCTTCAGCTTCAGAAATCAACTTGTTTTTGGGATTCTTTTTGTAGACGGTAAACGGGGAAAGCATACAAGGCGCTGGGCCCGTCCTGACCGTCTCAACCCAACAACCTGAGCCTTATCAATCTTTAAGTAAAAAAAGTATTTAATTAATATATTAATTTTCACGTTAATACATAAAAAAACGTAGAGACAAAATATACTGTAGCGGAACTTACATCATCTGCTTTCTCATCTTGTTGTTTAAAGTCGCTTCTCTTGGGTTGGTAACAATCATCAAAATTGAAAACCTCATCTTCTGGTTTAGACAAGTTCGAATAAACAGACTGTGGTGCCTGAGAGAACAGATAGTAAAATTATTTAAAAGCGTTCACTAAAGTATATTAAATAAGATGATATCACCTTGTTAAATAACCGAGCCAACTTTTGGTGATGTTCTTCCAACAACTCTCTAATTGTTGATGTTAGACTACTCTCTGAATCATCCGCTCCATGCACAAACGACGTCTTAGGAGGGCCGGCCGCGAACAACTTATGTTTCTTCGTGTAACGCCCTTCAACGGCCTTATCATAACCCGACTGCTCATACCCATAATGCACATCATTAACATGATGCATATAACCTGCCGGATTGTGCTGGTAATTCTGTGTAACCTCATTAACTGCAGGTAGTTGATTCTGCATGGCGTCTGTAAGTAGACTTGCTGCCATTTGAGCTTCTAAAAACTTGGTACTTGAAATGTACCAATCGCAAAGCATCTCCGCCGGGGTCGGCATCAAAGTTGACAACGGTTTATATTCATCATCCTCATACATAAATTTGCCATTCATATTTAATATTTCGGTAATAAGAATAAAATAATTTTGTAAACCGTTAGCATCAAAAGTTACCGTAGCCGAATCCGATATAATAGTCTCAGCAGTACTGCTACTAAATCTTTTACATTTTCCACAGCTTAGAAATCTAGGAATAGCTTCTGCAACATACCGATTACGTTTGGTTTTGAATTCAGGAAACATTTCAAAGATCCAAATTTGCATAAAGGATACATGTAAGACATACAATCCAAATTTAATAAATGAAATAAATATTAAAAGACAAGACCAACCTTGAATGCCCAGACAAACCCGCTTAAGCAGAAACCCTTTTTATCTGGCTTTTTCCGTTCATGCATCTTGTGCAACTGTCGCCACAAACCGGCCCAAAGATAACTGCCCCACGGATAGCTGTTAAAAGCATCAAAATCATCAAGTAAATCTATGATTTTGCTATCAACATAACCGGTACCCTTCTGTGTTCCTTTAAAACATGTCTCTATCAACATCAAAATACAAATCCTTACACAATCATCATCATCAATGTTACTCCAATAACCTTTAAAAAGGTTATCAACTTCATCAAGTCTAACTCTACGCAGATTGTCTTCTCCAAAGAATCTTCTCCTAAAAGATTGAGCATGGTGGTTCGGCAACCAGTTAGATACCCTGAAACGGAGCCCGGTAACCAGACAGAACTGTTGAGGCGTAAACACTATTTCTTGTTGCCCTATTATATAAGCAATACCATCTTGTGGTTGTTTTTATCAACCTGATGTTTAGAAATCTCATATAACATGTTGCTCTCGCATACAAGGGCCTTTACATCAAGATAATGGCCGAAACATGTAAGCCTAAATTTGGACTCCATGGATGGTGTCATTCTAGCTTTCATGGTCGCTAAATTAGTCCAACCAATTCGGACCTTAATATCCTATGTAGTAGGCAAACACAAAATAAATCAATAGAACCATCGAACATAATGTTAGTGCATTATTCATGTATGTCCCTAGCTAGTGATCCGGTACAGAATGTCGAAGGTTCAGATAATCAGAGAACGACCAAGATTTAAACATGAAGTCAATCCAATCAATAGTCGAGGGGGAGTTTTGTAGATGCACGTATTGCGACTAGTGATTGGATCTACAATGTTAACATGTGTTAAAAAGTGCTGATTACATGTGTTAAAAAGTGCTGATGACCTGAAAGTGGAAAAAGTGGGCGAAGGTGGAAATATATTGGACATAATGGGCGAATGTAGAATGAAAAGGGGCGAATGTGGAAAGTTTCCACATTCGACCATTCACACTGGGCGAATGTGGAATCTGTCCACATTCGCACCATGAAAAGGGGCGAACCTGCAGAGCCTATAAATAGATTTTGAGTATTTGTGATGAGAAGAGAGTTGTCATTTGTGTCCAGGTTCAGTTCAGGTTCAGAGGTGTTTTTGAGAAATAGTGTGTGTGTTCTAGATTAACATAAACTGATTGTAAATGCTTTTTGAATGAAAGTTAATCTATGAAATGATATTGAAAATGATCTTGATTGTGTCGTGATTTGTGTTTTATCAATTTGTTCAGAACTAGGGTTTCCGCACCTAGTTTTGTGACTTGTATGATCATATAATCCTGTTTTAGCTAAAATCCAACGCTCACAAAGTGGTATCAGAGCCAAGAGGATCATACAATAACAAATTTGATAAGATCAGAGCTGATTTGGACATGTTTTTGACATAAAATCATCTGTTTTTACATAAACATTGTTTTTAAGAGTTTTTGATCGATTTAAAGGTGAATTTGTGGTCGAATTCAAGTTTTCCAAGACTTAAAGTTGTTCCAAATCAATTCCGAAACATAACCTGATTGAGATCATTCAAATCCATGAACTTTTGAAAATCTGAGATCAGAATAACCGTTTTTCAAACAATAACCGTTTTTCAAAAATGAGATCTGACTGTTTTGGGCGAACCTGGAACCTGATCTGAGTGTTGTGGTCGAAAGTGATAAAAATTGGGCGAACCTGAGGAGATTGTGGTCGAACCTGAAAATTTGTGTTGAATTTTTCACTTTCGGGTGGTAATTTTCACCTTCGACCGTTTTCATTTTGGGCGAAAGTGAAAATCTATTAGGGTGTGTTTACATTCTGGTCATTTCTACATTCGGGTGTTCCTGTTTGGACGAAAGTAGAACCAGAAGGGACGAAAGTGAGAAAGTTTGGACGAGAGTGTGAATTTTTTGGGCGAATCTGGAACCTTTTTGGGCGAACTTGGAAATTTTTGGGCGAAAGTGGAATTTGAATTTTGATATCTACATTCTGGTGTTTATTCTACATTTGGCTGATACTTTTGGACGAACGTGGAATCAAAAGGGGCGAACGTAGAATTACCAGGGGCGAACGTAGAATTTAGTACTTAAAAATTTCGACCTGATTTTTGTAAATTTTCTAACTGTTGAATCTTTCGAAGTTCGTGATCATGTGGAAATATAGAACGGAAGAGGAGATCCAAGCTCTAGTAGAAGCTGAAAGAAAGCAACAACGTTTACTGAGACAAAGTTCTCAAGTTGACAACATTTGGGGAGTTCCAATGACACCGAAACCAACCGATGAAATGGTACATGTTAACAAGTGTGTTAACAGAGAAGGTGTTCTTTGGAATGGTGTATGTTTAGTCAAACAAATGAGACATGATGATTCCAGTGAAGTGTCAAAGAGTGATTTGAGTTCTGATACGAGTTCAGAACAAAGTACATCAGAACAGAGTGATAGTTCAAATGGTGATGCAAAATCTGATAATGGTAATAAATCAGATGATGAGGTAAGTGCTAGTTGTTTTAAATGTGTCAAGTTGAATTGTGAATTGATGACACTTATTGAGGACAAACAGAAACTAGCAAATGAACTAGAAAATTGTAAAAATAAAATTAAAGTTTTTGAAAAGAATGAAAAAGATTTGTTAAATAAAATTGAATCTTTAAATAAAATGTTAGAAATGAATAAAAGTGTTTCAAAGAATACTTCCACATCAGAGTTGGAAATCACAACACCTTGCGTTGTTAATTCTGATTCTGAAGTGAAACAAGTGTTTGAACAGAAAACTGAAAATGTTGAAACAATTTCAGAATCTGAATCTGAAGAAAAACCCATATTCAGTTTTCCTGAAGGAGTTGAAGGATCCTACATGTTGGAAGGACATGACAAATTGATTTTAAACAAAGATTTTCTAATCGAGAATATCGAACAATCTCTACTTAAATGTATTTTTGTTGATAATCTTGAGTTGTTAAATAAATTTAGAAATCAATTTGATCATCTTCATTTTGAACTCAGTCCTAACCAACATGAGAATAAAGAGGATCAAAAGAAAAATGTTAAAAATAAGAATGGTCCTAAAGTAAAGGGATCAAAACCATACAAATCGAAAGGAAATGATCAGATGAAAAATTCTCATCAAAAGAATTCAAGAAATTTTTCATCTAGATCATATGACTATTATGATTATTCATATAAATCTCGATTTGATGGTTATTGGGGAAACAACTCACCACAGTATTCTCATGGTTATGTTGAACGGAGAAGCTGTTTTGAATGTGATGAAGTTGGTCATATTGCTGCTCATTGTCCCTATTGGTATTGGGATGACGGGTATGCATGTGATTTTGAAGAGTATAGGTCTTGTTATAACTGCGGAGAGTGTGGGCATTTAGTTGCTTACTGTCCGTATGTTAAACAGAAAAAGACAGAAGTGAAATTTGCTAGAAATTCAGGCAATGTCAGAAAGCCTGTATCCTCAAAACCAATCAAGAAGCAAAAGAGGAAACAGGTTGTGTATGACAATCGTAACAAAATTGCCTTGAATAAAAATGGAGATTGTGATAGGGTTGCTAAGGTAAGGGGGAGTTCTAAGGCTAAGTCTAAGAATAACTCTAAACCTGGGTCTTCATCAGTTAAGTCTGAGAAGATTCCAAACAAAGTTCAGAAGCAGGTGTCAAACATGAAACCTGAAAAGTTAAGAATCAAAACGATTTCAACAAAATCTAAAATAAACTCTGAACGTGTTTGGAAACCCAAATCACTTTCTAAGTCAATAGCAATTTCTACTACAAATCAATCCATTGAAAAACCAATTGATTTTTCAAAAGGAGAATGGATTGATGTTCCGAGAATTGATGACCTTGGACGACCCATCATTGTGAAGGGATGGGTGCCTCTCTTATGCTAATTGTTTAATAAGTGTGCAGATTGTTCCTGACAGACCTATTAGCTATTCTTTGATAAGTTGATAGTGGAGCATCTGTATACACACTATTTATTGGAGAGGTGAAGGTCAAGGAAGGGTTATTGAAGAAGGATAACATGATTTCAATAGAGAGGAGAGTGTTTGTAGTTTGTTTCCAACCTGTGTAGCCGGAAAAAGTTGCAATCTCTTGCAATTGCTCTCAGGTGTTGGATTTCAATAACAGATACGACAACATGGTTTGCTAATTGAAAAATCTTAATGAGTTTAGTAATCTGAGTGGAAAATGGTTTTAAAACTCAGTGGGTAAACCGCATCGGATATCATTTTATTTTGTTTTTCTTCAAAAAGTTTAAAAATCCAAAAATATGCTTATTTTTAGATTTTAGGGGGAGAAAAAAATTTCAGAAAAATCAAAATAAAAATTAGAAAATAAAAAATGAGTTTTTCCTGGAGAAAAAGAGGAGATGATAGTACATCAGTGGACTGTCAGACTACTCTAAAAACAAAAATAATTTGATAAACATTGAGTAGTCATTACAATTATATATTGGTAGGCTTGAAATCAAAATTTAAAGTTCAGCATGGTGATATAAATTTAAAATCAATAACTAATAATCATGTGGATCAACGTATCGTTGGCATATGGTCTTAGTACCGAAATTTCGTTTGATAGATTGCCAAAATCGGAGGTTTCGGGTCGTTATATTGAAAGTTATCTGGGGATAGCCTAACTGATCTTTTGTCGTATTGATTTACGGACCTAGATCAGTCAGGGTATCTTATTAAAAGATCTTTAATGACAAAACCTTAAGTTACCGAATGAGGAACTTAATATGTGTGAAGATAATCAAAGATTATCTAATACATCGTATCCAATCATTGATGCAAATCATGATTGATATTAGTCCTCACCCTGGTTGAGTGCATAAGTCGCTTTGAAGCATTAATTTGCTGACCTGTCACCGCTGTGCCTCATACCTTGTAACTAACAGATAACTACAGTATAATCACGTGTTACAATGAAACTTTGCGCAATTCTTGATACGGGAATGTGTCGCGATTGCGGGGACCATAGATTTTTCAGTATCTAATATTACTATAATGTATCTAAAGTGCTGAGCAATGAATGATGATTTTGAGTTTAAATGGACAAACATACTGGTAATGGTTGTAGGATGCTCAATGTCAAAAACAGAAAATTGATCAAAAAGAGTTATGACTGACTGTTTCAATACTGATATGATCCTCTTAACCGGAAAATTCACAAAAATATGTTGAATTTACTTTTATGCAATTACATTGGAAAATTCAAAAAGATTTTTGGTGTGTTTTAGCTTAAACTTTGAAAAATCAAAAAGTTTTGTTTCAACTTTATTTTCGATAACCGATGTTGGGATACTGAATGAGAATGCTCAGATAATTAAAAAGTTGAAAAAGATTTCAAATTTTCAAGTTTCTGGTACATATTGAAAATGTTGTATAGTTCAGGGGGAGAACTATTGAAGGTCAAAAGGAATGTGAAGAGTACTTCCGAGATTTTTGTCGTGTTTAACGCCGGTTGTAGTTTGTGCAGTTTTTAGTAAATTTTTTCTGCAGAATCAAATACAACAGGTGCACTACTCAAGATTCATCGACAAATTGTGTAATCGAACAAGACCCAAACCTGAACATCAAGATTACCAGAACAACAGAAGTTAGTAAGAAGTTAAAGAAATGATGAAGATTGAAGAAATCAAGATTATCGTCTATTTTCATCTCTGAATTAACAAATGACAAAGCCAAGATTTCTTGAGTCTGTCTGAGATTTCAAAGCTTATTGGAGAGATAGATAGGAACTTTGACACAAACGTGCATGAAATTGGAAAGTTTTCAATCAAGATTTGAAGAATTGATAACTTTCTGCTTTGGTACATCACTAGCTAGGTCCAAGGGGGAGATTGTTAGTGCATTATTCATGTATGTCCCTAGCTAGTGATCCGGTACAGAATGTCGAAGGTTCAGATAATCAGAGAACGACCAAGATTTAAACATGAAGTCAATCCAATCAATAGTCGAGGGGGAGTTTGTAGATGCACGTATTGCGACTAGTGATTGGATCTACAATGTTAACATGTGTTAAAAAGTGCTGATTACATGTGTTAAAAAGTGCTGATGACCTGAAAGTGGAAAAAGTGGGCGAAGGTGGAAATATATTGGACATAATGGGCGAATGTAGAATGAAAAGGGGCGAATGTGGAAAGTTTCCACATTCGACCATTCACACTGGGCGAATGTGGAATCTGTCCACATTCGCACCATGAAAAGGGGCGAACCTGCAGAGCCTATAAATAGATTTTGAGTATTTGTGATGAGAAGAGAGTTGTCATTTGTGTCCAGGTTCAGTTCAGGTTCAGAGGTGTTTTTGAGAAATAGTGTGTGTGTTCTAGATTAACATAAACTGATTGTAAATGCTTTTTGAATGAAAGTTAATCTATGAAATGATATTGAAAATGATCTTGATTGTGTCGTGATTTGTGTTTTATCAATTTGTTCAGAACTAGGGTTTCCGCACCTAGTTTTGTGACTTGTATGATCATATAATCCTGTTTTAGCTAAAATCCAACGCTCACACATAAAAATTTAAAAAAGGCAGAAAATGAAAAATTAAACAATAAAAACTTACAATCGGGCCAGGATCTGGATGAACTGGACCTGGAGGAGCTGGATGAACAGAAGGAGTTGGATGAACAGGAGGAGCTGGATGAACTGGAGGAGCTGGATGAAACGAAGGAGATGGATGAACCGGAGGAAACGGATGAACGGGAGGAACTGGGTTGTTCAGATTAATATTAGGAATTTGTTGGCTAAAATCGGGGACCATTATAGAATCGTTAGAATCAATAGAATCGATGTTAACCCAATTGAAAAGGGAAAAACTCTCATCCGTCGGGAACAAATTTTCATCAAGTGGGTCTTGAATATTCGGGTCAGACGGTTGATTCGGATTCATTTTGCAAAACGGGTCGGGTTACAGTGTGTAAAGTGGGTCGGGTCATGATGTTGTTGAATCTACTTACCGGAGTTGTGGTCCTTGCTTGTGGGACCGTCTATCTTTTTCGATTGCTGGAATTTGCAAGTGAGTTGCCGGAAAACTGGTCGGAGTGAGGGTTGCAACGTGGGGTTTTCGGAGCAGTGGTCCCGAGATGGGAACCGACTTTCAAACAAAACACGCGGGAATGACTTCAAAGCCGGTTGGGATTGAAAAAGCCGTCTCCGTAGCGACTTTTGGGAATACAAAACGTACAAAGCCGTCTGCCGAGTTAAAGTTACTTCCGAAGTTTAAAGTCGCCTCGGTAATTCAAAGTCCCCTCAGTAATTCAAAGCCGTCTCGGTAATTTCAAAGCCGCCTCAGGAAAAGGGAAAGTCGTCTAGGTATTTGCGTTAAGTCAAAGTCCCCTCGGTAATTCAAAGCCGTCTCGGTAATTTCAAAGCCGCCTCGGGAAAAGGGAAAGTCGTCTAGGTATTTACGTTAAGTCAAAGTCGCCTCGGTAATTGCAAAGCCGCCTCCGGAAAAGCGAAAACGCTTGGAACTTCAAAGACGCCTCGTGAAGTATAAAATTTTGCCCCACCGTGCGTTAAGGTATTAAAATTAAAATTTACCGAAGTGTTTGATAATTTTTTCACGTAAAAAGATGTCAAATAGTCGAAATAAGAATTTAGTGCCTACGGAATACTGTTCTCAACCGGCGGAGAAAGCATCAAATTGGATCTTAAAAAAATGGAGGCAACCGAGAAACAAGACGGAAACTTCTAGCTCCGCACAGAATACTGAGGAAAGCGAGTATCTACAAAATCGACAAAGCTTACACCAGCACAGTACCGGGAAGTGGGCTATTCTAGACGATGAAACTGATAACTGGTCGAAAGATGTTGTTGAATTTTACCGTAGAGGAGACGCAGCGTTTTGTTATTCAGCGGTTTTTTCACGAACTGTGGAGTTGGATAAAACCTTTTGGGGAGCTTTATTAGGCCTCAATTCAAACGGAACGCTCTCAGTATCAGTTAATTCAGTAGTTTTTTAATGTATTTTTCTTTTGTTTATACTTTAATAATTTAATATTATGTTAATTATGTTTCTTAACAGCATATAGAAGGATGGGTTGGAAGACTAATGAACTAGAGGAGTAGAAAAATTCAACAAAATTCTTTGCTAAATATGCGGTGGACGATTCTGCTACCACAATTTTATGATTGGTTATTAGAATCTGTTCCTAAAAACTTGCTCAACTATTGCAATGGTAAACTAAAACCGTTCCTGTCATTTTTCGACGTAGATTACGTCTTTCTCCCGCTTCCACTTGAAAATAGTGAATGGTTACTCGTGCGATTGGAATTGGTGTCTCAAGAGCTGGTCATGTATGCTCATCAAGATGTTTGTATCGGTGAAAAATACAGAAACATTATTCACCCAAGGTTGACGAAGTTAAAAATTTATTTAGGAGCTACATTAGTGAACATGCGATACTGGAAAAAATCAGGACATCAGGAAAAATGTATGAAACATAACCTTAATGAAGACTATGTTGTGCCAACTAGTTCTTTATCTTGTAACGAAGCGGTGTATCTTTGTATGCTAATGGAACATCTAGTGACTGATAAACCTATTGTGGTGAATGGTGATCTAAATCAAGCATGTGTATCATACAGACGGTTTATGGCCGATAAACTGTATTTTTGGCGGTGTTTACCTCGGCCAAACGTTGAATAATTTTTATGTATTTTTATTTTAATGTAATGTTAACTACTATTTTGGGAATGTTATGTTAAATCAAATAATCACAAATAAACGCATTTCATGGTTAATAAATTAAATCAAATAATCTTATCAACAAATACAATACAGTATACATACACATTACAGTAACAAGTGACGGTCTACTTGCAACTGGAATGGTCTCTAGTAACAAGGGTATCATACAATATACAATACAGTATGCATACACATTACATTATATTACAAATAATGAAAATAAAAATGCGCTTGCTCCACGAAGTGTTTTCCTTAGGATGTAGGTGACACCATCTCCTATTGCAAACCGCCACCTCCTTATACTTGCAACTGGAATGGTCTCCAGTAACAAGTGACGATTTACTTGCAACTGGAATGGTCTCCAGTAACAAGTGACGGTCTGACCTAGTTTCCCAAGACAGCAATGGTGTACCGGATTATATGACACCTTGCCTCATGACTTGGTTTCAACCGGTCACGCCGGAGAATATAACTCAAGTTTGAAAAGATTCCCTCCTTCACACCGTTTGAACCTAACCGTTGCATTTTTGAAAGGAAGTACAGACGGAGGTCTACAATCGGTGTATAAGGAAGTGAAGTTTTAAACCGAGTTATCCCATATCCCATCGTCAATAATGAAGGTTAGCTCGCTACCCCACGTATACACAAACAACACGTCGGTATCTGCTACTACCTCCTCCACCACCAACGTACGTGTACACATGGGGGGAATTGGCTTCCAACTTTTAATGACAAAGATATGGGAGCTCCACCAGCTATACAATATTATAAACTACCAGACCAAAGTTGCAGTCTACACGTGTTAAACCACGTGCAGATGTAACAATGATCCAAGTAGTTTTTTGCAGATGTAACAATGATCCAAAAATCCATAAAATAAGAACACTTTTTTTTTTCAGCCAAAATGCAAACCCAAATAAAAGCATTGTTTCAACCGAAATGAAATAAAGTAAATGTTTGAAAATTTTATAAAAACTTTTTTAAATAACTTTGTAAAAATTTTGAAAATTTTCGTGAAAACATAATTAAGTTAAGAAAATTTTAGGGAAATTGGATTTTAACAACCTGAACTATTGACAATTGGCCACTGACACACTGAACTACAAAATTGACCAACACCGCACTGTACTTTTAACTTATTGGCCTGTATCACCCTCAGACTAACCATGGTTAATTTTTGCTTACGTGGCATGGTGACGTGTCCATTTTTGCTGACATGGCAGGTGATGTGTCCATGTCACGTCAGCTTATTTCCCATGCCACGTCAGCAAAAATGGACACGTCACCATGCCACGTCAGCAAAATGGACACGTCACCATGCCACGTCAGCAAAAATTAACCATGGTTAGCCTGAGGGTGATACAGGCCAATAAGTTGAAAGTACAGTGCGGTGTTGTTCAATTTTATAGTTCAGTGCGTCAGCGGCCAATTGTCAATAGTTTAGGGTGTTGAAATCCAATTTCCCAAAATTTTATAAAAACTTTTTAAATAACTTTGTAAAAATTTTTGGGAATTGTGGTGGCCCTTTATAGGTGATAAAATCCTGAGAATCGAGGCAAAACGGTTCCAAAAGACGGCTCCAATAAAAAAGACGTCTTGGGAACGGTTTAAAGACGGCTTCGACACGACTTTAACGCTAAGCCGGCTCCGAGACGACTTAAAAGCCCGCTCCAAAACGACTCCCCAAGAAGCATTAAAGCCGAGTCAAAAGTCGTTTCGCTTTTCCCGAGATGGATTAAAGTCGGCTCCGAAGTCGCTTCGCTTTTCCCAAGACGGCTTCCCCGAAGTCTCTTCGCTTTTCCCGAGAAGCATTAAAGCCGCTTGCCCGGTACTATAAAAAACCACCGAAAAACCACCGAAACAAACCACCGAAAAACCAGTACTTTCTCCGTCCGAAAACCACCGAAGCTTACACATCTCTGAAAAACTATGGCACCATCCCGTTGGAACGAAGAGGAAGAAATCGCCCTGGTGGTCGCTTGGCAGCACGTCGAAAACAGCACCAGTGCTGCTAACAAGTGGTACAGAATTCTCAACGAGTTCAATCGGTTGGTAGGGGGTTCCGACAGAACAATCGATTCACTAAATCGTAAATGGACCGATTTGAGCGCAAAGTGTCAAATCTTCAACACGTACCACAATCAAACACTGAGAGAGGTTGAGCCGGACACTCCCGAAGACGTGGCCATCGGAGTTACCCAGATCGAGTATGAGTCCAAGCAGTACAAAGAGTTTAAACACATCTCTGCTTGGCAAATGTTGAGGGATTGGCTTAACGAGTAGCTTTTCGCGTTAGGTCGTTTTGATGGTCCGGTCTTCGTTTTAATGGTTGTTGCGTGTTTGTAATAAACTTTTGTATGTTTATGGTTTTTTGAATCGAATGAAAAGTTATGTTACGGTTTATTTTATTATTATTGTATGGTTTTTTTAATCCATTATTTATTTTAGCTCTCTTTGTTTATAAACGTGCTGAAAAAATTGATCCAAAAACGTTAATCAAAGAAATTAATGGTCTCTCGGAACCATTGGTTGTTACAGAATTAATAACGTACACTAATGTATATCATACAACATAAAATCAAACATACAATACAACATAAAATCAAAAATACAAAAAATACTCGGTATCAATACATAAACAAAAATTAATAAAATCAAACATATAAAAAGACGAGTTCTCTAATTTCCCTATATCTGATAGCTTTGAACCGGTATCGGTTTCTTCTTCTTCCCGCTCATTATTCCTGAAACTCCCATTTCCCTATATCTGATAGCTTAGTTAGGGCAAGGGAGTTACAATGCATGTGAACCTTGGAAATACCTTATCAACAACAATAAAGGTATCTCGATACTCTACGTCTGTCGCGAGCAGTCGTTGGCGTTCACCACCGCTACCACTTTGACCGCCGTCCTTTCTGCCCGGTAGAAAAATGTTCCAGCAGCGACATGACGTAGATTTGGGAGGTGCACAATCACTCCCAAATCGTAAATTACCAAACCGAAGTTACATTGTACACGTGTTATTCCACGCGCAAATGTAACAACGATCTAAGTATTTCAACGCAAATGTAACAACGATCCAAACCTTTGTTAACTGGTATAAAAAAACTGAATATCAAGGAAGTGTGAATACATAATGATAAATAAATTTTTATAAAAAAATGAGTATCCATAATTTGAAAAAATCACAACTCAACCAAGTATGAAAACTCCACATTTTTTAACCCAACTTATAAAATTTCTATAAAAAAAATGTGAATGCATGACTTGAGATTGGTGTACCACATATTTATACTCACATTTTTTAAACAAATATATATATATATATATATATATATATATATATATAGGATTTGGTTCAAATGAGAACCTTTTCCCAAATTGAGAACTAGAGAACCATTCTGGGCCACACATTTCTCTAAGGCAAAAAAAAAAAAAAAAAAAATTGCAAAAAATTATTATTTTATTTATTTATTTTTTTTTTTTTGCAAAAATCGCTGCTTTATATGTAAGGAAATTTTTTTTTATTTTTTTTGTATTTTTTTCAGTATACACATGTGTATAATTGCATTATACACATATGTATAATGCTATATACACATATGTATAACTGAAATATACACATATGTATAGCTGAAAAATGCTATATACACATATGTATAATTGCTATATACACATATGTATAATTGTCATATACACATATGTATAAATGAAAAAAAAATTCAAAAAAAATAAAATTTTTTTTCCTTGCATAAAAATGTGCGATTAAAGCAAAAAAAAATTTTTTTTTTTTTTTTTGCCTTTATATGAAATGTGTGGCTTAGAATGGTTCTCTCAGTTCTCAAATAGGGGTTGGTTCTCTCTCTCTCTCTCTCTCTCTCTCTCTCTCTATATATATATATATATATATATATATATATATATATATATATATATATAATCAACGGCTAGCTAAAGTCCTTTCCAACTTTTAAGCCGAGCCGTGTACAAAACGGCTTGAGCCATGAGCCGAGGAGAAGGGAGCCGTCTCCAATATTTCGGGAGCCCTCTTTGACAGATCCCAGCCGTCTTCAGAGACGGCTGCAGGCTTGTCGGACACGTGGCAGACGGTAATTGGTCAGTGGGGGATTTGAAACAAAAGCCGGCTGAGGTGTCTCGGGAATCGGGAGCTGTCTTTCCCGAGTCGGCTGAGGGGGCTATTTTCGCAAAACGCCTCGGTCAAAGGCCACTTTGGCAATTTTTCCTTTTTTTTTATCGGCATATGACTTTATACTTCTAGATGTTTTTGGCATGTATGCAAATGCGCTCATTAATTATATATGACTTTATACTTCTAGATGTTTTTGACATGCATGCATATAAAAAAACACATTTCTTAGCGCATTGCGCGTCATAAAATGATGTTCATGAAACAGTAAAAAGTGTCGTTATAGGACATGTCGTAAAATTAAAATGACACGCACCAGCGTGTCATCTTTTTATGACACTTTTTCATAACGCCAGTTTATAACACGCGTTTATGACACACGTTTACGACAAGCTATGCGTGTCATCTTTTCTGACAAAAAAATCTACAAGTTACTAATTTACCCTAAATTCATATCTATGTATATACTAACAAAAACATTATAGCAAAACAAATCCATTTTGTGCTTTTTATTGTTATGTTTGTTGTTATTTTAGCCTAAACAATCTAAAACATCATGACTAAGTACAAAAAAAATGATGTCTACATATAAATTTTAATCATTCTCAAACTTCTCACAAAATATGGCCTTCGTATCGTAATCCAACCCAGTAAATGTTTGTGTGCAAATGCCATATTTTGTAAGAAGTGTAAGAAGGATTGATAATTAACATGTAGACATCATGTTTTGGATTTAGGTATGATGTTTTGGGTTGTTTTTGTTGAAAATACATCAAACATACCAATTTAAAACACAATGCAATGTATTATAGCCATAGAATTTAAAACACACAAATAAAAACAATAATTTAAAACATATGTTCTTGACATAGTGTTTTAAGTTTTTAAGCCTAAAATATATTGTTTTGTGTTTTTGATTGTTATGTTCATCTGCAAACTGAGCTTGCGGAAATGTATACACACATTATATACACCACATAGGCTTTTTTGAAAACAGATTATGCGCTTTGTTGCAGTAGCGGTGGAGCTGCTTTTAGATTATTGCGTTTTGATAACCTATTAAACGCAAATAATCTATTTTTATAAACCTTTCCCAACAACTAAAAACTGATTATTTACGTTTTCAAAACGCAATAATCTATAAATCCATTTCAAAACTCAAGCTGAAACACCTTGTACATAAACCGCACATGAAATATATCGGAGCAAAGATCTGCATATTTAATTGTTTTTGTTAGGCCCTTCGGTGTAGAGCCGGCATAAGGTGGGCATGCCCATGCCGTCCCAGCAAACACCGCCCCCTATGCCCAACACGGCATGGACGGCAAGGTGGTGACTTTGGTGTTGGGCCATCATCTCCAATAATATGCCTTGTAATATTATAATATTAATTAATCTATTAATATATATAAAAGAATTGAACATTACTGACGTGGCGTGCAATGGTGCCTTCATCCTCTCCATGAAACTGCCACGTGGCATCATAATTGAAAGATTTTAATGTTTTTTTGAATTATTTCATTTTTTAATTAAAAAAAAGATAAACATAAAACCCTAAATTTATCTCTCTATCTCTCAATTCTCAATTACTAAAATTAAATTGAGTTATTTTAGGAAAAATAATTTAAAAAACAAATTTAATTTTTTCTCTCTTATGTTCCTCCCATAATTTTTAAACGTTAATATCTTTTATATTCAAGATTTTTTAACTAAAAAAATTACACCAAATTAACGAGCGTTTTATTATCTTTCCAACGAGTACCATAGTGCTATATAAAAAATGGAGAAAAAAAACGACTATTTTTTGTGGGGTTATGTTCATACAGAAAAAAAAAACACAAAGTGTTCAGGTTATTCATTAATCATGTTTTTTCTTTTAAACCAGGTTCTTATCTACGATGTTGAAATTCAGCCCAATCGCCATGCTATCATTGGAATTTTACTCTTCTAAAGATGGATAGGTATACTTCATCAAGAGAAGTTAGGAGAACGAATCACGCAACACTACAACACATGGTGTCACCTTATAACAAGGTTATTTTTTTATTTATTTAATTACAAGAGTAATAATTATTACTATTAGTATTAATATTACTAGAATTGTTATATTTTTCAACCTCCATCATGAATTCTACATCTATATAAGTCAAAGTCAAATTGTAACATATTTTAAATTACGTGAAGATGATTATATGTTGAAGGTTATCCCTTTAATATTGTATTATGTTTAATATGGTTTATGCTTTTTATTTTTTTTTAACTTTTTAAATAAATGTTTTTTTAACTAAAATTGATTATGTTTAAGTTATTTCCGCTTTTCGTGATTTGAGTTTTCTTCTTTTATCATTTTTTTTATCATTTTTTATTAAATCATATTAAATTTTTCAACCCCGGGACCTTCCCGGGGTAATCAGCTAGTTAAAAAAATATATTAAATGATGATGGCCTCCTACCACACCCTTGGACCATTATCTCTATGATGCTCCTACCCCACGCTGATGTGGCAACTGAAGTAGAAGACCATCATTGATGATGGGCCTCCTTCACACCCAAAGGCCTAAATGGGCTGGCTATATTCTAACTTACCCCACCAACAGTCATGCAACACCTCTTCACACGGTGATGCAACACCATCATTATTCTTTGTCATCATCCAAATAATCTATAATACATTATAAAGGAGGAGTGATGTACCATATTAGAATTTTGACATGAGTACAATTTTTAAAGCAACAAGTATAAGAGAATAAAGCTTATTTTATAAGGGTATTATAGGGATTTTGGAGACAATTAAGACACTTTAAAGGGTAATATAGACATTTCACTCAACTCCTTCTTTACAATATCAAAATAATTTTACAATAATACCCTTCTTTTCCATCCCTACCCCCAGAATGGTGCAGATGAAGCGTCTCCTCTTCAATGGAATTCCTGTAACCATCTCAGTGTGAATACCTATATTCAATGTTATAATCGTAAGCGTCTCTATCCAATCGCCCTCAATGATGTTATTTATTTAATCGGCCATTCAATTGAATATGTACAATAAAGCACACGCCAATCCATCTTCTTGACCAGTTCGAGGGTTTTCACTTCGATCTTCCTTTCATCTTATTCAGACCATATAAACTACAGGTAGAGATATTCTTTTAATTACTCCAGTTTTCCCCTTTATGGCTTGAAGTTATGAGATGAATCCACCTAATTTCAGTAAAAATATTAACTTTCGTACATGTTTACACATGGTTTGGTGCTTGAACTGTTTGGCAATCAGATATTTTCTTCAATGCTTTAAATTACATTGCTTTTTTTATAGTCTGACTATAAATATTGCAGGGTGTAATAAACAATTGTTAATCTTAATGTAGGGGCAAAATGGTTAACCAGCTTCTCTGGCGAGGTTCCGACAAGCAACTTTCGGCTGCACGTTTCTTTTTCCTAAAAGATGAGACACGTCAGGTTTATTCGGCCGTTATTTTTAAGTATGGATTATAAAGTTATACTATGAATATGTCACTCAGATGTGATAATTTGATAGTTCATGAACTCCATACAACTTTCTATTTTCTGTTACATATATTTACATTTCATTACATGAGACTAGGGTGGAATTGGTCCAACTGTTCTATCTGCTCCCGGTTGTGGTTGATTTGCTTCCAGGAGTTATCACGAATTGTTGTGAAGGCGGTGTGGTGTCTTCATATGGTCAAGATCCATATGCTGCAGTTTCGGCTTTTCAAGTGAGTGTTGGAGTGGTTGGCACTTCAAACCAAACTGTAAAACTGCCCAAGAACTTCACTTTGCTGGCCCGGGGTTGGGCTACACTTGTGGGCTGGCACACTGTCATAATGGAAGTGTGTGTTTGGTTCAACTATTTGTTTGACCGGTGTCAACGATTGAAAATGCGCGTATTCGATAGGAAAAATACCGTTGCTTTGTAGATAACCATAATAAGGATAAGCATTCAACATGAAAAAGGAATTTGTGCTTCTTAAGAAGTCTAGAATGCCAAAAATTATGGAATTCCATGAAGAGTTGAAATTGATGGTTGATGGCAGAAATGGTTTCGGGATTATGTCCATTGATATAGGGGTTGACACTTTGATCGGATAATTTAGCTTCGAAGAAACTAGAGCTTTGTGTAGATTTTTCATGTCGGGAACTAAAACAGGGGCGACGTGTGGGATTGTGGAAAGAACTTCAAAAGTTAAATGTTTGACCTTAAAAGTCTAAACACATAATACATGATTTTTGCTTGATGTTGTTGGCAATAATAGCTACGAAGGCATTAAGTTGAAATGAGTTTGTTTATTTGGTACTGCCAAATGTATCTTTTGACTTTTAAGGTCAAAATCACTAATTTTAAGACCTTATTTTGTATTAGTTCTTACTTCTTCGAGCTTTTATAAAATATCAAAAGCATATTAGAATAAATTGGATTGGATTGGATACTTTTTGGAAAAGAAGTCTAGCAAAATAGTTTGCTGATGAACCGCTTAAAAATGTGAATCACAAAAGCTAATAGTTTGACCTGAAAAGTCAAAACATATAATAGTCGTTTTTGTGTGGTGTTGTAGGAAAAAAAGCCCTAAGGGCCTCAAAGGGAGTAGTAAGACTACAAGCTATTATTCGCGGGCATTTAGTTCAACACCAAACGGTCACAACTCTTAAGCATTTGCAACTGGTTGCAAATATTCAATCACATGTGCTATGAGAATTCAAGTGGCAATCTGCAGTTTTCATGATAATTATCAAGAAAGTGGAGGAAAGGATGTAAAGGTAATTTAGCTTCTTAATTCTTATGCTTAAGCTTGCGTTTCTTTTTTATTTAATCAACTGTAGTTGTTGATGACTATGTAAGAATATGCAGATCGATATGAATGGTCAAAAGAGGTGGGATGACAACATTTTAACAAAGGAGGAACTGGATGCTATGTTGCTTGGTAAGTGAGAAGCAGCTAAGTATCTATATACTTTATGTTTATAGTTAATGGTTTGATTTTCAAAAGTCAAGACTGAATTTCAATTTTACAGATTGGTGTCATTTGTTTAAAATCAGAAAAGCTAATCGTTGCATGAAACTTGGCATAAGATCATGTTAAAAGGTTGTTTGGATGTGTGTTTTGAAAGTGTCATGATTTTGATTAATAAGGATCGCACATAAACTAAGGCTAAGTCAAATTTTTTATCGTCATTTTCTAACCCATTTCATAAATGGGTCGCCTTTGGGTCGACGTGTTTCATTAATGGGGTCGCGTTTGTGTTGACATTCTAAATCCATTTATTTGAATAGATAAGCCACCAACCAGTGTAACCCAATTGCATAAGGACTTGTTTGTAATACTACATTTTCGATTACTTTCATTGACTAGACATTGGCATTTGAAACACCAACGCCCAAAATTATATAATAAATATTTATTATGTATTTATATGTTAGATAAAATTTAATTATATCACACCGTAGCTCACAGTTTACTCATGTAAATACCCGCAGCAACGCGCGGGCACTACCACTAGTTTCGAAAAAGGCAAAATAGGTTGAGTAAAAGAAAATAGCAAATTATCAAGAAATAAAATTAAACAATTAGTACACTTTTTTATGTGGTAAAGAGTCTAAAAAAAAAGATTTAAGGGAGGTCGAAGTGCCACCTGGTGAATTCATGGTACCTTACTACCTTCACAACAACACTAACGCCGGTGACAAGGATAGTGGGTTGCTAGTATGGTTCACAGGTAATTACCTACGGATGGTTTTTTGTTTTCCAAGGTGTGTACGAAGTATCTTTATTAAAGTTACAAGGCAGTGGTTCAGGGTTGTGCTACCTCCATGTTGGTATTTCAAAGCAGTGAATCAGTGGAATGAGGTGCCAGTGCAAAATATGTTAACCACTGATAATCACGTCAATGATTATTGCCTCATAATTAGCCACATAGTTCTCGCCTGCTTCTTTATTATTGTTGTTAAATGTATTGATATACCTTCCTAAGTTATTCCCTAGCTTTGTACTATAAATATGTTGTGTAATTTGTTAATAAACATCAAAAGATTATAAACTCTCACATGGTATCACCCTATGGACTTTGTTTTCGAACAAACTCCTGCCATCCTTCCTCTTGGTTTCGACCAAGATACTTTCTTATTCTGACCTTTTTTCAAACAGCTACACAATGACCGGTCAAGTTGCACCTGCTGCTGCATCTTCGGACAGCAACAACAACACCAAATCGCTTCACCCGGTATACACGGTAAGCAACATTCAACATAAAGTCCATGTCTTAGATGACACAAAAGTGTCATATGCGTCATGGGTTAAGATTTTTTACCTTCCACGCAAAAGGTTATAATTTCCTTAACCATATTGACGGTACGCCACCACCCGCCAAAGTATCACCCGAGTTTACTTCATGGAAGAACATCGACTCCATTGTCTTACAATGGATTTGTGGCACTCTCTCGGACTCTCTTCTCCTTAAAATCCTCGTTGATGATTCCACGGCTCATGAAGCATGGCTTGGTGTTAAACGCCAGTTTTCGTAGTAATCGTGGTCCACGGTCACAAGCCTTACAACATGAACTAGCTAATACCACTCTTGCATCCATGCCTAACTTAGAAGCCTATTGCCAAAAAATACAAGACCTAACCGACCAACTAAACGCCCTAGAGTTTCCAATGAATGACCAACAATGTGTCCTCCACCTAGTGAAAGACCTACCCAAAGAATATGACACAATCGCCTCTATCCTAAACAATACCCTACCCACTTGTGTAACATTATGTAATTTCCTCAAATTATTTTATAAAATTTCCCATTTTTATTCACCTAGTCCCATCCATATTTTATAACCTTATATTAACTTCTTATCATTCCTTGAATTTTAGACATGTCAAGTTATTAATTTCTTATAAATACAAAACTTTTCTCAATAAAACTATATATTTTAATCCCCTTTATTTTGAAATAATAAACATACTAATATTTTTGGAAAAAACAATAATAATAATAATAATAATAGAGAATTACACAAATTGTCATTTAGTTATTACTCAAATTACATCCCCTGTCCTTTATTGATATTTTTCACTTTGGTTTTATACATTTGTTACACCCTTTGTCTTTTAAACTAAACCCAGTTAAATATCTCGGTTAAGTTGGTCACATGCCCCTCACGTGAGGGGCAAATATGTCTTTTCACCCCTTATGTCTTCTCCCCTGATTCAATTATGTCTTCTCCAGGAAGTTCCCACGGATTGTATCTGTAAAAATCAAGTAAAGTGATGAGCTCAACATTGAATTTCCTGCCTTCTACGTTTATGATCAACGTTGAATTTAGTTTGTCATTAAGGGAGTAACCTAAAGATATTTAACCAAAAGATATTCACAACTAACCTTTATGATCACAAAGACATTAGGTAAAGAACGGAAATCTCACAGATTTGGAAGAAAAATAATGTAAAGTAGGTAGATGACGTATTAGGGATTTAGAGTCCAAAACGCCATAGAAAAAAATGCGGACTCAAGAGGGCTAGATCGAAGATGACTTGAAAACAATAACTTGAATGGAATGCTGGGTAAAATGAAAAGTCGATCTGCGACTCACCATCCCCTCGTGATACTCCAACTGCCCTAAGAATTGGTTATTCCTATAGCTACAAATCCATAAATTCTTCACTAAAGTGAGGAAAAAGAACAAATATTAGTCAAATTACATTTGATAATAATAATAATAATAATAATAATAATAATAATAATATGGAGTTTTAAAAAAATAAGAGTTTATAATATGATCCTAGACCTTATAAAACCATTCATAATCAAACCATTGACCACCCTTGGTCAAACACCCGGTCAAAACCATTAAATTCTTTCTCAATCAAAGGATCTTAATGCAATTAATCATTTCTATAACAAAAGCAAGACTAGTCGATCTGTTCTAGGCAAGATTCATGCTTTTTAACAAATATTTCGTTCCATTTTTAAGTTTCATTACGCGATTAGTTTGACCCGTTCGCCAATCCTAATCAATTGGTCATAACTGTTGAGATCACTATATAAACCATGTACAGAAACATATTTCGAACATCTCTGATATCTTATAACAAACCAATTGTTCAAACAAAATCATTCTATAATTGTTCTTGAAGTCTTTCGACCCGTCGGCCCTAGATCTCTCCAATTAATCTTCATTTCACATCAAATTAGGTTAATCATTATGGGATTCATTGCCATTACTATCAAGCTACAACAAAATCACCAAGTAAACAAAGTGAGTTTACATAGCCCCTTTTTACAGTTTTAAATTTTTGGGGTGAAACATGTTCAAATTCTTTTTCTTGATTCAATAAGCAATTAGATGAAGTCTTTGTGTGTTATCTTTGTGTACTTGTCTTGAACTTAACGATGGTGAACATGCTATTTGAGATGCAAAGATTCATGAGATTCATCAGTACATGAGATTCATTGATACAAAGATTCAAAGATTCATTGATACAAAGATTCCTTAACACATTTTAGTCACATGGTTGGTATCCATACTTAATTCCCAGTAGGTTTTGTTCTCACAAGCTGTCCTAGATACATCACTGACTTGATAATTGCTATTTAAACTATGTTTTTATGCCATGACAAAACCTATGTATTCTCACCAACTATTTATAGTTGACTCCCTTCCATCTTTCCAAATTAACATGTTTCAGGGTTTATTATCGCATGGAGGATTCACAAGATTTTGGATTACATAGGATGAATGAAGTCTTAGAAAATAATTAGAGATTGTTGTATATTACCCAATTTGTTATTGGATGTACCAAACTTTGAAATAAATAAGATATGTGGAATCTTTTGTACCATGTGCTGTTATACAATCGTCACTACGTGACACCTTGATGTTTCCGCTATCGGTTGGGGTGTTACAGATTGGTATCAAAGCCATGGTTATAGGGAAATAGGTTATTAGAAAAATAGTCTAGTCTATAACCCTAGGATTTTAACCAGTACTTGCCCCTCTTACTTGCAACTCTATCTGTTTCTATTCTTTATCTCTATCTTATACTCTATCCCTACCTTAGCCCCTACAAAATGTCTACTCTTTATCACCTGCTGCAACCTTGATAAGTCAACGTTTTCGAATAAATTATTACACTCCTTGTGTTTTATGGTTTTCATGTTTTACACGATCTCATAATTCCTTCATTTAGAAAATTCCCCACTCTCATTAACACCTAAGTTTTGAACCTCAAAATTTTTACAATTTAAATCCATTTTATTGCTTGCATAATTTACTCATTAGCCTGATTTCACGATCATTTATGAAATTTATGATTTTACAATATTATACACATGTTAGATTATTTTCAAACTTTGACCCCAATCATATGATTTCATTTACAACGTGTTATATATTTTAAACATATTACTTTTGGCGGGTTTTTTTTTTTTTGTCAATTTTATTTTAAACAACACCTACATTTTTGTTTTCAATTATTTATTTATCTTTGAAAGTATTATCAACAATAAAACTACATCATACCCAAGATTTTAAAATCCTTGTTTTAATCATAATGGGAGATACCCTAGCAACAACAATAAATATTTCTGAATTTCGTCCAACCTTCACTATCTGAAAATTTCACAAACTATTGCAAAGAAATATTTTTAACAAGAGTCTTTTGTTCCCACATGCAAACTCTCCTAATTTCAAATATTTAAGTAACAATTTAGTGTAGTAACAAGGGATTTTCAAAACGTTCTAACCTATTAAAAATCACTCATTTTATATGCAATCGAGTCAATCATTTACAAAACACCTCACCAAATCTTGATTTTCCAAAACCCAACATTGTGTTTAAAATCCCCGCCTCACCGGAACATTGAGATCTAAACCACAATCCTTTTGCTTAACGGCGAGATAATTGGAAGTACTGAAGCAAAGATTTTTTTTTTTTTTGACGCCAAAACCAATTTTTTTTGCATTCAAAATTTTGTTTTATGTTGCAAATCAGTTTTGAAGTGAATTACCACTACCTTTATTTAGTTCTTGGTGTCAAAATTTTCAAATAATCCTAGGAGACATTACTTAAAATTTGGAATATGACATTTAAACTAAGTTGTTTATAATCCTAGGAGACATTACTGGGAACTCAATGGGAACTCAATGCTTATAGACCTATTTGTTTCAAGTGTTTGAAAGCCTAATACATGAAACTTAATTGTTTATATGCTTGGAAGTCGTTACTTGAAACATGATTGAACGTGTTTGATGCATAAAACTAGAAAATTTGATACACGAGACAAAGGGAACATCTCCATTACGATACCAACCATGAGACTCAACGTGTTGTTTTGTTTAGAGAGACATAACACCTTAGTGTAAGGTAAATTGGCGATTGTGGTTCGGAACGTAATCGTGAATTTACAGGTACGTTAAGGTGGGATGGATTTCTATTAGGACGTTGGTATGATATTCAGTACACTTTCAAGGTACCAAAGGTGTGGTGGGTTAGCTGCGGTACACCCTATATATAAACACTAATGGTGCTAAGGAAGTGAAATTGGGGATGGAACCAAACGCTCGAGTAGACGATCAGTACATTTTCGAAACACTTAAGGTGTGGTGGGTTAGCTGCGGTACACCCTATATATAAAGCACTGAGAGTATGTAGAAAATGGACGGAGGATCGAACCGAGCTTTAGTCCTAGTTAAGTTTAGCAGTTAAACAAGATGCATTGTAACCTAGATAAAATTATCATAAGTGCCTCAACATTTACTTGATGATCCATGTTTACCTCAAACTTAGGCCCTATTAGTGGTTCCAAGACTCATGACTCAATTTTGACCTAGCTTTCTTCTTGATTCAATATGAATTCTCTTAGCCATCTATTCCTAATACTACGACTCTCATTCGTAAGACTTAGAACCTGACGCCTTTTCTAAAACTCTATCCTTTCTGTTGCAAACACAAGCCAACCAACCTCACCTCTATATTTTCTTTTAACTTCGGGACGAAGTTCCTAAAAATAGGGGAGACTGTAACATTATGTAATTTCCCCAAATTACTTTATAAAATACGAAGTTCCTAAAAATAGGGGAGACTGTAACATTATGTAATTTCCCCAAATTACTTTATAAAATTTCCCATTTTTATTCACCTAGTCCCATCCATATTTTATAACCTTATATTAACTTCTTATCATTCCCATGAATTTTAGACATGTCAAGTTATTAATTTCTTATAAATACAAAACTTTTCTCAATAAAACTATATATTTTAATCCACTTTATTTTGAAATAATAAACATACTAATATTTTAGGAAATAACAATAATAATAATATTATTATTATTATGGAGTTTAAAAAAGAGTTTATAATATGATCCTAGGCCTTATAAAACCATTCATAATCAAACCATTGACCAGCCTTGGTCAAACACCCGGTCAAAACCATTAAATTCTTTCTCAATCAAAGGATCTTAAAGCAATTAATAATTTATATAACAAAAGCAAGAGTAGTCGATCTGTTCTAGGCGAGATTCATGCTTATTAACAAATATTTCATTCCATTTTTAAGTTTCATTACGCGATTAGTTTGACCCGTTCGCCAATCCTAATCAATTGGTCATAACTGTTGAAATCACTATATAAACGTTGTACAGAAACATATTTCGACCATCTCTGATATCTTATAACAAACCAATTGTTCAAAAAAAATCCTTCTATAAATGTTCTTGAAGTCTTTCGACCCGTTGGCCCTAGATCTCTCCAATTCATCTTCATTTCACATCAGATCAGGTTAATCATTCTGGGATTCATTGCCATTACTATCAAGCTGCAACAAAATCACCAAGTATACAACGTGAGTTTACATAGCCCCTTTTTACTGTTTTATATTTTTGGGGTGAAATATGTTCAAATTCTTTTTCTTGATTCAATAAGCAATTACATGAAGTCTTTGTGTGTTATCTTAGTGCACTTGTCTTGAACTTAACTATGGTGAACATTCTATTTAAGATGCAAAGATTCATGAGATTCCTCAGTACATGAGATTCATTGATACAAAGATTCAAAGATTCATTGATACATTTTAGTCACATGGTTGGTATCCATACTGAATTCCCAGTAGGTTTTGTTCTCACAAGCTGTCCTAGATACATCATTGACTTGATAAATATTACTATTCAAACTATGTTTTTATGCCATGACAAAACCTATGTATTCTCTCCAACTATTTATAGTTGACCCCTGTCTTTCCAAATTAACATGTTTCAAGGTTAATTATCGCATGGAGGATTCACAAGCTTTTGGATTACATAGGATGCATGAAGTCTTAGAAAATAATTAGAGATTGTTGTATATTACCCAATTTGTTATTGGTTGTACCAAACTTTGATATAAATAAGATATGTGGAATCTTTTGTACCATGTGCTGTTATACAATCGTCACTACGTGACACCTCGATGTATCCGCCATCGGTTAGGGTGTTATAACTTGGGAGGATGCGGTTGAACAACTCCTTTCCGAAACCGGTCGTATGAAAACCCGGGATGCCGTGACCAACACCTCACCCTCGAAACCAGCTTTAGTCGTTGCCATACCATCCTCAGCCCACCTCACCCGAACCGCTAACCCACCCGCGGCCAACCCTTCTCCACATCAGACCACACCACAACAAAACCAAACCACAAACTCTTCGGCCCATTACACCCAAACCCACCAAAATAGAAACTCCTCAGGCCCATCCTATCGCCCCAACCAACGACCCAATCACAATAGACCCAATAACAAAAACCGAAATTCCTCAGCCCCTCCCCAAAATGCCTATAACCGTTCCTACATGTCCCACCCCTATCCAAACAACCCTCAACAACAACCATACTATCCTCCTTTTTGGGCCCATCCTTATTGGACACCACCACCTTGTCCCTACCCAACCCAAGCTTGGTTACAACCGTGGTACCCACCAGCTTCATCCAGTTCACACAATACTCGTGGCAATCAATGGCCGGCACAGGCTCATCTTACCGAGGTAGATCCTCTAGAACCTACACAACTTGTAGATGCGGTTCATGCTCTTTCAGTTAATTCAGGTGATGACAACGATCAGTGGAACTTTGATATAGGTGTATCTTCTCATATCTCTTTAGACCAAAATATTATTGACACATTTTTCACGTTTGCACCAATAGCGTCAATAATTGTTGGCAATAGCAATAAACTTCCAGTTTTAGGATCGGGAAACTCCACCCTAAACATTGCCTCTAAACCTCTATATCTCAAAAACATCCTATTTAACTCAAACATAGTCAAAAACCCTTATATCATTCCGTCAATTTAATATTGATAATTACACATCTATCGAATTTGACCCATATGGTTTTTTTGTGAAGGATTTCAAGGATGGCACGATCCTGAGTCGTCACTACAGTATGAGTGACTTGTACCCACTTACCACAAATGCTTCCGCCACCGCTTGCTTTGCCTCCACACAAGACTCACCTGTAACATTTCGTATTAATTCCATGTACGTTCGAGACTTGAAATAATAAAACGTTGCATTTTTATCATTACCGTATCTTCCAAAAAAAAAAATTGTGACACTTTTGGACCCACATAACCATACTATAAACTTATATTAACATTAAAGCTTGGAAATTATTACAAAAAAATTTTATGCCTGGGCCGGGAATCGAACCCGTGCCCAAGGCCGGTTCACACAGCCACAGGACACAACCAGCTGGGCTACCCATCTCTTTGTGAACATATCCTAAACCAATTATATTTAAACCCTTCCTAATTCATCACAGTTGACTTGGAAAAAGTCAACTGCGATTCAAACTTCCAAATTCAAACTGCAATCCGCGTTCTTGATAGCAATCATGTAAGGAATATGATTGACCGACCTTAATGCACTTTCCATATCAGTTATGCGCGTTAATTATGCCAGCTATCTTTGTCAATTGGATCAAAATAGTCAAATACGTTTATAACATTCCATACCAATTTCAATCAATATTCAATTAGACTATTTTAACAAAATTAAACACACCTATATGTTCAGACATCATGGGCGACAATTTCTATACCAAAAGCCCCATGAAAAACAATCGTATGAAGGCTCAATTTTACAAATTTAGCATACAGTGATCGCAACCATAAACACCCGATTACTCCCGAAATCATTCAAGTAAGTGCAATTAAATTATATGGTTTTGAACGATTTTTGATGCTCTTTAATAGCCATATAAGATCGTCCCTTGCCGTAGCCTATAGATCGAGATCGAATGTTTGGGTTAGGGTTAGGGGTTCGTGACAAGAATTAGGAACCTGGTTTGTTTCAACCTATAGTTAAATTAATAAAGTTTGATTATTAAACAAGATTACGTTGTAGCCCAGTTGGTGTTTGGCAGTACCTTGCTTTGCCAAGGGCACGAGTTCGAAACCCTTGGTCTGCAACATTTTTTTTATTTATTTTCACTTTCTCCTAATTTTCATTTAAATATATATATTTTCATTTAAGTTAGATTATTTATTTAAAATACTTACATTAACTCAAAAAAATTCTATAATTTTTTTCAGGAACTCATTTATACCTCAAATTTTATTATTTGTATCTTTAATCTCGAAAAATATATTATTTTATATATTTAATATATTTTGTTTGTTTAATTCATAATAAACTCATTATAAATCCGATTTGACTGTTTCAAAGGCCCAAAATTTTTATATAAATTCTTTTATCATTATATGGCTCTGTAAAAAAAATTTGTTTCAGAAAATATTATGTTTTAATATTATCTGGTTTTTAATTCAAGATATTCATTATTAAAAAAAATAAATATGTTTTAATTGAAACAAAAAAGTAAAATATTTTATAAAATTAATTTCCAACATTATACATCAGTATCAACATTTTTCTATAAAAATTATATTTTTATAATTTTTATAATAACTAAATCGATTTTATTACATTTACGACACTTACATTCATTTAAAAATACCAAATACATATTTTATAGTTTGTAAAGAATTATTATAAATACTCCAAAATTTTGTGCATCCAAAAGCCTTAACATTTTTGTATTATTCCCTTATGCTATCATATCTTGCATTTTGCTATTAATCAATATACAATATATCATATTAATTTCAAAAGAAATTATTAACTAGATTTTTATTCCGAATCCTTAAAACATTTGACAGTATATATTTTATATAAGAAATACAATCATCATCATACATTAATTTATATCCATATGTTTTATGAAATACTAGAAATCTATTCAAATCAATATCACTTCGAAAAAACTAAAGTTCCCAATTTAGTCTCCAAACCCTAACGACTAAGCCTAAGAAACTTAAAACTCTTTTAAGTTTAGAAATTTAATTTGGATAATTGAAACTTTAGGTTAAGTCTTCGGGATTCGCCCCACATACATTCACGACGCTTAGAGGTTTATACAACTTATCGAAGGTGAGTTTACATAGCCCCTTTTTCTCTTTTACATTTTTGGGGTGAAACATGTTTAAACATTTTATACTGTCATTTACTCATTCTTACTCATGATTCAATTACACTATCATTTACTCATTCTATCATTTGACTGTAACAAAAAGACACAGTACAATCATTAACATTGATCAAGCCGCCTGTTTAGATTATAGCGCTATAGGTCTGACAAACCCATCCCCCCGCATAAATTCAGGGATGATCGAAAACAGTAACAACATTTAACTAACTTGCGAGTTAGGTCTCAGTCGACACAAGGTTTGATTGTACAAAGACGCATTGTTACATGTCGGGCTCATTCTCTATCATTGTACAACTGTGATTGTTGTACAAACTATTGTTATCTGCTATTTTCGAAAACCTATGTATTCTCACCAACTTTTGTTGACCCAAAATATTTTCAAACTTAACATGTTTCAGGTTATTTCTTGCTCGAAGATTAGAGTTAATGCTTGAAGATGTGTACTTAGTATTATTCATTTTGATGTACAAAATTCTTGTAGAACAAATGTATGTAATGTAATTAAATCAATTATTGAAATTTATTTTTCACCATGTGCTACTGAACAATCATCAACACGTGACATCCCGATGTTTCCGCCATCGGTTGGGGTGTTACATCACCCTTTTGGCATCATCGACTCGGTCACCCGGGTCAACCTGTTATGAACTTTCGTCGTTTAAACAATTTTATTTTATGTAATAAGCAAAAGACTTCGTCTCTTTGCCATGCTTGCCATTTGTCCAAACACAAATGCTTACCAATTAATGATTTTGTTTCTCATACATTATTCCATTTTCGTTATTGCACTATGATTTATGGACGTCACCACTTTTGAGTCATGCGGGTTACAAATATTCTTTGGTAATAATTGATGATTTTACTCATCATACGTGGGTTTATCCACTAAAATTTAAATCTGAAACTGTGACACCCGGCATGTTCAGCTTAAACATTTTGCAAAACATATATGTCTACCTTAGCGAAAAACGTTTGTTAACGTACTTGACTGGGTCAGTTGATTCGGGTCAGGTTAGGATTGTCCAGGGTTCAATGTTCGGGAGGATCATTTGGAGTTGTTTTGTGAATACACTAGTCTTGAGTCCCGTTGTTGGTGAAATTACATGAATTGAATTAAGTGCGATACCTAGATTGATACATACATGTGATATAATATGAAAATACGTGTTTCAAAGGTGTAAACATGATTATACGTGATTCTATATGCTTAACATGTGTTAGGATTGCATGTTCATAGGTTAAGGTGTGTTTAAATGTGTTTAAACGACAAAACTGGAAAATCTGGAAAACACGAAACTGGTTCGACCTTAAGGGGGGTCGAACCAGGCTTATGAGTCGACTGAAAAGGTCATTCAACCTTGGGTACTCTCATTCGACCCATGCAGGGGGTCGAATGAAGCTTAACTATAAATACTACACTTTGTCATTTTTCATCATTTTTCAAACCCTAGTCGCCTCTAAACACTCTCTCTCGACTTTAATTACTGGGGAAGGAGTTTTTGCTCTCGTTTTACAAAATCTAACCTACAAACATCATCTAGGCAAAGATATAAGGTGTATTCTTGATCTAAAACCCTTTTAAAGCATTTTGATTCGTTTTCATTTAGCCCCAAATGTCCAGATCTGTTCAAAGGCTGTTTTTATGATTAAAAACCTTTCAAACATCTTTCTAAACAAAACCCTATCATTAAACATGAGTTTTCATATCAATAAACATGTGTGAGTTGTGTTTTATGTGATGTTATGTGTTGTTTAATGATTAACTACTGTCTAAATGATAGAAACATGATCTAGGGCTGCTATTGGTGTTGGTTGATGATTGTTTTAGGTTACAATTGGATGAATGTTGGTATTATGTCTAGTTTGGGGATTTTTGATAAATCTAGGGCTTGATACATGTTATTATTGGTAAAACGATTGGGGGTTTTCATAAACACATTAAACAGAGCGTTTTGAGATGATTGTGAAAGGATTTCAACAAGTTTCCAAATCGGCTAAAGTTTTCATGCATGATGTGACGTTTTTATAATTTTTACCATTTTGGGTAAGTGTTAAAACGGACTGATTTTGGAGTAAAATTGGTAGGGTTTCATGGGAATATTTTTTTATGCTTGACTGCTGTGTTTCATGATGTTTTTAGATTGTTTTTTATGTGATATGGTGCGTTTTAGAGTGTTATATGCAGACAAGGTCGAACCAGACCCCATTCGACCAGTCGTGGGGTCGAAGGACAGGGTCTGGGATCGAACCAGATGTTGGACGGGTCGAACCAGCCTTGTTTTGGTCGAACGAACATGATTTAGGTCGAATTAACACAAGTTAAGGTCGAAGAAACATGTGTTAGGGTCGAAGGAACATGTGTTAGGTTGAATGAACTTGTATATGGATCGAATGAGCCTCGTGGGGGTCGAACCAACACTGAATGGGTCGAACCAGGACCCATAAGGGTCGAACCAAGCCAGAAACTGCCTGATTCGACCCTACGACTACATATGTGTGATTTTTGATGCAAACTAAGTGTTTTATGCTTGAACCTTATGTGTAATCTATGTGTACTTAATTAGTTTATGTAATGGGTCACCAACGGGATGTCGGGTTAGCATAGTGTGTCGGTCTAACGGTCAAACGCATTTTGAAACATACTTGGTCATGATCTGGACAATCAGGGACTAGATAACCTTATGGTTATTAGTCAAAACACTTATGTGAACTTTTATGATAGATCTCCGGTAGTTGGGATTATCATGGGCTTGGCTTATATTCTTTAATTGAAGAACGCAACCTAAGGTGAATTTCGCTACCCTACTTTTATTGGTTTTGCTTTTGGGGGAGAAAACATCTGGTAAGTTTATATTTTGTGAACACATGTCATACTATGGGTTACTTTTGAGTTGCTATACGATCTTTGGAAGTCCTGGGGAGAACCATGAATGTGTGGGGTTGCACAACGGGGGAAATATGGAAAGATCTATTGGGCGTGACCTGCCCCACTCGTCGACTGGAGGTCGGACGGGTGCGTGATGTCTTGAACAATGCTGAACTTGCTAAACATTATTCGGGCGGCTTAAACATATGCTAAATTTGCTAAACGTGTCCAGTAATGGTTTTCCAATTGTAGTAGTAGCAAAACTTACGCCTAGCTAGCGTACTTTGGCTTAAACATGACATAGTATTGACAGGTTCGAACTTGGTATCACTTGGTAACATTTTGGTAACACTTGGTAACGTTTATAAAAACCTGTGAACTCACCAGCATTATATGTTGACGTCTTTTTGGCATGTTTTTCTCAGGTCGCTAAGGTAGCATCACACGGGTTAGGCGTACTGGTCTGCATGGCGTCTAGTACTTTAGTTTCATGTTTTTGAACAACGTTTTGAGCACATATTGTCACTTGGTTTGTAACACGATTATGCTTCCGCTTTGGTTTTTGAGATATTAAAGTTTATGTTTTGGTCTATGTATCTTTCATATAACCGTTGACTTGGATCCTGGTTTGTCACGCACCTCGCGGTAAAACCCCGCATGTGGAATTTGAGGGTGTGACAGAAACATTTTAAAAAATTACACATTTTCATCAATTTGTTTCCACCCAATTTCGTCTTCCCATACAAGTAATCCAATGTGACATGGGGGCGAATTCGATAACACCAACTTCCACAACTTCACCTCTACAAATGGCATTCAACTTCGGTTCTTGTGCCCACACACCTCTCAACAAAATGACCAAGCCGAGCGCATGATCCGTCGCATAAGCGAGATCATGTTCACTCTTCTCACCCATGCCTCTTTACCCTCCACATATTGGGTTGAGGCCCTTCACACCGCCTCTTATCTTCACAACATTCTCCCCACAAAACTTCTCCAAAACCTCACTTCCCTATCTCTCCTTTACCTTCGAGAGCCTTCCTACGACCACCTTCGTGTGTTCGAAACCCATTACTACCTAAATACCTCCGCCACCCGTCCAAATAAACTCACCCATCGCTCCCTTCCATGCCTTTTCCTCGGCTACCCGGCCAACTATCGCGGGTACCGTTGCCTTGACCTTACTTCGGGCAAAACCATTTTTTACCGCCATGTCAAATTTGACGAACAAGTTTTACCTCTTTCCAATCCTTCCACCTCATCACCGAATCACTCATTCCTTGACACTAACCCACTTCTCTTCGACCCACAAAACTTTTCCTCACCCAACTCCCATTCGTCGGCCCAACAACCTTCAACCATTCCTCTACCAACAACCGTACCACACACCACAACTCCTCCCCACTTGCCTACCAACCTCACGGACCAACGCACTTCACCACAATCCACATACCAACTGGCCCCAAGCCCAAGCAACCCTACGGACCAAAGCCCAGACCATCAACCGGTCCTAACCTCACCATCACCACCGGCCCAACCGTGACAACCGTCACCTTCAATTTTATTATTTATACAGATCTAGTCCTCAATTGTTTTTATTTACATTTTGAGTGAATCAATTAAAACATAATCGATAATATTATGACTACTGTCTAGCGAATTTAATGTTTCATAAAACTAACCAGATGATTATCGTTATGTTCTAATCACTTAACCATACTTGTCATTTTGTGTAAAAATAATAAAAATAACAAGATGCATTTTATCTAATAACGTAGAAATATCCATGTGATTAACGAGACATGTCATTAGAATTGACTTTGATTTATGAAAATTATTTATTTAACTAACTTTGTCAAAACTGAATTTTGTATTCAATTGTGTTGGACAGTTACAAAAGAAATTTTTATGACTATTAAATATAATAATAATGACAGTAACATAAATATTAATATTAGTGTTAATATTGATGATAATAAATAAGAATTAAATGCTATATGTTTTGTTCAAACATAAATTTATTTATCAATATTAACTAAATAAGTAAATTCAATAGTTAATAGTAGTTTATGATTTAACCAAAATAAAATAATATATATATGTACTTTCAGTTATCTATTTCATAATCAATTTTTTTTAGTCTTTTAAATGGAGTTAACCACAATTAGTTACATAACATTGAGTGTCTTGAAACGCTCGTCATTAATGGATCTTTTTAGCTCTTGGGGTCCATGTAGCATTCGCAAATTTTTCAATGATTTAATTACAACTTTAGGGATGTAAAATGACAATGATCCAAAGTAGTAGAGTGCCTAACCTGTAACTTAAAATAATTTTTAAAGCATGATTGTAATACCCTATTTATTTCTCTTAAAACAATTTAATGTGTCATAAGTATATTAATTACAATTGTTTTGGCCAAAGCGTTTTATATATCCATAACGTTTTATATATTAATTATTATAACATTTTGTAACATCTTAGATTTCTAATTATAATTTAATGTATAGTGTGACACCCCAGGAACACACCTCATCAGGGACGATGAGACTCTAACAGGGGGTGAATGTGACACCCCAGGAAAATCCCACATCGGCCGTGGCCAGGAGAGATCCTTGGTTCATAAGTAATGTCTTGCCTCTTAAATCACCAACGCGTTTTGGGGCTTAATGTTAGTGGATGAGAGGAGAACTCCACAGTTAAGCGTGCTCAGGTAGGAGCAGTTTCAGGATGGGTGACCTCCTGGGAAGTTGCTCTGGGTGGGCAAAGCGGACAATATTGGTGGTGAGAGGGGCAGGGTGTTACATATAGGTCCCTAGGTTCTATATATATATTGTGTGAAAGTATCTCTTCATTATATTCCTTGATAACATAATAAAAAAAAGATCCTAACCTTCGCCACCACTATTCTCTGGTTATCAACCACACCCCATCATCTTGCTTTGCCTTCTAATTATCTAAGGCTTTGAAACGTTCATCACACGTGTACGGATTATTCGTATTCATCATCATAATCGATGTGAGTATATCTTTCCCCTTTTTATTATTTACTCTTTTGGGGTGACTCATGTACAATTATTACTAAACTTATGTGTATTATTTATAAAGCAATGTGCATTGATATGTTTTGTGTGAATTGTATGAACGATTTGTCAAAGTCATTAACCTTTGGGCCGCACCTAACAATGAGTAGTACTATGAATTATATCCCTTGGTTACTTACGTGAACGAGTTAAGTCCTTGGTCATTGTTATGGTTTTTCTTGAATGATGTGTCAATGATTATTGAACGATGTGAGGCTTGATTTTGACCCTTTTACATATTACAATATCATAGCACATACATTGCGAAACACTTTTCTATTATATGTATTTAAACAGGGTATGCTCACCAATACATTTTTGTATTGACAAATTATTTTCGTACATGTTTCAGGTTATTTAAGATGCATTCGTTAAGCTTTCAGATTCATATTTAGATTTTGATTCATTGTATTTCAGTTTAGGTGACATTTAGAATCGTTGTATTTCATTTCAATGTAATAAACTATTTAATCAATGTATCAATATTTACACTTTTAGTCCATGAGCTATCGAACAATCGTCACTACGTAACACCTCGATGTTTCCGCCATCGGTTGGGGTGTTACACCAACCCAACCACATCCCTTTGCCTACCCCACCACCATCCCTACAACCCCACAACAATCCACAACCCATCGTCAACCCAACGCCTCATCCAAGCAAACCTGGTCCCGCTCTGGCATATTTAAACCTAAAATGCCTTTTTCCCTACATACCCAGACTTCACACATTCCCTTACTTTTACCTAAATCCCACTTTACCGCCCTTACCGACACAAACTGGAAGCAAGCCATGGTTTAAGAATATGAAGCTCTATTGGCCAACAACACGTGGGAACTTGTCCCTCGCCCACCTGATGCTCCTGTCATCCTATACATGTGGCTTTTTAAACACAAGTTCCACGCCGACGGTTCTCTAGAGCGACACAAGGCTCGTTTGGTAGTAAATGGAAAGAGCCAAACAGTTGGCATTGACTATGTTGAGACTTTCAGTCCTGTGTTCAAACCCACCACTATTCGCACAGTCCTCAGTCTTGCCATTTCGAGAGGCTTGTCTACACACAAACTAGATGTCCAAAACGCTTTTCTTCACGGCCACTTGAAGGAAATCGTATACATGTTTCAGCCTCCTGGTTTTACCTCTGACACACACCCTAAATATGTTTGCAAGCTAAGTAAATATTTATATGGTCTAAAGCAAGCTCCCAGAGCTTGGTATCAACGGTTTGCAAGGTATTTGCTAAAGTGTGGATTCAAAGACAGTGTTTGTGACACTTCACTCTTCATTTATCATCATGGCAACCAAATGGCGTACCTACTATTATACGTGGATGATATCATCTTAGCTGCCTCTAGTGATAGTCTTTTGCAGCAAATCATCAAGTCCCTCACTGCTGAATTCAAAATGACTGACTTAGGGACGTTACATCACTTTCTGGGTATTGCTGTAACAAAACAAGCTAACGGGTTGTTTCTATCACAGTCCACATATGAAGACGACATCTTGTCTCGTGCTAACATGTCAAATTGCAAACCCGCTAGCACCTCTGTCGAGCCTGGCTCAAAACTTAGTGCTGACAATGGCTCCATTTTTTAAGACGGTTCTCTTTATCGAAGTTTAGCTCGGGCACTTCAGTATCTTACCATCACCAGACCAGACATTGCTAATGTTGTTCAACAAGTCTGCCTTTTCATGCATGCTCCACGAGAACCTCGCTTTCAGTTCCTGAAACGCATTCTTCGTTAGATTAAGGGCACCATTCATTACGGTTTACTACTCTCCCCTTCATCCTCCACATCATTGACTGCTTATTCTGACGCTGATTGGGGCGGGTGTCCCAATTCTAGACACTCAACGTCTGGCTATTACGTTTTCTTGAGCACGAACTTGATCTCCTGATCTTCTAAACGACAGTCTACTATTTCCAGATCAAGCGCAAAAGCTGAATACCGTGTTGTGGCCAACACTGTCGCAGAACTCAGTTGGGTCCGAAATCTTTTGCTTGAATTGCATGTTCCTATTCAGCAGGCCTCTCTTATTTATTGCGACAACATCTCGGCTGTGTATCTCGCTGAATATCCGGTCAACCATCAACGTACCAAACACATTGAACTGGATATCCATTTTGTCCGAGAAAAGGTTCGACTTGGCATCGTCAAAGTCCTTCACGTCCCTGCTGACTATCAATACGAGAATATATTCACCAAAGGTTTACCAAAGCACCTATTTGAGGGTTTTCGTTCCAGTTTATGCCTTCGTCTTCCTACGTCTCAAAGTGCGGGGGAGTGTTAACCACTGATAATCATGTCAATGATTATTGCCTCATGATTAGCCACATGATTCTCGTCTGCCTCTTTATTATTGATTTATTGTTGTTAAATGTATTGATGTACCTTCCTAAGTTATTCCCTAACTTTGTATTATAAATATGTTGTGTAATTTGTGAATAGACATCAAGAGATTATAAACTCTCACAAAATATTGAATTCGGGTAGCGCCACTCCACCCTAAAAGAGCAACCATAAATTCCAAACGAGTTTCTGACAACACTAACGTGATTTTGTTCAAATGTCGTTTATATAGCGATATTGAATTCGGGTAGCACCCCTCTACCCTAACACTCTGTTCCAGAGTTTCATTAAAGGATGGAAGAGAAAGGATTGGGAAGGAAGTGGGGAAAAAATGTGTTCCAGAGTTTTTTTTGTAGGAGGGAAAGGGAGGGAATGAGAGGGATAATAAAGAGGTTTTTAGGGTGATTTTCAATCTTTCCAATTTGGAAGGAACCGAAGAGAAAAGAAGAGGAGGGGGATCCTTTCTCTTCCATCTTTTAATGAAACTCTGGAATAGAGTGTAAACGAGTTTGTGACAACACTAACGAGATTATAAACTCTCACAAAATATTATGGTCGCCGCAAAGTGATCGATCAATTTAATAAATTTTGTTCAAATGTCGTTTATATAGCGACTATTCGATATGACAACAGTCATCGGGCCATATTTTTATATAGATATTAAAATGATATGGATATTATTTTGGCCAGATACAAACAAACAATGGCAGAAAGATATCTTTTACGTTGCATGAAAACAAAGGTTCTTCTGTCCTTAAATGCTGGCCGGATATGTAATCTTCTACCCACCACCATACAATAATTAATAATGTCTTCTGTGTTTGGGTTGGGAGAGATATCAACAACAGATGAATATCTTCACGAAATCATTGGTTTCATAAGAGTTCACAAAGATGGCCGTTGTGAAAGACTCCTAGGAAATGAGAAGTTGCCTGCTGGAATCGATTCTTCAGCCGGTGTCGAATCAAAAGACGTCGTCATCTCACCTGAAACGAATCTGTCTGCACGGCTTTACATTCACAAAACCGCCACTTAGATCGTAAACTGCCGGTTCTGATTTACTTCCATGGCGGTGGTTTTGTAGTCGAGTCCACCACGAGTCCTAACTACCACCCTACGCTCAACCATCTCACGGCTAAGTCAAACGTAATCACCGTTTCCGTTGACTACAGGCTCGCCCCGGAGTATCCACTTCCAATCGGGTACGAGGACTCTTGGGAAGCGACAAAGTGGGTCGCTTCCCATGGTACAGGATGTGGTCCTGACCCATGGTTAAATAGATTTGCTGATTTTGGTAAGGTGTTTTTGGGTGGAGATAGTGCCGGGGCGAATATTGCCCACAATTTGGCGATCCGGTTTGGGTCAGACCCGATTGTTGGAATAAACCTAGAGGGTATTATTCTGGTCCACCCGTATTTTGGAGGAAGTGACCTAATTGGATCCGAACTTGGGAAAAATAAGCAGTTGAAAGCGTATACAGATCAGTTTTGGAAAGTGGCGAATCCATCAGGGATTGGGCTGGATGACCCGAGGTTTAACCCGGAAAAGGACCCGAATCTTTCGGGTTTGGGGTGCTCAAAGATCCTAGTAGTTGTAGCGGAGAAAGATTGTTTGAGGGACAGGGGTATGCATTACAAAGAATTGATGGAGCAAAGTGGATGGGTTGGAAAAGTGGAGATATTAGAGTCAAAAGATGAGGATCATGTGTTCTTTTGGTCCGATCATGTTTCGGAAAATGCTTCTACCTTCTTTAATACAATCTCTACCTTCATCAACACCAATAATAAATGATTAGACTCTTTTTTGAAGTCGGATCAATGTTTTGTGTGTGATAATATAAGCATATATTAATTGTATATGCATATTTCCTAGTGTTTTTGCACGTTTATATGTTAATCTTGGACCAAAGGTATGGAGTTTTATGCCTTTGAGTTGAATAAAGTTTGCAAGACAGTTTTTTTTAGATGATGGATCGAGCTCTATTAGCTCATTGGGTTAGAGGGTTTTTTTTTTTTTTTTTTTTTTTTTTAAATGATTGTTTTTTTTCCTTTTATAAGACTATCCATTGTCGGCCGCGAGCGAGCAGCCGCGAGCCACAGATTTCACTCTCAAGTAACCTAGTCACTTGACCCGTTGTGGCTGGAGGTGAGCATCGACGCGACCAAAGCTCACTTTCTCCCGTTAACGCACGTGACAACCATCGCCTGTGCTCGCGACGCGGCTGTTGACGTGGGGCTGTTGTGGCTGGGGGTGAGCATCGGACTAAAACCTTGCTGCGGCCCACAACGGATGTTCTAACCAAATGGATAATGCAAACCTTTTATAGAATTGAAAGACTGAAACAAAATCAAAGACACCACCACAAAATGACAAACGGGATCATCAAAACAAAAGAACTGGCTTTGGACAAGACAAATTTTCTTTTACATAATAAATTGGGCCCTAGGTTTTTATAACTTAATGGGCTGGCTCTTGTATGATTGTTCGTTGATTGATAAAGAAGCTAATCCTTGGTTATTTGATTTCAATGGTATATTCTCTTATTGTAATTGTAATTTGTAACAATTTCGTTACACAAAGTAATGTCCATGTTCTTTTAGCAACAAAAAATATATCTTTGCGATTTAGCTGCCTCATAACTAAGGGAGTTTTATGCAAATCTTTTATAACATCATCTAACTTTTTCTAGAATTTGTGCTACATGTGTCTGGTCAAACAAATATAAACGTACCAACGATGACTTGTATTGTACATTGTGCTCTCCTTTAAGGTCCTGTTTGGTTGATTAAGTGCTGAATTGTTAAGATGTCTGAATGGTTAAGAGGTTTGAATGATTAAGTGTTGAATCATTAAGTTGGACCTCTTAATGGTTAGTTTTCTTGTCCCACATTGGTAGGAGAGCCTCATTAAGGTTCAACGTAGTTCAATACTTAATGGGTTTAACAACATCCCAAGTAATGGTTTAGCCTTAACTATTCCAATCAAAAGTTGAAACAAACACACTGAATGTTGACAGAGACTCATTAAGAGGCTTACCAATCAGCCCCTAAGTCAATGATCAATGATTCAAAAGCATATACCTTAGGAGAACTGAAATAGGCAAACAAATGATACCTAGAATCATTAACTTTGAAGGGTGTTCTTTTTAAAGGACGTCTAGAATCATTACCTCTGAAAGGTTTTTTTTTCTAAGTGATTTTTTAATGGCCAATTAAATTATCAGATAAGCATATTAAGATGCCCTCAATTGAGTAAATGCATCCTGTTGAAGTCGTTTGGTTAGTGTTGGGTTAATATGATGGTTCGGAAGCAGAGCTACCTCCGATGGGTATTAATGTGTCCATCAATGCTTGTAACTACCGGGTATATATAGCCCTGCCTTGGGCTGCGCATTAATGGTGGGCAATGATTCGGGCGGCGTGAACAGTGACGGACGTCACTGTAACCCCTAACAAAGAATGGTATTTATTATTATTTTATTGGATCGGTTATAGGTAGGTTACTGTTACGGTTAAGGACCGGTGGATAAAGGCCGTCTTTGGTTTGTCCGAAGGTCCATGGTCCTCGTATCCTTTATCCGGTGTACAATTTGTTTCATCCTTTAATTGTCTATGTTGGGTCGGATCGTCTACGTCTGTTCTGGTCCAGTTCATTGTTTGTCTGTTGGTTCAGTTGGGTCGTCCGCTCCGTCCTTTTATTCTCTATCGGATCGGTTAGTTTAATTTTAGTTTTTCGTTGCCTTATTTTTCCTTGATCTTTAATTCCATTTTAAGTTTGTTTCAGTGTTGTATATTAATCTTTGATTACTCATTCTATGTCATCAACCCCCAGTTTGACGGTTCCTCTTCTTTACGGAAGGGAAACATCAAACTCCCCGTTTCTTTTAAATGGTCGGCCGATCCGTTTAGCTTTGCTGATAGTAAAATGATAAATTATGCCTTTTACCATTTTTTATTATTTAATTATGTCTGAAAATTTTGACGCCTGTCGACTTTTCATTGGTCGTCACGGCGACCGACCCACTGTTCCTTGATTGGATATCTTGTCAGCCTCGAAAGACTCCCAAAGCCACACACACACACACACACACACACACACACACACACACATATATATATATATATATATATAGGATTAGGTTCAATAGAAAACCAATCCTTCATAAAAGAACTAGAAAACCCATCTGATCCAATAGGATGGTGCCATGTGTCAAACTTTTGTTTGTATTTGAGGAGGGTATAATAGTAATTAAACATTAAATATTATTAAAGGAAATTACCCCACCCCACACCTACCCCTACTCTCTCTCTCTCTCTCTCTCTCTCTCTCTCTCTCTCTCTCTCTCTTTCTTTTTCTCCTGACCATATAATCTCTCACACTCTCTCTCTAATTCATAATTCAAAATTTTATCCTCTCTCTCTTCTCTCTCTCTCTCTCTCTCTCATTCACATCTCCAGAATAATAATAATAATAATAATAATAATAATAATAATAATAATAATAATAATAATAACAACAACAACAACAGAAAGTCGTCAGGGACGCTGTAATACTGGATGCAGATTGTTGCTGTTGAGGAAGACAACACCGGCGTCGGTTTGACGGTGTAGAAACTGTAACTCCGGTCAAGGGAAAGTAGAGAAAAGTCATGAAGAACTGTAACTTGTACGAAGCAAAACGATAAATGCAAGAATTCGGATGCCAGATCTGTAAGTTGATCCAGATCCAGATGTGTAAGGATGAAGAAAGAAGGAAGACAACACCATTTTTTCGTCTGCAAGTACTCGTAAGAGATGGTGGTGTTGGGGTTCTGAGGGGTTTTGATTCTGGGGTTCAGAGGGGTTTTGGTTTCTGGGTTCAGAGGTGGTGGAAGGGGACGATAGTGGTGGACTTGGTTATGGGTTTTAGGGTTTGAGGTGGAGGATGGTGGGGTGTAGGAGATGGAGGTGTGGATGAAAGATGGGGCGTCTATATGGTGGTGACGGTGGTGAAGGAGATGGTGACGGTGGTGAATGGATTGACATCACAAAGTATGTTCTTATTTAACATTTGTATTCTTTTTTCATTATTTATTTTGAAATGTGCAGTAGCCCATAATTCCATGTTTTCTTTTGAATAAAAGTTTTTTTAAATTAAGTGTGTAGGCATTACTATGTGCAGATTAGTGTAGTTGTCCACCACAGTACACAACTATGGGGTTTTACACTGGTGTAAGTTCCTAGATTGTGGAAATAATTTCCATTAAATACGTTCCTTTTTCAATACATTTTAGTCAAAACGCTTTGTATGTGTTATGGGGGTGTTTACACCAATGTAACGTATTGCTAACATAGCAAACATAACTGATTCCAATTTACAAATCTGATGGGTTTATAGTATAGTTCTATTGTATAACTGATTGCTAATGGATGAACAAATCTAATAGTTTTTTTTTTTTTTTTTTGCAGAAAAAGGGAAAAGACAAAAACATATAGGCATTACAGTGTAGAAGCAGTTCGTTGATTTTCAAATAATAATAATTTGACGCCTTAAGGTTTGTATGGGGTCTGTTTCTCATTTTTACATTGGTGTAATGTGGACAAGGTATGATGTTTTGCTTTGGGGTGTGATTTTTGTTGTTTTACATTGGTGTAAGGTTGTTTAGTGGGAATATTTGTACACCAAATTTACCATATTATCTTTTTGGAATGTGAATGGAATTTATCAATCAGTGTGTTGACCATTCCCTCTTTTTTGGAGGTAGTTTGCAATATTTATTACATTGGTGTAAGAATATAATTTCTTTTTACTCTAGTTGTTTACATTAATGTTAATGTCCCCCCGTGCAAATTCTTGTATTTTCTGGATTTACACTTATGTATTGAAGCATGTACCATGCATTAACACCAATTAAACTTATGTATTGAAGCGTGTAAACTGTGTTTTACACTAATGTAAACTAAACGATGTTGCTAATGGGGGTTTTACACTGATGTAAAGAAATGGTTTGTTTTGTTGAAAATTAAATATATTAAAAATAAAATCAGATCTTCATTTTTTGTTGTAAAATAAATAAATGAAATGAAAAATAAAATAAAATAAAAATAAAATCAGATCTTCCATTTTTGTTTAAAATAAATGAATTAAAAATTAAATAATGTTAAAAAAACCACATTTTGATTGTGATGGTGATAGGAAAAAGGAGGAGAGAGAGGGAGGTATAAGTTTACTTATTTGCCCTTCAATATTATTATAATATTTTCTTTATCAAATAAAATAATAAAGGGGTGGAAGAAGACAAAAATCCTATGTGGCATAACTAGAACCATTAGATCATTCAAGATCAATGGTTGTAATTGGTTCCCGGTGTTCTTTCACGGAAAGTATGTTCTCATTTTACCCTAACCCTATATATATATACATATATATATATATATTATTGTTTGGGGGTTAAAAAAGTTACCCCTTTTTCTATCGTCCCCAGAGCTCCTGCTGTATCCTAAATCAGGTTCGTCCCCCGTCACTCTTTGTCTTGATTTTTTCGTTAAATATGGTAGGTAGGTGAGATATGCATGTCCACACTTCGATTGTATCCAAGCCATCCCTAATGTCCTCCTGTAGCAAGTATTTTGATACTACTGTATATAAACTGATTGTTCCCAAACCCACCGATCGGATCACCGATTGTCCGAAAGGGTACGTCGGGTTTTACACTCGTCACTTTGACTTCTCGTCCGTCCGTCTCCCTCTGTCAATCTTATTCCTAGAATTTCTCCAATTTTACAGACTTGACATCCGACAATTAAGTCTGTTGGGTGCAATGAAGGTGATCCATTTCGAAGTGGTAAGCCGTTCTTTTGGAGGCGGACCAACTATTGGCCTTTTCCGTCAGTTTTTTCACTTGACGACGGCCGGCGACTGGTACACCATCGGTGAAATTTCTAAGACTAAGTCCATGTTGAAAGAGACGTATTCTGGTTTAAAGAATTGGGAAAATCGGTTTTTTTGTATGCGGATAATGTTGTTCTGCTCAAAATGCCTTGGCATACATCCGAAGACACTCTGAATCCGAAACAAGAGGACGTATATGATGGAGAACTGTATGACAAGTTATTAGGTACCCCTACCCCGCTTCAAGTATACTCGGAGACTATTCTTGTTTTGACCGGGATAAGCCGTATGTGACCGTTTCGGGGGGTTGAACCGATTATTATGAAGGGGAAAAGGGCACACCCTTTTTTTATTTGATTCTCACTTATGATATTCCTGATTATTTTCTTATGTTTGAATTTTTTGTGCAGAGATGAGCGTTCTAGGCTTTGTGAAACGTAAGGGGCAGGGTATGAAGGTTACGTCCCAGGCCCTCAATGAAAATGAGGATGAAGTTTTGTTCAGGACGGTTGGTGTGACTTACAGCGTGCCCAACACAGAGAAAGATGATGTCTTCCGTACCCCTGGTGGTCAAGACCCACTGACCCATCCTTCTGTTGATCAGTCTCCACCTCCTTCTCCAGGCCCGCACGGAGATGATGTGCACCAACCTCTCACTTCTGAAGGTGGCCACCGTGGTTCTGTAGATGAGCATGAGTCGGCTACTCATGTTGATGATGATGTATTAGAAGGAGATGTCTCTTCCCCTGCTGCGGACAGGGTGATCATTGGTGTTGAAGCAAAAACTCCCAAGGCTGGTACCATCCGAAAGGAGCACCACCGAAAAAGGAAGAAGGCTGAGGGTCGAATGACTGATAAGGGAGAGTTGAAGGGCAAGAAACCGAGGACCGCTAGTGATATTGAAGAATCAAAGGATTCGGAGGAGTTGTACGATGTTCACGAGACTTAAGTTCCTTAATGGAAAGTAAAGAATGGTGATTCTTTATTTGACCCTGCTGTTTGCTACCAAATTCTGCATCACGCTATCCTTCCGGGGGAGTTGGACCGGGCTACGGATAAAAAAAGAAGAGTATGCCGCGGAGGGGGAAAGTGTTTCGGTCGTCCGTACCTTGAGCTCTGTTTCGGAGTTGGTTCAAAGCTACTATAAGAAAGTTGCTGTGGAGAAGAAGCTGAGGGGAAGGATTGAAGAATATCGTGCTGAGATTGTAAAGTTGGATGCCAAGATAGCCAAGCGGAAGAATGGGGATCGCTCTAGCATCCGCAAGGGTAAAGAGGCAATCAAGGCCATGGGTGAGTTGAAGATGCAGCATGAGAGAGAGATTGGAGTTGTTCGTTCGGATCTTTCAGCTCGAGAGAAAGAAGTGGATGAATTAAAGGAGAAGCTTCGTTTGTCGGAAGAGCAGAACGTCACCTTGACCCGATCGGTCTCCTCTTTGTAGGTGCACTACCTTACTATTTTTATTTAAAACCTTCGTTAGGGCTTTTACATTGTTTTCATTTACTTGTATTCTTTCTAGGATCGTATTAACAAGGCAGATGAGGAGAAGAAGGCCTGGCACGAGTGCAGAAAGAACCACGACACGGCCTTAGTAGAGGGACAGAAAGTGATGGAACAACTTCGCTTGTTCACCTAGGAGGCAGAAGAGGACCGGGACCGCTTGATCACCAAAGTGATCCCGGCTACCGTTTTGAAGCTGTTAAAATCTGTCGAGTTCCTTCAGCCCTTGGGAGAGATGGAGTCACTACTCTACAACTCCGCATATCATGATGGTCTGGTTGCTGGTTATCAAGCCCACACGTCTGGGCTGAAGATCGAGACGGTGGATGGGTATAACCTGAAGTAAAATTGTACGAAGATGGTGCAAAAGCTTGGGATGCCACCAACTACGATTTTATAGAAAGATTTAAAACCATTAAGGGCAAGTGTGACTTTTTTTGTCGAAACTTACGAAATACAAACTTAATTAGTTATTTGATAAGTTAAGATAAAAATTTTAAGTTCTAAAAAGTTTTGGATTAATTAAAGTTAAAAGTAACTTAAGTTGGTTAAGTTTTATTAAAGAAAAACTAACTTAGCTATACAATATACTAACCTAGTTAAACTAAAGGGACTAGTTCTGCCAAAAGATGAAAGTTTCAAAATCTTGCTTTCCCTCATCCTGTTACCCGTCGCTTTTTCCGGCCAGGAAGTCGCCGCCGGCGACCAAATTCCGGCCAAAACCCCAAGCCTCATTTAAGGAGATTAAACTGGTTTGATTACGTTTTTAATGTTTTCCTTACGTTTCACCATCATAATACCGAATACCAAGCATCAAATACGTTTTAATCAATATTTATTGAGACTTTAATTCGTTTTTTCCCTTTTATAACCGGTGCATTCACGATCAAACAAACCAAACGTTTTCGAATACTTTGAACATAAAATGAACCTACCATTATCTTCAGACCGTTCCCTCGACCAATAAACCTCTCGCAATTCGTGGTTAATCACGTTCAAGCCCCTGGATTGATACTTTAAAGCGTTCATGGCCGAGTTCTTCACTATGTCATCAATTCATGATTTTTAGTAAAATTAATCATTCTCTTTTATTAGTTTCGGTTCATGGATTAAAACCGCTTTGGTTGTTCATGTTATCGTATGTTGAATCGGGGTTGATTAATTGGTTTTGAGGCTAGGGTTAGGGTTTTGAGTTGTAAATTGGGATAGAAGACCAATTTCATTTATTACTTATACAAATTACATTTCAACTTTATTAGCAAATGTTGTGCATGGTCTACTGGTTTGGGTGTGATATGGCAACAAGAACCACCCGGGTTCGAGTCTGCCATGCCCCAAGTTTTTATTTCATTTTTTTAATATCATATTATTTAAATTCCTTATTTATATAAACCATAAAAACCAAATAATTCATTTTTGATCCACAAATTATGAAAATTTATGTGTAGAATTTATTTTTTTAATCGTATTTAATTGATTAAAAATTCATTTTTAATGATTTTAATCAACATTTTGGGAAATTGTTTTTCACCATCACGAACTGAAATAAAAATTATTGGTTTAGAAAAAATTCATTTTTATTAATTTTCCTATTTTTAATCATTTAAACATGATTTAAATTCATTAAATGCGTTTTAAATACAAATAAATTGATAAAAAATATGAAAAATTTATTTTAACCATTGTTCATCAGACTTTATTTATTTCTCACAAAAATAGTATTTTTGGATCATGTCTTGTATTATTAGTTTTATTTAGGTTTAATTTGATATAATTAAACATTTATTTATTTGTACTATTTAAACATCTATTTTAAAAATACTCTTCTTATAAAATTGAAATGTTCTTATGTTGGAAAGCCTTATTTATCATTTGTGGGATCATTGTGCAATTCATAATTATTTGTGTCAATATTTATGAATATTGTATTTATTTACAATAATTAGTTAAAGTGATTAACTAAATTATTTTGTCTTAATTATTCAAACATATTTTTATCTAGATATTCAATTGGTGATAATTACAACAACAACAACAACCGTACCCAGTAAATCCACAGATAACAACAATTGGTGATAATTATATTACTTAAACCATATTTACAAACTTTGATATATTATTTATGATATACAACTTTTACATTAATTCGAGTTATCATAAAAAAAACTCTAATTCCCCAAATCGACTTAGCAAACCCTAATGCCTTAGACCCTAGATACTTTAGACTCTTAGACATTTCCTTATTAGTTTTCATATACATTATAGGTTGAATTCCTCGGAATTCCTATTACTTAGCTCACGACCGCTTAAGTTGGGTCGCTTTCGCAAACTGTGAGTATATCTTTCCCCTTTTTCATTTTACTTTTTGGGGCTACTCATGTACTTATATCAAGTTTCTATTTCCTTTTACTAAAATAGCAATTCTTATGTGTGTTTGCTTGTGTCATTTCGTGTATCTATGACTTGTCAAATCATTAACCGTTGCGGCCTAGCATTTCAATGAATAGATCTATGGTATATACCATTGTGACTCTGTTGAGAGTCCTTGTCATTGCTATGTTTCATTACTACTGTTACTAGCGCATACTATATATATTTCATTTCATTTCATGGTTGATTTGACCCAGATACCACTTATTACATTTTGCAAACACTATATAACACATGAATTGCTAAATTTTCTTTACTATATGTATCAAACGGGTATGCTCACCAATACAACTTTGGTATTGACAAAATTTTTTGTACATGTTTCAGGTTATTTTGAGATGCATTCTTTAAGCTTTCGGATTTATATTTAGATTTTGATTCATTGTATTTCAGTTTATTTGGCATTTAGAATCGTTGTATTTCATTGTAATGTAATAAACTATTGAATTAATGTATCAATATTCACATTTCTAGTCCATAAGCTATTGAACAATCGTCACTACGTGACACCTCGATGTTTCCGCCGTCGGTTGGGGAGTTATAGCAAGACGGTCAAGGAGGTCTAGGAGTTGGTTTCCTTCGTTGTCTTGCCAACCGTTTAATCTTTGTGTTTCAATTCGATATGGTTGTAAACATTATACTTGTTCCATTAACCGCACACTGTTTATTTTGTCCGACCCTATGTTGGGCCGGTTACTTTATGATATGTTTGCCTGTTTGACTAGTGTTATATATTTCCGTTTATGATGGAATCGGACGTAACGTCTTGTCCGAGGCTATTCTAAGGGCCCCTTCCCTTTTATATCGGGTAACGATCCCGACCAGCCGTATTCGAAGGGGCTGAACCTTGCTAAGGACGGTTAAACCTAATCCTTTGGCCATTATGAGGTGCCGAACCTTTTATATTTATTATTTGCTTTTATGTTTTTCAAAAGAAAGATTGTCCTTTTCATTCATTACGATCACATAGGGCCTGATTCGGCCGTAACATATAGACAATCTGTTATTTTATTACATGCTAGTTTTTGTTCATACGAAAATATTTCTTCAACTAGGTTATGTTCCAGTGCCGCGGCACGGGCTTCCCATCCATGGTGGCTAGTTTGCACGACCCCTTCTCGTGCACCTCCGTCACGGTATACGGCCCCTCCCAGTTCAGCCCCAGCTTTCCCATGTTCTCTTTCCGGCTAGCTTCATTACTTCTCAACACCAAGTCTCTCGGCCTCAGTGTCATTTCTTTGACTCGTGTGTCGTAGTACTTCTTCATCTGTTGTTTGTACCTTGCTTCTTGTAAAGCTGCATTTAAATGGTATTCTTCCAAGTTATCCATGTTTAGCAGCAGGGCTTCTTCGTCGGTACGGTCATGCGTGCTAAGGACCCTTTTGGTAGGTAGACCCCACCTCCGCCGGGATGACAGCTTCTATCCCAAAAACCAGACTAAAAGGCGTTCGTCTGGTACTTGTTTTCTTCGTTGTTCGGAGTGCCCATAGAACGCTAGGTAACTCGGCCAGCCAAATCTTTCCGTATTTTCCCAACCTTGTTTTTAATCCGTTGAGGATGCTTCGGTTCATTCGCTCGACCTGCCCATTAGATTGAGGATGAGCCATGGAAGCAAACACCTGCTGAATCCTCAAACTCTTGCACCATGCTCCAAACCTTTTATCGGCAAATTGGGTTCCGTTATCGGTGATCAACTTCCCGGGGAGTCCAAATCGGCATATCAAATTTTCCCACACGAAATTAGTAACTTGATTCCCTGTGATACTACCCATTGGTTTTGCTTCTACCCATTTCATGAAGTAGTCAACCACTACTAGTAGAAATTGCACTCCCCCTCTGGCAGCAGGGAACACTCCCAACAGATCCATGCCCCATTGATATAAAGGCCATGGGAAGTGATTGGGACCATGTTGTGTTTAGGCAATCTGGGGACCGGTGCAAGAACTTGGCACGATTCACACCTCTTGGTCAGTTATTCACTGTCATGTCGCATCGTCGGCCAATAATATCCTAAGTTGGCCGCGCGGTCACCAATGACTTTGCTCCGATATGTATTCCACACAACCCTTCGTGTATTTCTTCCAGCACCTTGATTCCTTCTTCCCATGAGACACACCGATAAGAGGGTGCTAAGAATCCTTTCCTGAACAGTACCCCTTTATACATCTCATAAGACATACTTCGTTGGAGTACTTGTTCACTAAAATCGTTCCACTGACTCCCCTCCAAAGTATCTATTATCGGTTGTCTCCAATCGTTGCTCTTTCGGACCTCCAATATATCGGTTGATGGGGATCCACCTATTGAGGCTGCATTCAACTGTTCCACTATTATCATCTTGGTTAGGTACGTGAAGGCTACAGAGGACATCTTGCTCACCGCATCCGCTCCTTTATTTTTGCTTCGTGGTATTTTGATGATCTGGCATGAATTGAACAGGACAACAAGTTCTTTTACTGCTTCGGAATATTTTTTCATAACTACATCCCTTGCTTCAAAATCATTGTTCACTTGGCTTGCTACCAGCTGATAGTCGACAAACACTTTAAGATCTTTTATTCCCATTTGGGTGGCTACTCGGCATCCTGCTAACAATGCTTCATACTCAACTACATTGTTAGTGCATTTAAAATTAAATTAGAGAGCGTACGCGGTCTTGATGCCATCGGGATCGACGAGGATTAGCCCTGCCCCCGCTCCCTCACGACTTGAAGCTCCATCGGTATACAGACACCAGCCTTCATAGGTTCCGGAGTATTCCGGCTGATCATGTACAACGTCGATGATCATTGGATCTTCTTGATGATTCGTGTTTTCTACGAGGAAATCGGCCAACACCTGTCCTTTGATGGCCAGTCTAGGCTTGTACTCAATTCCGAACGTTCCTAGCTCCACAGTCCACTTGGTGAGCCTTCCACCTACTTCAGGTAGTCTCAGAACTTCTCTTAATACTGAGTTGGTGAGTACCACGATGTGGTGAGCTTGGAAGTATCTTCACAGGCGTCGGGCCATATGGGTTAGTGCGAGCGCCAGCTTTTCAATTGGTGAGTAGCGGATTTCATCCCGCAAGCACCTGCTAACAAAGAAAATTGGCATAAAACCATTTGTTCGATTAACGCATAAGACACTACTAATGGCCTCTTGTCCAGCTGCCAAATACACAAACAAAGTCTCTCCCGTTTCCGGGACTACTAGAGATGGCAGATTGCTGATGTGATGCTTTACTTATTGAAAGGCCATTTCTGCCTCGTCGGTCCATCCGAAATTCGTCTTCTTCGTATGGTTCTTGAGTACTTTGAAAAAAGGCAATGATCATTCGGCTAACTTCGACAGGAATCTATTGAGAGCCCCCAAGCATCCATTTTGGCTCTGGAGTTCTTTCAACATTCTTAGAGACCTCACTTCTTGGATTGCTTGGACCTTATCTGGATTAGCTTAGATTTTCTTTTTTGAGACAATGTGACCGAGGAATCGGCCCTCTTCCATTTTGAGAAAACACTTCACCGGATTCAGTTTCATGTTGACCCTTCTCAGATTGTTGAACGTTTTGGCAATATCTAGCAGTAACTGTTCCTCATCCGAGCTTTTTATAACCAGGTCATCCACATAAGCCTCCATGTTCCTTCCAATCTGGTCATGAAACACTTTGTCTATCAGGTGTTGGTACGTTGCTCCCGCATTTTGAGGCCGAACGACATTTTACGATAGCCAAACAATCCTTGATTTGTGTGGAAAGCTGTCTTTTCCTCATCACCCCTTACCATTTGTATCTGGTGATGCCCCTTATATGCATCTAAAAAAACATTTGAATCGGAAGCTTGCCACTAATTCGACCTTTGAATCAATCTCTGGGAGCGGATAGTGATCTTTTGGGCATGCCTTGTTCAAATCCCTGTAGTCTATACACATTCTCCACGATCCATTGGCCTTTTCTACCATCATAGGGTTGGAAACCCATGAAGGGTACTGGACCGGCTTCATAATTCCAACGTACATCAGTGCTTTGACTTCTTCTGATACGACTGTACTTCTGTTGGGGCAAATGGTCTTTTCTTCTGAACGATTGGTTTGCAATGAGGGTATACATTCAGGTGGTGTTCGACAATGTATCGAGGAATCCCTGTCATATCATTCGGCGTCTAGGCGAACACATCCATGTTGCGCCTAAGGTACCGATACAGGTGTTCCTTACACTCAGGACTAAGAGTGTTTCCAACCGTGATGGCCTGATCTAGATGACCCTGGTTGATATACCATTTCTCTGGTGCTTCTTCAGTGTTTAAATACCCGATTTCTGGACATCAAACAATCGTGCTCATGGTGGCAATTCCCCCCCAACGTTGGGAACTTAATTAAAACGTGTTTACTTAAGGTGACCATCCCGGAAGTACGGATACCAGGCCTTTCGATTAACATGTTATGCGGGGTGCACGCGACAACCACAATGAAGTTTAAAGTTTCCACTCTCCTTTCCGGCTCCTTCCCTATTCCTATGAAGAGTTGTATATGCCCTCTGGGGGAGACTTGTTCCCCCGAAAAACCGACCAAGGGGTAGGATACCGGTATGATTCCCTTCTGGATGTGCGCAGGCAGCTGTACGAAGCAATGCTAATACATTATGTCGGAAGCTGCTCCTTTCAACGATGTAAACCCGATGCACAAGCTGATCACCCACAGTGACCTGAATGATAAGGGGGTCTTCCCTGGCTTCGTGGGGTTTAATAAATGGGAAATGGATCGGAAGCTCACTCCAGTGCATGAACTCCCCCTTTCTTCGAAGACAACCCTTTAGGGGTGTCTTTCGGGTAATTTTATCGGGTTTCGGGTTTTTCGGGTCGGGTTTTTTCGGGTTTGCAAAGCCAAATATTTAACCCGATAACCGACCCTTTCTAGGTTGGGGTTCTTCGGTGTTCGGGTTAAATGGTTTGGGTTTTATCGGGTCGGGTTTCGGGTTGACATTAGATATTATATTTACTTCAATTGTTTACAAATCAATACTTGATTCCGTAATAAAAAAACATATAACTGATTGTGTCTATTGTCGATGTTAACTGATTGCAAAGGTTTAGGATACACAAATGTATATTATGTAAAAATAGATGAGATTATTATGCATATTAATAATATGGAGGATTTGACAATGATTTTGAATATAGAGTATATCCATAAAATATTTTTTTTTGAATAGTGAACTTCATTAGAAAAAGGGTGTGTCCTCAAAACGAGGACCGCCTAAACAATTACAACATATACAACGGATTTACCGCCCAATCTTTCCAAACAATATCCTTGAATCTAGATCTATTTCTAAGCCATAAAAAAGTAGCCGATTTAATCTTTGCCACCACATCAATAACCTTCGGAATAGACCTATTGAATACCTTATCATTTCTCTCGCTTTCCAAATTTCCCAACATGTGGTCATGATAATACCTTTGATCACCTTCTTACGCCACTTATCGCCTTGAATGTTAAGGTGAAGTTTCAAAATATCCTCAAAATCAAACAAAAAAACCGAGGATATTTTGCACCAAGCGCCCACTATTGACCAAACACCGACGAACGAGAATCCGCACCCCAAAAAAAGATGCGTCATGTCTTCATTAACCGTATCGCAAAGACCACATACCAAATCTCGAATGTTGATACCTCTGTAAATAAGAGCCATCTTAGTCAGAATTCTATTCTTTTCTGCCCGCCAAATAAACAGGTTCACTTTGCTCGGTTATCCACGTTTCCCATGTCATAATTTGGTCGGACCGAACCTCCTCCTCCTGACGAATACGAGCTTTCAGATCAGCAACTGAAAAAACCTTCTTGTTATTTGGATCGCCCCACCACCATCTATCACTGGAACCTGTGAGCAAAAGGTTATTAAAAGAAAACTAGCATCCTGCATTTCAGAGATTTGTTCCACAGTGGAGATGCCACACTTCCAATCAAAATTCAATCGAATAGAATCGGCTGAATATTTTAATCTATCGGCCACTAAGCAATTTTTCTTTTTCTCCAATGCAAATAAATGTGGCCACTACAACTTTAAAACACTGGAGCCCATCCATAAATCTGACCAAAACCGAATCGACATCCCATTACCAACACTTGGCTGAATAAGCAACTGGAGAGGATCGCCTTGAATTTTAAATTTAGATATGTGTCGAACTAGATTAGCCCAACACCCTCTGATTTGTTTATACAAGGGAAGGAAATCCCACCGCCCTCTACCCCCGTGAAACACTCTCAATAATCTTTGTTCATATACTATTATGGTGAGTTTTAAACCTCCATGCCCACTTTGCCAGAAGAGCCATATTAACATCTTTAACCTTTGTGATACCCAAACCACCATTCTTTTTTGATTTTGTAACAATATTCCATGCCACCCAACTTATCTTTTTTATCATCACACGACCCAGCCCATAAAAAATTCCTCATTAATTGTTCAATGCGATCAGTAACCTGCGAAGGGGCTTTATAAAGAGATAAATAATAAACGGGCAAACTCGCAAGAACTGACTTTATAAGGGTTAACCGGCCACCCATAGATAAAGTAATAGCTTTCCAAGACGCCAATCTACCTTTAATCGTGTCAATACCGAGTCCCAATTGTGACATCTATTCGTGTTAGCTCCTACCTTTATTCCCAAATAATCGAAGGGGAAATCTCCAACCGAAAAGCCAATAACAGACACCATGTCACTAATATCTTCATTACCAACCCCAACACCAAATAATTGAGACTTACGTATATTGATCTTCAAACCCGAGCAGACATAGAAAACCCGAAGAAGCCGAGCCGTCTGTTGAATATTCTCTTTAGACCATTCTCCAAAATCAAAGCATCGTCTGCATAAAGAAGATGAGAAATAGGTGGGCCCCCATTAAATACACGTAAATCTTTAATCAAACCAAAATCACATGCTTTAGTGACAATAAAAGAGAACGCTTCCATGACAATAAGGAAAAGAAAAGGAGATAGAGGATCGCCTTGTCTAATCCCTTTTTGACAATGAAAATCAAACGTAGGAGATCCATTATCATAAGCTTTCTCGAAATCTATCTTCAAAAGAAAAACTTTTTTTCCGGATTTTCTCGCCCACCCATATATCTCATTAATTTCGTCCTCAAATTAGGTGAAGAGGTTTGGGTTTTTCTGTTTCATCTCGTCTTCCTTTTCCCAAGTTTCTTTAGGTCCTCTCCTTGCGTCCCACTTGACTCGTACTAGCGGAAACTCTTGATTTCTTAGTTTCTTCATTCGTCGATCTACGATTTGAATGGAGCGCTCCGTGAACTTCAACTTTTCGTTAATCTGGACTTCTTGCCAAGGCATTTTTAGTGACTCGTCTGCCAGACATTTACTTAGGTTGGACACGTGAAAGGTGTCATGTATTCCTTGTAACTCCTCTGGCAGTTTTAACTTATATGTGACTGGGCCAATTCTTTCGATTATCTTAAATGGTCCAATATACCGTGGGCTTAGTTTTCCTTTCTTCTTAAACCGAATGATGCCCTTCCAAGGCGAGACCTTAAGTAGTACTTTGTCACCAACTTGAAATTCTAAGGGTCTTCTTCGTCTGTCGGCGTAACTTCTCTGTCTATCTCTTGCAGCTTTCATCCGTTCCCAAATTTGTATTATTTTATTGGTAGTTTCCTCAATGATCTCTGGCCCAGCTAACGGATTTCTACCAATCTCAGTCCAACAGACTAGTGAACGACACTTCCTTCCATGTAAAGCCTCAAATGGAGCAGCCTTGATGCTAGATTGATAGCTGTTATTGTATGCAAACTCTATCAGTGGTAAATGTTCATCCCAGTTTCCTCCAAAATCTATCACACATGCCCTGAGCATATCTTCCAGGGTCTGTATTATTCTTTCACTTTGCCCGTCGGTTTGTGGGTGGTATGCCGTACTCAAATTAACTTTTGTTCCCAATTCCTTTTGGATGCTTTGCGAAAATCTGGATGTAAAACGACTATCTCTGTCTGATATGATGGATATAGGCACACCGTGACGAGTAACAATTTCCTTAACATAAATCTTTGCTAATTTGTCCATCTTATAATCTTCCCGTATGGGTAAGAAATGAGCAAACTTGGTCAGGCGATCTACTATAACCCAAATGGTATCATGCCCAAACTTAGTTCGTGGAAGCTTAGTAATGAAATCCATTGTTATAATCTCCCATTTCCATTCAGGGATTTCAGGTTGTATTAAACATCTTGCAGGTTTCTGATGCTCTATTTTGACTTGTGAGCACGTCAGGCATTTCTCCACATACTTAGCTATTGATGCTTTCATGCCTGGCCACCAATATTCACTCCGAATATCCTTATACATCTTTGTACTACCCGGGTGCATTGTATACTTAGATCTATGCGCTTCTTCCATCACTTTATCCCTTAGTCCTCCCATAATGGGTATCCAAATTCTATTGTGAAATCTTAATATTCTATCTCCCCCTTTAACGAGAAGTTCTTGTTTTCCTACCATTCTTTCTTTATTAATCTGCTTATCGACCAATGCTTGGGCCTGCGCATCTTTAAGTTGCTCCATTAAACTAAATCTCACTTCAATCCTTGATGCGCGTATTCTTAGAGGTTTTGTTATGTTCTTACGACTAAGGGCATCCGCCACTACATTAGCCTTTCCTTAATGGTAACGAATTTCGCAATCATAGTCATTCAACAACTCCATCCACCTTCTCTGTCTCATGTTTAACATCTTTTGTTAAAAGATGTACTTAAGGCTCTGATGATCACCGTAGATCACACACTTGTACCATATAAGTAGTGTCTCCATATCTTGAGGGAAAATATTACTGCTCCCAGTTCTAAATCATGGGTGGTGTAATTCTTTTCATAAATTTTTAATTGTCGAGATGCATACGCAATAACCTTCCCTCTTTGCATCAACACACACCCTAATCCATAGTGTGAAGCATCACAATACACAACAAAATCTTCGGTCCCCTCAGGGAGTGCAAGTAGTGGAGCACTAGATAGCTTCATCTTCAAAAGGTTAAAAGCCTCATCTTGCTTGTTACTCTAGACAAAGGGGGTATTCTTCTGGGTCAAAGTTGTTAAGGGCATTGCTATCTTAGAAAAATCCTGAATAAATCTTCTATAGTACCCTGCTAAGCCCAAGAAACGTCGAATCTCTGTGGGGTTCTTTGGCGTTTCCCAATTTTTAATTACTTCAATCTTTGCAGGGTCCACTTCTATGCCCATTCCGTTAACCACGTGCCCTAAAAATTGGACTTCCCTAGTCCAGAATTCACACTTACTGAACTTGGCATAAACTTTCTCTTCCTTCAATAACTTAAGAATGGCACGGAGATGTTCTTCGTGAGCTTCTCTACTCTTGGAGTAAATAAGGATATCATATATGACTACAATCACAAACTGATCCAAGTATGGCTTGCAGACTTGGTTCATAAGATCAATGAAAGTGACTGGTGCATTAGTGAGTCCGAAAGGCATAACTAGGAATTCATAGTGACCATATCTTGTTCTAAAGGCAGTCTTTGGTATGTCTTCTTCTTTCACTTTCAACTGATGGTATCCAGGCCTTAAGTCTATCTTCGAGAAATAACTTGCACCTTGTAGCTGATCAAACAGATCATCAATCCTTGGGAGAGGATACCGATTCTTTATGGTGATCTTATTCAGGTCCCTGTAATCAATACACATTCTCATTGAACCATCCTTCTTCTTGACAAAGAGAATATGCGCTCCCCAGGGCGACGTGCTAGGACGTATGAATCCTTTGTCCAATAACTCTTGGAGTTGGGTTTTTAACTCTTTCATTTCAGTCGGGGCTAGGCGATACGGGGCTTTGGCAATGGGGGTTGCTCCAGGGATCAAGTCAATTCTAAATTCAATTTGTCTACCAGGTGGTAATCCAGGAAGATCTTTAGGGAATACCTCAGAAAATTCGGACACTACTGGTATTTCTTCAAGTTTCTTTTCTTCCTTAGTTTCTAAGGCATACACTAGGTAAGCGAGATGGCCTTTCTGTATACACTTAGATGCTTTTATGCAGGTAATGAAACTTACGGGTTTACTATGTTTTTCCCCCATGGATTATCACGGTCTTCCCTTGAGGGTCCTTAATTCGAATTTGTTTTATCGCACAATATCTGAGCTTGGCGATTGGCTAACCAATCCATCCCTATTACTATATCAAATTCTCCAAGTTTCATTGGCAACAGGTCGATAGGCACTGAAGTATTATTAACCAGGATAGTACAACCCTTAATAACATCAATAATTTTTTCTTCCCTTCCATCTGCTAATTCTACTATAAAGGGTTTATCTAACTTACAGGGAATTTGATTAATCAAAACTCTAAATTGCTCAGATATATAACTTTTATCAGCACCAGTATCAAGCAACACTTTAGCATAGAAGTTGTTTATGAACCCATGTTACCTACTGGAGTCATTAGTGCCAGATTTTTCATAGCAGTACTGGGAACGACTTTCGGAGCAGTCTGGTTCATTTCTCTTTTGGTGATATCCATTTCGAATGACTTCAAAGTGTTGATGAGATCAGCCAAAGTAGATTGATCATCTAGATACTCTTTTCTAATCAACATGCATTGTATGCTCCATTCTTTGGGCAGGGAGTCGAGCAGTTTCTTGATTGAGTTTCGGTTGTTGACGGGAATTCCTGCCTTCTTCATCTTGGTTAACATACTCATGAATCTTTCGATATGTGAGCTCAAGCTCTCACCACGAATGCTACCGAACATATCATATTCCTTCTGCACCATATCTTGCTTATATTGGCGCATTGCTTCATTCCCTTCATAGTACTCGTTTAATGCAAACCACAGGTCATGTGCTGTGCCGTATTCCTCAAACATGTTATAAACATCGTTTGAGAGGGCCATGGTAAGGGCACCATAGGCCTTATGGTCTCTCTGAAGTAGCTGTTTGTCGACATCAGTGTAGGTAGACGGATCAGGGTTGAACTCTTCCCCTGTGGCAGTGGTTCTCATCGGAATGTGTGGACCTAGCTGGATAGAAGTCCATTGAGTGAAGTCTGTGCTCGTAGACAGTGAAAACAATAAGTACGCAGAAACCCTAGTTGCGTACTAACAAAAAAAGATTTAAGTACTCAGAGAAGCACAAGTATGCAGTTTATGAGCTAAGTGCTCAAAACAAGAAATAAGTACTCAACGTATGAAATAAGTTCGCAACTCAAGAAACAAGTGTGCAAAACAGGCTGTTGAAAAACACAAAAACTCAGCTGAATCCTATCCAAAACTTTTTCATTCCATTTTGAAATGCTTGGATTAAATTTTCTACTTAAAATGAACCACTTTTAACTCTCAGAAACACAATTTCCACGAAATTTTGAAGCAAATATATAAGAAAAACACCCAAATATTTTGATAAACACAAAAGTTTATAAAAATCTTAATAATAAAAACTAACAAGATGAGGGTTTTGGTATCTTTAAGTAGATACAATCTAGAGCACAAAGGCTCTGATACCAAATTGTAAGTCCCAAATACTAGATCTTGTTAAGTGCAAGAGATTGTTATCACTTAGAAACACCTATGGATTAGGTGTTTTAAGTGATTAATCTTCTACAATCAAAGAAACTAGATGAATATGATAAAAACCGACACACAAGATGAATAATAAGATGATTCCATTGCTGATTTGTTACTGAAGAACCATGGAATGACAACAAGTACGCACCTATTCAAAATGTGCTACAAAGATAATCCAAAACCCTAACCCTAGAGCTGCACACAAGCCATCTATATATAGTAAGTCTGATGGGCCTGCGCACTTGAGTCAAGTGCGCAGGGCCCGTGTAATAAGTGCGCAACCTAGGGTTTTTACATAAACTATGCCATAATTACATAAACAACCCTTTAACTTACAAACTACACAATAAGCTATCAAAAGTCTTTGTTCTGGTAACTGTGGTCTCAATATAACCCAACAAAATCAAGTCTTTCTTATGCTAGGCATCCATATCCATAAAAGTTAATTCAAGTATGAAACTTAAATTAGACAGTCCTAATCTCGTAGGTTGAAGCCTAGGTATCCCTACCGAACACCTAATTCGCTAAAACCTTTGGCTCTGATACCAAGTGTGACGCCCACACCCAGATAAAGATGCACCATACACAATTGATACCAACTTACAAGAGAAACACTTATTTTATTAACGTAAACTGTAGGGTACAAAAGATGGAACTTAAAAAGTACAAACTTCATCAACTATTCTTAACCAAAGATATAACTTTCTCATCAAACCACACGAACTAGCATATCCTATTCCACTGGTCCACTAGCTTCATGATAAACCGCATGCACAAGAACTAGCCATCACTACCTGTGACACATGCTTAAAACGACGTCTGACAATGCTAGTGAGTTCATGAATATACACAAGTTGTAAAACACATCATTTCATCATTCATGACTTGTACCCGCCCATGTCATAACCCAATGTCACTCCACACCCTTACTGGGTGTCTCCCTCACCGGGCCTGTGACAATCACTCCCAAGGCCGGCTCAACCCTTTAGGGGGCCTAAAGCAAATTATCAATTTGAGGCCCTTTTCCGAAAGCATAAAATATTTTTTTAGTTCTTGTATGGTTCGTGTTGTGATACGTTGTGTCTAACGAGCCAAATCAAATCATAATTAAATGGAGGGTATTTGTAATTGTCACTTTCTTATGATCTTTTCCTCTACGTCCTGGAATTATACAGCCCAATTCAGTGTTTCAAAATAAAAAATAGTGGCCCTATAGATTTGGGGGCCCAAAGCCCTAGCCTCATTTCACTTGGGCTTCAGCCGGCCCTGATCACTCCACACCCTCACTGAGTGTCTCCCTCACCGGGCCTGTGACAGTCACTCCACACCCTCACTGGGTGCCTCCCTCACCGGGCCTGTGACAGTCTTATTGAAATAATAACAAACATCAAGAACATAATTACCTAGAGTTTGTAACCTCTTTCAGTCTTCGGATCTTATCACACCACCGAGATAGAAACCTACTATGTTCGAACTTTATTCACCTTAACATCATACACAATATTCTTTGTAGATGCATTATTGTGCAACTAATGCTTTGGATTTACAATAAACATATGTTAATGGTGATTGTCGAATGGGCGAAGGAGTTTGAATGTGGGCGAATGAAGAATGTTAAAGGTGCGAAGGAGAAGAATTCATACGAAGGAGAGACAAGGAGTGCGAAGGTAGAATTATTGTTTTGTAGTGCTTGGTTCGCACGATGTATTTGGGCGAACCTACACATTCGACCATTCAATATGGGCGAATGTGCAGGCCTATAAATAGGTTAAGCCATTTTTGAAAGATGGTTGTTGTTCATTTTATTTCCCTCCTGTTTTGTGTCTCTCCCTAGTGTTTTGTCAACTTATTTTCACGTCATATCTGATTGTAATCTTTATTAAAACGTGTAATTTGAGTTGATTATTAATGAGAAAAACCTTTGAAAGATGATATCTGTGTTTTGATGGCTTGATTATCATAATTGTGATTGATTCAGGGATTCCGCACCTGAATCAAACTTGTTTAATCAATCTCTTTGTAGATTTGACGATCCTAAGCGCATACAAAGTGGTATCAGAGCCATTATGGATCAAACAACCAAAATTTGATAATTTTACAGCAGATTTGGACCCTATTTTGATCAAAAACTTTCTGTTTTCATTGATAACATTGAATTGGTGATAAATTGATTGATTAGAGCTTGTTTTCATGGTTAAAATGCATAATTCTCTTTGATAAACTTGTTCCAAATCAAATCCGAATCAAAACCTGATTAATATCATCAAATTCTTTCAACTTTTGAAAAATTTGATCAAAATCAACTGATTTTCAAAGAATAACCGTTTTTGAAAAGTTCAGGGTCGAACCTAGGGAGAAATGGGCGAACGTGTGTGTTAAACGGTTGAACCAAAGGATTTTTGGTCGAATGTGGTGTTTTAAGTGGTCGAACCAAGTGTTTGTTAGTGTTTTGGTGTTCATTCGACTATACTTGTTTCATTTGACCATTCGGACGGTCGATGGAGATTTTCATACATTCGAAGGAGATTTGTGTCTGTTATATCTTTCATTCGTATCTTTGAAAACGGTCGAAGGAGAAGTTTTTCTCTCATTCGACCATTCGACTCATACGAAGGAGTAAACTGTTTTAAACTTTTCTAATCTTTTCGTGTTTAAACTTTTTCAGATCAAGATGTGGAACTTCCCGACTACACCACGACCCGACCCGACACCACAACAGCAGACAACCTTGGATCCTTGGTCGGTTGCTACCCAAAAGACTAGTCAACCATCACAACCTATCAACTATATGGCTATGACTAGTTCTATTCCTCAACATGTTGCGCAACCACAACCGCAACCGATTGGCGACTATTGGGGAGTAGCAGCAACAACGGTTCACACACAGACGACCAATGCTATATCAACGCTTATTCAAGACTTGTCATCTGGAAGTGGAAACCGACCACCTAAGCTGATGGAGATGGTCGACTACAATACATGGAAGACTAAATTCAAGATCCATTTGGAGGGTATGGGTTTAGAGGGTACTGAGGCATGGCAAATGATTGCAAAAGTTATGCTGCTCCGGTCTTGGAGAACACTGGAGAGCCTATTCCTTTGGAGAATCTAGCAGACGATGAGAAGAAAAAGTTTGCTATTGAGAAAAAGGCGTTTTCTCAATTATCCCAAGCTATTAACACAGATTTGCTGCATCAGTTTGGTTCGTGCACAACTTCTAAGCAGCTATGGGACATGTTGAGAAACAGACATGATGGGAATGAGAAGACAAGGAAGCTAAGGATGGAGGAGCTTCGCAAACAGTTTGAGAATTTTAGTTACATGGGTAACGAAACTTTGAAAGAGTTGGTTGCGAGGTATTGCCACTTACTCACAGAGTTGTCAAGCTACGAGATTAGCATACCTATGTCCGAACTGGTGGATAAGTTTGCCGATGCGTTGCCACCGTATCGGAACCAGCATATTGAAGTGTTGAAAGAGAAGGATGCGTACCAGTATTGGACGATCAATGAGTTTATACAGAAATTGGAGAACAAAGAGATGGAGGAGAAGAGGAAAGCAAAGAGGGCTCAAATTCCTCAGAATCCGGAACTTTATCTTGGTGGTACATCTTCTTCTAATACTACTTCCAGTTCTACTACCAACATTGCTCCACACATTGCGTGCGTATCCAACATCGTTGAACCACCCAAACAACCAATCAACTACCTTGCTCAAACATCTGCATATACCTCACCATCATATCCTACAACAACTACCTATATTCCACCATTCTCACCCATGCAACAAGCCGCATGTTATTCTGCCAGCCAACCTCAACAACAACAACCTTACAACCCACAAATGAACCAAATTCAACTTAACCAAAACCAATCAAACCAAAACGCGATTGTGTTGGAGACTTCTAATCTGAATAATGTTACTGTTGAGATTGCTCAACAACATGTAGCATTAGTTTCAGCGATGGTAGCATCATACAACAGTCTGGTTGCTAGTCAAATTGGAAACAACAATTTGACCAATGAGGACTATGCACAGATCGACAAGGAAGAGATGGAATTGATGGATATACAGTGGGCTTTTGCAAGCATCATGAGAAGAGCCACTGATTTTATTCAGAAGACCGGGAGAACGGATCTTTCAACTTCTCCTAACACCACTTATGGCTTCAACAAAGCCAAAGTAACTTGTTTCAACTGTGGTGAAAAAGGTCATTTTAAAAGAGAGTGCACACAGCCAGCACAACAAGGTAATCGAAATCCATTCAACTCTTCATACCAAAACCGTCAAATTCAAAACCAAAACCAAGTATCATACCAAAGTTCCAACAATATCTCAAGCTTTCAACCTCACAACAACTATCAAAACCGCCAAAATAACCAACAAAATAACAATGCTAGACAGTCCACATCACAAAACCAAAACCAAACACAACAGAACTCAAACCGAACAATCATTCCCATATCTACACCAAACACACAAACCCAAACTGAAAACCCAAACCAAGCTTTGGTGATACAGAAGGATGAGGGTTTCGATTGGACCGGTATGCAGTTGGGTGTGGAAGAAATTACTGCTGAGAATGTGGCTTGTGTGGCATAGAAGATGAACTTGGATGAACCGGTGGAGGTTGAAGAAGAGGTTGTGTCTGAGAAGATGAGTGAGTAAAGATTGAAGAGGTGAATGATAAGATGAATGTTGATGTTGATTGTGCTGAGAAGAAGACTAGAATGGTTGTGGATACTGTTGCTGATATTCCAGAACAGTTTGATTCCATTTATTCTGATGAAGAAAGTGATTCTGACTCTGAATCCAGTGTTAACTCACTGGATGACGACATTGATCAGTTGCTAGCTGAAGCTGATTTCTTGATGACTCGGAATTCATGCATGGTGGATGATGCCTGCACCAGAATTGACTACTCCAAGTTTTTCACTGGGAAGGAAGCTCATTTTGCTGTAATGGCCATGACAAAACCACCTAAGCAGGTAAGTACCGAATCTACTGTTAATTCTACTTGTGTTAAAAATTGCAAATCTTGTGATAAATTGACAGATGAAAACAAGCAACTCAAGGTTCAACTTGAGAGTGCAAAAATTAACTGTCAATTATATCAAAAGGAATCAAAAGAATTCAACAGAGTACTTGATGGGTATAAGAAAGATATTTCTGAATTGAAAAAGACTTTGTCTTTAAAGCAATTGGCCATAAACAATTATATAGACGATTTAGAAAACACAAAATTGGAAATGGCCACCATCAAGTGTTTTGCCGAGAAAGTGAACAAAAAGCTTGAAAGCTATAAGCACATTGCTTATGTAGTTGACCACATCATAGAAGAACCTTCACAGTCGAGTAGTGCAAACTACAAAGCTGTCCCATCTCCGGTGTTGTTCGAAAATCATAATTTACATGCGATAGCACCGGAGAGCTTAGTCAAATCTGACTCCACATTAGATAACGAGTCCAACACATCCAGTGTCGGAGACCCGTATTCTGATGTTAGACCTGTTCTGGGAAACAATGAAGGTGTGGTTGCTGCTGATGATTCTGATGAAGTCGATGAACAGTCTGAGACGGTTGTTGAAAAAGTGAGTGATATTCCTGATGAAAATCACATCATCACTACTGAACCGGTCTCACCATCTCAGATTGTCCATCCCATGGCTAACGCTCACAGAAAGAATCAATCAGCAAAGAATGTTGCTAAGAAAGTTGAGAAGTCTGTTGATAAGAATGTTGAAAAGAAACTGGTTAAGAATGTTGAAAAGAATGTTGTTAAATCTGTTGAAAAGAAAATTGAAAATAAAACCGAAAAGTCAAATGAAGTGAAAAACGAATCGTGTGATAAACCTGTAAAGGTTTTCTATCGGATGCAAGGCTCCGATAAGATTATGTCTGATGAAGAATATCCGATTCAATTTGCAAACCATTCCAAAATTGAAAAGATCTGGCAGGAAAGTACATTTTGGTTCCCAAAACATGAACGAACCAATGATATTCCTCCAGCCATTTTAAAGAAAATTCATTCGGATAATTGTAAAGACCCAAAGGTCAATGTCACACAATTCGTTAAACCAACAGACAAGTCAAATAGTTTTATTGAGCCGGCTTACTCAAAGGACCCAACTCCTGAGAGTTTAAGAAGACAGTGCATGGTTGATCAATATCCCATTGCTAGTTATTCTAAGTCGAACATCAAGGAAAACTATGAAGAGTACCGTGCGTGTTTTAAGTGCGGGGAAAGGGGACATTTACTTGCCACCTGCTCGTATGTACGACACAAGAGGCACGAGGTGGAGATGAAGCAAAGATATGATTATCCGGTTGATAGTCACAGTTATCCACAAAGACGGTTTTTCCCTCAGCCAGCACCTTATTATAACCAAAACAACTATTTTAAAAGGAGGGAAAATCGTCCGATGACTTATGACAGACGCAATCGGATAGCCACTGAGAAATCATTGAAGAAACCACTGGTGAACGCAACTGCTGAAAACAAAAAGGTTCCTGCTAAACCTAATGTCAAACCAGCAGTTGGACCTGTCTCTGTTAAATCAGAGAAGGTAACCAAGAAGGTATCGTTCAAGGAAGAAGTAAAGAAACCAGGTGATACATTAAAATCTCAGATCCGGATCTTGAAACGGACTGAACAATCTTGGTCATCAAAGGGTCTGAGGGTGCTTCAACTTCACAAAATGTGAAATCTGAGAAAGCAAAAGTTTTGTGTGAAAAGAAAGAGGTTGTTAAAACCCAAGATGTTTGTGAAACAAATGAATCTTTGAAACAATCAGTTCAAAGACCCAAGACCAAATAGGCTTGGGTTCCCCGAAAAATCTAACTTTTCTACTTGATATGTGCAGGGAGCTTCAGCTGGCCCTGTTAGCAGTCTTTGGATTGTTGACAGTGGAGCTTCTGGCCATATGACTGGGGATCTATCGCTACTGTTCGATATTCGAAATATCAATGGAGGCTATGTAGCATTTGTTGGGAACAAAGGAGGCTATATAACAATGGAGGGTAGTGTGAGTAATGGGATTGTGAGCTTCGAGAGAATTTCTTATGTGAAGCAGATAGATTACAATCTGTTAAGTGTCAGTCAGATATGCGACAAGCAATTTTCTGTGTACTTTGACGACAAATCTTGCTACATACTCAAGGCCAAGTCACGTGTTTCCTCTCCAAGGGTACAGAAAAAGAATCCATTATGTGGCACAGGAGGATGGGACACATTAATCTCAGAAAAATGAATCAATTGGTGAAAAACGAACTTGTCACAGGCGTAAACGTCAAACATTTTCACCTAAATGACAAGTGTGTGAGTTGTAAAAAGGGAAAGCAGCACAAACAATCCCATAGACCAAAGAAAGTTAATTCCGTTGAACTGCCGCTTGAACATTTGCACATGGATCTGTTTGGACCGGTCAAGCGTAAGAGTCATGCTGGGGAGTTATACTGTCTTGTGGTGACTGATGATTATTCAAGATTTTCATGGGTGATGTGCTTACATAAGAAGAGCGACACATTTGACAACTTGAAAGTTCTGTTCACTCATCTGGAAAATATCTATGGTCTCAAGATCAAGAGGATAAGGAGTGACAATGGGACGGAGTTTAAAAATGCACAGATGGACGATCTTTGTGAAGACAAAGGAATTCATCATGAATATAGTGCTCCGTATACCCCACAACAGAACGGTGTCGCGGAACGTAAAAACAGGACTCTAATTGAAACGGCGAGGACAATGCTTGCGGACTCAAATCTTCCAGTAATGTTCTGGAATGAAGCAATTTACGTAGCATGTTATACTCTCAATTGCGTTTTAACGGTGAAGAAGTTTGGCAAAACTTCTTATGAGTTGTTGAATCGTCGCAAGCCGAATTTAGTGTATCTAGAACCGTTTGGAGCTCCTTGTACCATGCTTAATCCATCTGAGAAGTTCGCACCAAAGGCCGAGGAAGGATACTTTGTTGGATATGCAACCCCGCTAAAACGGGTATTCGACAAAAGAACTCGTCAGGTCGAGGAGTGGGCTAACGTTGAAGTGCAACGGTACACTCAGAACTTACAAGGAAGCGGTCCAGACTGGATGTTTGATTACAAAGATTTCTTTGAATCATTCAATCTAGATAGCTTGGTTGAAGAGGCTGTACTACGTTTATATTACCAGGTCGAAAACGCAGTGACTTCACCGTTAGTGCGTCCGATTACCGTGAATCCTCAAACAGCTTCTAATGATACCAATGTTCCTGTCGTCGAAGAAGAGGTATTTCAAGAAGCTTCAACAACGTTGAATTCATCAGAATCAGAAGATGACGATGATGATGTTACAAGCGAAGCTATCTTAGACCATGCTACAGTGACACCACCAGTGAACCCAACTACATATGGTGCTTCAACATCGAATGTGGGTAATGATCTGGTTTCTATAGAGAACCTAACTACTCAGACGGGAGTCCAAGTACCCGATTATCCGAAATCTCGGATACATCGAAATCACCCGATCGAGCAAGTTATTGGTGATCCTGGTAGCAGTGTGATGACTAGAGGACAATTGAGGAATGCGAACGCACCAGAAAACCTTGGCAATCTTGCTTTATATGCCAAAATACAAAAATCTGGTTTACAAAATGACTGGTCTTTTGCTTGTTATGTTTCGCAGGTGGAGCCGCGAACTTACAAGGATGCTCTTTTGGATGACGCTTGGGTGGAAGCAATGTAAGAGGAGTTGTTACAGTTTCAGAAACTTGGCGTCTGGACATTGACAGATTTGCCCCCGGGAAGAAAGAAGATTGGAACGAAGTGGGTGTTTAAGAGCAAAAAAGATGATAGAGGAGTGATCGTAAGGAACAAAGCTCGTTTGGTTGTACAAGGATTTCATCAGGTTGAGGGAATCGATTACAACAAAATCTATGCACCAGTTGCACGCCTAGAGGCAATCCGAATGTTTCTGGCGTTTGCATCATACAAGAAATTTAAGGTGTATCAGATGGATGTCAAGAGCGCATTTCTTTACGGTGTGGTCAAAGAGGAAGTATATGTAGGTCAACCACCAGGCTTTGAAGATCCTATTCACCGGGATAAGGTCTACGTACTGAACAAAGCTCTCTACGGGTTGCACCAAGCTCCAAGGCAATGGTATGAGGAGCTGAGCACATATCTTCTCTCAAAAGGATTCAAGCGAGATTTGGTAGACTGCACACTGTTCACTAAACGAACAGGCGATGACTTGCTTCTAGTGCAGATTTATGTTGATGATATTATATTTGGGTCTACTAACGAACTTCTGTGCAGAGAATTTGAACGTGTTATGCAGGAAAAGTTCGAGATGAGCGCAATGGGAGAAATGCAGTTTTTCCTAGGCTTGCAGGTGGAACAAAGACCAACGAGGATCTTTATTCACCAAACAAAATACGTTTCTGAAGTCTTGAGCCGATTCCAGATGGATGATTCGAAGCCGATGGATACTCCAATAAAACCTACTCACGGGATTGGAGTTGACGCTAAGGGGGAGCTAACTGATCCATTTACATACAGAGCAATCGTCGGATCTCTGATGTATCTCACTGCCTCCAGACCTGATATAAGGTTTGCCACATGTCTTTGTGCACGTTATCAATCGAAGCCGAAACAGAGTCATCTTGCAGCTGTCAAACGTATCCTTAGATATCTGAAGGGTTGTCCGTCGAGAGGACTTTGGTACCCTAATGATGATAATATTGACCTAATCGCTTTTAGTGATGCAAATTGGGGCGGCTGTGACAAAGACAGCAAATCCACAACGGCTGGATGTCAGTTTATGGGGAGCAGGCTCGTGACCTGGCAATGCAAGAAACAGACCACAGTTGCATTATCCACATGTGAAGCATAATACGTTTCAGCATCGAGCTGCTGCCCACAGGTTCTTTGGATCCAACAACAGATGGTGGACTACGGTTTGCAATTTCTTAAAACCCCTATTTACTGTGATAATGAAGCCGCAATCGCATTAACAAAAGACTTAGTAAATCACTCAAAGGCTAAACATATCCGGATTAAATATCATTTTATCCGCGATTGTTATGCTAAAGAGTTGATCGATATGGTCAAAATCCACACTGATTACCAACGCGCAGACCTTTTTACCAAAGCTTTTGATAAATCGAGATTTGAATATCTTTTGAAAGCTAACGGTATTAAAGAAAAACAAGACTGATCACCACCTCAGTTTATCGCTTTTTAGTTTAAATTTTTAATGCTTTTCAGAAAAATTAGAAAATCCAAAAACATTGAAAAATTTCAAAATCCATAAAAAATTAGAAAATTTCTTTGCTGACTGCTATATCTTCTTCCCTTAGATTAACACCGTCAAATTTCTGTGAACAAACGATATCTGGGCAGTCACATATTTGAAATGCTCCAGCTTATCCTTGGGAACAGTATATTAAAAAATTTATAAAAAAAACAGAAAAACCAAAAATGATTTCTTGGAGAAAAAGGGGAAATGATAGTACATCAGTGGAGATCTGACACATTCTAAGAAATGTAATGCTATATAGGGCGTGTGTCTGAGTCTGTGCGATGTGCTGATAGGCTTCGTAGACCTATTATTGCGTGCCTGATACATACATATCAAACGAATTGTTGTGTGGATGAACTCCTCATTGGCATATGGTCTTAGTACCGTAATTTCGTTTGATAGGGTACTTGTACAAAACTCGGAGGTTTAGGGTCGTTATGTTATTAGTTGTCTGGGGATAGCCTCTCTGATCTTCTGCTGTAAGTCATTACGGACCTAGATCAGATAGGGTGTCTTTATAAAAGAGCTTTATGCCAAATCCTAAAGTTACCGAATTGAGGAACTTTCTATGTTTTATGATGATCAAAGATTATCTATTACATCGTATTAATCACTGATGCAAATCATGATTAATATCAGTCCTCAACCTGGTTAAGTGCACATGTTACTTTGCTGCATTAATTTGCTGACCTGTATACCTCTGTGCATTATACCTTGTAAATTACAGATGACGAAAGCATAATCACGCTTTACAATGAGTCCTTGTGCATTTACTTCTTGATACGGGAGTATGTCGTGTGCGTGGGAACCACAGACAGTTATGTTTATACTATACATAATAGTATCAGTTTAAAGCACTGCACAAAAGTCTGCATGTGAGTTTATGTGGATCACAATATCAGCAGTTGCCAGATCACACATTGTCTTTAATGATAATAATCAAAAGATCAACGGTGTGATCAGATTTCTCAATAACTGATATGATCCCTTTACCGGAAATCCCAAAACATTTACTGTTTTCTCTTTACATTTCTGCATTTTATTTTCTCGTCAAAAATTACAAAACTCAAAAAGATTTTAGGTGTGTTTTAACATAAACTTTAGAAAATCCAAAAAGATTTTACATTTCTATCTTATTTTTGATAGCTGATGATGGTTGATGCTGATTTTCTAAACCTTGGTGAACCATTTGAGCTTTGTCATCTTTAATTGAGAAAATATGATTGTTGGATGCTTAAAAGTTGGAAAATATTTTGAACGGGACTCGATTTTGAGATTTGGTAAAATTTTCAAAATTCCTGATTTACTTTCGCCCATTCGATTGGGTCGAAGGAGGAATTTTCTTGTTCATTCGTACGTTTCATTTTGGGCGAATGTGAGAGTTCTTAAGTTGTTTTCTCTTTCGAACCCTTTTATCTCATTCGCACCTTTCATTAGGGGCGAAGGAGACAAAAGCTTCACCTTCGACCAAGGTAAACGGGCGAATGTGCAGTCTATATATATACTGATCTGCTCATTCGAACCCTTACAAAAAATTTTCAAATTTTCTGATCCTAAGTCCACTTGTTGCTCGTGCTTTTTAGACCATCTCATTGTGTTCGTCTGTTGATTCTCATCAGTTTCCATTCATTTTTACAGGTTAGTATCCATTATTCAAGGATTAATTAGTGATTTAGTGTTCGAGCCCTAATCACCATTGAACAGGGTCTTACATCTGATAATTGGACTTGATTGTGTTAGGGATTCATTGTTTAAGTGTTTTAGGGGGAGATTATCCAAAAACATAGGTTTAAACACTATCAGTTAGGGTAATCGATTGATTAATCAAATGAAACCCTAGTTTTTGATTGAAAACACTTAATCAATGTTTAACTGGTTAAATTGATTGTTTGGAAATGTTATTCGGAAGTTTTAGATGATTAATGAATCAAAATAACAAGTTAAAATCAACTGATGTTTAGAATTGAAAATTTGAAATGAAGAACTGTCCCTTCGCACGTTTCGAACGGTCGAACGAACAAAAACGGGCGAAGGAGTAGATTTTATCTGGGCGAATGAACATATTTGGGCGAATGAAACTTTTTGTCAAAAACTTTTACATTCGTACCTATATAATTTCACATTCTTACCCTTAATTTCTCATTCGCACCTCCGTTTGGGCGAATGAAGAGTTTAATTACCAAATTTTTGATTAATCAAATGAAACCCTAGTTTTTGATTGAAAACACTTAATCAATGTTTAACTGGTTAAATTGATTGTTTGGAAATGTTATTCGGAAGTTTTAGATGATTAATGAATCAAAATAACAAGTTAAAATCAACTGATGTTCAGAATTGAAAATTTGAAATGAAGAACTGTCCCTTCGCACGTTTCGAACGGTCGAACGAACAAAAACGGGCGAAGGAGTAGATTTTATCTGGGCGAATGAACATATTTGGGCGAATGAAACTTTTTGTCAAAAACTTTTACATTCGTACCTATATAATTTCACATTCTTACCCTTAATTTCTCATTCGCACCTCCGTTTGGGCGAATGAAGAGTTTAATTACCAAATTTTCAAACTCTGATTATTTTGTCGATTTTTAACATGTTTACTTGTTTTATTTTGCAGTTTAAACCATGTCTGAACAGGAGAAACCTACTGAACAAGCTGGATCATCTTCACAGGTTGCCAAGAAAGGAACTGAAGAGCTTTTACCTTTCAAGAATGCGCATAACTGTTGTGCATATCTTGGGGACGTCAAGAAGCATACTGAATTCACAGAGATTATAGAGTTTCTGAAGAGAAGTCGGGTGATAGACGCAATTGCTACACCTGCTATTATCTACCGAGACATGATACAAGAGTTTTGGACGGAAGCGAAGATGGATTTCTGGGAGTGTGAATCGTCTCTGGTGAGCAAGATACAAGGAAAATTGGTCATTGTTTCAGAGAAAGATATCAGGGAAGCTTTGAATCTTCAAGATGAAAAGACTGATCCCAGAGAGCTTAGCTTTATGGAACAGAAAAAGTGCTTTCTAAGGATGAAATATAACGGGCCGATTACTGATGGCTCGTTACACAAGGGAAAGCTGTGTCCACAATTCAAGTATTTGGCGCATGTGATGATTCATGTATTCGGTTCAGCTGCTGGAGGTTATGATCTGATGAGAAAGAGTATTTAGCTCAATGATGGTTGCACTGATATTGAACAAACCGTTCAATGTATCAGGAATGCTTATGGAACATCTGTTGGAACCTGTCAGGGGCACAAGGAATCTGAAGTTTTTGTTGTACCCTCGATTCCTTCAGATGATTTTTGATCACAAGTATAAAGAGTTGAAGAGGGATCCAAAGCAGATTGTAGTTCAAGAACATATGTCCATCAATACACTGGCAAGAATGAAAGCTTATAAAGGCTTGTCGTTGAATGAACGTCCACCTGTTAGACGTTTATTTGGACATTTGGCGAGGATTGACTATGAGGATCCGGGTGAAGGTGAAGTAAGACATGCTAATTGTAACATATGCAATTTTACTAATGATTTAATTACAACGTTAGGGAATTAAAGAGACCACAACCCAATGTTAAACACTAACACGCATTTTTTTTTAGAAATTTTATATGAGAAAAATATGTTTTTAAAATAAAATGTTACTCTTTTGATTTAATTACATTGAATATAAATACTAATAACTATTTATTGGAAATAAATGTTAGTGAATTTTGAGCAAGTCAAAACTCCCATGCTTTCATTTCATACTTTACTAACCTATTAAATGTTTTTCATTATTATAAAACTTAAATGACAATAATCATGAGACTCCCTATTTCCTCTCACGCAATTATGTTTGGCACCACCACATTTAGTTATATATATATATCGATCTAAATCACGAAACAACAGAAATTGATATCTTCCTATCCTTCCGCAAATAGTCGGTCATCCCCATGGGCCTTCCGAGGACTCCAAACCACCCAAATCAACCATCTTCGTTGATGTGTTTGTATCGTGTCTAAACTACACTATTCTTAAAGACTTTCACCGTTGCTGTTTCATTCCGTTGTAGCCACGTAACCGCTTCCATGCGCTATAGGACTTAGACGGTTTATATTGATGTTCTTCCCGCAATTTAAGGTAAACATTTTTCGACTTACATGTCATGATAGATATTCTACGAACTGATCGAACGCCATTGTTAACCAACTTATGAACAACTCCTATGGATTTTTTTAAATTATTCTAAGAGATGAATACTAGTTTATTGTGTATATATATACACACACACACACAAATGGTTTATATTTTTTGAAGCAAACAATTCAAATTAATATCCACGAAATGTTTTGAACATTTAGTTTTATCTATTTTTTTTTTTAATATTGGAAGGTTATAAAACTTGATGCCATAAAGGAGTTGTGTTTTAAACTACAAAAAAACGAAAGAGAGGTTCATACAACAATGATTCTTATTTTAGTTTACATCTTTAAACATCATGGGTTAACATATATCTACTATATTCATTTTTTTATATAGTAACTTGATACAAAATACATATTATCATTTCCATAAAATAATATATTAGCTAACAAGTATATATAACAGTTAAATTTAAACAAAAGTAATTACTATTTTTAAGATGGGTTGCTTATGAAAATTTGAGATGTCATAATATAGTCATAATTTATTTTGTAACTACAACTCTATGCATCAGATTAAGTCATTATCTTTCTAAGACAAAATTATATTATGGTTGTAACCAATAGTTTGAATAAATTACTACTCTACAAAAGTTATGACTGAAACGTTTAAATTTTCGAATTAAAGTCTACTATGTTTATTCCGATGGTCCTGTATAATAATATTTTTTTTGGATTATTAAATTCTTAGTCAAATGTATAAACTAGTTACTATAGTCTTTACTAGTACATATAATTTATTATCACATTACTTTATTTTAACTAATTTCAAAGTATATCATGAGAAAACTTGTTAAGTTGAAATTAACAAAGATATATAGTTCGGATTCTTTTAACCCGCCGCTAAAAGCCTGACCAAATCCTTAACTCATTAGACTTATACTTAAACAATTTAGGTCGATTCCTCGGAATATTTTTTTGGGGAATTCTTTTTGCCAAGAAATCACCAAGCTATAGTTGAATCTACTTAAGCAAGGTGAGTATATCTTTCCCCTTTTTACTATTTTACATTTCGGGGTGACTCATGTACTTACTATCAAGTTTATATTTCCTTTTACTAAAATAGCAATTCTTATGTGTGTTTGCTTGTGTTATTTTGTGTATCTATGACCTGTCAAATCATTAACCGCTGGGCGGCCTGGCATTTCAATGAATAGTACTATGGTTTATACCCTTGTGACTCTGTTGAGAGTCCTCGTCATTGCTATGTATTACATTACTACTAGCGCATACTATATATATCTGCTTTCTTCTCTTAGGGTTGATTTGACCCGGATACCACTCATTACATAATTGCAAACAGTATACGACACATGAATTGCAAAACACTTTTCTACTATATTTATTTAAACAGGGTATGCTCACCAATACAATTTTTGTATTGACCAAATTATTTTGTACATGTTTCAGGTTATTTTGAGATGCATTCTTTAAGCTTTCGGATTTATATTTAGATTTTGATTCATTGTATTTCAATTTAGTTGGCAGTTAGAATCGTTGTATTTTATTTCAATGTAATAAATTATTTAATCAATGTATTCAAATTTGCACTTTAGTCCATGAGCTATTGAACAATCGTCACTACGTGACACCTCGATGTTTCCGCCATCGGTTGGGGTGTTACAGATTGGTATCAGAGCCATGGTTATAGGGAATTAGGTTATTAGAATGCCTTTTAGCCTAGTCTATAACTAAGTTTACATTCACGAGTCCTCTCGTTTATATTTCTCTTATTTCCTATTATTTTCTTTCAAGATATTTTCGTTATGATTATTTCTCGTTATTCTTTCGATATTTTGCTTGGCAAAGAAGACACTCGTATTTCACAAACGAAACGATATCATCAAGTTAGGAGTGGTATCCATACCTTGGTGATTAGTTTTCACTCCTCTATAGGTTATTTATCTTAGAAATATATCTTTGAGATAGGAGTGACACCCACACCTCAAAGAGTATTTCCTTCAAAAAGAAACTTAACCACTAAGCTGGGAGTGATATCCTTAACTTAGTGATTGGTTTCATTCCACAATCGTTATCACTTTTGAAATACATCTTTGAGTTAGGAGTGAAATCCACATCTCAAGGATCTATTTCTACATCTCGTTGATTATGAACTTTCTTAAATATTGGTAATCTATTATATACGTTAATTTTATCATTCACGTCATTTTAAATCTTGGTATTTTAAAACACATTCGATTTACACATACTTCATGAAATGGTTTCATTTTGCATTTTACAAACTTGTATTACATATTTTAAAGACCAAATGTAAATCTTCTGTTTTCATATGACGTATCCAATATATATTTTCGAGAGAAATTTGCAACTAATAATAAGCCTTATAACATTTTTCAAACTCGACTTCTCGTAAACACATGAAAATGTGTATTTACGAAGATTTTTCAAATGAACCTGTTTTGAATCTAAAACGCACCTTGATTTCTAAAAAGTTATCCTCATGCATTACTAATATCCTTTCAACTATATCACGAAGTTTGAGCAAAATACGTTTTTGATAAACGAAAATTTATCTTATTTCTTGCACCATTTTTTTTTCTAACATGTTATTGGTGATTATTTTCACATTGCCTATTTGCATTAATTCAATTTGTTTACTTTCATTTTGTGCAATTGTGCGATTTACTCGATTTATGTAATACTATTCTTTCAGTCGGAGTTTTATGCTATACTTATGTACTTGATGCACATTTGGTATGCATATTTTTCCTGTTTTTGAGCAAAACCCTGTTATACTTTACAGTATTTTGTTCATCATCATGGCCAATGAACATACTATTTGATAACTCATATGAGATCTAAGCCGGTGCCCATGTACAACTCGGATTAGAGTATTTCTTTAATCCGAGGGGAACGGTGTAAATCTCAGAGTTCATCAATATGGGTGTTTAAAGTCAATGATGTGAACAGAAGTTACCGGTTAAGGGTGAACCCGAAAGGGAAGAACCTCTAATCATGTCTATTACTTACATGTTATTCTCATTTAGGTTAAAGGGAGAACTCGGAAGGGAAGGACCTCTAACCTTGTCATGATTGAACGTTATTTCATTACAGTGACTATTACATATTGATTGCACGCATTTGTTTATGGTATTACTTAGGATAGGATTATGGAAAAGCATAACACCCAAGTGTAAGGTAAATCGATGATTACGGTCCGGAACGCAATCATGGGTTTACAGGTACATGAGGGTGGTGTGTAATTCTAATTAGGCTGTTGGTAGACAATCAGTACGAATCCAAAGTATCGGGAGTGTGGTGGGTTAGCTGCGGTACACCCTATATATAAGCATAAACGATACTGCGGGAGCGGACTAGGAGTCTGACCAAGAACCTACCTCATTATTTTCTATTGAATATTGGGCTAGTTAATAGCGTTGGGTCCGACCTCTTTAATAGGTCGTTTACCAACGACCATCATTTTCGATAAGAACATTTTACACAAGTTTCAATTAGTTTTGTTGGAGCCTTCCTTTCTGGCCACCTCTACAGAAAACCTTATATTTTGTATACTCTTACACTCTCTGTTAGTCGAAATCCTGTTGCATGTCCTTAATAAAGTTGGTCAGAAACCTTTCTAAAGTAGGGGAGACTGCTTCATTAGTACATCTGCCCTTCACCAGTCACACATTCCCAAAGCCTTTTTCATTTAAACTCTCAATTTCTAACCTCCGGTCAAACGTTAAGAATTTTAAACTTTTACTTTGGATATTAAACCACTACTTTAAACTTTTCCAAATCATTAGTGATGCATTTCTTAAATCATACTCGCTTTTTTACAACATCTTTTGTTTCATTAAAACCCCAATATTAAAGTAATTTCGAGACGAAATTTTCTAAAGTAGGGGAGACTGTAACATATGCAATTTTACTAATGATTTAATTACAACGTTAGGGAATTAAAGAGACCACAACCCAATGTTAAACACTAACACACATTTTTTTTTAGAAATTTTATATGAGAAAAATATGTTTTTAAAATAAAATGTTACTCTTTTGATTTAATTACATTGAATATAAATACTAATAACTATTTATTGGAAATAAATGGTAGTGAATTTTGAGCAAGTCAAAACTCCCATGCTTTCATTTCATACTTTACTAACCTATTAAATGTTTTTCATTATTATAAAACTTAAATGACAATAATCATGAGACTCCCTATTTCCTCTCACGCAATTATGTTTGGCACCACCACATTTAGTTATATATATATATCGATCTAAATCACGAAACAACAGAAATTGATATCTTCCTATCCTTCCGCAAATAGTCGGTCATCTCCATGGGCCTTCCGAGGACTCCAAACCACCCAAATCAACCATCTTCGTTGATGTGTTTGTATCGTGTCTAAACTACACTATTCTTAAAGACTTTCACCGTTGCTGTTTCATTCCGTTGTAGCCACGTAACCGCTTCCATGCGCTATAGGACTTAGACGGTTTATATTGATGTTCTTCCCGCAATTTAAGGTAAACATTTTTCGACTTACATGTCATGATAGATATTCTACGAACTGATCGAACGCCATTGTTAACCAACTTATGAACAACTCCTATGGATTTTTTTAAATTATTCTAAGAGATGAATACTAGTTTATTGTGTATATATATATACACACACACACAAATGGTTTATATTTTTTGAAGGAAACAATTCAAATTAATATCCACGAAAAGTTTTGAACATTTAGTTTTATCTATTTTTTTTAATATTGGAAGGTTATAAAACTTGATGCCATAAAGGAGTTGTGTTTTAAACTACAAAAAAACGAAAGAGAGGTTCATACAACAATGATTCTTATTTTAGTTTACATCTTTAAACATCATGGGTTAACATATATCTACTATATTCATTTTTTTATATAGTAACTTGATACAAAATACATATTATCATTTCCATAAAATAATATATTAGCTAACAAGTATATATAACAGTTAAATTTAAACAAAAGTAATTACTATTTTTAAGATGGGTTGCTTATGAAAATTTGAGATGTCATAATATAGTCATAATTTATTTTGTAACTACAACTCTATGCATCAGATTAAGTCATTATCTTTCTAAGACAAAATTATATTATGGTTGTAACCAATAGTTTGAATAAATTACTACTCTACAAAAGTTATGACTGAAACGTTTAAATTTTCGAATTAAAGTCTACTATGTTTATTCCGATGGTCCTGTATAATAATATTTTTTTTGGATTATTAAATTCTTAGTCAAATGTATAAACTAGTTACTATAGTCTTTACTAGTACATATAATTTATTATCACATTACTTTATTTTAACTAATTTCAAAGTATATCATGAGAAAACTTGTTAAGTTGAAATTAACAAAGATATATAGTTCGGATTCTTTTAACCCGCCGCTAAAAGCCTGACCAAATCCTTAACTCATTAGACTTATACTTAAACAATTTAGGTCGATTCCTCGGGATATTTTTTTGGGGAATTCTTTTTGCCAAGAAATCACCAAGCTATAGTTGAATCTACTTAAGCAAGGTGAGTATATCTTTCCCCTTTTTACTATTTTACATTTCGGGGTGACTCATGTACTTACTATCAAGTTTATATTTCCTTTTACTAAAATAGCAATTCTTATGTGTGTTTGCTTGTGTTATTTTGTGTATCTATGACCTGTCAAATCATTAACCGCTGGGCGGCCTGGCATTTCAATGAATAGTACTATGGTTTATACCCTTGTGACTCTGTTGAGAGTCCTCGTCATTGCTATGTATTACATTACTACTAGCGCATACTATATATATCTGCTTTCTTCTCTTAGGGTTGATTTGACCCGGATACCACTCATTACATAATTGCAAACAGTATACGACACATGAATTGCAAAACACTTTTCTACTATATTTATTTAAACAGGGTATGCTCACCAATACAATTTTTGTATTGACCAAATTATTTTGTACATATTTCAGGTTGTTTTGAGATGCATTCTTTAAGCTTTCGGATTTATATTTAGATTTTGATTCATTGTATTTCAATTTAGTTGGCAGTTAGAATCGTTGTATTTTATTTCAATGTAATAAATTATTTAATCAATGTATTCAAATTTGCACTTTAGTCCATGAGCTATTGAACAATCGTCACTACGTGACACCTCGATGTTTCCGCCATCGGTTGGGGTGTTACACTAATAGTGATTCAGACGAAGACAATCCATTACATCCTGTTGATCCAGATGCAAAGCGAAAGCGACAGGTTGTTAATGTGGGAGCTAAAAGTGGAAAAGGGAAAGAGAAAGAGATAAGGATAGATGTTGTTCCTGAGCCTACTAAGAAGAAAAGTGCACCAAGAAGGAATAAGACCATGGCTAAGAAAGGATTACACATTGTTGATGAAGCGTCAGTTGATTCTGAAGAGACGCAGGAAGATGAACACTGGGATTCTGAGACTGAAACGGTAAAGACTACCACGCCCAAGGCCACTATGGCTGGTGAGTCTGCCAGTTTGAATAGATCGGTGGAGGAGCAGAGAATGAATAGCCCTATTCGATTGAATGAAGAGGAGGAGGGTTTAGGTCTGGGAGCAGGAGACTTTCCTGGTTCACCAGTTCAGGGGAGAAACCAAAGAAACCCCAATTCAAAAAGAAAGAAAAGGTTGTGAAGCCCGCAGAGAAGAGAGCTAGAGAGATTGAAACGTTGATAGCAGGGAAGAAGTTGCCACCTGCTTCTAGTTCGAAATCACCAGTTGCTGCTCCAGCCTCAAAGAAGCAGAAAACCACAGCTACTTCAAGTACTGAACAGGGAGCTGATATACCTGTTGATGCCTTTAATGAAGCGTTAGATAACGTACTGAAGAAGATTAAGAAGGGTAAACTGCCAGAGGATGCTGAAGTTTCCACTCGAAAGGTTACAGTGGATAGTGATGTGATGAACACTGTTAACCGGAAACTTGCTGAAATGATGAATATTATAAACAAGCAGCAGACAGAGATTGACCAACTGAGAAAGAATGACTCAAAGATGTTGGATGTAGTGGTCATATCAAATGAGAATAATGAAGAGCTGAAAAAGAAGATTAAACAGTTGCAGAAGGATAATCAGAAGTTGTTGAAACATGAGCAAAGGAACACCAGACGGATTATAGCTTTGAAGGGAGAAAATAAGAAGCTGAAAGAGAGTAATAAAAACATGGACAATCTGATTAAAGATTTATACTCTTGAGCTCCTCAGTTGAAAGAAGGTGAAGAGGATAAAGAGCTAGAAGAGGAGCAAGTTGATTATGAACTATCTGATGACGAGGAGGATGATGAAGATCTTGATGAAGATGCTGGTAAGGCTCCTAAAAAGAAGAAGGATGATAATGGTTCGAATGATGGTTCTGGTGATGATAGCAGCTCTGCATTTGATGATGATGATGATGACAATGATGATGACGATACAGACAAATATAAGTATGAGAAGAGAGAATCTGGAAAAGGAGGAGAATCTAGTTCAAAAGCCCCTGGAGGATCAGTGGATGATGATACGATCTTCTGGAATGAAAAGCTGAAGTCTATGTCTGAAGATGATAAACAGATGTATCGCCAGATGCTTACTGATCGAGTCTGGACGATTGACATGACTAGCAGCTTTTCTAAGATCTTTGAATCTTGTGACAGGGTGTTTGAATTAGAATACAATGATCCAGATTTGGAAGATGGTGAAGTCTCGGCGGCGATGACAAAAGAGATCTTTGAAGATTTAGCGAAACAGGTTGGAAAAACGTTAGAAGAACTGTTGGCTGATAACCAGATTCCTGATCTACCTGAAAAGGAAGCTGGAGATCATTCTGATGATCGTGACGTACCTGGGTTCGAAGATATAGAAGTTGAAGATGTGACTAGTGAAGAGTATCCAGAATATTTTAAGAGAGACAAGGATTCTGGATTTACTGCTTTCACTGATGAACTGTTAAATGAAGCCGAGAGACTTGCAAAAGAGAAGAGCGATATGTTTGTTGATGAAGTGTTTAAAGGGCATGATAAACCACATATCAGACAATCCGATAGCTTGAAAGAATTACTGAGAGAATTAAAAGAGAAAGAGGCTAATCGTCCTAAAGCTGAGATTCAGGGTAGCTTTTATAAATTCCACAATGATATGTTTAAAGGAAAAGCGTTGGGTTGGAGGTTTATAAAGCAATTGAAGTGTGTTGCAGTGAAGTGGGAGAAGGGGATACTCTACTTTGATAGATTTCATGATTTGAAGACTCTCCCATACTGGGCCATTCGTGATATTTGTCGTCACAAGTTGACTGGAACGACAAATGATCAGATTGCCTACTTTGCTGATAAGATGGCTAGAGAAAGCAGGACGAAGTGGAATCTCTTTGAACCTCAGTATCCAAAGCGGATTGTTCACAAGAAAACCATTGATGATATAACTGGTTTGCCCAAGGTGACTCTTAAATACAAACCACCAAAAGTGTTGAGGCATATTCCATTGTTGCAAATTCCTCAACATTTTGCAAAAGACTTTATCTGGTGGTACTACGATTGGAAGATTGCAGAAGCTGTGATAGTTTTGAAGGATGGTGAAAAGAGTTTCAAGAAAATACACATTTTTGATCCCATGTGGTTGGTGAATTGCTCACATGAGGACATCATTATGTTATATTACAATCCTATTTTCAGCGATGTGAAGGATGCTGAACAAGCTAGTAAATACCAGCGTGTGGTATTTCTGTGCTTTGCTCATGATATCAATGCCGGATGCGACTATGATAAGAAGCTCGGCAAGTTTGTTAAAGCTCAAGAGGTTCCTGAAGCGAGGAAGAAAAAGCCGAAGCAAGTATTTGAGAAGGTGATGACGTTGGAAGAGAAGAAACTGCTACGCATAAAGCTGATGAATAAGAGAATGGATGAAGAACGAAGGCTTAAACAATCCAAGCAATAGTCGAGGGGAAGTTTGTAGATGCATTATTGTGCGACTAATGCTTTGGATTTACAATAAACATATGTTAATGGTGATTGTCGAATGGGCGAAGGAGTTTGAATGTGGGCGAATGAAGAATGTTAAAGGTGCGAAGGAGAAGAATTCATACGAAGGAGAGACAAGGAGTGCGAAGGTAGAATTATTGTTTTGTAGTGCTTGGTTCGCACGATGTATTTGGGCGAACCTGCACATTCGACCATTCAATATGGGCGAATGTGCAGGCCTATAAATAGGTTAAGCCATTTTTGAAAGTTGCTTGTTGTTCATTTTATTTCCCTCCTGTTTTGTGTCTCTCCCTAGTGTTTTGTCAACTTATTTTCATGTCATATCTGATTGTAATCTTTATTAAAACGTGTAATTTGAGTTGATTATTAATGAGAAAAACCTTTGAAAGATGATATCTGTGTTTTGATTGCTTGATTATCATAATTGTGATTGATTCAGGGATTCCGCACCTGAATCAAACTTGTTTAATCAATCTCTTTGTAGATTTGACGATCCTAAGCACATACATTCTTAATCGAATGAACGAGTGAAAACATTACCTGTGATCTCACAAAAATAACATTTTATTGAAATAATAACAAACATCAAGAACAAAATTACCTAGGGTTTGTAACCTCTTTCAGTCTTCGGATCGCATCACACCACTGAGATAGAAACCTACTATGTTCGAACTTTATTCACCTTAACATCATACCTAATATTCTTAATCGAATGAATGGGTGAAAACATTACATGTGATAGTGCTCCCACGCAATTCTTCCGGTTCATTGTTTCCGCAGAGCAACCACAAAGATTGTAATTGAGTTCATAATATATTGTAGGAGATATAGGATTTGAAACCAAATTGGTTTGAGAAAATTCAAAGGTTCACCACTTGAGTGGTTTGATTATAATTGAGCCATAAAAGTTACATGGGAAATTTAAGTGTGTTATTAATTTGTGGCTTTAATTTTTATGTATACTATATGATGATGAAAAAAGACAAACCTGTCCCTTAACTAAGCTCATCAAGTATTGTACTATAAGCATAAAATGTAGTATTTACTTATCTTTGGTTGGTATGCTTCCCTCATGCTTTATAATCTATCTATATAATAAATCAATACACTCGGGTTGAATCCTAGCCTTAGAGAGAGTTTGAGGTATCCATATTGAATATGGAGCTCTAAGTTATCCCCTATAAATACTCTTTTGTATATTTTAATTGTGTCCATTCTTCCATCACACTCTCAATTCCTCACTAACAAATCTTCCAACCTACATTCATCAATCTTCTTTTTATGCATTCTTGCTTCTAGGTATGTATCTTCTTCCCTGAGATCGACAAAACTAGATTCATTATAATATGTTCCGATTCATAAACTTTTATTATATGCTTTATGTATTCAATCGCTGGATCCATATCATGTGTTCCGATTTGAAAACTTTAATGTATTTGATTCAATAAAATAGATCCATATCATAAACTGGATCCAATCTCCAGTTTATAAATCGTGTTTTATAACACTTATTTATAAACTGGAACCATTTCATAAACTGGAACCAATCTTCAGTGTCATCCTTTTGTTCATTTGCAAACCCATGTTGAACAATGGTTTTTCAAATAACCGGTCATCAGATTTATATGAAAAAATGTGTGTTACACCATTGAAAAGAATCACCGGTTATTTGTTTTCAAATACAATCAACATAACCCTTCAAACAGATTTATTATTTATTTTCTTGCTTTACAAATATGGATCGTATTTATTGAATGTTTGGATGTTTTTTTCATTTGATTACTAGAATACCATCCGAAGACAAAGATTCGATTATAGGTTATCACAAGGGTGAGCAATTCTTCAAGATCATGCATGACCCTTCGGCAAGAGTTTTGGTATGATTCTTATTTTCATCTTGATATGGATCTTTGTTTACTTTACAAAACTGATTATTACTTGTGTTAATGTTATTTTTAATGTGTTAATCCAGACGTTGCCGACAGTTATGAACAAATTTTTGGTCTCTAAAAATATACACAACAATATCGTTACAGTGGCCACATACAAAGGACAATCTTGGTTGGTTTTATTAGAATTGATAGATGATGGATTTTGTTGTTTTACATATACATTAGTATTCAATCCTACATTCCATATTCGGAGCATAATATTAGACCAATTTTAATTTCATTAATTCTGAATTATTGTTATTTATTTACATTAATAAAGTTGACCGAATTTAATGTCATTTAATTTGAAATTTGAATCTTAATGATTGTTATCAATTTACATTAATAATATTTTGACCCAATTTAATATTATTTATTACTACCTTTTAATAATTGACCGAATTTATAGTAACATTAATACGAATTTAAGTTTACCATAATAAGCCTTATTTATTATATAGATGTTAGTTATATTATTTTTGTAAAGTTTGTATAAAAAAATTAAATGAATATTTTCGGTAATCATTTAAACATACTTACAAAAATATATTTCAGGATAAATGTAAGCATAACGTTGACAAACCTAGCGACAATTACCTATGTTTTCAAATTTGATTGAAATAAAGTTGGCAATTACCTAATACATACACCATATGTAAATTAATAGTAAATTAAATTTAAGTTTAGTCAACAATATATATCGTATTTAAATTAATAATAATAACATTGTTAATTTCAATTAAAGATATTTAATAACCTTAAACACAATTTTGTTATACATTGTTTATATAAATACAAAAAAAAATAACAATTTAAAACCATAATTATTATTAATATGAAATTGATTAAATTGATTAAATTAATACGAGATTTTTTAATCTCTAATTCTTCTAATTAATTGAATTATACGAATGATAATATTGATTAAATTATAATTGATTAAATTGATTTCGTATAATTGATCAAATTTATAGTTTACCATAATAAAACGTATTAATTCTTTTGTATAAATGATTGATTTTGAATCAAGTTGACCCAAAATTTAAGATTACCATAATTGACTGAATTTAATGTTATTTATATTACTATTAATACGAAATTGATTAAATTGATTAAATTATACGAATTGATTAAATTAATACGAGTTTTTCTAATCTCTGCTTTCGTATAATTGATTAAATTATACGAATGATAATATTGATTAAATTATAATTGATTAAATTTATTTCGTATAATTGATCAAATTTATGGTTTACCATAATAAAACGTATTAATTTTTTTGTATGAATTATTGATTTATTATCAATCATTCCCGAATTTTAGGATTACCATAATTGACCGAATTTAATGTTATTTATTATGATTTTTTAATCTCATTAATTTATATTACTATTAATACGAAATTGATTAAATTATACGAATTGATTAAATTAATACGAGATTTTTTAATCTCTAATCAATTATACGAATGATAATATTGATTAAAATTATAATTCATTAAATTGATTTCATATAATTGTTCAAATTTATGGTTACCATAATAGCTCTCATTTATTTTTATTTTTTTCTTATTTAATTCTTATTACTATGCAGATAATTCCTAATACGATTGCTGAATTGGCAAACTTAAATTAATCAATGAAGATCAAGATTAAATTTACAGATGGGTACGCGTGGTCTGTGTCGGTGCGTGTTGAAATTTCTGCTGAAGTCACTAGGTTTGTTATTCAATTATTAAACATTATGTTTACAGTATTCTTATTTTATAGTTAGGCAGACATTCTAAATTTACTATACACAATGCTTTTGTAAAGGTTTACTGTGATTGGATGGCCTGATTTTCTTCAATCAGAAGATATTTCCATTGGCGAATATTGTGTCTTTAAATGGTATTCAATCCAACACAGGCTATTTGTTACTAAGATTGCACCACAAAAAGTCATTGATTTTAAAATTTAAATTACGATCTTTTATGTTTTTAATGTAATTTATTTGAATTATTGATTACGATTTTGAGGTTATTTATTAAGATTTATAATCTTAATAAGATTATGATTAGTCTTGCAATTAATAAGATTTATAATCTTACTATATTTACGAATTATGATTAGTATTGATTGCAATTAATAAGATTTATTAAGTTTAAATGTTATTTATTAAAATGTTTAATATTATTTATTGACATTAATAATAATTGACCGAATTTAATGTTATTTATTAAATATTTTAATCTCATTTATTTATATTACTTTTTTTGAATAAATGTTTAGTACAATTGACCGAATTTAATTTTTTATATTATGACTTTCCTTTAATTAATTCTCATTAAATGATAATAATCAAAATTATTTCCTTTATATTATGACTTTTCTTTAATTATTCTTAATATATTTTTATTATGTTAGATTTACTGTTATTTATGGACATTAATAATAATTGACCGAATTTAATTTTATTTATTACGATTTTTAACCTCATTTATTTATATTACTATTCATACGAAATGATGTTTTATCTATTTTTACGAAATTACGTTTAATATTATTTATTGACATTAATAATAATTGACCGAATTTAATGTTATTTATTAAAAATTCTAATCTCATTTATTTATATTACTTTTTTTCGACTTTATGTTTAATATTATTGACTGAATTTAATTTTTTATATTATGACTTTATTTTAATGAATTCTCATTAAATGATAATCATCAAAATCATTTCCTTTATATTATGACTTTCATTTAATTATTCTTAATATATTTTTATTATGTTAGAACTAATTTTATTTATGGACATTAATAATAATTGACCGAATTTAATATTATTTATTATGATTTTTTAACCTCATTTATTTATATTACTATTATTTATTATTTATGGACATTAATAATAATTGACCGAATTTAAAATTTTTAAGCTCTTTTATTTATATTACTGTGTTTTCGAATTTATGTTTAATATTATTGACCGAATTTGATTTTTTATATTATGACTTTACTTTTGTGACATCCGTCACTTTTCTTTGTATTTTTAATATTTCTATGTACGTTAAACTTCAAGTAATGCGACGTTGCGTTTTTTATCATTTTCGTACGTTCAAAAAATATCCTATTACATATTCGGGTTTACATAACCATACTATAAGTTTATAACAACTCAAAATAAAGGGAAAATGGTTTAAAAATAAAAGGCTTGGGCTGGGATTCGAACCCGTGCCCATAGCCGGTTCACACACACACACACGTCCCAACCAACTGGGCTACATCAATCATCTGTTTTGAATCCCACGCGTAATTATTATATACCATGTTTAATTACGAACCAGTTGACTTGAAAAAGTCAACTGCAACACCGAGCATCATCAATCAATCCATCTAACGCGTTATTTGATCCTGATATGGAATGGAGTGAATGTCTTTGACCATTACGCGTCCATTTCAGCAATAGTTAGCATTAACACCTTCCAATTTGAGGCCAATTAGCCGCGTCATCATCTTCATCGAGTCAAAACATTCCATTTCGTTCATCTAAGCTTTCCCCTATAAATTGAACCCCTCTCTTCAATCCTCACTCGCCGATAAACATCTCTCCGCCTTCAATTTCTGTTAACAACCTGATTTCGAAGTTTTTTTGTGATCGTGTTGACTTTTCTGTTGACCGAAGCTTGTTACCCGAATACATCATTGTAAGTTCTAATTTTTTTTTGTGGGGTTTACTCATCGGCATCATGCGATCAATAGCCCCAAAGATTCAGGGGCTATTGATCAATAATCGTGGTGATTGGAAAATCTAGGGCTCGATTGGGTGAAATTGGGGAAGAACACGTAATACAGATAACATATATAGTTATTTTAAAACAGAAAATAAACAACCAACTGATCTAGATCAGTTGGTTTACCCACCTTGTTGAGGAACGCGGGCCGGCCACAGCCAAGGGTTCGAGCCCCGTATCCAACTTTTTATTTTTCTAAAAACAAATCAATTAATCCAATTAACCTATATAATTAATTTAAATCCAGTTTAATTCGTTCTCAGGGTGTGGCTCAGTTGGTGGCCACGCTTGTGATAAAACCCGAACCGGCCAGAGGCCCAGGTTCGACTCCCACAACCAACAAACATTTTTTTTGCCATTTTTATATATATACTTAATATATTAAATCTTTTAAAATAGTTTTTAAATATTAAAAGTGGTTTATAAATCCTACAAAAATTACTGTATGACCTTCTAATGGTAAGGTTCATTGTACAATTTTTTGTTTTTCAAAAATAATTTATTTAATATATATTATAAATATTACAAGTTTATTCATTGATAATTGTAAAATTTAATAAAAATATCTAAACAATTTTAATAAATCCCACAAAAATTATTCTAAACTTCTATAGCAATAAACATTTCAAAAATAATTTTTATTTCAGAAAAACCGTTCATTTTATATTTTTAATTAATTTTTGTTAGTTTTAATCATAAATAAATCATAATAAATTCATTTTTCAATATTTTTGCACCAAAATTTTATATAAATTATTTCTATTTATTTAGAACTGAAATACAATTTTTAATTCAGAAATTCTTTAATTTTAATATTTTTTTAGATATTAAAGTTATATATTGACTAATTGAAATAAATAGATTAAATATTCTATTTTCAAGAAAATAATTTTATAAAAATTATTTTCATACTTAAAACTTTAAATTGTGACCATATTTAACTTAAAATTTACAAAAAGACTTTTATTTACTTATTTAATATATTTCTTATATTTAATAAACAATTTGATTATTAATCAAATAAATACTTATCCCCAATTCGAAACCCTAGAAATACATGTATCCTAGAATTATTTCCCTTACACGTTATCAAATTCTTTAGGTTGATCATTTGGGGTAATCTCAATTCAAATTTCGTTGTCCGGTTAAATCTCAAGCTATTACGTGAACAGTGAGTATTTCCTATCCCCTTTTTGCTTTTATTCATTTTTTTGGGGTGTTACATGTACACTTATACAAATTACAAATACAAGTTCACATTTTTACAATACAATTCTAATACTATGTGCATTTGCTTACAAACGTGCTTTATGCTTAGACATTACATGTAGAATACATTTGTACTTAGTGAAATCATTAACATTGTACAAGTCGACCTTAACATTGGATAGCGCTATTTGGATTGACAACCCGCCTAGATTGATTCTCCCCCTTTTTCATCGGAGAATCCGTGGCCATTGTTAAGTTTTTATCCATTTATTGGATAAGTACACCGCCGTTCATTTAGTACATTATACAATCACAGGATTGATTTCGCTCATTTGTATGATACATAGTTTACATATTTGCACTGTGGCATGCACTTGAATTGTATATCTTTTTAACTTACTATATATATCAAAACTAGGAATGCTCATCAACATTTCATATGTTGACCAAACCTATTTTTGTACATGTTTCAGGTGCAGTTTGATCTAGTGCTTTAGCAAGGGACTTTTAGTGTTTTATTTTAATCAGTTATTTCAATATTTACGTTTCATTTAGACTTTGTATTTTCCATTTCAATGTAAGACAATTTTGGCTTATTCAATAATATTTACATTTTAGTACCATGTGCTTTTGAACAATCGTCACTACGTGACACCTCGATGATTCCGCCATCGGTTGGGGTGTTACAACTTTAATCAATTCTCATTAAACGATAATCATTAAAATCATTTCAATAATAATTGACTCCTATTAATGTTATTTATTTCGATTTTTTAATCTCATTTATTTATATTACTATTTTACGAAATTATTTTTAATCTCTTTATTTCTTATCTACCGAATTAAATTACGAATATATTACTAATACTAAAACTAATATTACGATTTTTAATTTTATTTTTAATCTCATTTATTTCTTATCTACCGAATTAAAATTTTCTTTTACGATTTTTATGTATATATTACTAAAATATATACTATTTTCAAAATAATTTTCAATTATATTAATAAATTAGTAAATAATTTTAATTGTTAAGTTAACTTTTGTCATTCATTTATTACTATTAATAGTAATAATTATTACAATTATTAACATAAAGAATAAACGTAACATTAATATAAAAAATCCTCATTTGTCATGAAATCCTCGACCATTAACAACGTTCAAATTATTTCAAAAATTATAAAAAAAACTCAATTAATGATAACAGAAAGATTCAAGCGATAATTTTGGTAAACAAAATGTATTTAATATATACAATTTAAATCTATTCTTTTAATAATAAATATAATTTAAATCTATTTAACAATTTACTAAAATATATAATATATTAAAAATAATTTTAAATGATATTACTAATAACGACTTTCATTTTAATATTGTTGATCGATAAACATAAAAACTTTTTACGTTTTTGTTACTTTGATGGATATCAATTCTTTGACTTTATTTATTTTTCATGTCTTAAAATACACTTATTAGTAATTAGTAACAAAATTAGTAATGAAATATCATTTTACGTTATCAGTAACAACATTAACTAAAAGGCGATTCAAAATATTAAAAAACCTCATTTGTCATGAAATCCTCCATCATTGACTACATTAACTAAATATCGTTTAAGTGATACTAAGAATAAGAATATTACGTCTTTCATTTAAATATCTTTGACAGATTAACGTTATCATATTATGTTTACAAAGAAATTTCCTTTAATCAATTGTCATGAAACGCTAACCATTATCATGATTGCAATATTTGTGCTAATTTTAAGCGTCGTTGACCAAATAACGTAAATTACCAATCCTTCCATTTTTATAATTCAACTATATAAATAAATCTAACTGATTCGATCAGAATTGTTCGAGTTCCTCATGTGGGTTTAGTATTGATTTTTCACCGTGGTTTTAGCTTGATTTTTAGGTCATTGGTTATGAGTCAAACCGTTAAAACAGTTCAGGGTCTTCTGGATATATTTACCTTAAATTCTTGATGATAATACAGTTAAAATGCCAAATGTCTTTCTTTTCCTCACCAAAGTTTTTTTTTTTTTGGGACAAATTTTACTGTTTTGTTATTTTAATGGTTCAGGAATCCTATATGTGGACATAAATTCTTTTCAAAGTTCCAAATCGTCTTGCCATATCAAACCGTTTTATAGAAGCAAAATTAATTTCAGGGAGTAACATTGGAACGCGAACTTTTATCCAAAGAATTAGGTTGTCCCTATTTGATAAGAAGATTCCTTTCAGATTTAACAGAAGACAATTCCCTCTTACTTTATGTTTCGCAATGACAATAAATAAAAGTCAAGGACAAACCCTATTTAGGATAGGTATGTATTTGAAAGATCCTATTTTTACACATGGGCAGTTGTATGTCGCTGCCAAGTGACAAGAGTAGAGATGGCCTGAACATACTAATATTGGATAAAGATGACAACGTTAATAATAAATAACAAATGTTGTCTATAAAAAAATATTTTGAAGTTTGTGAATAAGTATGCGATCATATTTTGCATAAATCGTTTTTTTTTTATAATTTTTTGGTTGTGTGATTTGTTAAACTACATTTATTTACTTTGAATTTAATCTTCATTTGCATGCCGTTACAATAAATATATGTTTATTCATTTCATTATTTGTTTTTAAATCACGTCTGTTCAAACATTTGTTGATTCATATATCTGTTATTGGGTAACATTAAACTTTTTTTATGATAATTTACAATCAACAAAAATTCATACGAATTGTATTACATAACTTTCAATAAATAAAATTTGCATACTGCGATCTTTATAGATTTTTTTTTTCATTTGACATAAACATGTACCGCATGTACACGCGGGGCTCAAACCTAGTATAGTATAGATAAAGGTGAGTTGAGGGAATTAATTTCTTCTAAAGCGATGTGGGACTAAGGGGCTGTTTGGTTGATTAAGTGCTGAATCATTAAGATGGTCTGAATGGTTAAGAGGCTCTGAATGGTTAAGAGCTGAATTATTCAGCATCCCTTATTAGCTTAATGGTTCAGCACTTAATTATTTCATTCAGATGTTGAAACAAACAGTCTGAATACTGAATGATTCAGACCTGAATGATTAAGAGGCTGATTAAGAGGCTACCAAACAGCCCCTAAGTTGTCATGTGTGCTAGCTTGGCTGCTTCATGACATAACTCAATTGTCATGCGCTACGTATTGTCTTCTTATATTATATATTTTATATTTTATATTTATATTTTATCTATACATATAATATTTAGGAGCAATTGTGGACACTTGGCATTCATTTAGGCTCCTAGCAATTAATGCTCATCCATCATGGCACAATGTGGGAATTTATAAAATTTTCTTTTTTTTTTTAATCAAAAATCGCAGCAAAATATTAAAACCCTTCTAAAACTCATGGCACATAACCCTCATTCATCATCGCCTCCATTAAACGAAAACCCTAATCAACCTCCAGCGGCGATTCTTCAAATCAAAGCATCTCTTGACGTCTTCTTCATCTCATCTTCAAGGTATTCTCTCTTCTATTCTTATGTCAATCAATGGTCCTTCATATATGTGTTTTCTCTGATTTTTTTTTCGTTTTTCTTCCTGATTTCTTTGTCGATTAATTTTTTTTGTGTGTTTTGTTTGATTTCAATTATTTACCTTATAATACTTGCGTTTACGTCTATTATTGGTCAGGTTTATTAATATTTCGTTTTAGGGTTCATGTTTTAGGGTTCGTGTTTTAGGGTTCGTGTTTTAGGGTTGATGATTGGTTACGGATCTGTGATTAGAGTAATAATAGGGGTTTTGATTACCGGGTATTTTATAGGGTTCAACTGATGATTATTATGGAAAATATGTTTTTGGTCTCTATTTAGCTTTAATGTTTTAGGTTTATTATTAGATTGATGTTTTATAGAAACCTTAGAATAGATTGTTATGATTTAGTTTTTTATTAGTGGTTTATGTTTTAGGTATCGATTTATGGTTTAAGAAATACTTTATTGGTTTGTTACTATTTAAGCATTCGACTGAGATAGATTTTGCATTTATGTTTGAGGTTTGTAGTAAGGTTGAATGTTTTAGGTTTATGAATACGTTTGAATTAATGTTTTAAGGATAGCTAAGAAAGGATTTTATGATTTAGTTTTTGATCGATTCTTTAAGTTTTAGGTCTCGACTTATGGTTTAACAAGTACTTGAATGGTTTGTTACTATTTAAGCTTTCAACTAAGAATGATTTTGCATTAATATTTTAGGATTATATTAAGGTTGAATGTTTTAGGTTTATGATTAGGTTTTAATTGTTGTTTTACATACATCTAAGAATGGATTGTTAAGATTTTTTTTATTAGTCGTTTATGTTTGAGGTATCGATTTCCATTTTTTAGGTTTCAACTGATTTTATGAGGTTTCATTCATTGTTTTACATACCTACAAATGGATTGTTAGCTCTGAAAACTTATAATCAAATGGTTTTTAATGTTTCCATTTACTGATTTATGTTTCATACTAAGTCACTTTTTTCTAATACAGATTGGTAACTGCTTGTGTGATAATGACTTACGGTTTTTGGGTACAGTCAGAAGCCAACGATCGTATTTGCTTGGTAATATTTGATTTATTACATTCATTAAACAAAGATTTTTAATGTTTATTCATAAATATAAATTTCTTTATGAGTTGTAGACTTTACCTGAAGAGTACACAGAATGGGTTGAAAAGTATAAGTATCCAACAGGTGATTGTACGATTCATACACTGGATGAAAAAAGATTTCGCGTTAAGGTCATGCATATAGCTGGGAAGTGGTTTATTTGTGACGGATGGAATCACCTGATGACTACATTAAATTACCCATCCGTTTGCAACTTTGTTTTTGAATACGAATCGGCGATCAACTGTTTCAATATGATTACGTTTCATCAGGACGCTATAACTGCACCTGGTAGATTTTTCTACTGCAAGATTGATGACCCTCAAACTGATGAAGAATGTAGATGCAAAAGTGCGACTAGAGCTTTGGATTGTAAAACATATTTTGGTTTGTTAATATCGAAGGTGCGAATGAAGATTGTAGAGGGTGCGAAGGAGGATTTAAAGGTGCGAAGGAAGATGTTTATACGAATGAAGACTTAGATTATGGAAGAACTTGGTTCGACCAGTCAATGTGGGCGAACCTGCACATTCGCATAAATGATTTGGGCGAATGTGCAGGCCTATAAATAGGTTAAGTTCATTTTTGAATGTAACTTTGATGATTATTATTCCCTCCTCTTTCTGAAAACTCTCTCTAGATTTTGTTAAACTTGTTTTACATTTAAACCTTGATTGTAATCATTATTCTACGTGTAATCAAGTGTTTTATGAATGAAATTGATTGAAAATGATGATCTGCATGTTTGAATCTGTTTGATTATTACTTTGTGATAGTTTTAGGGTTTCCGCACCTAAAACTAACTTGTTTGATCAATCTTTGTTTGTTATCGATCCTAATACACACATACAAAGTGGTATCAGAGCCATTTCGGATCAAACAACCACAAATTAATAATCTCTCAGCTGATTTGGACCCAATTTTGGTCAAAAAGTTTCTGTTTTCAATAAACAAACTGATGTGATAAGATTTTGATCGATTACACCTTGATTTCAAGTTTAAATTGGATAATTCTCTTTATTAAAGTTGTTCCAAATCAAATCCGATTCAAAACCTGATTAAGATCATCAAAATCCATCAACATTTGAAAAACATGATCAAAATTAACTGATTTTCAAAGAATAACCGTTTTTGAAATCACAGGGGTCGAACGAGAGAGTTTGGTCGAAAGAGGAATTCATTTGGGTCGAAAGAGTGTGTTTCTGTACGAAGGAGGTGTTTTAGTGGTCGAAGGAAGACTTTGATTGCTTATTTTTCACATTCGTACCCTTGTTTCACCTTCGCATAATCAAACGGTCGAAGGAGTTGATAAACGGTCGAAAGAGAGTTCTAAGTGGTCGAAGGAGTTTTTAGTTGATTAGTTTTCATTCGTATCATTCAAAAACGGGCGAAAGAGAACTTTATTTCTCCTTCGCACGTCCGTATATACGAAGGAACATCCTGTTTTGAAAAATTTTTAATCTTTTCGTGTTTAATTGTTTGCAGGACAAGATGTGGAACTTTCCAACAACGCCTAGACCTACTCAAGCACCACAACAGCAGACAACACAAGATCCGTGGTCCATTGCAGCTCAAAAGACTAGTCAACCATCACAGCCGATCAATTATATGGCTATGACTAGTTCGGCACCACAACAAGTTGTTCAATCATTACCACAACCGATTGACAACTATTGGGGAGTCGCAGCAGCAGCAGTCCATTCCCAGACGACCAACGCTATTTCTACTCTTATTCATGATCTATCTTCTGGAAGCGGCAATCGTCCACCAAAGTTAATGGACATGAAGGAGTATAACACTTGGAAGACGAAGTTTAAGATTCACGTTGAGGGACAAGGACTTGAAGGAGCCGAGGCATGGCAAATGATTGTGAAGGGTTACGTTGCTCCTATTCTGGAGAATACCGGAGAACCAATCCCTTTGGAGAATTTGGCGGATGACGAGAAGAAAAGGTTTGCTATAGAGAAGAAAGCATTCTCTCAGCTATCCCAGGCGATCAACACTGATCTGTTACATCAGTTTGGATCGTGCACTACATCCAAACAACTATGGGATATGCTGAGAAATCGACATGATGGAAATGAGAAGACCAGGAAGCTTAGGATGGAAGAGCTTCGGAAGGAGTTTGAAAACTTCAGTTATATGGGTAATGAGACCCTAAAAGAGTTGGTTCCAAGGTACTGCCATTTGCTCACTGAATTGTCGAGCTATGAGATCAACATTCCAATGTCGGAATTAGTTGATAAGTTTGCTGATGCTTTACCACCCTATTGGAACCAACACATCGAAGTGTTAAAGGAGAAGGATGCTTACCAGTATTGGACCATTAATGAGTTCATTCAAAAGCTGGAAAACAAAGAGATGGAGGAAAAGAGAAAAGCTAAGAGAGCTCAGATTCCACATAATCCTGATTTATATGTGAGTGGTACATCTAACTCTCTTTCTGCTTCAAGCACCACATCTACTGTTGCACCTCACATAGCATGTGTGTCTAACATTGTTGAACCAACAAAAGCACCCATTAACTACCTTGCTCAAACTTCATCCTACACACCATCATACACACAACAACCTTATCAAACACAAAACTTTATTCCACCATTTCACCATTACAACAAGCCGCATGCTATACATCAAGTCAACAGCAACAACAACAACAATATCCTCCTCAAGTGAACCAGATGCAGATTACTCAAGCACAATCAAGTCAAAACCCGATTGTGTTAGAGACATCAAACCTTAACAATGTGACTGTTGAAATTGCTCAACAGCATGTTGCTCTAGTATCTGCCATGGTTGCTTCTTACAACAGTTTGGTAGCAAGTCAAATTGGTAACAATAATCTCACCAATGAGGACTATGCTCAAATCGATAAAGAGGAAATGGAGTTGATGGACATTCAGTGGGCTTTTGCAAGCATTATGAGAAGAGCCACTGATTTCATTCAGAAGACTGGCAGGACTGATCTCTCAACCTCTCCCAATACCACATACGGATTCAACAAAGCAAAGGTTACTTGCTTTAACTGTGGTGAAAAGGGACATTTTAAAAGGGAGTGCACACAACCAGCACAACAAGGTAACCGAAATCCTTTCAATTCTACATACCAAAACCGACAAAACCAAAACCAGAATCAAGTGTCTTACAATAATCCCAACATCTCAAGCTTTCAACCACAAAACCAAAACACTTATCAGAACCGTCAACAAAACAACAACACCAGACAATCCACAACCCAAAACCAACCTCAACAAAACCCAAACCGAACTATTGTTCCTATCTCTACACCTAACACACAAAACCAAAACCAAACTGATACTCAAAACCAAGCACTTGTCATCCAAAAGGATGAAGGTTTTGACTGGACTGGTATGCAATTGGGGGTGGAGGAAATCACTGCTGGGAATGTTGCGTGTGTGGCACAGCAGATGAGGTTGGATGAGAATGAGGAAGTTGAAGAAGAGGTTGTGATTGAAAAGGTGTCGGAGTTGAAGATTGAAGAAGTGAATGATGATGTGATTGCTGAAGGTGAAGAAAAGAGATCGGGGATGATTCTTGATTCTGTCACTGATGTTGGAGATCAATATGACTCAGCTTACTCGGATATGGAGAGCGAATCTGATTCAGAGACTAGTGTGAATTCACTAGATGATGATATTGACCAACTGCTAGCTGAAGCTGACTTCCTGATGACTCGCAAGTCATGTATGGTGGATGATGCATGCACCAAGATTGACTACTCCAAATTCTTTGCAGGAAAGGAAGCTCACTTTGCTCTAATGGCCATGACAGAACCTCCTAAGCCGGTAAGTTCTGAAACTCAATCTTGTGTTAAATGTGATAAATGTGCTGATTTTGAAAAACTGACTGATGAAAACAAGCTTCTCAAGGTTCAACTTGAGAGTGCAAAACTCAACTGTCAGATTTATCAAAAGGACTTAAAAGATTTCAACAAAGTTCTTGATGGTTATAAAAAGGATGTGTCTGAATTGAAAAAGACATTATCTATTAAACAACTTGCCATTAATAATTACATCAATGAAATGGAAAACACTAAATTAGAAATGGCAACCATCAAGTGCTTTGCGGAAAAAGTTAACAAGAAATTAGAAAGTTACAAGCACATAGCATACGTAGTTGATCATATCATTGAAGAACCCTCCCAGACGAATAGTGCAAACTATAAGTCAGTTCCATCTCCGGTATTGTTTGAGAATCACACTTTACATGCAATACCACCGGAGACTTTAATCAATCCTGATCCCACACCAGAAAATGAGCCTAACACTTCCAGTGTCGGGGATCCATATTCTGATGTGAGACCAGTACTGGGAAATAGTGAGGGTGTGGTCGCTACTGATGATTCAGATGAAGAAGATGAGTCATCTGAGACGGTTGAAAGTGATAGTGATATCCCTGATGAAAATCATATAATCACTACTGAGCCAGTCTCACCGTCTCAGATCATTCATCCAATGGCAAATGCTCATCGCAAAAATGAGGTTAAGAAAAATGATAAGTTTGTTGGTAAAAGTTTTGAAAAGAAAGAGGTTAAGAAGGTTGAGAAAAACGTGAGAAAACCGGTTGAAAAGAAAGTTGAAATTAAAACTGAGAAAAATGTGGTAAAACCGGTTGAGAAGAAAAATGAATTAAAATCTGAGAAAAACAATGATGTGAGCAATGAAGTGTGTGATAAACCTGTCAAAATCTTCTATCGGATGCAAGGCTCCGATAAGATTTTATCAGATGATGAGTTTCCGATTAAATTTGTCAATTCTACAAAAATCGAAAAGATATGGCAGGAAAGTACGATTTGGTTCCCGAAATTTGAAAGGACCAACGACATTCCTCAAGAGATTTTAGACAAAATTTATTCGGAAAAAGAAGCAAAGGTCAATGTCACACAGTTTGTTTTGCCTGTTCATAAAGAAAATAGTTTTATTGAACCGACTTACTCGAAGGACCCAGCTCCTGAGAGTTTAAGGAAACAATGCATGGTCGATCGATATCCCATTGCTAGTTTTTCCAAGTCGCCGATCAAGGAAAACTACGAGGAATACCGTGCGTGTTATAAGTGCGGGGAACGGGGACATTTACTTGCCGCCTGTCCGTACGTACGACACAAAAGGCACGAGGTGGAGATGAGGCAATATCATGAGTATCCGGTTGACAATTATGGCTATCAACAGAGACGGTATTTTCCCCAACAAGATTTTTATCATAATCAAAACAATTTTTACAACAAAGGGGAAAATCGTTCGATGACGTATGATAAGCGCAATCGGATGACCACTGATAAATCTGGTAAGAAACCTATGATGAACTCAACTGCTGATACCAAAAAGGTAGCTCCTAAGCCTAATGGTAAACAAGCAGTTGGACCTGTCTCTGTTAAATCAGAGAAGGTAACCAAGAAGGTTGCTTTTAAAGAAGAAGTAAAGAAACCGACTGAGACTTCAAAATCTCAGATTCGGATCTTGAAACGATCTGAGCAATCTTGGTCATCTAAGGAATCTGAAGGAGCTTCTACTTCACAGAGTGAGAAGAATGAGAAAAAGAAGGTTGTTAGTGAGAAGAAAGGGGTTGAGGTAACCCAAGATGTTTGTGAGTCAAAAGATTCTTTGAAACAACCTGTTCAAAGACCCAAGACCAAACAGGCTTGGGTCCCCCGAAAGAACTAATTGATCTACTTTAAATGTGCAGGGAGCTCCAGCTGGCCCTGTTAGCAGCCTATGGATTGTTGACAGTGGAGCTTCTGGTCACATGACAGGGGACCTCGCGCTACTCTTTGACATCAAAAACATTAACGGAGGTTATGTGGCATTTGCTGGAAATAAGGGAGGCTACATTACTATGGAGGGTAGTGTAAGCAATGGGGTCGTAACATTTGAGCGGATTTCTTATGTGAAACAAATAGACTACAATTTGCTCAGTGTTAGTCAGTTTGTGATAAACAATTTTCAGTGTATTTTGATGACAAATCCTGTTATATCTTGAAACCTGGGTTTGAGCTACCAAAAGAGTGGGTGATGCTGAAGGCACCGAGAGTTAACAACTTGTATATTCTCGACATGTCTAAAGCAATGACCACCCATGGCCAAGTCACGTGTTTCCTCTCCAAGGCTACAGAAAAAGAATCCATTATGTGGCACAGGAGAATGGGACACATCCATTTGAGAAAGATGAATCAGCTTGTGAAGAATGAACTTGTCACGGGAGTTAATGTCAAACACTTCCATCTGAATGACAAGTGTATCAGTTGCAAGAAGGGCAAGCAGCACAAACAATCCCATAGACCAAAGAAAGTTAATTCTGTTGAGCTGCCACTTGAACGTTTGCATATGGATTTATTCGGTCCAGTCAGACGTAAAAGTCATGTCGGAGAATTATACTGTCTTGTGGTGACTGATGATTATTCAAGATTTTCATGGGTAATGTGTTTGCATCAGAAAAGCGACACTTTTGACAATTTGAAGGTTCTGTTTACACGTCTGGAGAATTTATATGGTCTGAAGATCAAAAGAATCCGGAGTGACAATGGGACGGAGTTTAAAAATGCTCAGATGGAGGATCTTTGTGCAAACAAAGGAATTCATCATGAATATAGCGCTCCGTATACACCCCAGCAGAACGGTGTCGCAGAGAGAAAGAACAGGACTCTTATAGAGACGGCGAGAACTATGCTTGCGGATTCAAATCTTCCAGTCATGTTCTGGAACGAAGCTATTTACGCGGCATGTTATACTCTTAACCGTGTTTTGACAGTGAAGAAGTTTGGCAAGACTTCTTATGAGCTGTTGAACCGACGCAAGCCGAATCTGGAGTATCTAGAACCATTTGGTGCCCCATGTACAATGCTGAATCCTTCGGAAAAGTTTGCACCAAAGGCTGAAGAAGGTTATTTTGTTGGATATGCAACCCCATTAAAACGGGTATTCAACAAAAGAACTAGAAAAGTCGAGGAGTGGGCTAATGTCGAAGTTCAAAGATATACACAAAATGTACAGGGTGGAGGACCAGATTGGATGTTTGATTACAAAGATTTCTTTGAATCATTCAATCTAGATAGCATGGTTGAAGAAGCTGTACTTCGATTATACTACGAGGTCGAAAACGCCGTAACTTCACCGTTAGTGCGTCCGATCACGGTAAACCCCCAAGCAGCTTCTAATGATGCCACTGCTCCTGTATTGGAAGAAGAGGTGTTCCAAGAGGCTTCTACATCGCTTAATTCATCCGAATCAGAATATGAAGACGATGATGCAACAAGTGAAGCTATTCTGGACAACGCTACAGTGACACCACCAGTGAACCCATCTACTACTGATGCTTCAACATCGAATGTGGGTAATGATCTGGCTTCTACAGAGAATTTGACAACTCAGACGGGAGTACAAGTACCTGATTATCCGGAATCTCGGATACATCGGATACACCCGCTTGAACAAGTTATTGGTGATCCTGGTAGCAGTGTGATGACGAGAGGGCAGCTGAAGAATGCTCAAGCACCAGAAAACATTGGCAATCTTGCTTTATATGCCAAAATTCAAAAATCTGGTTTTCAGAATGACTGGTCATTTGCTTGTTATGTTTCGCAGGTCGAGCCGCGGACATACAAGGATGCTCTTTTGGATGACGCCTGGGTGGAAGCAATGCAGGAGGAGTTATTACAATTCCAGAAACTTGGTGTATGGACCCTAACAGATTTGCCCCCTGGAAGAAAGAAAATTGGAACCAAATGGGTGTTCAAGTGCAAGAAGGATGACAGAGGAGTCATAGTACGAAACAAAGCTCGTTTGGTCGTTCAAGGTTTTCATCAGGTTGAAGGAATCGACTACAATGAAATCTATGCACCGGTTGCACGCTTGGAAGCTATCAGAATGTTCCTCGCGTTTGCATCATGGAAGAAGTTTAAGGTGTATCAGATGGATGTAAAGAGCGCTTTTCTTTACGGTGTGGTCAAAGAGGAAGTTTACGTAGGTCAACCACCGGGCTTTGAGGACCCTATTCACCGGGATAAGGTTTATGTGTTAAACAAAGCTCTCTACGGGTTGCACCAGGCTCCGAGACAATGGTATGAGGAGCTGAGCACGTATCTTCTCTCGAAAGGATTCAAACGCGGACTGGTAGACTGCACACTGTTCACGAAACGAGCAGGAGATGATTTGCTTCTAGTACAAATTTATGTTGATGACATTATTTTTGGGTCTACTAACGAACTTCTGTGCAGGGAATTTGAACAAGTTATGCAGGAAAAGTTCGAAATGAGCGCTATGGGAGAAATGCAGTTTTTCCTCGGCTTACAGGTGGAGCAAAGACCAACGGGGATCTTTATTCACCAGACGAAATACGTTTCTGAAGTCTTGAGCCGATTCCAGATGGATGATTCGAAGCCGATGGATACCCCGATACAGCCCAATCACGGGATTGGAGTTGACCTTAAGGGGGAGCTGACTGATCCATTTACATACAGAGCAATCGTCGGATCTCTGATGTATCTCACAGCGTCAAGACCTGATATAATGTTTGCGACATGTCTTTGTGCGCGATATCAATCGAAGCCGAAACAGAGTCATCTTGCAGCTGTCAAGCGTATCCTTAGATATCTGAAGGGTTGTCCATCGAAAGGACTGTGGTACCCTCATGATGATAATTTTGACCTAATCGCTTTTAGTGATGCAGATTGGGGCGGCTGTGACAAAGACAGCAAATCCACAACGGCTGGATGTCAGTTTATGGGGAGCAGGCTCGTGACCTGGCAATGCAAGAAACAAACCGCAGTTGCACTATCCACATGTGAAGCAGAATACGTTTCAGCATCGAGCTGCTGCTCACAGGTTCTTTGGATCCAACAGCAGATGGTGGATTACGGTTTGCAATTTCTTAAAACCCCTATTTACTGTGATAATGAGGCCGCAATCGCATTAACAAAAGACTTAGTAAATCACTCAAAGGCTAAACATATCCGGATTAAATATCATTTTATCCGTGATTGTTATGCTAAAGAGTTGATCGATATGGTCAAAATCCACACTGATTATCAACGCGCAGATCTTTTTACCAAAGCTTTTGATAAATCCAGATTTGATTATCTTTTGAAAGCAAATGGTATTAAAGAAAAACAGGACTGATCACCACCTCAGTCTATCACTTTTTAGTTTAACTTTTTACTGTTTTTCAGAAAAATTTCGAAAATCCAAAAACATTGAAAAAAATTTAAAAATCCATAAAAATTGAAAAATTTCTTTGCTGACTGCTATATCTTCTTCCCTTAGATTAATGCCGTCAGATTTCTGTGAACAAACGATATCTGGGCAGTCACATATTTGAAATGCTCCAGCTTATCCTTGGGAACAGTAAATTCGAAAATCTATAAAAATCAGAAAATTCTAAAATGATTTCCTGGAGTATAAAGGGAAATGATAGTACATCAGTGGGGATCTGACACATTCTAAATAATGTAATGCTATATAGGGCGTGTGTCTGAGTCTGTGCGATGTGCTGATAGGCTTCGTAGACCTATTACTGCGTGCCTGATACATACATATCAAACGATTTGTTGTGTGGATGAACTCCTCATGGGCATATGGTCTTAGTACCGTAATTTCGTTTGATAGGGTATTTGTACAAAACTCGGAGGTTTAGGGTCGTTATGTTATTAGTTGTCTGGGGATAGCCTCTCTGATCTTCTGCTGTAAGTCATTACGGACCTAGATCAGACAGGGTGTCTTTATAAAAGAGCTATATGCCAAATCCTAAAGTTACCGAATTGAGGAACTTTCCATGTTATATGATAATCAAAGATTATCTATTACATCGTATTGATCATTGATGCAAATCATGATTAATATCAGTCCTCAACCTGGTATAGTGCATATGTTACTCTGCTGCATTAATTTGCTGACCTGTATACCTCTATGCATTATATCTTGTACAATTACAGACAACGAAAGCATAATCACGCTTTACAATGAGTCTTTGTGCATTTACTTCTTGATACGGGAGTATGTCGTGTGCGTGGGAACCACAGACAATTGCGTTTATACTATAAATATCAGTATCAGTATAAAGCACTGCACAAAAGTCTGCATGTGAGTTTATGTGGATCACAATATCAGCAGTTGCCAGATCACACATTGTCTTTAATGATAATAATTTCAAAAAGATCAACGGTGTGATCAGATTTCTCATAAACTGATATGATCCCTTTACCGGAATCACAAAAATATTTACAGTTTTTCATTTACATTTCTGCATTTTATTTTCTAGTCAAAAATTACAAAACTCAAAAAGATTTTAGGTGTGTTTTAGCATAAACTTTAGAAAATCCAAAAAGATTTTTCTTTTTCATCTTATTTTTGATAACTGATGGTGGTTGATGTCGATTTTCTAAAACTGGATACACCATTTGAGCTTTGTAACTTTTAAAATGTGAAAACATGAATGTTGGATGCTTAAAAGTTGGAAAATAATTGAACCGGGACTCGTTTTTGAGATTTGGAAAATTTTCAAAAATCCCAATTCTCATTCGCCCATTCGTTTGGTCGAATGTGGGATTTCAATTGTTCATTCGTATGCTTTGTTTGGGCGAAGGAGAGTGTTCCTGATATATATCTCATTCGAACCCTTTTATCTCATTCGAACCCTTTCAATAGGGTCGAAGGAGAGAAAAGTTTCTCCTTCGTATGGACAAAACGGGCGAACGTACAGGTCTATATATATCCAGTTCCTCATTCGAACCCCACTTATAATTTTTTCCAGATTTTGATTGTAACCTCACCTTGTTGCTTTTTCATTTTAAATCGTTCTATTGTGTTCGCGAGTTATCACTGATCATTTTCATATCACTTTTACAGGTATTCATCAAAGGATCAGCGATTAATCCCTGTTTTTCTATTACGAGCCCTAACCGTTTAAAAATGTTCTAAATCAACTTTATAATATCAATTGATGGTCAGGGTTGATTGTGTGTGAGTTTTAGGGGGAGAAGTAATCAAAACAAGGTTTTAAAACAGTTCAGATTGTGAAATCAATGTATAAACCCTAGTTTTTGGGTGAAAACACAAACACAATCAACAATTGATGAATCTGTTAGTCTAGGATTGATTATCGGCACTATTAGGTCCTATTTCAATCAAATGGACATGTTCAGGATCTCTAAATTTCAAAATTGATTTTTCAAAAATATGAACTGTCTCCTTCGACCAGTTCGAATGGGCGAAGGAAGAACCTAAATTGGGCGAAAGAGAATTTGAATGGGCGAATGAAACTTTTTATTAAAATCATCACATTCGTACCATCTGTTTCTCATTCGCACCTATACAATTTCACCTTCGTACCACCGTTTGGGCGAAGGAAGGAGTTTTGACCAAAAATTTTCAATTTTGTTTATTTTGTCCGTTTTTAACATGTTTTCTTGATTTGTTTTGCAGATCTAACAATGTCTGAACAACAGAAGACTACAGAACAGGCAGGATCCTCATCACAGCCCGCAAAGCAGCTTGATTTTGAGAATGCGCACAACTGTTGTGCATATCTTGGCGATGTGAAGAAGCACACGGAATTTGTTAGTATCATTGAGTTTTTGAAGCGAAGCAGAGTAATAGATGCTATTGCTACGCCGACAGTGATCTACCGAGACATGATTCAGGAATTCTGGTCTAATGCTAAACTAGATTTCTGGATGAACGAATCTTGCTTGACGAGCAAAATCCAGGGACAACGAGTCATTGTGTGCGAAGAAGATTTAAGAGAAGCACTGAATCTGGATGATGATCCGAAAGATCCAAAGGAGTTTACATTCATGGATCAAAGGAAGTGTTTTCTCAGAATGAAGTATAACGGACCTATCACTGATGGTTCGTTGCATAAAGGAAAACTGTGCCCACAGTTCAAATATTTGGCACATGTTTTAATCCACGTATTCGGATCTGCTGCGGGAGGTTATGACTTGATGAGGAAGAGCATCAGTTCGATGATGGTTGCTTTGATATTGAACAAACCGTTCAATGTTTCCGGCATGCTGATGTCTCACTTATTGGAACCTGTGAATGGAACGAGGAACCTGAAGTTTCTATTATATCCTCGTTTTCTTCAGATGATATTCGATCACAAGTACAAAGAATTGAAGAGAGATGCTAAACATATTGTTGTTCAGGAACACATGTCGCTGAACACACTAGCTAGAATGAAAGCCTATAAGGGTTTGTCTGTTGAAGAACGTCCTCCTGTTAGACGTTTGTTTGGTCATCTAGCTAGGGCGGATTATAAGATCCGGGTGAGGGGCTTGTAAGAAATGCGAACAGTGATTCTGATGCTGACAATCCTTTACATCATGTTGATCCTGACGCTAAGCGCAAGAGACAAGTGGTGAATGTAGGCGCTAAGAGTGGTAAGACCAAGAAACCAGAGATAAGGATTGAGGTTACTGAACCAGAAAAGAAGAAGAGAACTCAAGGCAGAAATAAGAGAATGGCGAAAAAGGGATTGAATCTTGTTGATGAAGCTTCCATTGATTCAGAAGAGACAATTGAGGAAGAACAATGGAATTCTGATGCTGAGACAGTGACGACCATGCCCAAGGCCACTGAGGCTGGTGCGTCTGCTAGCCAAAGAGAAGATGATCAAGGGAACAAAAGTCCTATTTCCGTTGATGTAGATGATTTGAGTTTTAATGCTGAAGAGACATTGGTTGGTTCTCCTGTGCAAGCTGCTAGAAAAAAGAAGAAGAAGCAGGAGAAGCCAAGTATAAAGAGAAAGAAAGAGATAGAATCATTGATTGCTGGTAAGAAACTGCCGCCAGCTACAAGTTCAAAATCACCGGTTACTGCACCTGCTCAAAAGAAACAGAAGACAGCAGCAACATCTAGCACACAACAAACAGAAGAAATTCCAATGGATGATGTGAATGAAGCATTGGATAATGTGCTGAAGAAAATCAGGAAAGGAAAATTGCATGAAGCTGTTGAACCACCAAAGAAGACTAAAGTATCGGTGGACAGTGACATCATGACTGCTGTGAATCAGAGATTTTCTGAGTTGATGAATTTGATTACTAAACAACAGACGGAGATTGAGCAGTTAAAGTCAAATGACAAGAAAATGTTAGAAGTCGTGGTCACATCGGCAGATGACAATGAGACCCTGAAGAAGACAATTAAGAAACTGAAGAGAGAAAACAAGAAGTTGCTGAAACATGAGCAACGTAACACCAGAAGGATAATAGTCTTGAAGAAGGAGAACAAACAGCTGAAAAAGAGTAACAAGCATATGGACGATCTGATCAAGAACTTGTACTCTCAGGCTCCTCAACTTCAAGCTGGTGAAGTGGATAAAGAAAGAGAAGAAGAGCTAGTTGATTTTGAATTTTCTGATGAAGAGGAAGATGATGAACTAGATGAAGATGCTGGTGATGATACAAAGACGAAGAAAAAGGATGATAAGGATGATGATGGATCGGATGATGGATCTAGTGATGGAGACGGCTCTGCGTTTGATAGTAGTGATGACGATGATGATGATGTTGATAAGTTTTCTTACGAGAAACGTGATTCGGATAAGGGCGGTGAATCGAGCTCGAAAGCTCCTGGTGAAAATGTTGATGATGAAGATATTTTCTGGAACGACAGATTGAAGTCATTGTCTGAAGAAGATAAAAATAAGTATCGTCAGATGTTAACCGATCGAGTCTGGACGATAGACATGACTAGCAGGTTTCCAGAAATATTTGAATCTAACAATAAACTCTTCGAGTTGGAGTATGATGATCCTGATCTTGAGGATGGGGAAGTGTCTGCAGCTATTTCGAAAGAAATTCTGGAAGGTTTAGCAAAGCAAGTGGGTAAGACGTTAGAAGAATTACTTGCTGATAATTTTATTCCTAAGATTCCTGAGAAAGAAGCTGGAAATCACTCGGATGATCGTGATGTTCCTGCATTCGAGGAAGTCGAGATGGAAGATATTACGAGTGACGAATATCCACAATATTTCAGAACAAATCAAGAATGTGGATTTTCTTTCTCAGACGAACTGCTAAACCATGCCGAGAAGCTTGCAAGAGATAAGAGCAAAGTCTTTGAAGATGAAATCTTTAAAGGGCATAACAAGCCACGGTTCGAGCAATCAGACAGCTTAAAAGAGTTGTTAAAGAAGCTGAAAGAAAAGGAGAATAATCGTCCGAAACCAGACATTCAAGGCAGCTTTTACAAACTTCACAATAAGATTTTCAAAGGTCGTGCATTGGCCTGGAAGTTTGTTAAAGAGTTGAAGTGTTTCGCAGTAAAATGGGAGAAGGGGATCTTGTATTTTGAGAAGTTTCATCACTTGAAGACCCTTCCGTATTGGGCAATCAGAGACATTTGTCGTCACCGTTTAACGGGAGCGTCAAATAGTCAGATTACTTATTTTGCTGAAAAGATGACGAGAGAAAGCCGAACCAAGTGGGACTTGTTTGAACCACAATATCCAAAGCGAATAGTTCATAAGAAGGATATTGATTTGATAACCGGTATGCCCAAAGTGACTTTGAAATATAAACCACCGCAAGTGTTGAAAAAGATACCATTGATGCCTATTCCGCAACACTTTGCCAAAGACTTCATCTGGTGGTATTATGATTGGAAGATTGCAGAGGCCGTGATCGTTTTGAAGGATGGAGAGTCGAATTATAAGAAAGTGCATATCTTTGATCCCATGTGGTTGATAAATTGTTCACATGAGGATATCATCATGCTATTCTATAATCCGATTTATTCAGATGCTAAAGATGCTGAGCAAGCAGGAAAGTACCAACGTGTGGTATTTCTGTGCTTTGCGTTTGATATTAATGCCGGATGTGATTATGATGTGAAATTGGGAAAGTATGTGGAGAAGCAGAAGGTGCCAGAGCTGAAAACGAAGAAACAAAAACAATTTCAGGAACCGGTGTTGACCAGAGAACAAATGATTCAAAGGCATATCAGAATGTGGAACAAAAGATTGGATGAAGAACGACGAACACAATCCAAGCAATAGTCGAGGGGGAGTTTGTAGATGCAAAAGTGCGACTAGAGCTTTGGATTGTAAAACATATTTTGGTTTGTTAATATCGATGGTGCGAAGGAAGATTGTAGAGGGTGCGAAGGAGGATTTAAAGGTGCGAAGGAAGATGTTTATACGAATGAAGACTTAGATTATGGAAGAACTTGGTTCGACCAGTCAATGTGGGCGAACCTGCACATTCGCATAAATGATTTGGGCGAATGTGCAGGCCTATAAATAGGTTAAGTTCATTTTTGAATGTAACTTTGATGATTATTATTCCCTCCTCTTTCTGAAAACTCTCTCTAGATTTTGTTAAACTTGTTTTACATTTAAACCTTGATTGTAATCATTATTCTACGTGTAATCAAGTGTTTTATGAATGAAATTGATTGAAAATGATGATCTGCATGTTTGAATCTGTTTGATTATTACTTTGTGATAGTTTTAGGGTTTCCGCACCTAAAACTAACTTGTTTGATCAATCTTTGTTTGTTATCGATCCTAATACACACATACAAAGAACGTCTGGTATGTGTTTTGTAATATCATTTAACTACATTATATAACACACTGATCATATAGTAATATGTATTAATGTTTCATTCCATTTGTTGCAACTTATCAGCATATCAGTTGCTTTGTTATGCATGGATTATACAACAGAACCCTTCCGTTGGAACCAATTATAGTCAACTCATTTCCAGGTCATGTTTTCAACTCCAAATTCCTCATTTAATTTGATATTTATTAAAAGAAAAACATCCATAAAACTGTATTGATTATATAGACTTTATTTCCATTTGATTGTTTGATCTCTTTTTGAATGATTAAAAGTAATATTAAACGGTGTTTGCTTCAGGTCATGTTTTCCAAATCCAGCTAGAAAACGATGGTGCTGCTACTTACATAACTCAAGGATGGCCTTATATGAAGGATATTTTTGAGATAACCAAAGATCATCTGATTGTTTTTGAGATTTACAATGAGGTTTCTTTCTCAATTTGTAAATGTTTATTGTATTACTTTGGCTAATCTACATCACAATTAACTCTATACATTATTTTTCATTAGTTTCTAAACTTTTGATTTTTGTACTTTGTTAAACAAGCAGAAAACATATGAGTTGACATTTTTTAAGAAAGGGAAGCTTACTCTTCCTCCCGATTTGTGGGAGGACGTTGACAATTCTGAGGATGATCATGGCGAAAAGGTTAATGAAGGAGATGATATGGATCATAAGGATGATCAATCTGCTGCTATCGAGGATGTAGGTTGTTGTGATAATTTTGGTGTTCTGGTTGTTTTCACCGTTGACAATCATTTTGTAAGTTTCTAAAATTTAACTAAGCGTATATTATAATCATATTTATGCATATGTTAGTTTGTTATTAATTTTGAAAATTATTTGATATTTTTTAGCTTATGCAGGCGGAATTGGCAAGACAAAATGGTATGAACAGGCAGATGGGTTTGATAATTAAAGATGGTGAGGGTTACACTTTGGGAGTTTCTGTTGGTGTAGATAGTTCGAGGTCAAGTAAGCGTTACTACATCAAAGGTATGTCAACCTTTGTTGCTTATAAGGATCTGCAGGCAGGTGATCAGATGCATTTCCTTTTTTTCCAGAATCGAGGTTTGTTAAAGCTCTCTAAAGTAGTTAGGGTTGCTGGTAATTAGTTCTGTTAGTTTTGGCAGTTTTTTGGTGAACATAACATTTTTGGTGGGTAACTTTTTGCACCTTAGTGGTGGTAGTTTTCTGAATATGGTTTACGTTTAGTGGTCACATACATTTCCACGTTTTACTGGTTTAGTCAACTGTGGGTTTTTGGGGTTGATGTGTGTTATAAACAGTACTATTATGCTATGGTTTGTTGACAATACATATGATACTTAATATGATGTTCCTGGCAGTAGTCTAATATTCTAAATTTCAATGCAAATTAGTTGTAACTATGTTATCCATGTTTCAAGTTATAGTAATATAGTATAGTTACAATCACTTTTTATGATGTATTGTTAGTAGTCGTATATATTAATGTTTTTTGGTTGGTTGCTAAACTATTTTTTAAAAAAAAAGTTGTTATAAACATTAAGTTTTTTAACATTACAAAGTTTTAGGTTTTGCCGGATTAAGTTTTTAAAAGTAATTAAAGATTTGACATCCTTGTAATTTATCAATTGTCATTACTATTAATTACTTTGATATTAACAACAATAACTTTTATGAATCATTGTTAACAAAGTCAAAATTTAAGAGTATTATTGGTAAGTAACAATCCACATAAATGTAATGAGTTTCTTTTTTAAATATTTAAAACCAATCAAAGATTAACTAAAACCGGTTTTAAAACATTCAACACATTAAAGCATTTAAAACCATTTTAAATGTAAATTTAATCTGGTGTTTTTTTTAGCGTTTTAAAATCAATGCTTTTCTATGTCATTTAAACTTGAGTAGACTTTTTAAATTTTCTTAAATGTAAAACTTTAGAAAAATTTGTTCAATTTTATATAATTTATTAAAAACCTATCGGTTTGAAAAGTTAAAACCTTATACTTCTAACTAAAAAATGGAAACATGTAAGAATTGAAATTTACATTTTTTATTTAATAAACATTAAACGAAATTTAACTTAATCATGGAAACACTTAAATGTAAAATCATTTTCATTCCAATTATAAATTTACGTTATAATAATTCACTAATCTTTACTAAAATTAAATAAGTCAACATTTCTTATTACATGTTTACGTTACATTATAAATACAGAATTGATTGTTAAATTTTGATTAAGGTTTCGATCAATCAAATCTTCGTCACTTTGTCAGGTATCTGTATCACTACTCTTTCTAATTAGAAATTGCACTGTTAATTCATTTATGTTTAAAAAATTAAAGCGTATGTAATACCTACATTGTCAACAAAGTTGCAGCATTATGGATCGAAACAACATCACTTTTAATAAAGAAATCACTTTGCGTATGAGTAAATACACGATCAAAGTTAAGGTGCTTAGGCTTTTGAAGCGAGCAAATCGAAAGATACCCGGAGAAATTATTTCTCTTCATATGGTTCTGATGGCTGAACAGGTTATGTTTTTAACATATTCGGTTTTTATTTTTTTTAAATTACGTTTTATTATTTCTCTTTAAGTATTCGGTTTTTACGTTTTTTTTTTTACGTTTTGTTTTTCTATTCAACACAAAATGCAGTGTCTGTGAAGGTTAGTAGTTTAGTTAGTCAATCATGTATTTAGATTAGATTTTAATGTAGTTTATTCTAACAATTTCCACATGCCTTTTAATATTGTAGGATTTTGTTGGAGAAAACACTGCTCCAGAATCATCTTCTAGAGTTAGTTTGATTCGTGATGAAGCGGAAGTAAAGCGTAGCCTGGACAAAGTTTATATGAAACGGAAGATGATGAATTGAATCAACAACTAAAGTCCTTAAGTCATGTAAGAAGAAATAAGCTAACAAGTCAGTTGACAAGACACTTTTGATTCCTAAGGTTGAAAAATAGGATCAATGAATCCTTTTTTAAACATTTCTTTATTGTAAGGATTTTTATTTGATGTGTTTTGAGATTTTCTTTTCATTTATGTTTGGTTTGTTTATGACACAATTTTCATATAAATAAAATGTGTGTTGACATTTGATGTTTGTTTTTTAGTTTTGTAAAATTTGTACATGCTTGAATAGTTTTTTGTTATGCCACATAGTTGTTGATACTATATAATTGGAGAGTTTGATTATAATTTATTACTTTAAATTCAAATTTCGAAATTTAGTATTTTCGGAAAATTCAAATTCCATTTTCATGAAAATATTCAAATTCAAATTATTTGCATTCTTTAATTATGGTAAATAATTAAAAATATTTATTATCTGTTTTAATTATACATTTAATACATATGACTCAATGTTGACCACAATTATCTATATAAAAGACACTAAACTCAATCAAAAAAACATAAAAAGCTTACACAACAATCAAACATTCAAGAGAATTCCGGTTTGCTCTTTCGTGCGCGCTTCAGTCTTCTTTTGTACAAGTTGATTGTATGTCATTCTTTTCTTCTATCAGTCCATTTTTTAGTACTTTACATTGTTATTATATCTAATTTTTGTAGATAATCATTGATTATCTATAAAATTTCTAGAAAATCATTGATTATCTATAAAATTTCTAGAAAATCATTGATTATTTCTATGTTATGTTCCTTTATAATTTAGTTCTACTTCATTATTATTTAGGTGAAATGGGACGTAAAAGACTGTCTACCACCTCAAATGATAAACGAACACCGTTATCTAATATCTCTAACGGTAAACATATGTTTTCATCTTTATGAATCGTATACATAATATCATGCAAACAATTTATTTTTCTTCACAGTTATCTCCAATGAACAAAAAATTAAGAATGCGGCCGAGTGTCGTAAACTTAGGAAGTTATATCTAGATGCCAAGAGAGGCAAGATCAATAATCATAATAATGGAATAGAAAATGTACCACCAAGTGTACAATTTAACCGTGAGTCCATTGGACCTTCACACAATTATATTCATCAAAGTTCGTTGGTCAAATCAACTTTCAATTTGTCTACACCAGGTAAAATTTTGTTTCTCCACTCATTATTTTTATATCTTTGTATACCGTTTGAACTTGACATGCCTATTAATAATCAGATTTAATAATACGAAATTATTTTTCTATTTTGTTAAGGTCAAGTGCAACAAACTCCTCTGTCTAACATCTCAACTGGTATCTTTTATAATTTTCATGACATATTTTATGTTACTCGAAATTACTAATTTGGTTATTTTTTTGGGTATAAGAATATTATTATTTAATAAATTTTTTCTATTGTTGAAGTCAAAAGTAACATTTCCCGTGATTGGCGAATTTTTGGAAAATTACAAGTTGATGCTAAGAGACAGAATATTAAGCAATCTGGAAATACTAATCCGTCAACATCCACTAACAATGTATTTTCACTTGATATATCTGCCTTTAGCTCAACCTTCAACACCCCATTTAATGCATCTTTTTCCGGTAATAGCTATCGTTTCCATTCAGTAATTTATAACATTTTATTAACTTCGTAATTTTTTTTATCTAATCGTAACTTATTTTTTTTACTTATTTATAAACAGGTTCAACAGAACGTACTCCTTTGTCTAATATTACAAACGGTATCATATTTCTATGTTGCTTACGTTTGTCTTTGTAATGTTATAACACTCTATAACTAAAAGTTTATTTACTATCTAAACATTACAATTTTATTTGTATTCATAGTGTCAGTACATGATAGTAATAGACCAAATTATGTCGAGGCTAGAAGTTTTAGAAAAGCACAAGTTGATGCTAAAAGATGTAAACTTAATTCTGTTATAGGATTGCGGAACCAATCCATTGTTACATCTGGTACCTCTTTCTTTAAATCCATTACTTATATAAAGTTGTTACTTTTATTAATGTTAAACATTAATTTAAAGTATTATATTTAGGTTCAGGTATTAACTTTGATAGACGCTCAAATGCAACATCTTCTGTTCAGACAACAAGCATGAATACATCAAGTCATAATTCCATGTTACCAGAATCTTCAATTTTAAGTAACGTAGAAAATTGCAGCAATGGATTACGAAGTAATCGACGTTGCATCTCACCTGTTCGCATGGTTAGTTTGTCAGACGAAGAAGATATGAATCCTCAACCCATGTTCAATTATCAATATAAGGGTGTCTCTAAAGGTAAATGTTATTTTTAATAAACCAATTACGATTTTATTATTTTTTAATTTAATGTAATATGAATTCAATTTATTCTATTCACAAGATTATTTGGATCACGGTGATCAAACGGTTGTATGTGAGATGTGTAACGCCAAACTGTGGAAATCTGAAGCTGGCAGATCACTACAAGTTAGTGGTAGAACATGTTACTATCTATGTTGTGGTTATGGAAAGGTGCAACTTCCAGATTTCAAAGAAAGCAGTGTCGATTATCAGAATCTTTTTAAGAACATAGACTTCCGAAGCAAGTATTTCTTAAAGCACATTCGAAGATTCAATTCTATGTTCTGTTTTACTTCACTGGGAGGCAAGGTCGACTCAAATATTAATAAAGGCAAGGCTCCCTTCATATACAGGATAAGTGGTGAAAATTATCATGCCCTGGGTGGTCTTCTTCCTAATGATGGGACAAAACCAAAATTTTCTCAGTTGTATATCTATGACACTGAAAACGAAGTCTCTAACAGGAGTAAAATTTTCAGGTAATATTTTATAGTTTATTAAAATAAATTTTTACTTATAGTTTGTTTTTTTTCATATAAAACAACTGTTCAATTTTTGAAATTTTAATCTATTTATTACAGTAAGGAAAAAGGGGAGTCTAACAAAATTGATGAACAACTTGATCTTGAAATCATTCAGTACCTCAAGTCGATGTTAGACTCTAAAAATCAGCTTGTGAAAAGCTATAGGAGTGTACGCGATCGATTTAATGAAAATTCTGAAGTTAACCTTAAGTTACGTCTTATTGGGAGGCGACCTAAAGATGGTCGACTATACAACTTACCAACTTCAAATGAAATCGCTGCACTTATACTTACAGACAATGATGATGAGATTGACAATCGAGATATTGTTGTGGAATCAAGAAAAGAAGGTCTTCAGCGGATAAGTGAACTTCATCCAAAATATTTAGCTCTTCAGTATCCATTGCTTATTCCATTTGGAGAAGATTGTTATAGGGTTGATATACCGCATCGTGAAGAAAGGAAGTCTAAAAAGAAAGTAGACTCAAAGTGTTCAATGAGAGAGTATTTTGCCTATCATATTCAAGACAGAGTTGGTAAGTTCTCTTTGATTTTGAATGCAAGGCGCCTTCTTCAACAGTTTTTGGTTGACGTTTATACTATGATCGAGAGTGAGAGGTTGTTTTATGTACGTTATCAGCAACAGAAACTTAGGTGTGACTCTTATTCCAGTCTTCAAAATTTGCATCAAAATGGACCTACAGATTTGGCAACAATAGGTACACCTATAATACTACCATCTTCTTTTACTGGTAGTGCACGTTACATGAGGGAAAATTATCATGATGCAATGGCCATTTGTAAAAAGCATGGATACCCTGATTTTTTCATCACAATCACATGTAATCCGAAATGGCCTGAAGTTAGAAGGTTTCTGAAGGATAAGAAGACAAATCCTGAAGACAGACCAGACATTTTAGCCAGATTATTCAAACTGAAGCTAGACTCACTGATGAAAGATTTACGTGATAAAGCAATATTAGGGAAGACTTCGGCAGGTAACATACATTAATAACTTTGAATCATTCTTTATTACCGTAACAAACTAATAAAGTTAGTGAATATATTTTTTGTTTTATCTTGAACCAACTTTTTTATTTACAAAATTTTAATTTTAATTTTAGTACCATTTATTTTTACAGCTGTTTATACTATCGAGTTCCAAAAGCGTGGTCTTCCTCACGCTCATATCTGTCTCTTTCTTAAAGATGAAAGCAAGCTTCCGACGATTCATCATGTTGATCGTTTAGTTTCTGCTGAAATCCCAGATAAGAATTTAGATCCTGAGTTGTTTAGTCTTGTGAGTGACTTTATGATTCATGGACCATGTGGACCTGAATATCCCAACTGCCCGTGCATGATTGATGGTAAGTGCTCCAAGAAATTTCCAAAGAAGTTTTCTCCGACATCAATGATAGATTCAAAAGGATATCCGGTTTATAAAAGAAGAGACTCAGGAGTATTTGTTGAAAAAGGAGGTGCTCAGTTAGATAACAAAAATGCGGTTCCTTATAACCCAACACTTTTGAAGCGTTATCAAGCTCATATTAATGTTGAATGGTGCAACCAAGCTGCTTCAATTAAGTATCTATTCAAATACATTAACAAGGGACCGGACAGGGCTAAAATTGCTTTTGTAGAAGATGATGGAGAAGGTCAAGAAGTACAGCAAAGAGATGAAATCAAAAAACATTATGATTGCAGGTTCCTTTCAGCATGTGAAGCTTCATGGAGGATACTTAAACACGAAGTGCATTACAGATACCCTCCAGTGATTAGGCTTCCTTTTCATCTACCTGGTGAGCAAACTGTTGTATACGGTCCACAAGAGCAACTTCAAAACGTACTCAACAAGCCATCAGTGTCTTCTACAATGTTTCTACAATGGATGAAACTAAACCAGGATGAACCTGTGGCACGTGAACTGAGCTACATCGAAATCCCAAGTAAATTTGTTTGGAAACCTGATGAAAAAAATGGGATTTTCGAAAAACAGGTAAGGCAATTGGTCGTGTTCATATGGTTAATCCATCAATGGGTGAGGCGTATTTCGTGAGAATTCTTCTTAATAAGGTCAAAGGTCCCAAATCTTTTGCTGAGATAAGAACGGTGAATGGAAAAGTTTTACCAACATATCGAGATGCATGTTATGCTCTTGGCTTGTTGGAAGATGACAAGGAATATATAGAAGATATTGAGGAAGCTCATTATACCGGTTCAGGATACTGTCTTCGTAATTTGTTCGTGATGATGTTGTTGTCTAACAGCTTATCTAGGCCTGACCATGTTTGGGAGAACACATGGAAGTACTTGTCAGACGGTATTATGCGTAGACACGAAGACGTTTTCCAAATTGAAGGTAAAAAAATTTATAATTCAACATTTTATTTATTTTACGTTATTATTAATTCTTTAATTAATAATTACAATCTTTATCGTTATCAGGTTTGTCTCTTCCTGATGATCAAATCAAGAACCTTACGTTGCTTGAAATTGAGAAGCAGTTAATTCGGAATAACTCCAGCCTACGTAGGTTTCCTTCCATGCCTTTTCCTAATAGTGATTCGATTGCATCTGCAAATAACCGTTTAATACTTGATGAACTCAATTATCAAGTAAATACGCTGACTGAGGAATTTCATAGCAACGCACCTTCTTTAACAGATGAGCAGCGTTTAATTTTTGATGAAATAATTGATGTGGTTGATTTTAACAAAGGTGGGCTTTTTTTTGTTTATGGGTTTGGAGGCACTGGTAAAACCTTTTTATGGAAAACGTTGTCTGCTGCCATTAGATGTAAAGGCCAAATTGTTTTGAACGTTGCATCTAGCGGTATTGCTTCTTTGTTGTTATCTGGTGGAAGGACCGCTCATTCTAGGTTTCGTATACCTTTGAATGTTAACGAAAAATCCGTGTGTTCTATTAAGGCGAATAGCGATGAGGCAGATTTATTGAAGCAGACTAAGTTAATTATTTGGGATGAAGCTCCAATGATTCACAAACATGCTTTTGAAGCTCTTGATCGCACGATGAAAGACATCTTGAAATCAAAGGATTCGGTTAATTCGGAGCTGCCTTTCGGAGGTAAGGTTATGGTTTTGGGTGGTGATTTTAGACAGATCCTTCCTGTTGTTCCCAATTGTAGTAAAAGAGATATTATAAGTGCCTCAATAACCTCCTCTAAGATTTGGAATACTTGCAAAGTCCGTACGTTAACTAAAAACATGAGGTTAACATTGGGTAACAAGACATCTGAATCAGAAGAAATAAAGGAATTTGCAAACTGGCTTCTACAGTTAGGTGAGGGTAAAGTTGGTGCTTCAGTTGATGAAAATGAGGCAGATGTCGACATTCCAGATGATCTTCTTATAAAGCATTCATCAGATCCTATTTGTAGCTTAATTGACTTCGTCTACTCTTCACTTCTTCAGCTTTACAAAGATAAAGATTACTTTGGTGAACGAGCAATACTTGCACCAACAAACGAAGTGGTACATGAAAAAAATGACAGGTTGCTTGCATTGTTTCCTGGAAATGAAGTCGAGTATTTGAGCTCTGATAGTATATGCCAGATTGAGAATGGTAATAACCGTTCACAGGAAGATTTATATTCTCCTGATGTGCTTAATGGTTTGAAAATTTCTGGAATTCCTAATCATCGATTAGCACTAAAGATCGGTGTTCCCGTTATGTTGTTGAGAAACATTGATCAACAAAATGGCCTGTGCAACGGCACCAGATTACGTATCACCAGACTTGCGAAGCGTGTTATTGAAGCCGAAATCATATCAGGTGGTAACATTGGTACCAAAACTCTTATTCCTAGAATAAATATGATACCATCTGATAACAAGATTCCAGTCAAGTTCCAAAGGCGCCAATTCCCAATAAGCGTATGTTTCGCAATGACCATCAATAAAAGCCAAGGACAGTCTCTATCCAAGGTTGGGTTGTATTTAAGAGACCCTGTATTCTCATATGGCCAGCTTTATGTCGCATTGTCAAGAGTTAAAAGCAGGGCAGGAGTGAAGTTACTTATACTTGATGCTGATGGCCAAGTGAAGACTAAAACAAAAAATGTGATGTATAAAGAAATATTTAATGATATTTGAATAGAATGTGTATTGGTTTCTTTTAAATCTTAATAAAATATTTCTGCTACATTTTTTTATATGTTTTGCCACTCGAAATAATTGTACGTTGGTGAACCGCGTGTAACGCGGGCAAAGATCTAGTACGTTATATATACTATAGTTATAATTAATTCAGCTGCTTCACCCGTTTTTCTGGTATAACTTTTAAACTGTAACGTTTTACAAACTTTCTAATATACTTTGAAGGCGAGCTAATTTTTATCTACACATCAACCTAACTTTCATTAAAAATAGAGTAGTGTCAAATAGAATTTATTTTGTTAATATAACTAAACGGTCTCATATAATAGTAACCGCTCGACTAGATTCTTATATCTCAACTAGTCGTGCTATTCATTATTCAACTATATAAATTTCATAACCATTTCTATTTTACTTGATCGTAAAACGGGGTGTTACATTAATAATATGTCGTTGTTCAAAGCAAAGAAATACGTTCACATATCAGCTTTATAGTTGTGTATCAAGTGATAGTTCTTCGTTACGAGCAATGATAATTCATGAAAACAAACTAATATGGTATCTACAAATACTACAATTTCGTGTATAGAGTTTATTATATTATATGGGTTTTTGCTTTAATTTATTTTTCTATCTATTATTTCTCAAATTCTTTACTTTTGTTTTCATGTATCTTCAAATTTCCATATCATATTCTGTGTGTTTTTTTTTTTTTTTTTTTTTTTTGGGGGGGGGGGGGGGTAAAAGGACATAGTTCGACAAATGTTATTATTAGCATGTGGTTAAAGTAGAAAGAAATGGCTAATGAACGTCATAACAATATAATACATCTTTTGTATATCTACCATCTCGTATGGATTATAATACTCGTTTGTGTTCTTTTAGCATACCACTTGCTAAGCTAACATACATATTGGGATCACGAATTACTTTATTTGATAGGAACGAGGGGCATTACTTTTGAGAATACGTGACACCAACAACTATGAAGAAAGCACATTAGAGAAAAAAACATAGGAGGGCACACTCGAGAAAGTGAAATAGGAGACACATGTCACATGTTCACTCAATGAAGGACATTCATGTTATCTTATGCCATCCTAGAAATGTAGTTCACAAAATATTTGGTGGATGAGAAAGGGAGGGGTGCATAAAGTATAATGCTTTTATTATTGGTAACCTTCATGAGAATGCTACATTTTGTCATATTGTACATCGAGGCTATCTTGGGCACACAAGGGAATTATGTGTGCCATTGTATGGAGTCAATTTGTGATTTGTGGATGGTTGTAATTATATTTATTTAATGGTTTTTAAATTTGTAATCCAGATCATAATGTAATTTGTAAAATTTAGTTTCATAACGAACCGAGTTTTTTATACCTTACGAGTGAAATTCTTCATCTAAAGATTATAGTATCAAATACTTTCTAGCGAGTTATAATAATTAATATGATCGAGTTTATATGTAAGAATATCTTGTACTACCTTTCTACACAAAATCCACTTTTCATATCATTGAGTTAATCAATTGCGTTGAGTTAGATGTTATTAGAACTGACTCTGAGCTAGGCGGCGGGACAAACCAATTTAAAATAACGGAAATAAATAATTTCAACTATTGACTATTGGCCAATAACAGTCCTAACTGCGAAAATTAGCAATAGTGATACCAACTTTCGACATATTGGAATATAATCGACCCAAACTAACGGAGGTCTAACTCCGTTAGTGTGGTGCTGACGTGGCATGCCACGTAGGATCATTTTGCCACCTAGGATGTCACGTCGGATCATTTGGCCACCTAGGATGCCACGTCAGCATCACACTAACAGAGTTAGACCTCCGTTAGTTTTGGTCCATTATATTCCAATATGTCGAAAGTTGGGACCACTATTGGTAATTTTCGTAGTTAGGACTGTTATTGGCCAATAGTCAATAATTGGGATTATTTATTTCCATTATTCCAACCAATTTTGGATGAAAGTTAAACGGAAATGTAGAAGAAATAGTAATAATAACACTAATAAAAATACCTAAAACTAAAATATTGTAAAAATAAAAAATGCTTTAGTTTTCCCAACGCCAATCGGTTCTAGGAGGTTTGGTTTATTTTTGGCCATCTTGGTTGCTAGAACTTGTCGATTTGGTCAAATAACTTAAAGAACCCAAACTTGTTTTCAATCCGAACTGGTTTGAGGGAAAAAATGGGGTTATCTCTAGGCTAATTTAATGTAATTGACACTTTTTGAATATTTCTTTTCTCTATTTTGTTGTCAAAAGTTAAAATATAAGTTTCTTAAAAAACACTTCAATATTCATTTAGCCTCAACAATTTCATTTATTCGGAAACACGAATAGAAAACTTGAACCAATATGAATATCCAGTAATAATTGCAACGAACTAATCTCCTCCCGTACCTTCAAATTATATTCTGTGCAATTGTATTTTTTATATAATGTTCCTAATTATAAGTAATACAATGCTTTTTAAGCCTGTAGGTACAAAATGAAGTATAATCTATAGTTGGATTTAGTCAACAAATTATAGTTTTTAAATATTTGATAAACAGTTAAATAACTTAATATTATTACATATCATATTAAATTTGTTATTTTAATTTAAAGAAATATAATGCATTTGATAAAATGTTAAATAATTACTCTTATTACATATAATTAATAATGTTATTTTAATGTAAAGAATATAATATTTTTAATTTTATGTAATGGACACTTTTCGAACCTTTTTTTCTCTATTTTATTGTTAAAGAAGTTGAAATATAAGTTTCTTAAAAAATACTTCAATATCATTAATGTAATGGACATTTCTTTTGTTGTCAAAGAAGTTGAAATACAAGTTTCCTAAAGAAACACGTCAATATCCATTTAGTCTCAACAATTTCATTTATTCGGAAGCATGAATAGAAAACTTGAACCAATATGAATATCCAAAATAATTGCAACAGGTTCATCTATTCACGTACCTTCAAATTGTGACAACCTGCACCCTTCACTTTTCATAAATGTGCATAATTGGTTTCTCAACTATTTCTAAATTTTCATTTTTAACCCTCGTATTTTAATAGGACCAAAATTTACAATTTAATAAAACTTATAATTTTTATAAGTAAAAGTATGCACGTTTTATACTCACATCTACACCCGAGCACGTATGTTTCAGACCTTGATACTCAAAGCCCTTAATTTTCGGTCCTAAAACAACTTAGAAACAGAAGGAAACAAGTCTATAACTTAAAATTGATTAAATTAGAAAAATTATTTTTTTTTAGCCATCGCAGTCCGCTAAGACAGTCAAACAGTCAAAGTCCCAGTCAAAAGTCCTAGTCAAAGTCTCAGTCAAAATCCTAGTTAAAGTCCTAGTCAAATAGTCAATTCATCTTAAAACCTTACTTTATTGTGTTGACCAATTTTAAAGCCTAATTGAATCCAAAACTAGTATAAAAACCCACCTATGACCCATTACACTTTGCACTTCTAAATCGATTGTTTCAATTCGATTAAACTCTCCCTCATACCTTTCTTCTAGAGTATATTACTTCTACATTTGAAGCTTTGATTATAAGCTCTTGTAATTGGCGAATTGAAAGCTTGATATTTTTCCTATTCGGTTTCTTTTCTTCTAAATTGGACTAGTTTCGTTGTTGAATCTTTGGATTGCTCGCATTTTCACGCTCGCTTAGTCATCTAGTCATTTGGCGAAAGTGAGTATTTCCTATCCCCTTTTTGCTTTTATTCATTTTGGGGTGTTACATATACACTTATACAAATTACAAATACAAGTTCACATTTTTACAATACAATTCTAATACTATGTGCATTTGTTTACAAACGTGCTTTATGCTTAGACATTACATGTAGAATACATTTGTACATAGTGAAATCATTAACATTGTACAAGCCGACCTTAACATTGGATAGCGCTATTGGATTGACAACCCGCCTAGGTTGATTCTCCCCCTTTTTCATCGGAGAATCCATGGTCATTGTTAAGTTATTATCAAATTATTTGGATAAGTACACCGCCGTTCATTTAGTACATTTATATAGTCACAGGATTGATTTCGCTCATTTGTATGATACATAGTTTACATAAATGCACTATAGCTTGCACTTGAATTGTATAACATTTTTCCAACTTACTATATATATTAAAACTAGGAATACTCACCAACATTTCATATGTTGACAAAACTTATTTTGTACATGTTTCAGGTGCAGTTTGATCTTAGTTCCATAGCATTGGATTTTAGTGCTTGCTTTTAATAATTTATTTCAAATTTCATGTTTTGTTTAGACTTTAGTATTTTTCCCATTTCATCCATGTAAGACAATTTAAATTATTCAATAATATATTACATTTTAGTACCATGTGCTTTTGAACAATCGTCACTACGTGACACCTCGATGATTCCGCCATCGGTTGGGGTGTTACAATATTATATACAATGGTATTATTTTATATAATGTTCCTAATATACGTTAGAAATAGATAACATTAAATCTGTTTATTTGCTCATTAGTTATATAATAACATAACATTGTTATAATTATATATGTATCTTTACTTAGTTTTTTTTTTTTTTTAATAAGTACAAAAATTATTGTTGAGAAAATGCATTTAATTCATTTCGGGTAAAGAACACATGGTTTATCGTTTAAAGAAGGCATTGTATGGGTTACAACAAGCTCCAAGAGTTTGGAATAAGAAGTTGGATGCGACGTTGAAGTCGTACGGTTTTATTAAGTGTGCATGTGAACCGGCGCTTTATAAAAGAGTTGCTAAAGGCGAGCTAACCATAGTTAGTATTTATGTTGACGACTTGATCGTGACGGGTTCAAGTCTTGTGGAAATTAACCAATTCAAGGAGCAAATGAAGAGCAAGTTTAGTATGCAAGATCTTGGTTTACTTATTATTTGGGTCTCGAAGTATCACAAGAGCATGATCGGATCACTTTGAAACAAGCTTCGTATGCAAAGAAGATTCTAAAACTTGGTGGAATGTCAGATTATAATTCTACTCGTTATCCTATGGAGCATCTGTTATATCTAGGTCGAGATGAAGGTGGCGAAGAAATTAATGTGACCGATTATCGAGAATTAATCGGTAACTTACGGTATTTAACATACACAAGACCCGACATTAGCTTCGCGGTTAGTTTAGATAGCCGATTCATGCAAGGGCCGAAATTATCACACTTAAAATGCGGTAAAACATATTTTGCATTATATACGAGGAACCGTTGATTACGGTCTGAGTTATGAAAGAGTGGTAAGATGGAACTAAGAGGCTATATATTGTGATAGTTCTTACGCAACGTACCACCCTCTCATTTATTTTTACTAAACATACCCTCTCCTTTAAGTTTCACATTAATACAATTCAAACTTTTTTATTTTTATATTGCCAATTTTTAATATTTTGTTATCAACTTTACAGAAATTTTTTTTTTTATGTTTTATTGATATTTTTTTAAAAAAATATTTTATTATTTTAAAACTGTTTCTTTTAAATTTCCTAACTACGTTTTTTTGCCTTATTTTGATATTTTTGAATGAAATGCGTAGATTTCTTGTTCGGTAAGTTCCGACTCGCATAGGTGTAAATTTTAGTATTCAAGAAGACGTGGCTCATGCTAGTTAGAAACCAATTCTTGACATATGATCAAATACGTTCAAACTGTTTACAAAGATTAATATAGTTGATAATGAATCATAATTTGTTTGAAACGAAACGAAAGATATTCTTTGGCATATTCTTTTCCAGCTGAATAACGTGTGGTCTTACAACCCCGCCTTGTGGTCATTGATCACTCGATTGGCAAGTTTTCTACTTCATTCCTCACAGAATCAAACAGCACCGTTGATAGATAACGCTCCCCGAAGCTTGGAAAAAGAACCTGGTACATTGTTTGAAAACAGTACGTGTTACAAACCAATAGAAGGATATGTTAATCAGAATATTGAACATGAAAAGTGAATCCAATTAGCTACAATGATATCTTGTTTTGATGAGTCTTAAAAACTGTAAGTTGAGTGAGACTAAGATCATCTTACAACAATGAGCTTTCCTTCATATTCTGGTCGTTTTGCAATTTTAATGACGGCAGCAGCAGCCGCCCCTGATGATATCCCCACCTACATACGTCACATGTAGCCAACAGATCAAAACATCTGGTGAAAATGGATATGTAAGTTTCTTTATGAAAGATGATCATACCAACAAACCTTCTTTCAATGCAAGAAGCTTGGCAGTTTCAATGGCTTCTTCACTAGTTATCTGAAGAGGTTTAAACAAAGACATTAACCATTATAATAAATCGTCGTGCGGGCATAACTATAATCAGTGGCGGATCTAGAAATGAATTTCAGTAGTAATGTTTTTCATTTTTTTTTCATTTTAGTAGCAACGTTTTCCAAATTTTGTTAAAAAAAATAATAATAAAAAACCAAATTTTCCACTACGCGCGAAGTTGAGCAACAACGGACGCAACACCTAGTTATACACTAGGTCCGCCCCGGACTATAATCCACTATTTATCGTTTATACAAAAAAAATGCAGCTTGAATGCTTGATGCTTGATGCTCACCATTATAACTTCATCAAGAATGCTGACATCCAAAACATCAGGAATAATACCATTACCAATTCCTTGAATCATATGAGGTCCTTTATCGTCCAATACAAATTAAGCATACAATCATTGGTTAAATACTTAAATATAGGAAATTAACACATATTCAATAAGTATTTTACCAGGATTTCCTCCATTTAGAACAGCACTTTCACTCGGCTCAACACCGTAGATCTAAACTCAAATTATGTGAAACGATAACCAAACTTAATTAGCTCAACAAAAACCCTTTTAGAAAACTTTTGTATTTTGAAATCAAGAACAAAGTCACCTTAATGTCTGCATTTTTCGCCTTAAGAAACTTTCCCACACCTGTCACAGTGCCGCCTGTCCCTATCCCAGAAACGAAAGCATCAACTTTTCCTTCAGACGCCTTCCATATCTCTGGTCCAGTAGTTTCATAATGAATCTACATGGTTACAATTATAGACATTAACACTTCATAATTCCCATAATCTTTTTATTTTAATAACATAACAAAAAAATACCTTTGGGTTTGCGGGATTTTCCAACTGGTTAAGGAAATAACTATTTGGCGTTTTTTCTAGTATTTCGTCGATTTTTTGAAAAATTCCTTCAATGCCCTTGGAAACGTCTATTATACGCAATTCTGCCCCGAAAGATCGCATAACAATCCTTCTTTCCATGCTAGATGTTGATGGCATAACTATTATAAGTCTGTAACCTTTCATTGCTGCAATGAAGGCCAATCCAATTCCAGTATTGCCACTTGTGCCCTCAACAAGCACCGTCTTCATTAAACGTTTTAGTTAATGATAATGCACAGAAATTATGTTGTATATATTAAAAGCAAATTATCTAACCTTCCCAGGAGTAATAAGACCCTTATCTTCTGCATCTTTAATCATGCTTAATGCAAGCCTATTTGTTCAAATTCAGAACAATAAATAAAAATAGAAAGAAAGAACATACAAATAGTTGGAATGAATTAACACAAAGCAAGAAAATTCACCTATCTTTTACACTGGAGCAGGGTTCCATAGCTTCCAACTTCACTGCAATACGTGCACCACAACCATCTACAATATTTTTAAGATAAACCATAGGTGTATTTCCTATCAACTGCACATCATGAGGGATAAAACGAAATAATATTTAATAAATTTAAATTAACAGGAAATTAATGTGTTCAAGATTCTTGACAAATGGATTTACTTCGGTAACGTCTTCTGCTATTCCAACGTTGGATCCCATGTTTCTTTAAGGTTACTAAATGATGATTAAAGGGAAGATCTTAGCTCCTGTATCAAACTTCAAATATAGTAAATATGATCTTCCTTCCCATCTTCTTTTCTTCTTTATATTACATTTAACATATAAAAATTTCATTTTGTTTTGTGTGAAGCGAAGCAAAATGGAATTTGAATTTATGGACCCACAAAGTGAAAACAAATTCTTGTATATGCAAAATTGACCGGCAATAATACTGTTACAGTCGTAATTTAACTAATAATTAATCTCATCAATGCTACATGTGTTCTATAGAAGTAGTAATGTTTTTTTTGTACTTTAAAAGTAAAAAAAAAACTAGTGTTTTCATACTTTAAATCAATGCTAAGACATGTAGTGTGGGGCTTTATATATAAAGCCCGCCTTTCTGATTGGTTTACGTGACAGCTGAGTCAGCATGGAGAGATAAAGTGAAAAAAGGGTGTAATGGTGAGGCTTTATTTATATAGCCCCTATTAATATTTTATTATATTTTTTAAATTAAATAAAATAATAAAATTATAATAAAGAGAGAGAGAGAGAGAGAGAGAGAGTATGAGGTGGAATGATATGATTGGAGGGGGAGTTTTGTATCCGACGCTATTTGTATCGCGCCAAAACCAATTTTCCAAAAATAAAACCCCCCGTTTTGATGTTTGGGGCTTTATTTTCTAAAATAGCGCCCCTTTATATTACCACTACGAGGGTCTAACATCTCTTTAGTATGTTGCATCTTTTACTTATTTCTGACATTCACTTTCCTTGTAATAATATATATCATTAAAACTAGCAATTTTGAATCTAAATAACTATCTGTTTGACCACAATAATCAATAGTCAAAGTGTGTTATTTTTTTTAATTGAATTTTAATAACTTAAACTATTCGAAATTGCTGTTGGCACCCCAAACAAAAATTTTGGCCATATATACAGGGGCGGATGTATTATATAACGAGGGGTGCCATCCGCTACCCCTCAACTTTTCCTGCGTAGGGTAAATTTTTTACGTATTTTATGTTTTTTGTATTATGTTACCCCTGAAAATTATCTAACGTTACCTCTCAATTTTTTTTAAAACCCAACACACTCTCAAAGTTTTTAATATAAGCCTAACATAAAAATAGATAGAAACTTATAAGCTATAACCCAGTCCATTTGTAATTTATTAATTACATTACATAAACCCATTGACAATGGTTAAAGTATTGAATAGGAGTGCAAACGAGCCGAACAACTCGCAAGCTAGTCGAGATCAACATAATAAAAAGTTGGAAATGAGTCGAGCCTTATTGAGCCCGAGCCAAGCTTGAGCCTACAACAAAGCTCGTTTATTTTTCGAGCCCGAGCACAAGCCTGGCATGTGAAGCTCGCCAGGCTCATAATATTAGTTATCACTCTAATCGGATAGACGACATAAGAAGATTATATCTTGTTAAAAAGCTTTTTCAACCACGAGCTCATCAATTTAAATGGACACATTATCCTAATGGCCGGTGAAGTGTTGATGTAAAATGTTTTGATAAATAAGTGGTTACAATATAGCGCTTAACAAGAAAAAATATATTCCTTATGAAAGTATGGTAAAAAAAAATTGAACATTATTTATTATCGTGTTTTTATTTTTGTTTCATTCACATTATGTGAAAATACTTAGTAAAGTAAAAAAAATTTAAAACGTTACCCCTGAAGTTGTAGTCTAGATCCGCCACTGCATATATAACCTGTATTATTAACCTATTGGATTCTGGCATCCAATTTGGGTTAAGTCACTAACCCAGTTAGTGTTTTGACTGACGTGGCACCCCTAATCTGACGTGGCATGCTGATGTGGCACCCTCAAACTAACTGGGTTAGTGAATTAACCCAAATTGGGTTCCAGAATTTCATAGGTTAATAGTACAGGTTATATATGGCCATTTTTTTAGTTTGAGGTGTAAACGACCAATTTTGAATAGTTTAGGTTATTAAAATTCAATTCCCTCTTTTTTCTTTTCATTTTCCTCAAAACATGAAACAATCTTATGCTTGTATGACACTACGATCAGCTGCAAAAATTAATATGATATTCAAAACTAGAGCTACTAAAAAAAGCATAAAGTCAAAATAAAGAAACATGAACTGATGCAACCCAATTAGGCCAACTATGTTAATAATTACAAAACATAGATTAAACTAAAGAAAAATAAAACTTGAGCAATAATATCACCCAAATTTCAATACAAACACTTCTTTGAAAACCAAAAAGCCATGAATGGTGTGAGTGTGACCAAACAAGGTGTTTCCATCATAAATCTAATTACCATGTGTGCAAACAAAGATGCGGAAGGTAGGAGATGAAAGCACGTGTGAAAAAAAATACAAAAACAATGACGTGTGACAATGCTCAAGTGTTACGCAGGCAACCGACCACCTCTACAAATCACAGCATGCCAGGCAGAACTTCTTTTGTTCATAAACATTGTATTATTAATAGATAGGATAATTATGACCGTAGGATTATTTTGGGTTTTTTTTTCTTCATAAATTTTGTGTTTTAAATTATGAAAATTACTAGAGATGCAACCAGGGCCTTTACTTGAACTCACAAATTATAAATAAAGAGATAAAATATTGTCTAATCCTGATATATGGTTATATATCAATGTTGCTTATATATCATGTTCACTCAATGGATATTCGTGTTATCCTATGCCATCCTAGAAACATAGTTCACAAAATATTTGGTGGATGAGAAAGGGTGGGCGGCATAAAGTATAATGCTTTTATTATTGGTAACATACACTAACATTCGTGATAATGCTACATTTTGACATATTGTACATATCGAGGCTATGTTCGTGATAATGATACATTTTGACATATTGTACATATCGAGGCTATCTTGGGCACACAAGGGAATGCTACATTATGTGTGCCATTGTATGGAGTCAATTTGTGATTTGTGGATGGTTGTAATTATATTGATGTAATGGTTTTTAAATTTGTTTCCAGATCATAATGCAATTTGTGAATTCAGTTTCATGACGAACCGATTTTTTATACCTTACAAGTGGTATTCTTCATCTAAAGATTATAGTAGCAAATACTTTCTAGGGAGTTATAATAATTAACTAGATAGATCCTGCACGCGCTTCGCTGCGTGTTTCTGGGCATTGACTGTCACCGTATTGTTTAGGTACAACATAGCATCGCAAAACCCAATTTTGACCACTTTCTTTGATCTTTCGTTATAGCCCTGGCCTACCTATACTCATTTAAAAAAATAATTGTGTTTTTTTTTTGTCACTAACCTTGTACTTGAAAACCTTTCGGTCATCGCATCCCCGTGTTTCCGCCTTGGCGGGGTGTGACAGATTGGTATCAGAGCACGAGGTTATAGCGAACTAAGATTCTTTTGAGTCAACTATAACTTAAAGCATTTTTCGAAACGTTTTCACAAAGTGCCACGAAGTCTCGCCTTGCACCCTTCAAAACTCAAGCCGCTCCACGAAGACATACGGGTACAATGGTTTATTTATTTATACATGTGATTATTTACATATATGTGCATGTTGTGGCAGGAAACATGGTTATCACCATAGATCTCATTTCTCCCTCTGACTCCAAGCCAAACTATCTGGTAGACGATCCACAAGAAGACGAGCTGCCACTCACACAGCCTGCACCAGTCCCCGAGTCTCCACACCATGGAGGTGGATGGATTTCCGACACCGAGATGGATATTGACCCTCCGCCGGTCAATAGACGTACTTCGGATGATGACACCGACGACGACACTCCACCTCTAGCTGCCCCCGATACTCATCCCCCGGCTGCCCCTTCTACTACACCCCCACCGGCCATTCTAAACCCCTTTTTCCGTTTGGACACTTCGGGACGTACCGTCACCAAGTGTACGCCTCGAAAGAGGGCTCGACCCGCACTTGTCATAGCCATACCTGCTAGGGCCCCGATCGTCCCTACCGACCCTGTCCCTATTTCTGAACCTGTCCAGCCAGTTATTCCTGAGCCTGTACCCTTAGCCTTTGAGGTAGGTGAGCCTTCGAAGAGGCTCAAGAGATACTCACAGGCCCGCAAGCGGCCTTACCTACCTAGCCTCACTAGTGACCTTGCGCACCGAGACGAGGAGGACAACCCCGAGACCATGAGCTTGGGAGGCTCATCGGGGAGACCCTTTCGCTCTGAGCGCAGTGTTATCATATCCCATGACGTACAACTGGTGGCTTTGGAGGGCCGAGTTCGGGAGCTTGAGGGTCGATTGGCAGAGGTTGAGCAGGGGAGGCTAGCTGCCGTAGTAGAGCGATCGGAGATGGGGAGACGTGTCAAGATATTAGAGCGTAGGATGGCGGAGACGGACCGACGCATGAGTGAGGCTATCATCTCTCTTGCTGCTGCTTTCCCACTCCCTTCTTAGATTATGTTTTCATGATGATTATGCATGTGTTGGCTTATGATGTTTTGTGACTATGGATATTATGTCTTAAAACTAATTGCGGTTTAACCGCATGTTTTGTATCAAAACTTAACTACTTTTGGGAACCATGTAACGATGTTATGATATGATGCTAGTGTATGGTTTAATTTATATGATTGGGTTGGTTATGGTATGTTTATGTGTTTATATGCATTACTCATGTTTGTTGTGTTCTTTCTTATAGTTATGAAAACTCGACATTCCACACGGACGACCGAAGGCGAACCACTACCGTCCACTCCCGCCGAGTTGGCTAGAGTAATTGCCGAGGCAATTGCTCAACACGATGCAGCTCGGGCCGACTCAAACGGAGGTTCTGGAGGTACCGGTCGCCGGCGAAGTGAAACAGATCACGAGGCTGAGAACTCTAATAACGGTTGTTCATACAAAACCTTCATGGCATGCAAACCATGGAACTTTCGTCGTACTGAAGGCGCTGTAGGAATTGTCCGGTGGATAGAGAAAACCGAATCAGTCCTCGACATCAGCGGTTGCTCCGAGGATCAAAAGGTAAAGTACTCCACTTGTACCTTTCAGGATGAAGCCCTCACATGGTGGAATCTACAAGTACAAACCCTGGGCAGAGAAGCGGCTTACAGTCTTGCTTGGGCCGATCTCAAAACATTGTTCATGGACAAGTACTGCCCTCGAAGGGAACTGCAGAAGCTGGAAGCCGAATTATGGAACCTTGCTATGGTGGATGCCAATGTGACTGCATGTACCACTCGTTTTCACAAGCTCTCTCGACTGGTCCCACACATGGTCACACCTGAGTACAAGAGAGTTGAGCGGTATATCTTGGGTCTGTCACCAAAGATCCGCAGTATGGTCACTGCATCGGCAGCCTCCACTATCCAGGCTGCGGTTACCTTAGCTCAAAGTTTGACCGACGACGCGGTTCGTATGGGTTCATTGAACCAGAAGGTTATGGTTACCAGTGAGAGTTCCGGGAAAAAGCGCAAACGTTCCGACAACCGGAAAAGCATGCACTCCTCTCACCGACCACAAGATGTCGTGAAAGTTTTTGCTGCCACTGCTGCTGAGGAGTCCAAACGCAAATACAGCAGGCCCCATCCTCACTGCAGCAAATGCAACTACTATCACATAGGTACCTGTGACAGCATCTTGTGCAAGAACTGTAACCGTCGTGGTCATTCCAACGCTAACTGCAAGGCCAAAGCCACAAACACTCATCCTACCAGAAACGAGTGTTATGAATGTGGTGCGACTGGACATTTCCGGAAGGACTGTCCCAAGGCCAAGGATCAAGCCCGTGGTAGAGTGTTCGTGTTAGGAGACAATGAAGCACGAGATGTGATGGACGGGGTCAATCATGGTGTTTAAGATGCTTAATTGTGTGCTTTTAATGTTGGTTACGTGATTATATGCCTTGAATAAGATAACTACGCTACATTGTATGATTGCAGGTGAAGCGGCTAAAAGGGATGGATTTAAGATGGAATTGTGTAACGCGTGTGAGCCGAAGGAAAATGATCAAGTCCCGTACACTTGAAAGCGAGCATGAGAAGTGATAGGTGTTCATGGACGTTTGAGCGTTGAAGAGGAACTTTGGATAAGCCAAGAACACTCGAGTCAGAGGCTAATACTACTATTACTACTACTACTACTACTACTAATAATAATAATAATAATAATAATAATAATAATAATAATAATAATAATAATAATAATAATATCTAACAAGAAGTGGAAAATTAAGAATATATCTCATTCTCGTTTATGAATAAAAGTGAAAAGAAGAAAAGTCAACCTGCATTAAATGCACATCTAAAAAATCACAAAATGTGACCAAGGGTCACAGCTCACGGCCCAAATCGAGAAGGCAAGACATATATTATTTTTAGGGTGGAAATTAGGGAAGGCACAGATGATTATTCTTGGTTGACGGCACAACAGGAAAAAAAACAGGAGGAAGGAAATACGAAGGCAGAGGATTGCGCAAGAGGGCATAAGGAAAAAGAAGATGGAGGCTTATACCCTAGCCATGAGCGGCTAATCAACCGTGATCCTCTCCGGGTGAATGGTTAGTTACTAGAACAAGGTTTTATGCTTGTCAAACAATTGAATTGAAACTTTGAATGTTTAAACTTTCGGTTTTGATTGTGGTTTATTTTAATATTGATGTTGAACGTTATTTGAATAATATGCTTGTTTTAGATTTCATCAACCAACACGGTTTCTTATCGAGGGTCATTGAATATTTACAAGTTGTGTCTTTCAATACTGCGAGTCATTAAGATATTGTTAGGTGATAATCAACCGAGTCAACAGTCGCGGTCTAGTTATCGGCTGTCAGCAAAGTCATTAATCAACCTTCTTTATCAATCATATTAATCCACATATCATGTCTATGTGATATCAATTGGCAAACTAAATAAGCCTCGTCTAAAGTGATTAACCGGGATCCTGGAGAGGTCACCATTTTTTATATTGTTTACAAATCATTTTTCTTTTAAGTCGTTTTTATTATTTGCAAATCAATCAACCAATCAATTTTACATTTCCGTCTAGTTTAATTTAATTGTTAGAAATAACACTTTCCACAATACTCCTCGTGGTTCGACACCCGACTTACCCTAACTAGTAAGGTAGTTGGTCTTTTCTTAAAATCTTATTTTTGACTGGTCCTTCGACACCGATCAATGATCCTAATGTAGTTACGGGTACGTTTCTCCTTAACAATCATTTTGCATCGGTACTTTTTAACTCTGGCGTAGATTTTAGCTTTGTGTCCACCAACTTTAAGAAATCCCTTGGATTAAAGCCTAGTAAGTTGGAAACACGATTTACCATAAAATTAGCCAACGGTAAGTTAATCTCGTCCGAGGACGTTGTTAAGGATTGTATTCTGGTTCTCGACGACCACGAATTCCGTATCGACTTACTGCCTATTCAACTGGGTAGTTTCAATATCGTCATTGGCATAGATTGGTTATCCAAACATCGTGCAGAGATCGTCTGTCACGAGAAATTGGTACGGATTCCCTTGTCAAATGGTGAAACCCTAATCATTCGAGGAAGCCAGGGTTTACCCACTCTTCGCATCATCTCCTACATTAAAGCGCAAAAATTCTTAAGGAAAGGTTGTGTCGCATTCTTGGCACATGTCGTTGAACAAAAAGCTAAAGATCGGAAGCTAGCGGACATCCCAGTGGTGCGAGATTTTCCCGAAGTCTTTCCAGAAGACTTGCCAGGACTTCCACCACCATGACAAGTCGAGTTTCGCATCGATCTTGTCCTAGGAGCTGCCGTAGTAGCTCGCACTCCGTATCGACTAGCACCATCCGAGATGCAGGAATTGTCTAATCAACTTCAGGAGTTGCTGGACAAAGGTTTCATTCGTCCGAGTTTCTCTCCGTGGGGAGCACCTATTCTGTTCATGAAGAAGAAAGACGGGAGTTTCCGTATGTGCATCGACTACCGGGAGCTGAACAAACTGATGATCAAGAACAAGTATCCGTTGCCAAGAATTGATGATTTGTTCGACTAGTTGCAAGGCTCCAGTTACTACTCGAAGATCGATCTACAGTTAGGGTATCATCAGTTACGAATCCAAGAAGATGATATCCCAAAAACTGCATTCCGAACTCGTTATGGGCATTACGAATTCCTAGTTTTTCCATTCGGCTTAACGAATGCTCCAGCAATTTTCATGGACCTCATGAATCGTGTCACCAAGCCCTACTTGGACAAATTCGTCATTGTCTTTATCGACGACATCTTGATCTACTCATGAACTCGAGAAGAGCACGAACAACATCTGCGGTTGATTTTGGAGTTGCTCAAGAGTGAGAAGCTGTATGCCAAATTCTCGAAATGCGAGTTCTGGATTCGAGAAGTCCATTTCCTCGGTCACGTTGTGAACTAGAAGGGTATACAAGTTGATCCTGCAAAGATTGAAGCAATCAAGGATTGGGCCGTGCCCAAGGCACCAACTGAAGTGCGACAATTTTTGGGATTAGCCGGTTATTATCGTCGATTCATCCAGAACTTCTCCTAGATTGCCCAACCATTGAATGTGTTAGCGCAAAAAGACAAGAATTTCGATTGGGGAGTCAAACAGGAGAATGCGTTCCAGGTATTGAAGGACTGTTTGTGCAGTGCTCCAATTCTTTCCCTTCCCGAAGGTACTGATGATTTCGTAGTTTATTGCAATGCTTCACGTCAAGGTCTTGGATACGTACTCATGCAAAGGAATAAGGTCATTGCATATGCATCCCGACAACTCAAAATTCATGAGAAGAATTACACCACTCATGACCTAGAGTTGGGTGCAGTGATATTTGCCCTTAAGATTTGGAGGCACTACCTTTACGGTACCAAGTGCACCATCTTCACAAACCATAAGAGCTTACAACACATCTTCAACCAGAAGGAACTGAACATGCGGAAACGCAGATGGGTTGAACTGTTGAACGATTACGATTGTGAGATTAAATACCATCTGGGCAAAGCCAATGTTGTGGCTGATGCATTAAGCCGGAAGGAACGAGTTAAGACCCTGCGTGTGCGTGCGCTAGGTTTCACCATCCATACAAATCTCATGACCCGTATCGGCGACGCTCAACAAGAAGCTCTGAAAAGTGAAAACCTGGAGAATGAGTCGTTATTTAAGATGGTTAGTCTGTTGGAACCAAGATCTGACGACACAGTTTATTTCGCCAATCAGATTTGGGTGCCACGTTTTGGTGACTTACGTGATCTAATCTTGGAGGAAGCTCACAAGTCTAGATAATCAAGTACATCCTGGTGCTGACAAGATGTACAAGGACATGAAGGAACTTTACTGATAGCCCAACCTGAAAGGTGAAATCGCCACGTACGTCAGCCGATGCATTACTTGTTCGAAGGTCAAAGCTGAGTATAAGAAACCATCTGGTCTAGTTCAGCAGCCAGACATTCCAGTTTGGAAGTGGGAGCAGATTTCCATGGACTTTATCACCAAGCTACCAAAGACGTCCAGTGGTTACGACACGATTTGGGTGATTGTTGACAGGTTGACTAAATCCGCGCATTTCTTACCGATTAAGGAAACCGACAAGTTGGAGAAACTTGCCAAATTATACATCAAGGAAATTGTAACTAGGCATGGCGTGTCTGTTTCAATCATTTCCGACTGAGACAGTCGATTTACTTCCCGATTCTGGCAAACACTGATGGACGCACTAGGCTCTCGCTTAGACATGAGCACAACCTACCATCCGCAAACAGATGGCCAGAGCGAACGCACAATCCAAACATTGGAAGACATGCTTCGGGCATGTGCAATCGATTTTGGTGGAAACTAGGATTCACATTTACCATTGGTTGAATTCTCCTACAACAACAGTTGCCACACCAGCATCAAGGCTGCCCCATTTGAAGCCCTGTATGGACGCAAGTGTAGATCTCCTTTGTGTTGGGCGGAAGTTGGAGACAAATATTTGACTGGCCCCGAGATCATTCAAGAGACCACTGACAAGATCTTCCAGATCCGTGATCGCTTGAAAGCCGCTCGAGATCGTCAAAAGAGTTATACTGATCGTCGTCGCAAACCGCTCGAATTTCAAGTTGGCGATAAGGTAATCTTGAAAGTCTCACCCTGGAAGGGTGTACCACGGTTTGGCAAACGTGGAAAACTTAATCCCTGATACATTGGTCCATTTGAAATACTTTCTAGGGTTGGTCCCGTGGCATACAAGCTCAAGTTACCAGAAGAGCTAAGTGGTGTTCATGACACTTTCCACATATCCAACCTAAATAAGTGTTTGTCCAACGAATCCTTGATCATTCCTTCCGAATAAATTCACATCGATGACCAGCTCCATTTCGTCGAGGAGCCAATCGAGGTGACTGATTGGAAAGTCCAGAAATTGAGAAGGAGCCGCATTAAACTTGTGAAAGTCAGATGGAATGCAAAGTGTGGTCCCAAATTTACATGGGAACGCAAAGACCAAATGAGACGCAAGTACCCAGCTCTTTTCCCTCAGACTACTGACACTAGTAGGGAAACTCGATTTCGCGGACAAAATTCCAAAACAAGGGGAGAATGTGACAACAGTCAACGAAACAGGTCAACATTCGTACATGTTTCATTTATTACGTCTTTATATATGCATATTTAGACAATTTGCATACACTATACCCCCCCCCCCTCAAGTCTAGCAAAGGATGAGTTAATCAGAGAACTCAACACAGTACATTTGTTTAGTCATACAACACCCGGACATGCCATTAAACAAGCATTACAAGGGGTTATTGCACCCTAACACATGATAATGCACCTCTAACTCACGTATGTGAACACAAAGATCACCATGGGATATCATTTGACGAACCCATAACACATATGAAGCAAAATACATGTTAATGTCGTCATCAAGAGGCATGGAACTTAACTAACTCTTACCCTTGTGAAACCGGATGATATTCCTATATCAAAGGTGTACTAGATACTATTTAATGGACACAATGTACAATCACAACACTATTAACATGAGTAGGCCGATCAATTAACATAACATGTTAAGTATTGGATCATGGTCAAGCTATTTGTCTTAGAAACTACACACGCTATACTCACATGTGTATACACACACATACGGCATTATATACACACAAACACATGCTCATCAATTACACATATACACACACGCCTATCACCTAGGTTGCATCAAATTAGTATGTACTCACTCCACAACTAGTCAACTACACTTACCCGTTTTGCTTCCACACCTCACGGCCAACAAGGAGGGACAAGAAGAGGACAATTGTAACACCCCAACCGATGGCGGAAACATCGGGGTGCCACGTATTGATGATTGTTCAGTAGCTCATGGAGAATAATAAGTTTTCATTAATTGATTTAAATAAATTACATACAATTGTTCTACAAGAATTCGTACATCAAATTGAATAAACTATGCACATATCTTCAAGCAATTCTTCAAGCAAGTAGGACCTGAAACATGTTAAGTTGAAAATGTTTGGGTCAACAAAAGTTGGTGAGAATTACATAGGTTTTTGAGAAATAGTTGATAACAATAGTTTGTACAACACTCAGGGTTGTATGATGATAGAGTATGATACCGACATGCAACAATGCGTCTATGTACAACCAAACCTTGTGTCGACTGATGACTAACTCGCAAGTTAGTTAAATGTTATTACTGTTATCGATCATCCCTGAGTCTATGCGGGGGATGGGTTTGTCAGACCTATAGCGCTATAATCTAAACAGGCGGCTTGATCATTGTTAATGATTGTACTGTGTCTTTTTGTTACAGTCAAATGATAGAATGATAATGTAATTGAATCACAAGTAAGTATGAGTAAATGATAGTATAAAATGTTTAAACATGTTTCACCCCAAAAATGTAAAAGAGAAAAAGGGGCTATGTAAACTCACCTTAGCAAATGTTAACTTGTTGAAAAGATATGATAATTGTGTTGCCCAAAGTGATTTCCAAATATCACCCTATAATAAGGTAATATGTAATAAGTCTAAGTCTATTTAACTAATATGTGTATCCTAGGGTCTTGATTTGGGGAATATTAATTGTTGAAATTTAAATTAAAATGTTTAATTAATAAAGGAAAATTGGATAATTAATGAAAGATAGTCTTTTTATAAAATCTAAATTTTGAGTGAGCACATTAAAGTGTTTGAAGCAATAAAATAATTTTTATAAAATTATTTCACTTAAAATAGATTTTTAAATCTATTTATTTATAAATAGTCAATTATTAACTTTAATATTCAAAAATACTAAAATTAATGAATTCTTATTTTAAAAATCATATTTCTGTTCTAAATGATTAAAAATAATTTGTATAAAATTTTGGTGCAAAAATGATGAAAATTGAATTTATTATGAATTAATTATGATTAAATCTAACAAAAATTGATTAAAAATATAAAATAAATGGTTTTACTGAATTAAAAATTATTTCTGAAAAGTTTAATGTTATAAAAACTTAGGATAATTTTTGTGGAAATTTATAAGATCGTTTTGATATTTTTATATAATTTTATAAATAAAATGGAATAAACTTGATTTATTTATTATATATAATAAATAAATAAATTTTTGAAAACTAAAAATTGTAAATAAGTCTTTTACATCAGATTTGATAAATATAATTTTTTTAGAATTTATAAAAAGGTTTTAATATTTAAAAATGAATTTACAAGATTTAATGTATAATATATATATAAAAAAAATGGTTTGTTGTAAAATGTAAAATAAATGGAAAAAGGGGTGTCCACGCCGGGTCTCGAACTCGCGTGGGCCGGCTGAAGGGCAACAGGCATAACCAACTGATCTGTATGATCAGTTGTGTTTATCTCTTGTTTTTTTTTGAAATATAAATAACATGAACCAACTAGTGTTCTTCCCCAATTCAATATAATCAAGCCCTAACTTATGCAATAATCAAATACACACGACATTAACCCAATCAATCATGGGGTTAATGTCGTGCACATGCCGAATAATAAATCCCACAGAAAAATAACAACTTACAAACGCGTTTGTGATATGAATTAGTTGGTCAACTAAAAAGTCAAAGCAAGATCGCAGATTAAGATTTGAGTATAATTATGAAGAAATAGAGGTAGAGAAAGATGTAATGGCGAGTTGTGACTGCTATGGAACGATCAATTTATAGTGTAAGGGTCGGTTATTCGAAATGGCAAGCTTTGACTCGTTTAATGCATATGACGCGATAATTGAATAAAATTGGAATGTTTTTGACTGGTTTACCTTGTATAATACGCGTTTTGTACAATCTATTCCATAATACGAGTCCATTAGGGGTAATTTCCATGTTTAGTGTTAATTGAAAACGAATTTGTGGGTGTTTGCTTGTTCAACAGCGCGCAGGAGGTAGCAGATGTTCATCAGCTTAGTTTGTTAAAAAGGTTAAATAGATAAGACATCTGAATATTATCACAAATAGGTTGGTGGAGCAGTGGTTTGTGGTGTGGTGTTTAAATGGTTGACCCGGGTTCGAGTCTCAGCGGGAACACCTTTTTTTTTATTAAATGAGGAAGGGAAGGAGGGTGTTGGGCCAAGGCTTGTGGGCTGGGGTCTGTGTGGGCCGGACACCCGGGCTACGAAACAACAAAGGAAAAGGTTTGAGGAATTGGGCCACAGAAGTCTGTTTTGTTATGTGTATACGCAAATTTTTTTTTTTTTTTAAAACTGAAATATTATTATTATTATTATTATTATTACACATACACATATATATATATATATATAAATAATTATTATTGTATTAGGTTTCAAAATGCCACGAAATAATTAAATGTAAGTAGTAATAAAACTTGTCGTTTTTATTGTAACGTACAGTTATTTAAGGCGAAATGTTACAGTCTCCCCTACTTTTAGGAACTTCGTCCCGAAGTTAAAAGGAAAACCAGGGTTACAATTGATCAACTACCGGGAACCTCGATAAAATTTCACACTACCTTAACGTACCTGTAAATTCATGATTACGTTCCGGACCGTAATTACCAATTTACCTTACATTAGGGTCTTGCGTCCTTTTATGACTCTACCGATTGTTGAGCAGGTCTGATAGTCTTCACCAGTCGTTGAGCTGGTGGTAGGGCCTCTCCCGACTGTTGGAAAGACATGATGACCTCTACCAATCGTTAAGTAGGTTGTTTGGTAGTCAACTATTTGTTGTACAAGTAAGCACGTATGATCATAGATATAGCAATTAGTTCATATTAAAGCAAGCATGCACACAGATGTTATAATAATACTTGAATTTATTACTTGAATCCAAAAAGTGTCAATACATAGAATTAAAAGCAAACAACATTCAAATGGCGGGTCTTGCTGTTAAGTAGCTGGAGGGTCTTGATCTCTGTTCAGTTTAGGGCATCGGTTACGGAAGTGATTTGGGTCTCCACATTCATAGCATTGACCATAGTTGTATCGATTAGGATTAGCAGCCTGAGCAGGGTTGATGGGTTGGTTGGCATTAGTATTTGGGGTCTCGCGACATGTATTAACTAGATGGCCATACCTACCACAATTGGTGCACAAGCGACATGCTGAAGCAGTGGGATGATGTCGGTTGCATGTGTTGCACAATGGATGGTTTCCTGTATAAGGTTTCTTGTTAGAAGCTTGTGGAGTGAGGTTTGCAGCAGGATCCCTGGTCTTACGTTTCTGGTTCTCGGTGGTTACCGCGGCTACAATACTTGTTTTATTGCTTTTCCGAACTAAAGTCCCGTTCTTTACGTGATTATCAGTTAAGGTAGCTGCTAAACGTTTGGCTTCCTCCAAGGTGGCAGGATTCCTTCCCCACACCGTATCCTGGATTTGCATGGGCAGACCACCGATGTACTTCTCGATGGCTACCGACAGGGGAGTGACTTTGTGGGGCAGCAATAAGCTAAGCTCATGAAAGCGGGTGTTGTAGGCAAGGTTTTCCCCACTATCTTGAGCTAAGGTGTGGAACTCATCCTCAAGCTTCTTAACTTCATTGCGAGGACAAAACTCTTCCTTCATGATCTCTTTGACTTGGTCCCATGTCATAGCAAGAGCAACCTCGGCCCCACGAGTACGCTTTTCTTCATTCCACCATGTGAGTGCTCGTTTATGGAGAACACTCATGGCGTAACGAACCTTGAAGTTGTTGGGGCATTCACTGTTGATGAAGGCATTCTCAATACCCTCAAACCATTGGAGGAGTCCAGTAGCTCCTTCTTCACCACTAAACTTTGGAGGGTTACAAGAGTTGAAATGCTTAAGGGTACAGGCTTGGGGTCCATTTCCATTGCCATTGCCGTTCCCGTTCCCGTTGTTGTGACCATTCCTGTTGCCGTTCAATTGGATGACCTGAGCAAGTAAATTGGGAAACCAGAGTTGCGATTTGCTGCGCCATTTGTTGAGAAATGATCGCAGCCAGTTGAGCATCGACCCCATTAGTGTTGTGACCAGGACCTTGTTCATGACCATGGTTGTCACTACCTTCATCGTGGTTCTCACCAGTGCTGTTGCGAGTGCTGCGACGAGGAGGCATGATCTGTAATAGACACAATGAAATGAATGAGAGTTTATATAGGGAATGTAATCATTTATTCATTAATTAAAACGAATAAACGAAAACGTTGACTTATCAAAGATTCTAAATTCTAATAACATATGAAGACATGCTTTAGCCTATAAGTGAACACTCATCCCGAGAATTCCCAGGTAGGCATCCGGGTCCCTCGTCTGATTGGGATATATGCGCAATGCCAGCCTAGACAGAAGACTCAGAATACAGGCGTTCACCCTTCCAGATTGCACGTGTTCGTTATTAAAATCTAGAACTTCGACGAGATCTCAAGGTGGTTCAGGTTAAACCTGGGGATTTTGTCCTATTAGTCTATGAGTAGATCCACTGATGGAGAGCAACCTTCTTGTAGGGAGGGTATGAAGTAGGAGAGGGATAGAGAATAGCAAACAAAAGAAGCAAGTACTGGTTAAATCCTATGGTTATATGTCACACCCTCAAATTCCACGTGCGGGGTTTTACCGCGAGGCGCGTGACACACCAGGATCTCAGTCAACGATCACAATAAACATACAACAAACATGCATTCAAGATTATATTTAAAACCAAAATATAATGCTTTGAGCTGTAAACCAGCAGCGGAAGCATTCTTGTTTACAACCAAAAGACATATCATTGTTTACAAAGACATTATTTAATATGTTTCAAAATAATAGACGCCGTGCGTGACTCTGTGCGCCTAGTCCGATAACCGCTACCTCAGCGACCTGAGAAAACATGCCAAAAATGTCAACATATAATGCTGGTGAGTTCACAGGTTTTCTTTTATAAAGCGTTTTCCATAAGTTGTAAAGATCATATCCGTTACTACCAGGTTATAAGAACGTTAGCTAGACGTTAAGTGTTTGTTTACTACTGCGGTTGGGAATCCATTACTATACGTTTATAAGTTGTTAAGACTTGCCCAGCAGTTTTGACTATAACCGATGCCTCGGCGAGTCAGTAATAAGAGACAATATGCACCCGCCCGGCCCAGCCGTCGAGTGGGGTTTGTGAGGCCCAATAGATCTATCCACATTTCCCCCGTTGTGCATCCCCGCACATTCATGGTTTCCCCCCTGGGACTTTCCGTAAAAGCCGCATAGTATATGTAAAGTAACCATAGTATAACATGACCTTTAGTAAGTAAGTAAGTAGCATGTTTCTCCCCCGTAAGTAAAACGGTAAAAGTGGGGCTGTGAAACTCACCTTGGTTTGCGTTACTTGAAAATAGTTAAATGATTATGTTATGATAGCCCCAGATAGCGGCGACCTATCATAAGATGCGTATAAGTATCGGACTAATAACCCACAGGCTAGCTAGTCCCCGAATGTCCAGACCATGACCTTAAACGTTTGAAAACACCTTTAACTGTTAAACCGACCGTGCCCGACAAGACCCGACATCCCATTGGTGACCCGACGTCCCACGTGTTAGATAAATGCAAGACATCATGCAACATATGCAATTAAACACTTAGCACGCGCGACAATTCACCTAGTCTAGCATAATGTCCAATTAACGCATAAACAGGTCCGAATACGTCTTACTAAGTCATTGGGTGTATCCCGGGGTTCCTAACATGTTCCTAGGTGTCAAATCGTGTTCCGGGATGTCAAAACGCGTTCACGACAGCAGTACATGCGATTAGGAAGGTTACACGCGAGTAGGCAATAGCCTATAGGCGATTAGGGGGCCTAATCGCATGAAGCATGGGCGATTAGGGTCCTAATCGCCCCATTGTCTGCATAATCGCCTATAGCTCAGGCGATTAGGATGCCTAATCGCCTGCTGCTGCTGTACAACGAGTTTTCGCGCGTTAAACCCTCCAAATCAGATCCGAAACATGCAACAACACCCAATATCAAACCTAAATCATTTACCAACCCTTTTCAAGCAAAAACCCCCAACATATCACTGATCTAGCATGTTCTATGCAATTATTTCCTAAAATGGCAAAGTACTAGGTTTCTTCTACCAACCTTATCTTTCCTTAAATGGAAATAATCAGATTTCAAGCTCCACAACATGTAACTCATAAAATCTCTGATCTAACATCTTCCTAGTGTGAATTCTAACAACATTGCATCAACAATCACACCACAATCATCCTAAATCCTCAAGAACATACAAATGGGTCAAAATATGCATTTTCTTCAAAACACCATAATAATGGCTAAGATTCTAAGACAACCTTCCTAATGGCCTCTACATAACAGAAGTACACTCATATCTTAGAAACATTCATGTTAAAATCACCAATAAGACCAACATTTGCATATAAACTTCACATATAACAAGCATTAAGGTGTATACTTGGTTTAAGACTCTTTTGAAAGGTTTTTAAAGACACATTTGGTAAAACAAGGTCTGGAACTTTGGGGGAACTCAAAATAACAACTTTACAAAGGTTAGGGATGAAGAACACACCTTGGATTTTGCTAAAGAAAGGTGTGTAAGCTTGGGGATGGTGATTTTTGTAGCAAAATGAGTTCCAGAGGTGTTCTAAGGTGTGTGGGCGACTTGGGAGCTGCTAGGGTTGTTCTAGAGGTGTTTGGGGAGTTAAGGGTTCTATTTATAGGTGTTTTGACCCGGACCCTGCAGTATAGGCGATTAGCAGACCTTTATACGCGATTGGGGGCCTAATCGCGTGTAACATCAGGCGATTAGGTCCCAATCGCCTATAACTTCTCCTACTCGCCCCTTGTGCATGCGATTAGGAGTCCTCCCCAGCTCCTAATCGCCTATAAGGTCTGGAAATGGGTTTTTGGCGCGTTAAACACTATTTTAACATATTAAAACACGTATTCACATACCGATAAGTCACATAATGATTCCAAACATATAATGCATGATATCCAACACGTTTACATCCGTTCACCAATTCCCGGGACTCGAGACTCGTGTGTGCGTTAGACCCGGCGATTCCACGAATCGCCGATCCTTGTACCCATAGTTATGGACCGACTCCCGATGACCCCGCGGATCATCATAACGACTCCCGATAATTCCCCCGAATCATCGTACTGACTCGACTGACCTTGTTAAGGACGTAATATGCATGACTCGCTAAGGTAGACTTACTAGTTTAGTCAACGTTACTAACCTGAGTTTGCCGGGTGTCACATCATCCCCCTGTTGAAAGAATTTTCGTCCCGAAAATTGCCCAAGGCCAAAAAGGAAGAGACGAAAGAGAAGAAAAATTTTCCGGTTGCCACATCATCCCCCTGTTGAAAGGAATCTCGACCCGAGATTCATTCAGCTTCAGCAGAGACATGTCTTGATTCGAACGCGCGCTTAGGAAATAAATGAGGATACTTAGCCTTCATTTGATCTTCCCGTTCCCACGTGAACTCCGGTCCACGATTAGAGTTCCAACGGACTTTAACAATGCGGATTTTACTCCGCGAAGGCTACGGATTTTATAGTCAAGAATTTCAACCGGTTCCTCCACGATGCGCAGACGATCATCCACCTTGATCTCTTCGAGAGGAACAACCAAAGATTCATCCGCCAAACACTTCTTCAAATTAGAAACGTGGAAGACGTTATGAACATTACTGAGCTCAGCCGGCAGATCAAGCCTGTATGCTACCGGTCCAATCCGTTCCAGGATTGCGAACGGTCCCACATACCGAGGATTCAATTTGCCCCGTTTCCCAAAACGTATAACGCCCTTCCACGGAGATACCTTCAATAAAACTCTGTCGCCAACCTCAAACTCCAAAGGCTTGCGACGACGATCGGCATAGCTCTTTTGACGATCCCGAGCTGCTGCCATGCGGTTACGGATTTGTACGATCTTTTCGGAAGTCTCGTACACAAGTTCCGGGCCGGTGAGTTGACTCTCACCCACCTCGGCCCAACAAAGAGGAGACCGGCATTTCCGCCCATAAAGAGCCTCGAACGGAGCTGCCTTGATGCTAGAATGGTAACTGTTGTTGTAGGAGAATTCCACCAACGGTAAGTGACTCTCCCACCCCTTGCCAAAATCGATCACACATGCCCGAAGCATGTCTTCTAGCGTTTGGATTGTCCGCTCACTTTGACCGTCAGTTTGCGGATGATACGCTGTGCTCATGTCCAACTGAGTACCCAGAGCCTTATGTAAAGACTTCCAGAAGTTAGAGGCGAACCGAGGATCACGATCAGAAATAATAGAGACGGGCACCCCGTGCCGAGAGACCACTTCCTTGAGATATAACCGTGCCAAACGCTCGAGACCATCGATCTCTTTGATAGCGAGGAAGTGTGCAGACTTTGTCAACCTATCGACAATTACCCAGATCATGTCGCAACCACTGGGCGATTTCGGGAGTTTGGTCACAAAGTCCATCGTAATCCGCTCCCACTTCCACTCGGGGATTTCAGGCTGTTGCAGGAGGCCGGACGGCTTTTGGTATTCGACCTTGACCTTAGCACAGGTCAAGCACTTGCTTACATACGAAGCCACGTCCGCCTTCATGTTCGGCCACCAATAAAGTATCTTTAGGTCTTGATACATCTTATCGGAGCCAGGGTGAATAGAGTACCGGGACTTGTGAGCTTCATCAAGAACGAGCTCCCGCAAGCCCCCAAATAAAGGAACCCAAATACGTTCAGCGAAATAGTGTAACCCATCGGATCTGAGTTCAAGGTGACTATCAGCACCATGCATGGTTTCAGCTTTAAGGTTTTCCTCCTTCAAAGCTTCTTGCTGCGCCGAACGGATTCGATCAGGTAAGCCGGAATGGATAGTGAGCTGAAGAGCCCGAACACGACGAGGTTTAGCCGTTTCCTTCCTGCTCAAGGCGTCTGCGACCACATTCGCCTTGCCAGGATGGTATTTGATAGCGCACTCGTAGTCATTAAGAAGCTCGACCCAACGACGCTGTCTTATATTCAACACCTTCTGATCAAAGATATGCTGGAGGCTCTTGTGATCGGTGTAAATAGTGCATTTGGTACCGTACAAGTAATGCCTCCAAATCTTTAAAGCAAAGACCACCGCACCCAATTCCAGATCATGGGTGGGGTAGTTTTTCTCATGAACCTTAAGCTGACGAGAAGCATAGGCGATGACCTTCTCGCGCTGCATCAGTACACAACGAAGACCCCGGATAGAAGCGTCACAATATACCACAAAATCGTCCGTACCCTCAGGCAAGGACAAGATAGGAGCAGAACAGAGTTTAGCCTTTAACAACTGGAAGGCCGACTCCTGCGAATCACCCCAGTCGAACTTCCGGTCCTTCTGGGTAAGCGAGGTGAGGGGTTGAGCGATCTTCGAAAATCCCTCAATGAAACGACGGTAATAACCTGCAAGGCCTAGGAATTGCCGCACCTCTGATGGCGTCTTTGGTGCTTCCCAGTCCTTCATGGCTTCAATCTTCGCTGGGTCAACGTGAATTCCTTTCTCATTAACCACATGACCAAGGAATTGAACTTCACGCAACCAGAAGCTACACTTAGAAAACTTGGCGTACAACTGTTCCCGCCTCAGAAGTTCCAAAACAAGACGTAGGTGTTCCTGGTGGTCCACCTCGTTCTTGGAATAGACTAAAATATCATCGATGAAGACAATCACGAACTTATCAAGATAGGGCTTACAAACACGGTTCATCAGATCCATAAAGATGGCAGGTGCGTTGGTGAGACCAAAAGGCATGACCAGGAATTCAAAATGGCCATAGCGAGTTCGAAAGGCGGTCTTCGGAATGTCAGCTTCTTGAACCCTCAACTGATGGTACCCCGACCTCAAATCGATCTTCGAATAGAAACTGGAACCCTGAAGCTGGTCAAATAAGTCATCGATGCGAGGAAGAGGATAGCGATTCTTGATGGTAACCTTATTCAACTCCCGGTAGTCGATACACATCCGCAGGCTTCCGTCCTTCTTCTTGACAAACAAAATAGGGGCTCCCCACGGGGACGAACTAGGTCGAATGAAACCCTTCTCTAACAGCTCCTGCAACTGGTTTGATAATTCCTGCATCTCGGGAGGTGCAAGACGATAAGGGGCACGAGCAATAGGGGCCGCACCCGGAGCAAGTTCAATACCAAATTCGACCTGGCGATAAGGAGGAAGACCAGGTAAGTCTTCCGGAAATACATCGGGAAAGTCACGGACAACAGGAATATCTTCAATCTTCATCTCTTCCTCAGACGAAACCGAAACAAGTGCCAGAATGGCAGAATACCCCTTCCGAAGATACTTATAGGCTTTCATACACGAAATGATACTCAATGGGACCCCGCTCTTCTCACCGTGCACCAACAGAATTTCTCCATCAGGGAGAGGAAGTCGGATGACTTTATCAAAACAAACGATCTCGGCATGATACAGGGACAACCAATCCATACCCACGACAACATCGAAACTACCCAACGACACCGGCATGAGATCAATAGGGAAGGAATAACCCGACAACTCAAGGTGACACTCCCTAAGGACGTGCGTCGCCTCGACTTTCTTACCATCAGCCAATTCTATCAAGTACTTAGCCTCTAAAGGTGTAGGTACCCTATCAAGCAATTGACTAAACCCAAGAGATATGAAACTCTTATCGGCGCCAGAATCAAATAAAACCGTAGCATAGCGATTATCGAGGAGAAACGTACCAGTAACAGTGTCGGGGTCTTGTCGAGCACCGCTCGAACCAATCACGAAGGCGCGAGCATTCCTGCCTCCGCCTCCATTGTTTCCATTGCCCGACCCATTCTTCCCGGCTTCACCCTGCTTCAGCTTGGGGCAGTCCCGCTTGTAGTGACCAAGTTCACCACAATTGTAGCACCCCTGTTTACCCTGATTTCCCTGGGAAGCAGCAACAGGAGGGGCCGGAGTAGATGTAGCAGGAGGGTTCCGGTTACCCTGAAGATTAACCCTGCAGTCATGGGCCACATGTCCGGCCTTGTTGCACCGGCGGCAATGGTTCTTGTCGCAACGACCAGTATGATGAAACCAGCATCGTTCACACTTTGGCAACCTTCCCAGATAACCCCCTATCTTCTGTTCAGACGACGGTCCCCCAGTATCAGACTTCTTCACCTGCTGAGGCTGAGCCGAGCCCGAGCCTTTCCCCACCGTTTCCCACTTCCGCTTGTTACTATCAGAGGTCTTCACAGCAGCGCCTCGAGGAGGCAAGACCCCTTCAGTCACCTTCATGTTGGTCAGCCTGTGAGCCGACCGAACTACTTCAGAATAAACAGTGAGATTACCCGCAACAACTAACCCAGCAATCTCCGGTACCAACCCAGCAACATAATGCTCGATCCTTCGATATTCAGGTGTGTGCAGATCGGGGCACAACACCGCCAACTCATTGTTCCTAGCAGTATAAGCTTCAATCTCGGAACCCACCATCTTATGGTTCCAGACTTCATGCTCAAGCTTCTGGATCTCATCCCTCGGGCAGTACTCATTTTTCAGCAGCTGAATGAATTCTGCCCAGGGCATGGCGTGGGCTTCTCCAATGCCCATAGTCTGGGTGGTGGAGTTCCACCAAGTCAAGGCTTGACCCTCCAGGGTCGCAGAAGCATATTTCACCCGGTCGCCCTCCAGGCAGCTGCACATCGAGAAAACAGATTCGATTTTCTCCAACCATCGGAGCAGTCCCACTGCCCCTTCAGTGCCGCTAAAATTGTGGGGCTTACAGTCCATAAACTTTTTATAGGAACACTGGGATGGAGGAGGATTGACAGCACCACCTGGAACAGACACACAGGTGAGTATCAAGAAAAGGTAAGGTACCCCAGAACGAGGTAGAATAGATGAGAATCGACGTACCACCCATAGCATTATGAGCGGCTTGGAATGCAGCCAAAGCAATATTCACGTGCTGCTGCGTCAGATTATCCAGCTCAGCTTGGGTCATATTAATGTTCCCGCGGCCACCGCCGCCACCACGGCCGCCACCGCGACCGCCGGCACGGCCGCCCCTGCGACCTCCACGAGCTCCCGACATCTTCTGTCACAACATGAAACAAAAGATTTAGGCCTGCCCGTGGTATAACCCATTAGGAATTTCAAGAAGTTAGACCGAGCCCTGCTCGGGTCCATCCGTTCAAGCCCAAAGTCCGCCAGGGATTCCATGCATCACAGTTTATGATCTCGTGTGCACCCGACATGATAAACTGTTCCACATGGTCCTCCAGGCGCGCTTTAAGTTTGAAGTTCAAGTCACCGAACACTAGCGCCCAATCATGATATTATCATAAGTATAAGTACAATATAATATGCATAAGAACGGGCGTGTTCATTAGGGCATAGAGGGGAGATGTCCAAATCTCTGGACAGATCTCAAGAGTACGCCGAAGCTACCCCAATGCACACTGCCGTCAAGAGAGTTCAATAGTATATCGTTCGCCATCGGATCAAAGTAAGGACGAGTCAAGGAATAGGATGATAAGAAGTAAATAGACGATGTAGCGTAGTAGATGATGACACCGACACCCCGACAAGTCATATTGTTACCCACTTGCTAAGACCCGACTAATTGTGACCGTCTAGTGTGTGCGACTCAGTTATAGACTAGACTCTACATGCAGTCTCAGTTCACTATAACCGTTGGCTCTGATACCAATCTGTCACACCCTCAAATTCCACGTGCGGGGTTTTACCGCGAGGCGCGTGACACACCAGGATCTCAGTCAACGATCACAATAAACATACAACAAACATGCATTCAAGATTATATTTAAAACCAAAATATAATGCTTTGAGCTGTAAACCAGCAGCGGAAGCATTCTTGTTTACAACCAAAAGACATATCATTGTTTACAAAGACATTGTTTAATATGTTTCAAAATAATAGACGCCGTGCGTGACTCTGTGCGCCTAGTCCGATAACCGCTACCTCAGCGACCTGAGAAAACATGCCAAAAATGTCAACATATAATGCTGGTGAGTTCACAGGTTTTCTTTTATAAAGCGTTTTCCATAAGTTGTAAAGATCATATCCGTTACTACCAGGTTATAAGAACGTTAGCTAGACGTTAAGTGTTTGTTTACTACTGCGGTTGGGAATCCATTACTATACGTTTATAAGTTGTTAAGACTTGCCCAGCAGTTTTGACTATAACCGATGCCTCGGCGAGTCAGTAATAAGAGACAATATGCACCCGCCCGGCCCAGCCGTCGAGTGGGGTTTGTGAGGCCCAATAGATCTATCCACATTTCCCCGTTGTGCATCCCCGCACATTCATGGTTTCCCCCCTGGGACTTTCCGTAAAAGCCGCATAGTATATGTAAAGTAACCATAGTATAACATGACCTTTAGTAAGTAAGTAAGTAGCATGTTTCTCCCCCGTAAGTAAAACGGTAAAAGTGGGGCTGTGAAACTCACCTTGGTTTGCGTTACTTGAAAATAGTTAAATGATTATGTTATGATAGCCCCAGATAGCGGCGACCTATCATAAGATGCGTATAAGTATCGGACTAATAACCCGCAGGCTAGCTAGTCCCCGAATGTCCAGACCATGACCTTTAACGTTTGAAAACACCTTTAACTGTTAAACCGACCGTGCCCGACAAGACCCGACATCCCATTGGTGACCCGACGTCCCACGTGTTAGATAAATGCAAGACATCATGCAACATATGCAATTAAACACTTAGCACGCGCGACAATTCACCTAGTCTAGCATAATGTCCAATTAACGCATAAACAGGTCCGAATACGTCTTACTAAGTCATTGGGTGTATCCCGGGGTTCCTAACATGTTCCTAGGTGTCAAATCGTGTTCCGGGATGTCAAAACGCGTTCACGACAGCAGTACATGCGATTAGGAAGGTTACACGCGAGTAGGCAATAGCCTATAGGCGATTAGGGGGCCTAATCGCATGAAGCATGGGCGATTAGGGTCCTAATCGCCCCATTGTCTGCATAATCGCCTATAGCTCAGGCGATTAGGATGCCTAATCGCCTGCAGCTGCTGTACAACGAGTTTTCGCGCGTTAAACCCTCCAAATCAGATCCGAAACATGCAACAACACCCAATATCAAACCTAAATCATTTACCAACCCTTTTCAAGCAAAAACCCCCAACATATCACTGATCTAGCATGTTCTATGCAATTATTTCCTAAAATGGCAAAGTACTAGGTTTCTTCTACCAACCTTATCTTTCCTTAAATGGAAATAATCAGATTTCAAGCTCCACAACATGTAACTCATAAAATCTCTGATCTAACATCTTCCTAGTGTGAATTCTAACAACATTGCATCAACAATCACACCACAATCATCCTAAATCCTCAAGAACATACAAATGGGTCAAAATATGCATTTTCTTCAAAACACCATAATAATGGCTAAGATTCTAAGACAACCTTCCTAATGGCCTCTACATAACAGAAGTACACTCATATCTTAGAAACATTCATGTTAAAATCACCAATAAGACCAACATTTGCATATAAACTTCACATATAACAAGCATTAAGGTGTATACTTGGTTTAAGACTCTTTTGAAAGGTTTTTAAAGACACATTTGGTAAAACAAGGTCTGGAACTTTGGGGGAACTCAAAATAACAACTTTACAAAGGTTAGGGATGAAGAACACACCTTGGATTTTGCTAAAGAAAGGTGTGTAAGCTTGGGGATGGTGATTTTTGTAGCAAAATGAGTTCCAGAGGTGTTCTAAGGTGTGTGGGCGACTTGGGAGCTGCTAGGGTTGTTCTAGAGGTGTTTGGGGAGTTAAGGGTTCTATTTATAGGTGTTTTGACCCGGACCCTGCAGTATAGGCGATTAGCAGACCTTTATACGCGATTGGGGGCCTAATCGCGTGTAACATCAGGCGATTAGGTCCCAATCGCCTATAACTTCTCCTACTCGCCCCTTGTGCATGCGATTAGGAGTCCTCCCCAGCTCCTAATCGCCTATAAGGTCTGGAAATGGGTTTTTGGCGCGTTAAACACTATTTTAACATATTAAAACACGTATTCACATACCGATAAGTCACATAATGATTCCAAACATATAATGCATGATATCCAACACGTTTACATCCGTTCACCAATTCCCGGGACTCGAGACTCGTGTGTGCGTTAGACCCGGCGATTCCACGAATCGCCGATCCTTGTACCCATAGTTATGGACCGACTCCCGATGACCCCGCGGATCATCATAACGACTCCCGATAATTCCCCCGAATCATCGTACTGACTCGACTGACCTTGTTAAGGACGTAATATGCATGACTCGCTAAGGTAGACTTAATAGTTTAGTCAACGTTACTAACCTGAGTTTGCCGGGTGTCACATTATAGACTAGATTATTTCTCTAATAACCTAATTCCCTATAACCATGGCTCTGATACCAATCTGTAACACCCCAACCGATGGCGGAAACATCGGGGTGCCACGTATTGATGATTGTTCAGTAGCTCATGGAGAATAATAAGTTTTCATTAATTGATTTAAATAAATTACATACAATTGTTCTACAAGAATTCGTACATCAAATTGAATAAACTATGCACATATCTTCAAGCAATTCTTCAAGCAAGTAGGACCTGAAACATGTTAAGTTGAAAATGTTTGGGTCAACAAAAGTTGGTGAGAATTACATAGGTTTTTGAGAAATAGTTGATAACAATAGTTTGTACAACACTCAGGGTTGTATGATGATAGAGTATGATACCGACATGCAACAATGCGTCTATGTACAACCAAACCTTGTGTCGACTGATGACTAACTCGCAAGTTAGTTAAATGTTATTACTGTTATCGATCATCCCTGAGTCTATGCGGGGGATGGGTTTGTCAGACCTATAGCGCTATAATCTAAACAGGCGGCTTGATCATTGTTAATGATTGTACTGTGTCTTTTTGTTACAGTCAAATGATAGAATGATAATGTAATTGAATCACAAGTAAGTATGAGTAAATGATAGTATAAAATGTTTAAACATGTTTCACCCCAAAAATGTAAAAGAGAAAAAGGGGCTATGTAAACTCACCTTAGCAAATGTTAACTTGTTGAAAAGATATGATAATTGTGTTGCCCAAAGTGATTTCCAAATATCACCCTATAATAAGGTAATATGTAATAAGTCTAAGTCTATTTAACTAATATGTGTATCCTAGGGTCTTGATTTGGGGAATATTAATTGTTGAAATTTAAATTAAAATGTTTAATTAATAAAGGAAAATTGGATAATTAATGAAAGATAGTCTTTTTATAAAATCTAAATTTTGAGTGAGCACATTAAAGTGTTTGAAGCAATAAAATAATTTTTATAAAATTATTTCACTTAAAATAGATTTTTAAATCTATTTATTTATAAATAGTCAATTATTAACTTTAATATTCAAAAATACTAAAATTAATGAATTCTTATTTTAAAAATCATATTTCTGTTCTAAATGATTAAAAATAATTTGTATAAAATTTTGGTGCAAAAATGATGAAAATTGAATTTATTATGAATTAATTATGATTAAATCTAACAAAAATTGATTAAAAATATAAAATAAATGGTTTTACTGAATTAAAAATTATTTCTGAAAAGTTTAATGTTATAAAAACTTAGGATAATTTTTGTGGAAATTTATAAGATCGTTTTGATATTTTTATATAATTTTATAAATAAAATGGAATAAACTTGATTTATTTATTATATATAATAAATAAATAAATTTTTGAAAACTAAAAATTGTAAATAAGTCTTTTACATCAGATTTGATAAATATAATTTTTTTAGAATTTATAAAAAGGTTTTAATATTTGAAAATGAATTTACAAGATTTAATGTATAATATATATATAAAAAAAATGGTTTGTTGTAAAATGTAAAATAAATGGAAAAAGGGGTGTCCACGCCGGGTCTCGAACTCGCGTGGGCCGGCTGAAGGGCAACAGGCATAACCAACTGATCTGTATGATCAGTTGTGTTTATCTCTTGTTTTTTTTTTGAAATATAAATAACATGAACCAACTAGTGTTCTTCCCCAATTCAATATAATCAAGCCCTAACTTATGCAATAATCAAATACACACGACATTAACCCAATCAATCATGGGGTTAATGTCGTGCACATGCCGAATAATAAATCCCACAGAAAAATAACAACTTACAAACGCGTTTGTGATATGAATTAGTTGGTCAACTAAAAAGTCAAAGCAAGATCGCAGATTAAGATTTGAGTATAATTATGAAGAAATAGAGGTAGAGAAAGATGTAATGGCGAGTTGTGACTGCTATGGAACGATCAATTTATAGTGTAAGGGTCGGTTATTCGAAATGGCAAGCTTTGACTCGTTTAATGCATATGACGCGATAATTGAATAAAATTGGAATGTTTTTGACTGGTTTACCTTGTATAATACGCGTTTTGTACAATCTATTCCATAATACGAGTCCATTAGGGGTAATTTCCATGTTTAGTGTTAATTGAAAACGAATTTGTGGGTGTTTGCTTGTTCAACAGCGCGCAGGAGGTAGCAGATGTTCATCAGCTTAGTTTGTTAAAAAGGTTAAATAGATAAGACATCTGAATATTATCACAAATAGGTTGGTGGAGCAGTGGTTTGTGGTGTGGTGTTTAAATGGTTGACCCGGGTTCGAGTCTCAGCGGGAACACCTTTTTTTTTTATTAAATGAGGAAGGGAAGGAGGGTGTTGGGCCAAGGCTTGTGGGCTGGGGTCTGTGTGGGCCGGACACCCGGGCTACGAAACAACAAAGGAAAAGGTTTGAGGAATTGGGCCACAGAAGTCTGTTTTGTTATGTGTATACGCAAATTTTTTTTTTTTTTTAAAACTGAAATATTATTATTATTATTATTATTATTACACATACACATATATATATATATATATAAATAATTATTATTGTATTAGGTTTCAAAATGCCACGAAATAATTAAATGTAAGTAGTAATAAAACTTGTCGTTTTTATTGTAACGTACAGTTATTTAAGGCGAAATGTTACAACAATTGCACAAAGAATCAAGCATGACAACTCACCATCCTATGAACTATCACCCTCACCTAGAAGCTCACTTCTTGTCTTTTCCCTTCCACATATTTCGGCCGAAACAACCATGGGAAGTCACCATCAAGAGCATGTCCAAGCTTTGTGAGAAATTGACACCATGACATCACCAACACAAAAACTCATCACACAAACCTTACCCAAGATAGCAAACCTTCCGCATGCTCCTATTAGTAGCCACCAACCCCTCTCTCATGTCCCTTTCAAGTGAATAACAAGTACAAACACCATGGGCACAATGCACCAATCGAACACCAAGAAAGAAACATGAGGAGCCATCCCTTTCACCTAGATTTTTGTCTATTAGCTCGGCCAAAGGTAGGCATGAGTGAAAGGATATGAAAGTTGTCAACATACACCAAATGAGGAAAGAAACAAACCTCTAAAACGTCTCCTTAATGAGTCAACCCACCCCCTTATACCCATGCTTATCCTTAATCGGCCAACATCGAGAAAAGACAACAATCATAAGTCCCTTTCATTCATGATACTATGATTAGTTTGCTTAGACATTGCCTCATCCAAGGAGCTTGCACTTACCCCATTTGTTCTTGTCCACTCTTGGCCGATCACCTATAAAAGGTGGTGCCATTTCACTAACCATTGCCACACCACATTTCTTACACTCCTCTCATAACTTTCGGGTGGTTACTAGTCTAGCCGAGGACACCAAGCCATCAAGGGATCGGGAGAAGCAATCATAAAGCCTTCCAAAGCCGAGCACCTCTTGGTAAGTTCCCTAAGCCCCATAGCTCCATAACTCTTGGACCATCTTGTTTACCCGACCCCTAGTTGATCCCTTTGAACACTCTAAACCAACACTTACACACACAAGGTGCTAAACATCTCACTAAGCATACATTAGGTCGACCAAAATGAGGCTTATGAGATGAACAATAATCGTCCACAAGATGTCATGAAAAACCATGTTTTAAACTAATGTAATTAATCGAATTAGTGAAACGTTTTTATGATCCAATCACACTAAAGTAATATGCAAAAGGAAAGGTTTAAAGCTATGATCGGTTTTGATAATGCACACGGACACCTCTACTCTTGTGATTACTAGTAAGAAATGAGCCAATGTCCTTAACGAACATGACTTAGAAATCGATTTTGGTGATCAAAACATACCATACGTATAGGCTATCAAGCATAGTGTTATACTCGATTTCTCACAAGAACTCACGAACACATCATGTGGCAATCCTAGGAGACCTTATTCAGTCCAAAACAAATGAGTTAGAACCATTAATCAATCGGCTTCAAGACTTTTGAAATGTATTATAATCGGCTATCAGATACTAGCATGTGTTAAGCAAAGCTAGAACATGTGTTAGCTTTGATTTGAGAAGTAATGGTCTAAACATGTGTTAAGGTACTTATTTTATCACAAATTAATCACACACGATGGATTGGGAACTACTCGAACCCTTGACAACTTAAAAAGGGTCCATTTTATCCATGATCTCTATCAATAGTTCCAAACACATCACTAGAGCACTAATGGATAACACACGTACAAGAATCATGGCCCACATGTACAATAACCAGGTCCACAAATGTCGGGTGAACAATTTTTACGATAAACAACAACCGAATGACTTACCACGTCCATAATGATCATAGGGTATCATTTGTCAGGACGTGACCACCTACAGCCTCAGTAGACCTCATACATCATCTTCAGGTGAGTTTCTATGGCCCCGTTTTACTATTTTACATTTTGAGGGAAATACATGCATCAATACTTGTGTCATTTTCAAGTGTGTGTACATTCTATCATGACTACCATGTGGAACATGAGACATTTTGGTTCATGAGCTCACTAGTCCTCGTACAACGTTTACTGTAACCATTAGCTAGACATTTAGCCATGGAACATTTTAATAGATCTATTGGGTTGACACCCCCACTCTTGGTTAGTCGCTCTAACCGATTACATACAAAAGAGTGTTAGTATTCTACTATACATACATTGTCTTTGGTGTACAATGCGCGAGGCACAACAGTCAAGAGGTTTGGTTACGGGACTCATAGTTCTCACAGTAATCATTTGCTTAGCCAGCTTATGATCGGTTAAACAGGAATTACACGTTCATTTTACAGTACATTCAAAACCCATAGACTAACCAACATTATGGTTGACAAAAATCGTTATGCATGTGTTTCAGGTAACTAATGGAGGGCCACCGAGGATTGAGGGAAGGGTTCGAGCATGCACCCCGTGGTATCACTTTGATGGTTGTTGTCGGTTACAAGATGTTATGTTTTCAGTTTCCATAAAACAATGTCTCTTATGTTAACACTATGGTTCGATTTTCAATAAATTCATGACAATTCCCATCGTTTATGGTGGTAATATGTAACGACCCTGGCAGACGGAGCCGGGTCGTCGGGTCGGGTTATCGGAGCTACACAGCGGAATTCAGGATAATAACAGTCTTTAGTCTTCCAGGATCCACGTCATCATATCTGTTGGGTTACCTGAACACATGCCAAAAATAGTTTCTGTCAACATAAAGTTGGTGAGGTCGTGTATTTTATAAAGTGAATGGCCAGTTCGTTTATTGATAATTCTTTTATTTAAAATATTCTTTTATAAACATGTTTTACAGTTATAACTTCTAGAGGGGAAAATATATTCTATTATATCAATTCGATTATATGTCGATTCTAATATATTATTCCGATTATATTCTATTGGTTGCCATTCCTATCTATGGTATCACTCTGCTTGTGATCAATATAATTATTTCTACCCTCTACTCGGGTAAAACTGGTTCTTGTCCTCTAGTTGGACAAGAAAGGAAATGGCGATACCGTCCAGTACTGCCCTTGTCGTTTCTATTACCCCCTTTTTATTATATAACTTTTATTAGTAATCATTCTTTTATGTAAAGCATTATTATGTTTTCTTATAAATGACATGTATTCCCCGAAAACACTTAATAAAACAGTAAAAGTGGGGAGTTCACGATACTCACAGGTTTGCGTTAATCTCTAGCTAATCTTCTTATTACAATTATATTTCATATATATATTGATACGTACTACGCGTGGGACTTGTTAGATTGTAATACTTAGGATATATATCATATATATAATTTTTATATATATAATTCAGTATATATTAGATAGTCCTAAACTCGGGGTTTATTATTGACACGACACGGACATCCTAAATCTAGCTGGCCATTACAGCTTGGCGTTCAAAATATATACAGCTGGCCATTACAGCTTGGCACACGAACCTAAAGAACTCTAGACACGAACTTACCCGGATGATGGTTCGGCAGAGCGTATTATTATTAACCCGAGTCTAGTATATCGTCAATATATCAAATTGTGTATATATAAACGTATATATTTTATATATGATTATTATTCTCTTATTATTATTATCAAGTCCATACGTTATCCGTATTATATATATATTAGTATAATTCTAATAATATTCCTCGTCTAGCTATTGGACGGGTTCTATTCCGGGTGTTGACCGAGTCACTGAGTCGACTCGGTATCGACTCTATTCTCCGATTGATTAACGGTACCTCGCAACCAAACATAATCTTTATGTTAATAATAGATTATAATATTGTATAACTTAGGAACCAATCACTTTCACTTACTGGATTTATAACCGGACTCGGAGATTGACCGGAAGTTGTACCGAACCGGGTATTGGACCCGTCTTCTAACTTTGCTACCTTATAACAATCAACATAACAACATGTTAATAATTATAACTAATGGTACTGGTCCATAATCAAAACACAATCACTTCACATGGGAAAAACCCGATCAGTTATTTAGAATAATCGGAAGGGGCTTGTAAGTGGTTATCAAGAACCGCTCAAAACAAAAGGATAGTTCGGTTTGTTATCGGAACCGAAAATGAAGGGGTTGGGTAACCGAAGATTCATCGGAGCTTCCCTGGGACCCGCACGAAAACTGACCGGATCGGAATCAGTCATCCAGTCAATAGATTATCGAGTGGATTCGGTGTTATGTTAACCGTTACCTAACATGAACAAGGCTCGAGATTCCGAACAAGATCAAGATTGTGGTTTGATAATTCAATCGGTGGTTTCCGGGTTTGTTTTGGTACCAAAGATTATGAAAGGTTCGATGATAGCTGGTTATAAAGAACTCGCAACAGTCACCAGATTTGGTGACTGTCCGGCCGGTTTAGGAACAGACGAACAGGGTCAGTGGACCGAACAAAGGAGAAGGGACTAGGGTGCTTACCGGAGGAAGAAGACGGCGTACGGCGGCGGTGGTGACCGGAGATGGAGGCGGCGGAAGCCGGCCATGGTCCTCCGGTCAGAAGCTTCTTTGGTCAGAGTATCATACACTTTGTGTGTGTATATAACTTACAGAGAGAGAGAGCGAGAGCCAAGAGGGAGGGTGGTTTTATAATGGAATTTAAATAGAGGGTGTTTGGCAACGGGGATAATAACTGGGACTCGGGATGTTTGGTAACGGTTATAAAAGTAAAATAATAGGCCTTTGGCAGCGAGTTAATAGCGGATAAGGAGCGTTTAACCGAGATAATAAAAGTCCAATAATTATTATCTATATAATCGGTTGAAACGGTTTGTCGCGAGATTCGAACTTGAATATTTTATTGAATAATCGGGTGGTCGGGTACGACCCGGCCCGTTTAAGAGACCCGTAACACCTCGGGTGTTACATTCCCCCCCCCCTTAGGAAATTTCGTCCCCGAAATTTGAGTGATCTTGTCCTTTACACCCTTAGTCTACAAGGACGTTACAATTAGAACCAAAATGCTTGTCGTCGAGACAGGATCGGTTCCTATGGTTTGCGAGGAGCTCGATCTTGTATCAATCCAATATTATATTAGAAATGTCAATCTGTAAGACTACATCTTGATCATATTTCTAATTACGTTTTAACCTTTCTTGCTATAGTCATGTTATTCCAGATATATGGATTATCTGTACTATTTTGATATGACTATTAAAGGTTCTCGTATTGATACTATATTTTCATCGTTTGATATTCGGATTTATTTACAATGATGGATTCTAGATAGTTTTTAAGAGATAGAAACGGAAGTCCCTTCATTATCACGACTTGAACGGGATCCGAGCTACTACCTCTTTTATTCGAAATTTAGAATTTACCATCATTGTAATTTCGATTCTTAAAGAGTAGGAATAACCTTTGGTAACTATCGGATTACTTCTTACAAATTCTATCCTTTAAGTTCCATCTATATCGATGTAATATGGTTGATCTCTGGGTTATCTCTATTTGTGGATATACTTAGGAGGTTTCTCAGATCATTAGACATATCTTATACGGAGTCTAAAGGTGCCGGAAAAGACTAATTGAATTTGTTGAATTACACGGTTTCAACAATTTCTTTTCATTATCTTGATCTATTGGTCATTGAGATTTCTCTTAAATCATCTATAATAATCTTACTGACTATTTCATTGATGATTGACTGCTTTGTATCTAATACATATTATTTGACTTTTCTTATTGTATTATCGTGAATGAGGTCTTTCACAATTCTACAGTCAATATATGTAAATTTATCTTTATAGTCTCGGAATTTACTGGTAACAGTCGTTGTTACGATTCTTTGACTTAAGATTCTTATGGCAATGCATCAATTATTCTTTCTCAAAATCATGATTATCATTCGGGATTAATATACTTATGGCATTAACTATTTCCATAAAATTTTTTTCTTAATTCGAGTTCGGGATTCGTCGAGACTCTCGGTAGAATATTCTTTATAATTTTCTAGTCGTTTTCGTACAACTTATATTTTTATCTGATAATTTCTTTTATTGTTTATATTCTTATAATATTTTCTTTTGGTATATCGGATGCCTTTTAATATTATTTGGCACTTCAATTGCCTTCTCGTGATATATGGCATTTCCAATGCCTTTTTATTATTCAGACATATCGGATGTCTTTTCAAATTATAATTCTTTTTATTGTCGATTTATATTCTTTTATATCCAACTTATTATAAGCGAGGCTTATTTCATCGGGATATTTGTATAGATAGTTCTTGCCAGAACAGTGATTTCTTAAATGATCTCTCACAGCCTTTAACTCAGAACAGGAATTCCGTCATTCTTTGGCCAGAGAGTTTCACTGGAAAAATGAGCATAATTCTTATTCATTTTTCGTTTTCACTTCGATTATACCTTGCGAATCTCTACGCGATTCCGCTTGGTATCAATTATATTTTGATATATTCGTTATATTTTACTTCTTTTAATAATTCATTAGATTCTACTATTTCTGGTTTTTGAATCCATATAGATTTTTATCTGTTATATTTGAAGAATTTAATAATTCTTTCATCACTTCCTGAATTTCAAACTTGGTAACACTTGACCGTTTTACCAATTTGATTGTACTATAACTCACGTGAGTTTTTATACGAAGTGACTGCGAAGATTTGTTCATAATATCATATATCCTTATAAAGAATCCTGTGACTTAGTGGCAAATGTCCGGATATACCTTCTGTAAGGGTCCGGATATCCTTTGCCACAGGGATTGCACATAGGACATACAACTAGCTTTGGTTGGCAATTAAAATCAATAAACTGATTTCTTTGATTCATAGAATTTAACCAATCGATGGTTTTTATTCTGCGAATATATTCTTAGTCGTATTCACGAAGGAATTTCAACTATATTGCCAGTTTTGTGGTCGTATTCTCCACATATGATACGCTGATAATTCAGATTTATATTTCTTCTTATTATTTATTTTCTTATTATTTCTCTTAATATGTTCGTGACTCAAACATACTGTGATCTTGATAAACTCCTACTCGAATGTTCCTGTGCCTGTGGCATTCATAATTATGTTTGCAACCATAATTACCATTCCACCTCACCTAGCATTCCAGTATTCGTTTATTTTAATCACAATAGGTATGTGTCCTTTACATATCATTTCGATATTCTGTTCTTTTATTTTCTCCTGGGTTCGAAATTATATTATTCGGGATAAAACTTGTTGATCTAAGTCTAACGAAATAGACTGTCAATCGTTCAAGAATTTGTTCGTGTCAGAAGATATTCAATATAACAATCCAATCTTTTTAATATCCCTGACTTGTTCGAGTCGTAGGATTAAGACGGTAGTTATATTTTAGTATAATCGAGCGAGTAAGAATTCGGTTTTGTCCGACAGAATCCAGAGTATTTTGGTTACGGAATTTCGAGAATAATATTTTTGTCCAAATATTATTTAATTCTGGAAAGGATCAAGAATGACGTATAACTGAAATTTTTATATAATTATAAAGATGAGTTTAGATTATAAAACGGAATATGTATAATATTTATTGTTTATATTAGAATAATATCGAGGAATTATACAATCGAACATAGATATAAAATTATACTGAAAAGACTCTTGGTATATATGTGAATACGGATTCGATTAATAAATCTTCATGAAAATACCATTAAATGCGATATGAAATATGTTTCAGTAAAATAATACGGTCGTGGTTCAATACGATTTTCATGTTTCAAAATAAAACTTTTTAGGGAGGATTTATAATAACAATACTGGTTCGAGTTTCGTAATGATATTTATTTTTGAAAATAATAACTATTTAAAAGAGTCGCGGTAGAAATTTTTCATAGTATCAGAATTCTTAAATTTTTAATAAATAAGCTCTTATTACCGATTGATAAAACAAAATAGATTTCTCAAATGTTGACGTCAAACTTTTACTGTTAAATGAATTATACTGAATTATCTGAAAACGTGATCGTCAAATTAAACAGATTCGGGGGACGTTTTAATAATATAAGGAGTATCAATAATAGATTTGATAAAGAGAAAATTATAGTATTGACGGATTTTTCGCAGTCTTATAAATTTGAATAAATCGTTATTTAAAATCGGGGTATATATATATTTTTACTAAAAATCGAAATACTGGTTTAGTATAAAAATAATAATGACTAAAAATAAATTCAATAAACTTCAAAATTATACTAAAAATATTTAAAACTTTTTAAGTAATAGTGGAATATATTTGATCTTTGATTAAATAATCGAGAGAAATTCTTTAGAAACACAGTATTTATATGTCTCTAGCATATCGGATTTTATAAAAATTTCGGAATTTACGGAGTAAAAATAATGTTTCTGAAAACTTGATCATAGGAATGTTCAAGTTGGAGCGTATATTTGTATTTTATTTATAAATATTGGAATAATCGTAGGGTTAATGATCTGAAATTGGATATAATTAGCCACTGAGACTGGAGTAATTCAATAAACTTATATGAAGTTTCTTGAATCAACGATGGATGATTTATGTTTTATGATCTATATATTTTTGTATATAACCATATATACTTTTCATAACTTTATTCATTTCTTATTTATATCGGAATTTATTTTCTGATTTCTTTTAATATATCTGGTTTCTTTTCTGTATATTATTTCTCATTTATTGTGGCCTTAATATCCTGTAAGATTTCCCAGAAATTAGATGTGCATATAAATTCACAATTGTGTACAGAATTGTCAATTTACCTCACAAAATCATTCTAGTAATATCCTGTAGTGGATTCGTTTTAATTTCTAATATACTATTATGGTTCTCACCAACTTTATAATGGTTTGACATTTAGGTACCCAAAAATTTACTCGTCAAATATTTTCTTTAATATTTCTGATATCATAATTATTTTTCTAAGCAAAACTTTTTTTTTTTTTTTTGAAAATACTCTGGTACATCTTGGATTAATAAAGACTTCAAGACTGTCATTAAGCGTCGCTCTGATACCACCTGTAACGACCCTAGCAGACGGAGCCGGATCGTCGGGTCGGGTTATCGGAGCTACACAGCGGAATTCAGGATAATAACAGTCTTTAGTCTTCCAGGATCCACGTCATCATATCTGTTGGGTTACCTGAACACATGCCAAAAATAGTTTCTGTCAACATAAAGTTGGTGAGGTCGTGTATTTTATAAAGTGAATGGCCAGTTCGTTTATTGATAATTCTTTTATTTAAAATATTCTTTTATAAACATGTTTTACAGTTATAACTTGTAGAGGGGAAAATATATTCTATTATATCAATTCGATTATATGTCGATTCTAATATATTATTCCGATTATATTCTATTGGTTGCCATTCCTATCTATGGTATCACTCTGCTTGTGATCAATATAATTATTTCTACCCTCTACTCAGGTAAAACTGGTTCTTGTCCTCTAGTTGGACAAGAAAGGAAATGGCGATACCGTCCAGTACTGTCCTTGTCGTTTCTATTACCCCCTTTTTATTATATAACTTTTATTAGTAATCATTCTTTTATGTAAAGCATTATTATGTTTTCTTATAAATGACATGTATTCCTCCGAAAACACTTAATAAAACAGTAAAAGTGGGGAGTTCACGATACTCACAGGTTTGCGTTAATCTCTAGCTAATCTTCTTATTACAATTATATTTCATATATATATTGATACGTATTACGCGTGGGACTTGTTAGATTGTAATACTTAGGTTATATATCATATATATAATTTATATATATAGAATTCAGTATATATTAGATAGTCCTAAACTTGGTGTTTATTATTGACACAACACGGACATCCTAAATCTAGCTGGCCATTATAGCTTGGCGTTCAAAATATATACAGCTGGCCATTACAGCTTGGCACACGAACCTAAAGAACTCTAGACACGAACTTACCCGGATGATGGTTCGGCAGAGCGTATTATTATTAACCCGAGTCTAGTATATCGTCAATATATCAAATTGTGTATATATAAACGTATATATTTTATATATGATTATTATTCTCTTATTATTATTATCAAGTCCGTACGTTATCCGTATTATATATATATTAGTATAATTCTAATAATATTCCTCGTCTAGCTATTGGACCGGGTTCTATTCCGGGTGTTGACCGAGTCACTGAGTCGACTCGGTATCGACTCTATTCTCTGATTGATTAACGGTACCTCGCAACCAAACATAATCTTTATGTTAATAATAGATTATAAGATTGTATAACTTAGGAACCAATCACTTTCACTTACCGGATTTATAACCGGACTCGGAGATTGACCGGAAGTTGAACCGAACCGGGTATTGGACCCGTCTTCTAACTTTGGTACCTTATAACAATCAACCTAACAACATGTTAATAATTATAACTAATGGTACTTGTCCATAATCAAAACACAATCACTTCGCATGGGAAAAACCCGATCAGTTATTTAGAATAATCGGAAGGGGCTTGTAAGTGGTTATCAAGAACCGCTCAAAACAAAAGGATGGTTCGGTTTGTTATCGGAACTGAAAATGAAGGGGTTAGGTAACCGAAGATTCATCGGAGCTTCCCTGGGACCCGCACGGAAACTGACCGGATCGGAATCAGTCATCCAGTCAATAGATTATCGAGTGGATTCGGTGTTATGTTAACCGTTACCTAACATGAACAAGGCTCGAGATTCCGAACAAGATCAAGATTGTGGTTTGATAATTCAATCGGTGGTTTCCGGGTTTGTTTTGGTACCAAAGATTATGAAAGGTTCGATGATAGCTGGTTATAAAGAACTCGCAACAGTCACCAGATTTGGTGACTGTCCGGCCGGTTTAGGAACAGACGAACAGGGTCAGTGGACCGGAACAAAGGAGAAGGGACTAGGGTGCTTACCGGAGGAAGAAGACGGCGTACGGCGGCGGTGGTGACCGGAGATGGAGGCGGAGGAAGCCGGCCATGGTCCTCCGGTCAGAAGCTTCTTTGGTCAGAGTATCACACACTTTGTGTGTCTATATAACTTACAGAGAGAGAGAGCGAGAGACAAGAGGGAGGGTGGTTTTATAATGGAATTTAAATAGAGGGTGTTTGGCAACGGGGATAATAACTGGGACTCGGGATGTTTGGTAACGGTTATAAAAGTAAAATAATAGGCGTTTGGCAGCGAGTTAATAGCGGATAAGGAGCGTTTAACCAAGATAATAAAAGTCCAATAATTATTATCTATATAGTCGGTTGAAACGGTTTGTCGCGAGATTCGAACTTGACTATTTTATTGAATAATCGGGTGGTCGGGTACGACCCGACCCGTTTAAGAGACCCGTAACACCTCGGGTGTTACATTCCCCCCCCCCCTTATGAAATTTTGTCCCCGAAATTTGAGTGATCTTGTCCTTTACACCCTTAGTCTACAAGGACGTTACAATTAGAACCAAAATGCTTGTCGTCGAGACAGGATCGGTTCCTATGGTTTGCGAGGAGCTCGATCTTGTATCAATCCAATATTATATTAGAAATGTCAATCTGTAAGACTACATCTTGATCATATTTCTAATTACGTTTTAACCTTTCTTGCTATAGTCATGTTATTCCAGATATATGGATTATCTGTACTATTTTGATATGACTATTAAAGGTTCTCGTATTGATACTATATTTTCATCGTTTGATATTCGGATTTATTTACAATGATGGATTCTAGATAGTTTTTAAGAGATAGAAACGGAAGTCCCTTCATTATCACGACTTGAACGGGATCCGAGCTACTACCTCTTTTATTCGAAATTTAGAATTTACCATCATTGTAATTTCGATTCTTAAAGAGTAGGAATAACCTTTGGTAACTATCGGATTACTTCTTACAAATTCTATCCTTTAAGTTCCATCTATATCGATGTAATATGGTTGATCTCTGGGTTATCTCTATTTGTGGATATACTTAGGAGGTTTCTCAGATCATTAGACATATCTTATACGGAGTCTAAAGGTGCCGGAAAAGACTAATTGAATTTGTTGAATTACACGGTTTCAACAATTTCTTTTCATTATCTTGATCTATTGGTCATTGAGATTTCTCTTAAATCATCTATAATAATCTTACTGACTATTTCATTGATGATTGACTGCTTTGTATCTAATACATATTATTTGACTTTTCTTATTGTATTATCGTGAATGAGGTCTTTCACAATTCTACAGTCAATATATGTAAATTTATCTTTATAGTCTCGGAATTTACTGGTAACAGTCGTTGTTACGATTCTTTGACTTAAGATTCTTATGGCAATGCATCAATTATTCTTTCTCAAAATCATGATTATCATTCGGGATTAATATACTTATGGCATTAACTATTTCCATAAAATTTTTTTCTTAATTCGAGTTCGGGATTCGTCGAGACTCTCGGTAGAATATTCTTTATAATTTTCTAGTCGTTTTCGTACAACTTATATTTTTATCTGATAATTTCTTTTATTGTTTATATTCTTATAATATTTTCTTTTGGTATATCGGATGCCTTTTAATATTATTTGGCACTTCAATTGCCTTCTCGTGATATATGGCATTTCCAATGCCTTTTTATTATTCAGACATATCGGATGTCTTTTCAAATTATAATTCTTTTTATTGTCGATTTATATTCTTTTATATCCAACTTATTATAAGCGAGGCTTATTTCATCGGGATATTTGTATAGATAGTTCTTGCCAGAACAGTGATTTCTTAAATGATCTCTCACAGCCTTTAACTCAGAACAGGAATTCCGTCATTCTTTGGCCAGAGAGTTTCACTGGAAAAATGAGCATAATTCTTATTCATTTTTCGTTTTCACTTCGATTATACCTTGCGAATCTCTACGCGATTCCGCTTGGTATCAATTATATTTTGATATATTCGTTATATTTTACTTCTTTTAATAATTCATTAGATTCTACTATTTCTGGTTTTTGAATCCATATAGATTTTTATCTGTTATATTTGAAGAATTTAATAATTCTTTCATCACTTCCTGAATTTCAAACTTGGTAACACTTGACCGTTTTACCAATTTGATTGTACTATAACTCACGTGAGTTTTTATACGAAGTGACTGCGAAGGTTTGTTCATAATATCATATATCCTTATAAAGAATCCTGTGACTTAGTGGCAAATGTCCGGATATACCTTCTGTAAGGGTCCGGATATCCTTTGCCACAGGGATTGCACATAGGACATACAACTAGCTTTGGTTGGCAATTAAAATCAATAAACTGATTTCTTTGATTCATAGAATTTAACCAATCGATGGTTTTTATTCTGCGAATATATTCTTAGTCGTATTCACGAAGGAATTTCAACTATATTGCCAGTTTTGTGGTCGTATTCTCCACATATGATACGCTGATAATTCAGATTTATATTTCTTCTTATTATTTATTTTCTTATTATTTCTCTTAATATGTTCGTGACTCAAACATACTGTGATCTTGATAAACTCCTACTCGAATGTTCCTGTGCCTGTGGCATTCATAATTATGTTTGCAACCATAATTACCATTCCACCTCACCTAGCATTCCAGTATTCGTTTATTTTAATCACAATATGTATGTGTCCTTTACATATTATTTCGATATTCTGTTCTTTTATTTTCTCCTGGGTTCGAAATTATATTATTCGGGATAAAACTTGTTGATCTAAGTCTAACGAAATAGACTGTCAATCGTTCAAGAATTTGTTCGTGTCAGAAGATATTCAATATAACAATCCAATCTTTTTAATATCCCTGACTTGTTCGAGTCGTAGAATTAAGACGGTAGTTATATTTTAGTATAATCGAGCGAGAAAGAATTCGGTTTCGTCCGACAGAATCCAGAGTATTTTGGTTACGGAATTTCGAGAATAATATTTTTGTCCAAATATTATTTAATTCTGGAAAGGATCAAGAATGACGTATAACTGAAATTTTTATATAATTATAAAGATGAGTTTAGATTATAAAACGGAATATGTATAATATTTATTGTTTATATTAGAATAATATCGAGGAATTATACAATCGAACATAGATATAAAATTATACTGAAAAGACTCTTGGTATATATATGAATACGGATTCGATTAATAAATCTTCATGAAAATACCATTAAATGCGATATGAAATATGTTTCGGTAAAATAATACGGTCGTGGTTCAATACGATTTTCATGTTTCAAAATAAAACTTTTTAGGGAGGATTTATAATAACAATACTGGTTCGAGTTTCGTGATGATATTTATTTTTGAAAATAATAACTATTTAAAAGAGTCGCGGTAGAAATTTTTCATAGTATCGGAATTCTTAAATTTTTAATAAATAAGCTCTTATTACCGATTGATAAAACAAAATAGATTTCTCAAAATGTTGACGTCAAACTTTTACTGTTAAATGAATTATACTGAATTATCTGAAAACGTGATCGTCAAATTAAACAGATTCGGGGGACGTTTTAATAATATAAGGAGTATCAATAATAGATTTGATAAAGAGAAAATTATAGTATTGACGGATTTTTCGCAGTCTTATAAATTTGAATAAATCGTTATTTAAAATCGGGGTATATATATATTTTTACTAAAAATCGAAATACTGGTTTAGTATAAAAATAATAATGACTAAAAATAAATTCAATAAACTTCAAAATTATACTAAAAATATTTAAAACTTTTTAAGTAATAGTGGAATATATTTGATCTTTGATTAAATAATCGAGAGAAATTCTTTAGAAACACAGTATTTATGTCTCTAGCATATCGGATTTTATATAAATTTCGGAATTTACGGAGTAAAAATAATGTTTCCGAAAACTTGATCATAGGAATGTTCAAGTTGGAGCGTATATTTGTATTTTATTTATAAATATTGGAATAATCGTAGGGTTAATGATCTGAAATTGGATATAATTAGCCACTGAGACTGGAGTAATTCAATAAACTTATATGAAGTTTCTTGAATCAACGATGGATGCTTTATGTTTTATGATCTATATATTTTTGTATATAACCATATATACTTTTCATAACTTTATTCATTTCTTATTTATATCGGAATTTATTTTCTGATTTCTTTTAATATATCTGGTTTCTTTTCTGTATATTATTTCTCATTTATTGTGGCCTTTAATATCCTGTAAGATTTCCCAGAAATTAGATGTGCATATAAATTCACAATTGTGTACAGAATTGTCAATTTACCTCACAAAATCATTCTAGTAATATCCTGTAGTGGATTCGTTTTAATTTCTAATATACTGTTATGGTTCTCACCAACTTTATAATGGTTTGACATTTAGGTACCCAAAAATTTACTCGTCAAATATTTTCTTTAATATTTCTGATATCATAATTATTTTTCTAAGCAAAACTTCTTTTTTTTTTTTTTTTTGAAAATACTCTGGTAGATCCTGGATTAATAAAGACTTTAAGACTGTCATTAAGCGTCGCTCTGATACCACCTGTAACGACCCTAGCAGACGGAGCCGGGTCGTCGGGTCGGGTTATCGGAGCTACACAGCGGAATTCAGGATAATAACAGTCTTTAGTCTTCCAGGATCCACGTCATCATATCTGTTGGGTTACCTGAACACATGCCAAAAATAGTTTCTGTCAACATAAAGTTGGTGAGGTCGTGTATTTTATAAAGTGAATGGCCAGTTCGTTTATTGATAATTCTTTTATTTAAAATATTCTTTTATAAACATGTTTTACAGTTATAACTTCTGGAGGGGAAAATATATTCTATTATATCAATTCGATTATATGTCGATTCTAATATATTATTCCGATTATATTCTATTGGTTGCCATTCCTATCTATGGTATCACTCTGCTTGTGATCAATATAATTATTTCTACCCTCTACTTGGGTAAAACTGGTTCTTGTCCTCTAGTTGGACAAGAAAGGAAATGGTGATACCGTTTAGTACTGTCCTTGTCGTTTCTATTACCCCCTTTTTATTATATAACTTTTATTAGTAATCATTCTTTTATGTAAAGCATTATTATGATTTCTTATAAATGACATGTATTCCCCCGAAAACACTTAATAAAACAGTAAAAGTGGGGAGTTCACGATACTCACAGGTTTGCGTTAATCTCTAGCTAATCTTCTTATTACAATTATATTTCATATATATATTGATAAGTATTACGTGTGGGACTTGTTAGATTGTAATACTTAGGATATATATCATATATATAATTTATATATATAGAATTCAGTATATATTAGATAGTCCTAAACTCGGGGTTTATTATTGAAACGACACGGACATCCTAAATCTAGCTGGCCATTACAGCTTGGCGTTCAAAATATATACAGCTGGCCATTACAGCTTGGCACACGAACCTAAAGAACTCTAGACACGAACTTACCCGGATGATGGTTCGGCAGAGCGTATTATTATTAACCCGAGTCTAGTATATCGTCAATATATCAAATTGTGTATATATAAACGTATATATTTTATATATGATTATTATTCTCTTATTATTATTATCAAGTCCGTACGTTATCCGTATTATATATATATATTAGTATAATTCTAATAATATTCCTCGTCTAGCTATTGGACAGGGTTCTATTCCGGGTGTTGACCGAGTCACTGAGTCGACTCGGTATCGACTCTATTCTCCGATTGATTAACGGTACCTCGCAACCAAACATAATCTTTATGTTAATAATAGATTATAATATTGTATAACTTAGGAACCAATCACTTTCACTTACTGGATTTATAACCGGACTCGGAGATTGACCGGAAGTTGTACCGAACCGGGTATTGGACCCGTCTTCTAACTTTGCTACCTTATAACAATCAACATAACAACATGTTAATAATTATAACTAATGGTACTTGTCCATAATCAAAACACAATCACTTCACATGGGAAAAACCCGATCAGTTATTTAGAATAATCGGAAGGGGCTTGTAAGTGGTTATCAAGAACCGCTCAAAACAAAAGGATGGTTCGGTTTGTTATCGGAACCGAAAATGAAGGGGTTGGGTAACCGAAGATTCATCGGAGCTTCCCTGGGACCCGCACGGAAACTGACCGGATCGGAATCAGTCATCCTGTCAATAGATTATCGAGTGGATTCGGTGTTATGTTAACCGTTACCTAACATGAACAAGGCTCGAGATTCCGAACAAGATCAAGATTGTGGTTTGATAATTCAATCGGTGGTTTCCGGGTTTGTTTTGGTACCAAAGATTATGAAAGGTTCGATGATAGCTGGTTATAAAGAACTCGCAACAGTCACCAGATTTGGTGACTGTCCGGCCGGTTTAGGAACAGACGAACAGGGTCAGTGGACCGGAACAAAGGAGAAGGGACTAGGGTGCTTACCGGAGGAAGAAGACGGCGTACGGCGGCGGTGGTGACCGGAGTTGGAGGCGGTGGAAGCCGGCCATGGTCCTCCGGTCAGAAGCTTCTTTGGTCAGAGTATCACACACTTTGTGTGTGTATATAACTTACAGAGAGAGAGAGCGAGAGACAAGAGGGAGGGTGGTTTTATAATGGAATTTAAATAGAGGGTGTTTGGCAACGGGGATAATAACTGGGACTCGGGATGTTTGGTAACGGTTATAAAAGTAAAATAATAGGCGTTTGGCAGCGAGTTAATAGCGGATAAGGAGCGTTTAACCGAGATAATAAAAGTCCAATAATTATTATCTATATAATCGGTTGAAACGGTTTGTCGCGAGATTCGAACTTGAATATTTTATTGAATAATCGGGTGGTCGGGTACGACCCGGCCCGTTTAAGAGACCCGTAACACCTCGGGTGTTACATAATATTTTCAAAAAATGTGTATTGCTTGAACCTTGCGCTTGAAAACCTTTCGGTCGTCGCATCCCCGTGTTTCCGCCTTGGCGGGGTGTGACAACTGCGCTGGAAGAACTCATGCGCAAAAGACCAAAGGAGTAACTTACGCCTGGTCAACAACCACGTAGTAGTCAAAGGATAATATCATGCATGGTCAACCGCCATGCATGAATCAAGGAGATAATTCCGTGAGCCCGATACTAAAGGCAGTAAACCGTTCCATCATTCCCTCAAACTTAGCTCTTCATAACTACCTTACTAACATAATTAAGGGTAGTGGAGATCACGGTTAGGACTTGGGTAATGGTGGCATACGTCCACCTCTATATAAGGGATTACATCCCTAGTAGGGAGGACACTTTTTGCTAACCCAAAGAGCTATCGCTAAGATAGTATCCCCATTCACCCCGTTTTTGTTACAAACTACTACCTTGTGTAGTCATCTCCCTACCCACGTCAACTCTTGTTTGCAGGTCATTCAATCCAGAAATGCTTTTAAAGGATCAAACCTGTGGAATACAATAATCTTATCATCCTTACCCGGTGGTAAGACTATTTGTTTCTTCATTGGTGCCATCCCTATCGGTTTTTCATCGTTCAAACTAGCAAGCATGGTTTCTTTGAATGGTGCAAACCAAAACACTGCTAAAGTTGATGCAACAATTGATGATCAGATCAACAATGTTGCACCCAACACCATAACAAAGAACGTATCTCAGAAACAACCGTCTTCGACATTCCAGTTCAACCCAATCACGGGAGGACTATCAGGAACATAGAAGAAACAGGATAACCAGTCTCTGGTAGATCCGGGCGAGTGGTTAGCCAGACAAAACTCAAAAACAATTGCAGAGTACCAGAAGATGGTTCTCGAGAAGGCCAAACTCAATGCTCATAAGACTTTGAGTTTTGGTACAATGTAGGATGACCCAGAGTCACCTCCAGAAAACAACATTGGTCGTCGTCCAATGGGACCTCAACAGGCGGTACATGGTGGAGACCGTGGTAGAAATACTCTTGGTCAGGCCCTCATCAACCTGGATGAGGAGCCCGACGGCTATGAATCTTAAGACGAGGTACAACATGACTCCAACCGTAAACAACGCTCTAAATCGGTTGCAAGCAATCCGGCACCAAAAGACGACGATCTTTACAAGCCCTACAAGCCAAAGACCTTTGCAAAAAGGTCAAAGTTTTGTGCGCTAATAGCTTTGGCCCCAATGCCTCAAGAATGCAAGCTCCCAAGTACGATTGGGAAATATGATGGCCTACGTGATCCAGATGATCACTTACATGCTTTTGATTGCGCGGGCAGCTCTAAACTTTGGCCCGTGCAAGATTGGTGTCACTTATTTGTCCAAACACTAACGGGAGCCGCTAGAGTTTGGTATGAAAGTTTGCCTGTTGGAAGCTTGGTGGATTTTGATGACTTGATCAGAAAGTTCAAGAATCACTTTTCACATTTACGTAAACACAAGAAGGACAAGGCGCACATTCTGCTATGCACACGCCATGAGAACGAATCATTAGAAGATTATATAGTGCGGTAAAACAAAGATGCTCTTCAACTTGGATGCGGAGAAGAACTTACCCGTGCAGCATTTATTCACGGGGTAAGAAATGATGACTTAATGAAGTGCCTCACTGGAAAGGATGGCGTATCGACTGCTTGGGACGAAGTGATTGAAGTTGCGAAAGTTTACGCGTCTTCGGAGCGTTCCTTTCATCAAAACAAAAGTTTGCATCAGAGCGGTAACCACCATGCAGCGTCCAACAACAAAGACAAAGGGAAACAATCTGTTTGGTTCAGAATCTCTGGCTCAGCAGATGAAGGAAAGTATTCTTCTGCACAAGATGCGCGAAATTTCCTGAGTCCAAAGGGAACCCGCGATCAAAAGGGACACCAAAGAAAGAATTATGATTGGACTCCATTGTCCAAAACGCCGTCCGAAGTTCTGAAGACAGAGAAAATCCAGTTCCCAAAACCACGAGAGCTCAGTCGTAATAGACAGAATGTTGACAACAACAAATACTGCGAGTACCATGAAGACTATGGGCATTTAACGGACAATTGCTATAGCCTCAAGATGGAGATCGAGAATGCAATAAAGTCAGGCTAATTAACATATCTTGTGAAGCATATGCAGAAGAAACAGTGAGACCAAACGGAAGGAGGCGAGCCTTCCCAAAAGAAGATCCACAATCTGAATGCGCATCACGTGTATCACGCTCTGCGCCATAATTGCAATATGACTCACAGAGCCACAAGTCACAAACAAACATTTGCCGTCACCAACGACGACTCGTGACAAGAGGAACAAGTTATAATGCCAAGAGTAAAAGGAGGAGCATATTCTACAGCTCCGCTGATCATCACGGGAGTCGTAGGACATTACCGTACAAGGTATATGTTCCTAGACAACGGAAGTAGCACCGATATCATGTTCCGACAATGCTTTGAGCAGCTGAACGAGGATGATAAAGCAATAATAGTTCCTGTGACAGAGCCCATCTCAGGCTTCATACATGAGATGATATTCCCATTGGGAATGCTCACATTTCCAATCACACTTTCAGACGGGAAACACTCGCGCACAGAAGTTTGTGACTTCATTGTTCTTCCCGTCAATTCATCACATGACATCTTGTTGGGACGGGAAGGCCTGGCAAAATTCAACTGCAACACATCTACACCACACCAAATGGCAGGTTTTCCTACCCGGACTGGTGTAGCCTTCATACGCGGAAACAAAAACTGCCATACTACGGATGCGCAGAAACCCGCAAAGCAATTGAAACCAACTGTCAGGACCAAACCGGAAAAATGGGTTATCAACCCTAAATTCCCGGAACAGACAATTATCATTGGCCATGCAATCTCCGACCCCATTCGCGCGCACTTAAAGGAACTCCTCACAAAGAATATGGATATTTTTGCTTTCCAACCAGCAGATATGGTTGGTGTCCCGCGTCACATCGCGGAACACAAGCTGAATGTTTACAAGACAACCGAACCAGTTGCTCAGAAGAAGCGTAGCATAGGTCCCGAGAAAACAAAGGCCATGAATGAACAAGTGATGGAGCTGTAAAAGGCGGGTATTTTCCGCAAAAGCATATATCAAACCTGGGTAGCCAACCCAGTAATGGTGGGAAAGTCTAACGGCAGTTGGCGCATGTGCGTGGACTACAAAGATCTAAACAAGGCTTGCCCTAAAGATTGCTACCCACTGCCGGAGATCGATCTAAAAATTGACTCATTGGCACCGTTCAGATTCAAATACTTTCTTGATGCCTACAAAGGGTATCATCAGATCCAGATGGCTAAAGAAGATGAAGAAAAAACAGCGTTCCGTACTGATATGGGAACCTTTTGCTACACAAAGATGCCATTTGGGCTCAAGAACATTGGGGCCACATACCAGCGTTTAATGGATACAGCATTTGTGAAACAGATTGGTGTCAACTTGGAGGTCTACGTAGACGACCTCGTCATCAAAAGTAGAGAGGAAGACCAAATGCTGAACGATATCCATAAAACCTTTGAACAGCTTCGAAGTGTGAGAATGAAGCTGAATCCAAGCAAGTGTTCCCTCGGAATGGAAGAAGGAAAGTTTTTGGGAGTCATAGTAACTAAAGATGGCTTCCGCGCAAACCCAGACAAGATTCAAGCGATCGAGCGCATGCCATCCCGTCTTCCATAAAAGAGGTCCAAACATTGATGGGACGCCTCGTAGCTTTGAACCGATTCTTGTCAAATTACGCGTCTAAATCGTTCCCTTTCGTAGATACATTAAAGAATTGCTTGAAAAAGTCCAATTTCAATTGGACCACGGAGGCAGAAAAGGCTTTTCAAGAAATGAAGGAGTGTCTGAGCAACTTGCCAACACTCACTGCGCCCTTACCAGAAGAACCACTTACATTATACTTGTCCGTTACGGATAAAGCGGTAGGCGCAGTACTCATGGTCGACAGGAAAGGGGTACAGACCCCAATCTACCATGTCAACCGTACACTCCTAGATGCAGAAACTTGTTATTCAACAAAGGAGAAGCTGGTCGTTGCACTAGTCCACGCCTCCAGAAGACTGCGCAGATTCTTTCAGGGTCACCCCATCAACATCTTGACTGACTTCCACATTAACGACATTCTGCGCAAGCCGGAACTTTTGGGAAGGCTAGCCAAGTGGGCCATCGAGCTGAGTGAGCATTCAATTACTTATAAAGCCAGACCTTCTTTCAAGGGGCAGATCTTAGCAGACTTCGTCATGGAAGTCCCAACAGATAAGATCGAAGAGTGTCTAAACGAAGCATCATTAAGCTCAACTCCACCAGACGAATCACAAAAGCGGGAGCTTTTTACTGATGGTGCATGCAACGATGAAGGAGTTGGCGCGGGGTTACAATTAATAACTCCGGATGGCAAAGAGTATACTTATGCAATAAGACTTGATTTCCCAACCACCAACAACGAGGCAGAATATGAAGCCCTCTTAGCAGGACTGCGCATAGCCAAAAAGATGGGGGCTCAACACATCGAAGCTTACGTCGACTCCATGTTGGTAGCAAATCACATCGATGGCTCGTATGAAGCAAGAGAGCCATCCATGATCTTGTATTTGGAACACACAAAGGAGTTTATGCGCAACTTTAGCCATTGTAAAGTAACTCATGTGCGGTGCAGCCAGAACAAGCCAGCTGACGCCTTAAGCAAGATGGCTTCAATAGTATTCGACCACATGACCAAAGATGTGCGGGTTGAGGTGTTAAATCACCCATCCGTACCACAACGACAAGTGAATGTGATTCAAATGGGAAAAAACTCTTGGATAACCCCCATAATGGCTTATCTGACTAAGGGAATTCTTTCGTCTAGCAGAGCAGAGGCCAGAAAACTCCAAAACAAAGCCATGCTATTATGATGCATAGACTCCGCAGAAGCTACATACCTGATAAAAGACATCCATGAAGGGTCCTACGGATTACATGCGGGCCCAAGAATGGTCGTCTCCAAACTCATGAATGAGGGCTACTATTGGCCCGGAATGCACCTTGACGCAGTAGCTAAGTTGCGGAAATGCGATGCATGTCATCGACATGCACCGGTTACGCTCAGGACAAAAAACAACTTGGTACCGGTAACAGCGGCGTGGCCTTTCCAAAAATGGGCCATTGATCTAGTGGGACCTTTTTCCCACAGCACCGGGCAATGTCAAATATCTAGTGGTAGCAATTGATTACTTCAATAAGTGGGTGGAAGCCAAAACTTTGGCCTCAATAGATGGACGGAGCATCAAGAAGTTTATATGGGAGTTCATCATATGCAGATTCGGCTTACCACTAGAAATTGTGAGCGCTAACGGTACGCAGTTTACGGATCAGCATTTACAAGAATGGCTCGCATCCATGAACGTCAAACAGATATTCACTTCGGTTGCGCACACTCAAGGCAATGGCCAGGTGGAGCATGCTAACCAAAGCATTGTCGAGGGCATTAAAGCCCGATTGTGAACAAAGCGCAGTGGCTGGGTCGATGAGCTCCCCCATGTTTTATGGGCTCATCGCACATTATCTAAAACTAGCAATGGAGAGACACCATTCAGCCTAACATATAGAACCGAGGCTGTGATACCCGCGGAGGTTAGGTGTCCGTCCCCAATGGTGTTGTTCGCACAAAACAATGACAATAACAAAGAACTTCGGATGAACTTAGATCTATTGAAAGAGCGTCGGGACGCGGCCTCAATCCGCGAAGCCATTTACAAGCGAGAGATAGAGAAATACTATAATGCGCGCATTAAAGAGCATCTCTTCCGCGTAGGAGATTACGTATTCCGCAGCAATGAAGCGTCAAACACCGAAAAACCCGGTAAGCTTGCTCTCAACTGGGAAGGACCCTATAAAATACAAGAGGTGCTGGGAAAGGGTGCGTATGCTTTGGAACGTCTGGATGGCATGCCCATTCCACGCACCTGGAATGCAGCGTAATTGCGCATCTGCTACATTTGAGTTTCTTTTTTCCTATTGCACTTGTAATAAAGGCCTATGGACCAATAGTTTATATTCAATAAAAGCATGTTTTCACATATCATTGAGTCATACCAAATGCATAAGAAGAACAAGCAAACAATATACAGAAGCGCAGATGATAGTACCATATATAAGCATTCCATTATCCGATTATCAAAACATACAAAAGAGAGTGGTCCAATGACATACATCAGATCACATCATCATATGAAATAAGGCTTGTTCTACACATACATATATATTTATCCACAATCTACCAAGACAAAGCTAAGGGGCATGCTTCTATTCACTACCAACCTTTCGGAGTTTGAGCTTCGGAGTCTTAGGCAAGTCCCCTAGTTCTGACAATTTCTTCATCTTCAAAGGCTGGCCATCAGAGGTCCCTTGATTATCTAAATTATTAGGCCTCATGCTCTCCTAGGACAGCAAGTAGCCACAATATTCAGCTAGCCGATCAAGGGCATCAGCAGGCAACCTGATATGAATTGGATGATGAGATAACTTCATCATCCCTTTCACAGCTACCTTTTCAAGACGATGAAGATTTTTCGACGGGATATTGGTCGACATTATTCTTAGAAGAAATGGAGTTCTTCAGGAAAGTTACTATGAGGAAATGGTATCCATGCACTTGCTATATATAGAAAGGGAAGTACAAGTATTTAATTACCATTAATGAAAAATACTTGATTAGTCTGGGGAAGTGTGACAGATGCCAAGTCAGAAACTGACACAAGCCATCGAAACTGTCACTTCTGCATTTAATCATGTCAGACACAGACTAACACAAGTCCCTGTCACTCCAGATGACATCAGCTCATGATTGGATCGCGGACAAAATGGAAAACAAGCATAACAGTGCTACATTATCATAGTAATTAAACGATAAGGATATTCGCGATCATTACAAGTCAAAACAATAACAAAGATGTTCAAAGAGCGATAAGTTCAGTTAATCAACAATCAAATATTGTGACACATCATCAGTACGCGGTGTTTCCTCTTGTGTACCACCAGCTACGGACGAGGGGCCAGCTTCGCTAGCCGCAACAACCATCTTCAATTCTTCTTCTTTACAAGTTTTTTCCTCAATTTCTGCTCTAAGAAGGTCCGAATCTTCAAAATACCCGCGGAGTTCTCCAACTGGATCATCCGTCTTTAAGCACGCATTCACCACATCAAACACATCAAATGAAAGGGCCTCAAACTCCCCTTGAGCCTGCAACATCTCCGCTTCATATGGTTTATTGTAGTACGGACCTTCTTCAATCTTATTTCCATAGGCGTGATGATAAAAGCCTTCGCTAAATCCCAGATTAAGACCCTGCTTCAAAGCAGAACTGACAATTTTGGCAATGACATTTCCTAGCTTTGGCTCGTTCCACACACGCTTGACTATTTATGTAACAGTCAAAGATTCAAGTATGCACTAAAAGCAGGAAACAATCTTGCTAGAAAAGAATGAACAACTTACCCCCGCCACACCATCATGCATCAACCAATTTACACGGTCCCGGGCAGCAAGGGCAACATTGGATGCATCTTGGAAGGCCACGTGTGTCTGGTCCAATTCCACCTGAATTTGGGAACAAGAGGATTCAACCAGGGCTTTCTCTTCCTCCAATTTGACTTTATCCCGGTCAAGTGCTTGAATCTTTAGCTCTGCTTCTGACAGCGTAGTAGTGGCCTTTAAAAGGTCTTCATGTTGCTGATTAAATTTATCAATTGTGTCAGCTAACTCCACCTGCTTAGCATCAACAGCTTTTTGCTTCTCCTCAGCATCCTTGACGAGCCGGGCATTGTCATTCTTTAACTTCTCAACTGTCGAGCGCAAATGCTCCATCTCTAGGTTGGTCTGCTGGCATGACTCTTTCCATAATCTGGAAGATTCCGCTTTCTCAGCTTTCACTTTCTTCACCTCTTCAGCCGCCTCGTGAGCCTCTTTCTTAGGAAATTCAATCTTCGAGCGGATATCAGCACGGGTAATCCGAAACTCTTCTTCGCGCTGCAGCAACGCGGCCTCAGATTCCTTTAAGTTTTGCCAGTCGCACATAAATTAATTTTCGCGACAGATAAGAGATCCAAGGCCACTCACTTGCAAGAAAGGTTCATGGCTATATCAGTGAACAATGATCTGCGGTCCACACTATCTTGATAATCACGCTCAGCGGGTGGAACAGACAGTGTCACAAATTCTTCCGCATTTAGAGGATTTGTAAACCGGGTAGTATCCAATATATCCCAACGCGGTTGGTAGAGCCTAGGCTGATCATAGTCGCGCGAAAGAAAACCTACCTCGTCCGCGTCCAGACTGCCCTGCTCCGCGGGATCTCCAATTGCCCTCAGAACTGGATTTTCGGTACAACATTGTTGATCCACTAACGGATCTAATGAGATTAGTTGGTTTGCTTCTTGAAGTATCAACTGCATCAAGCTTGGACGAGTTAACATTAGCATTAGTCCCCTGCATAGAACTCTGGTCAAGAACTCGATTCCCCTCGGGTACAGGAATCTCAGAATCTACATTCGAGGAAGACACATCATCAACTTTCTTCTTCCCAGCAGCCTTCTCAACATTCTTTAAAGCAAGCACTACGTCCTCAGTTGTTGGTTCAGCCTGTTGTTGTGGCACTTGGACAACCACCGACTCTTGGGGCTCCACATTCACTTCCATACTGTCAATATTCTGAATCACACGATCAACTTGGTCCGCAACAGGAGGGTCCAAATTCAATGTCTCTTCATTTACTCTCTCAACCAGGCTAACCTGTTCAACAACGTGAGGATCAATACATGATGTCTTATCAACTCCAGAAGTGCTTTGCTCAAATGGCGAAGTGGCAAGGAGAAGCGTAGCTGCGCATAACAAAGAAACATTAGTCACACGCTGGGAATCAAGACTCTAAATAAAACAAGTGAACACATTTACCTGATAAATGCTTCACCGTTTTTAGTGGAAGGTTCTCACGTCTGGGTGGAGGCTTCATTGTTAATGTCAGTTGACGACCTTTAGAGGGCTTGAACATGTCAAGAGGCACGGCCGCAACACGTTCCGGCTGTGACGTTTGGGTCACTTCACCAGTTGGCCGCGGAACCTAAACTTGAGTTTGTTTTAGAGCATCCAATCTCTGCTGGAATAACTCCGCAGAAACATTTCCAGTTTGGCACGCCGGTGAACGTTGCCGGTGGCGTTTATGCTCAAGTTCTGCATCAGACTCAGTAGCCTCATCATCATCCTCTATGATTGGGGTAGTGGACACTTTAGACTTCTTGCTTTCTTTGGAACGGTTCTTCTTAGAAGGGCCAATGTCTGCTTTGGAAATCACATTTGTACCTGAGTAATCAATAGCAAGAATACACATAATTAACTCAATACTAACCGGTACAAGCCTGCTTCTTGCGCCCTTGAGAGTGTTCCTCTAAATCTATCAAAACTTTTCTACGGGATTGAATCCCTGCGCCTGTCACAAAGGACGCACGATATTAGTACGCGGCTAACGTACACAACTGCGCACCCTTCGTGCGCATGAGGTGTCCGCACAGAAAAAATTAAAAACACAACGGATAAACTAACCTGTCCTAGTATAAGGCTTTGGAGGGTCAACAAGCTGCGGAGCTAAGAAATTAGACCTTAACCTTTCAACCAACGACTGCGCACCCTGAGGAGCTTGATTATACACAACATGTGCACTACCTCTTTGCGCAAATAAATCGAACAAAGACATACCTGTCACACAGTACACAAGAACGTGTCGTAAGCATATGTTAAATACAGTAATATGATCGACAATACACGTGAAATAATACCTTCTTCCGGAACGCATGGATCATACCCTACTGGATTGCGCAGCTGGCTCAAACCCAGCATCACCAGCACCCCTTCTGGACACTTTTCCATGACAAGTGGAGTAGCGTGAGCGCAAAGATACTTACACCATTCTTGATTCTTGTAATCTTCTATAGGAGGAAATTCAGAAATATTCTCCTTCAAGCCCACGGTCATCCACTACAAGGGGGAAGGGATGACCTCACGGTTGACATAGAAGAATTTCTCCTTCCAGTCGTACATTGACTTAAGATTTTCAGACACAATCTGCTTTACCTTCCTACGAGTACCAAGGCTATACCAACCAATTCCCCCACGGGAAACTTCAAGCACATAAAATACGTTCAATCTCTCAAACGTAGGCTCCATGTCTAAAGCCCTGCATGTTGCCTCAAAATGTAATAACCGTAGCCACCCAAATGGAGCCATTTGAGTCGGATGAACACCGTAAGTAAGTAGGGTGTTCACTACAAAATTTGTGGTGGGGAGTCGGAAGCAACACTTGGAAAAAAACTGCTTCATACAACGCAATCTTACCTTCTGTAGCGTGTAGAGCAGTCTTGCCCTCAGCAGGAAGTTCAGGATCCCATTCCTTCAGAATCCCATATTGATCAAGAAATGTAGTAAATGATTCCTTCTCCCACTTAATCGTGGTAGTATCAATATTTTTGGATGACGTATCATCCTTGACAGACTCAGACGCTTTGGTTGGATCATGAGTGGCCTGGGAATCTTGAGACATGATGGAAGTATTGAAGAATTTGAAATTAAATTGAATGAGAGACGTTTCAGATATTTGAATATCAGACGAGAGAAATAGAGAAGGAGTGGGAAACAGTAAATTTGAAATGATTATATAGGCTATGCAATTAATACGGCTGACGTCATGTCACGTGGGCTAGACGCCTTTTTCAAACATGAGTCCAATCAGAAGACAACATATGTGTGACAGAAGAAAGGGCGACTAGGGGTGCAAACAAGCCGAGCCGAGCCCGAGCTCGACCAGGCTCGAACTCGAGCTCGATTAAGTTATAAGAGCTCGAGCTCGAGCTCGAGCTCGGCTCGGGCTCGGCTCATTTAGTATTTATTAGTTAATATATTAGATAAAAATAATATAAATAATTGTTCATTTAGGCTCGTGAGCTCAATAAGTGAGGCTCGGGCTCGGGGCTCATTTACTAAACAACTTTAAATGAATGATAAATATTATTAAATATTAAAAAAACTAATATTATACTAGGCTCGATAAGGGTCGATGAGCCTAACGAGCTTCACATGACAGGCTCGAGCTTGAGCTTGATAAATAAACGAGCTTTGTTTTAGGCTTAAGCTCGGCTCGTTTTGAGCTTTTTTCTGGTGACCCCACACGCGCCACACGCGCCCACTCGCCTGACACAAGTACTGAAACGTGTCTGTCAACTGTCACCTCTCACATCAATTCAAAACTGCCAGCACAACCACACGTTTTCAAATTCATGGGGAATTGACAATTGTCCACTATGGATTGCTGACGTGTCATGTGGCCGCGGAATGCTGACGAAGAATTGACATTTACGTTCTCCGCACTACAACATTGCGCAAGGATACTCCCCTCAATTCCGCATACCACGGGAAACATACAATACAATACTGATGAGCTATCATCAAGACTACAATAATATTAAGTCCAGCATCTTTCCTACCACACCATAAATTCAGAGATAGAAGACACACTAGACTGGGGGGACGATGGGATTGGGTACTAAACCGGCTAGTTCTCATACCCAATCCCGGATGTACAACTGCGTTGTAAGAACTCATGCGCAAAAGACCAAAGGAGTAAGTTACGCTTGGTCAACAACCACGTAGTAGGCAACGGAGAATATCATGCATGGTCAACCGCCATGCATGAATCAAGGAGATAATTCCGTGAGCCCGACACTAAAGGCGGTAAACCGTTCCATCATTCCCTTAAACTTAGCTCTTCATAACTACCTTACTAACATAATTAAGGGTAGTGGAGATAACCTAACCGGGCCTAGCCCAACATGGTTAGGACTTGGGTAATGGTGGCATACGTCGACCCCTATATAAGGAATTACATCCCTAGTAGGGAGGACACTTTTTGCTAACCCAAAGAGCTATCGCTAAGATAGTATCCCCATTCACCCCGTTTTTGTTACAAACTACTACCTTGTGGAGTCATCTCCCTACCCACGTCAACTCTTGTTTGCATGTCATTCAATCCAGATTTGCTATTGAAGGATCAACCATGTGGAATACATTAATCTTATCATCCTTACCCGGTGGTAAGACTATTTGTTTCTTTAGTGATTGATTAGTTAATTCATCAAACAAAGAAGTAGTAGAAAAAATTGTTAAGAATACAAAACACCACTTTAAACAAAAATAAACTATTTATTTCATACCAAGTTCCATCATCACCCTAGCAACACCAAGAGAAATCTATCCTAGCGTGGTTGATACAACAATCACAATGTTGGTTTTGTGTACAAAACATGGTGAGGGTTGTATGGAGATTTCTAGTGGTTTTGGATGATTTCGGTTTGTTTCTCTATCAAATGTCATGTTTATAGAGTGATCCCAAGCTCCAAAGGACACCTACAAGTCCCAAAGATGGCTGATACTTCATGTAGAAGGTGGAGGATTTGATGGTTTAAGGGATATGATGGGATGCCAAAGTGTGGAGTGGATGTCTCTATTTGTAGGCATTTCAGGTGGTGCACACCCGTGAGATATGGCACGCCCATGCTCAACAGCTGGTACTGTTGCAGAGTCCTTTTGTGCAAAAATTGTCTGTCTGCAGATCTGGCACGCGCGTGCCAACAAGAGGGCATGCCCGTGCTTGTCCGTTCGTGCAACCGTGTTGTCAGTTCTGGTCTGCTGGAGCCTTGGAGAACACACACTTGAAGTGCATGGCCGTGCATCATGGTGGGCACGCCCATGCAAGCAGGTACATTTGACTTTTTGCTTCCTGCTGACTAGGAAATGTTGACTTGTTGACCCGGGACAGGTGCACGGCCATTCACAGCTTGGGCGCGGCCGTGCTGCATCTACACCAGCTCTCAAAGTCTTTAATTCCTAGCCTTTATTGTCGTTTTTCACATCTTTTTATTTCTCAACCTCAAATCCTACAATTATCAACAAAGAAAGATAAATCATGATAAAACTAAGATAAAAATGTGAATTTGGGTGAAAAATGAGTAAAAATGTGCGTGTAAAACATGTGCAATTCTTGGCACATCATCTCAACAATTTCATTTATTCGAAAACACGAATAGAAAACTTAAACCAATATGAATATCCAGTAATAATTGCAACGAGCTAATCTCCTCACGTACTTTCAAATTATATTCTCTGCAAGGGTAATTTTTTATAATACAATATAATGCTTTTTAAGAGTGCAGGTACAAAAAGAAGTATAATCTATAGTTGGATTTATTCAACAAATTAAAGTTTTTATTTTTTTAAACATTTGATAAACAATTAAATAACTTAATATTATTACATATCATATTAAATATTGTTATTTTAATTTAAAGAAATATAATGCATTTGATAAAATGTTAAATAACTTGCTCTTATTACATAGAATTAATAATGTTATTTTAATTTAAAGAATATAATATGTTTAATTTTATGTAATGGACACTTTTCGAACATCGTTTTCTCTATTTTGGTGTCAAAGAAGTTGAAATATAAGTTTCTTAAAAAACACTTAAATATCATTAATGTAATGGACACTTATTTTGTTGTCAAAGAAGTTGAAATATAAGTTTCTTAAAAAGAACACTTCAATATCCATTTAGTCTCAACAATTTCATTTATTCGAAAGCATGAATAGAAAACTTGAACCAATATGAATATCCGGTCTCGGAATACTCCTTTGTCCATTGGGTATTTCGAGAGTGCTCAGGATTGATTTGTCGGTCGTTAAAAAAATATGAATATCTGGTAATAATTGCAACGGGCTCATCTCCTCACGTACCTTCAAATTATATTATCTGCAAGGGTAATTTTTTATATAATGTTCATAATATCTATATCTATATTTCTATATTATCTTATTAAGGAGGAGTGATGTATAACATGGTAATTTGCATTTCCGTATTGCTTAACAAGCAACATGTACAACATATTTAAGCATGGAATTTAAGGGTATTATAGCCATAGTTGTGACAATTAAGACACTTTGATGGACAGTATAGTAAATTTAGCATGTTATTATAAAATTTAATCCCTTCATTGCCCTTTCTTCCTCTGTGGTTCCCTTATGCTCTAAACAATTCATTCTCCCCTTCACCTTCTCCTGGTTGAAACTGTCGTCCTCAATACCAAATATGATGTTGTCTTCAATACCCATTGTAAGTATGTAGTTATATCGATTCATTGTGCAAAGATTACTCCATCTTCCTCTATTTAATCTTACTCCACTTGTACCAATTTCTTAAACCCTAATATTCCAATCCAAAACAATCAATCAATCAAACCAACTGGCCGGAATCATGTACAATATCGGAGATACGCTCCTTATCGGTGGCAATAAATCTGACGACAAGAAGTACTATACCGGCCAGCTTAACATGTCATGTATATATGGTATGCTTCTGTCAAGTAAGAATTGCAACAAACTTAAGTTGAAATATCCCATTTCATCTCTGCATAAATATTCTTGCTATTTGAGTTGAATGTACAGGTTATTTGTTACACTAGTAGGAAGCCCGTGCGTTGCCGCGGGAGCGATAATATAAAATGTGATATTCTATATTTAGTTTTATCAATTCTCTCGTGTATCATGTCCATGAATATTTATGTACCCTAACTGAACCTTAAAAATATGCTAAAACTATGTGGAATGCATATACATGTGTTGATAACTATAAATACTCTAAATCATTATGCCCACCATTCAAATTATAAGTTTTTTAATCAATTCAGAATCGCATTCCATGTTTAAATAAGTTTGAAATTAGGAGTGGAGGTTAGTGGTCGATTGAGGGTGCCCCGCCCCACTCTCATTTTCTTTGCTCAATAGTGTAAGTTTACGTGTCATCGGCCTAAATTTTTATACGCAATATTGTGTCCAACCCCTTCCATTTTAAAGGTCGTCCTTGACTGTCGTTGCGACGAGGATCCGATGTGTGTGCAAAACACTTAGAACCATGTAGCAAACTAACCATGCTTCTAATCAAATTCTCACTTTTAAATGAGAATGAATTTCCCTATGTTTCAATACTTATTTTAAAAACACATAACATAGATGAATAACCCATTAAAAGCTCAATTTAAGATTCATGTTATTAATTAATACAGGAAATGAGTTCAAAAATCATTAATCAAAGTTGTAGACTCTAATTATACAGCACACCTAAATGATTGTAACCTTTGATATAGTTATTTTAAAAAGCATAACATGCATGAATAACCAATTAAAAGCTCAATTTCTAGTCTAAGTTAAAACTAAAAGATTGATGTTACGGATCAAAACAAAACATGGAATATGTTAATAAGTCATTAATCAAATTTGTTAGTGGTAGTTATACAACACAACTAAATGGGCGAACCAATCCTCATGATTGAAGATTTAAACATTTTTATAGTCTTAACCAGACATAGCATAGATCAATAACCAACAAAAAAAAATAATTAACAGCAAAAAAAACATATCAATTCATGTGTTTGCTACAAATTTAGAATTTTTTTTCTACAACAACAAAGCTTGCTTCCAACTGGAACTCCTCTTACTCGGTCCAGGCGAATTCTTTAGACCACTCACCTGAAATATAGCACTGAATTTGTATTATAAAAGCAAAGAAACACAACAAGAAAAATCAAGCACATATAACTATAATAACAATAAAATAGAAATCCAACCTTTTAGCAGCATCAACAGATTGTCAATCGAAGAGAAGAACCAGCAAGATGCGAACATCTGGGTGTGATGGGTATGGAAGAACTTATAGTTTCAAGAAGATGGAGTTATGGAACTCGAAGAGACGATTTTGAATTTCCAAATTAAATTTTTGGTTAAAGTGAATTTGTTCTTTATAACAATGTTACGCGAATGATGATTGGAATGTGAACTAATCACCATTTGTGTAGTTAATATTGTATTCATTATGATGAACCACCAAGGAAGATGAAAGGTTAGTATGAATTGAATTGACTAAGATGGCCTTAAAGTGTCTTAAAAGTTTGATGAATATCCAAATTCAATCCCTCTAAATTGGCTTTAAGTGTATTGTAATTTATGCTTAAATATTTGTACACAATACAAAATTACAATGGTGTGCATCTTTGGACATAATATTTATCAAACTCTTTGAAAGTCACTCAAATTCTATTTACAATGTATACAACTTCCTAATAATTGAATATGCTATATTGGACACTATATAAAGGTAAAACTTGGACCAAAAACAAATTGTATGCAAGGCAACCAAATCCTAAATCGTCCTGTTTCAATCAAACAAACTATATTAAAGCAGCAGTGAAATAAAACGACGAGAAGATATTACTGATCCAATCTCGATCTCCAAGAACATTTTCAGTTTAGTGTTGTGATTCTTATCGGAAACTTCCCTCATTACCCAACCTGCAGTTCCAATAACAGTTTTAAGTTCAGCTTGTTAATAAAACCAATAGCAACATGATAAATATTGATCTCAACTCTATAGATAAAACACATTAACATTTATAAAAGATATTAGCAATTAAAGAAAAAAAATCCGATTGGGTTTCCTACAAAGCTGTTGAAGGTCGATTAGGATGATATGTGTGGTTCTGCCTCTTTGGCCTTACAAGAAGTGTTGAAATTGAATAGGCACACCAATTCTTTAGCAACCTTATCCTATACACCATAAATATTTGATGAATATAAGTAAGTGTATGTTTCCAACAACTAAAGCTATATTATTAACAATGTAAAGGACAAAAATTACAAATCGACAGTAAAACAAATCGAGCAATGAAAAATACCTCGAATCGGTTAAATGGTGTTTTTTCTGTATGCGAAATCTATGAACTTTGTCATGGTTTGCATCATGAGTAACGTAGACATGTCAAGTAATGATAATAGTAAGATGAGTTTCTTGAAAAGTAAAACAAGTGTAGAAGACAAGAAAACAATGACTATAAATGAGTATTCAAGAGTATGGAAATGGGTTTTATTGGGTGTTTTGAATGTAGGTTACATCTTGAGAGACATATAAAGTGTGTATTACACACATATACAATGTGCATAATATGTTATACATGAGGGGCAAAAAGGATAGGAAATGACAAAAATATAGAGATTTGTAAAGAGGCTTTTCATATGCCATCTTAAAATTGAGATGAAATTACTTTCATGGACATGCTTCCTCCTTAATAAGGTATAAAAAATAATCTAGATTTCATGATTAAAATGTTTATTTGACATTTAGTAAATTATTTTTGTATGGATTATTTGGTTAAACGTGTAAAGGCCTAATAAGGTTCAACATTCCAAATCTGGCCAATGTTTTTCTATGATTTCTATTATCTTAAACTCATTTTTGATATGAAAGACATTTATTTATCATAAGAGTTTATAATATTTTTGTCAAATGTCTAAAGCAAATATCAGTTCTTAATTAACAGAACTGTTCATTTTGAATGGACCGGATTACTTCTCCGATTGACATATGGCTCTAAACCTAAGTTGAGTTCAGTTCTTAATGATTTTGTATATTACATTATAACATATTAGTCATGTATTTGCTTTTACATGTTTTACAGGTGTTGCTTTGCATAGTTGGAGGCCTAATTTAGAAGATCCTAATAGTGTGCTTCAAGGTTGGAATCTCACTTTAGATAACCCCTATACACAATTTCATGTCAGGTTTGAGCTCCCCTAACTGTTAAATATTGTTGTCATTTTTTTTTATTTAGGTGTGTTGGGTTTGTTTTAATTCCCACATTTGTATTTGAATTCTTTTATGAAAGTTTATGCTTACTTGGTTTCGATTTGAAATTGAATTCATGATAATTGTTTTTTTCATGTTTATGAATGTGGCTGACTTAGACTAATAATCTATTGGGTGAATGTTTCGCAATTACTATTTATGTAAAAAAGATAGAATGGCTAAAAGTTACATTTTCTTTGGAATAGATTGGTGTTATGTTTGTTATGAATTCTTCGCTCAGATGCTTTGATTAATATTATTAAATAACACATATAAGCAAATAAGTTACTGTACGCATGTAATTGCAGTGTATTGTTTAATTGTTAATATATACATTTGATGTTATTTATAGGGAATGAGTTTTAGGTTGATGCAACCCGTTGGGTGGGCTGGGATGGTGAGCAGAGGCTCTAACTACATCTCGTTAGTTATTATTTTTGTTTGTTTAAAGAATACTTCACAAAGAATATGATTTTTAGAAGTTGAATGACACTACTATATTGCTCTTTTAGGATGCCATGGAGGTGGTGATTTGGTCACTTTATGACGCCTATCGGTTTAGATGCACTTTTGAGCTCTGGTGGTGGTGGTTTGTATTCTTCTAAAAGAGATTTCTCATTATCACTAGATTCTGATTCAGAATCTTTCATGTATGTAGTATGTGCTTACTGGTTTAGATTAGTCTAATTTAGTGATACTTTGTTAACAGGGCCGGCCCAATAAGGGTGCAGGGAGGACCTGCGGCCCGAGCCCAAGTTCTAAGAGGGCACATTTTTTTCAAACACTTTTATGTATGGTAGGTCCATTAACTAATAGCCCAATTAATTACACATTATGTAGGAGCCCATTTAGGTTAAAAAAACAAAACAAACAATTGCCGACATCTTGACCCCACTCTGACATTGCGACTAGCTTTTGTTTGCTCTGGTTTTCGTAAATCAGTAAGTTCTTTTATGAATATATATATATATGATGGATTGATGGACCACACCTCAATTAGCATTTATCAATTTATTATTATATTCTTCATTGTTTGTTTGTGTGCTTTTGTAAATATGGTGCACGACATTTAAGATTTTAATTGACTGTTGCTCATACAAGATCTAAATCTAGGAAATCATGTCAAGTTGTGTTGAATATTATCAATTTAATATGTAATTGGTTAATGGGTAGTTGACTAATTATTAATGGTTAGAACTTAGAAATTTAGAATTACGGTTTTGTTGAATTAACCTAATGCTCTAATAATCTTAATTGTTAATTGTTAGAATTGTTAATTGTTAAAAGTATGGCTCCTAAATAAGAATCTGGTAGTCAAAAGCGTAAAAAGAGAAAGCGAGCTGAAGCAATGGCCAAATCTCTAACCGGTTCACTTCAAAAGCTATGGGCTAAAAAGAATGTTAAAGAGCATGAGGAAGTCGAAGTAGAAGAGGAGGAAGAACAAGAGCAGGTTGAAGAGCAAGAGCATGTGGAAATAGAAGAACATGATGAAGAACAAGAGCATGTGCAAGTAGAACCAAAAGAGCACGTAAACCACAATGTTGATGATATATTTGATCCAAGAATGTGGGAAGGACTTAATTCTGACCAAATTAAACTTTTGGTTGAGAAAGGTCCTAAAAGAGATACTAATGTAGTAGTTGGTCCCTACGATAAAGATGGTAGACGATTTTCTGCGGATATATATATATATATATATATATATATATATATATATATATATATATATATATATATATATATATATATGAGAACTTTATCAAATTTGAAGAAATGTGATAGAGAATGGCTAGTATACTCGAAAGAGGTAAACAAGCTATTTTGTTTTTGTTGCAAAGTGTTTAGAACGGGGATGCCAAAAGGTAGATTGGAAGGTGTAGGTTTTGATGATTGGCACCATACTACCCGTAGAGTCCGAGAACACGAGGTTTCCTTGGGTCATCTCACAAATATGCATAAGTGGTTTGATATGCGAAGAAGATTGAAGTTGAACGAAAAAATTGATAAAGTGCAATACGAGCAATTCAAGAAAGAAAGAAAGAGATTACTGGAAACAAGTCCTTTTGAGAATCATTGCACTAGTGAAGTTTCTTGCTAAACATAATTTAGCGTTTCGTGGAACAAATGAAAAGTTGTATCAAAAAGGTAATTTGTGTTTAATTTTTTTTGTTCCACTTCCACTTAATTGTTATAACTGATTCCAATTTTTGTTTGTTGATTGTATTTAAAAGGTAATGGAAATTTCTTGGGTCTGGTTGAAATGTTGGAAGAGTTTGATCCGGTTATCAAGGAGCATGTGTGACGGATCACAAGTGATAGGATTCATGTGCATTATCTTGGACACAAAATCCAAAACGGGATAGTACTATTGCTTGCTGAAGAAATTAAAAAAGAAATCATCAAGAACATAAAGGATGCAAAGTACTACTCAATAATTCTTGATTGTACTCCTGACTCAAGCCACCAAGAACAGATGACTATAATAGTGAGATATTTAAAGTTTTCATCTAATTCTATTACTGTCGAGGAGTCATTTTTAGGGTTTTTGAATGCTAATGATACCACCGGGAAGGGACTATTTGATATTACTTTTGCAGAGATACAATCTCTTGGTCTTGAAATTGATGATATGCGTGGTCAAGGCTACGACAACGGAGCAAACATGAAAGGGTCACACAAAGGAGTGCAAGCGAGATTTTTAGAAGAAAACCCTAGAGCCTTTTACACTCCTTATGGTGGAGTGCAAACGAGATTTTTAGAAGAAAACCCTGGAGCCTTTTACACTCCTTATGGTTGCCATTCTCTTAACCTTACATTATGTGATATGGTTTATAGTTGTGTTAAAGGAAAGAGCTTTTTTGGACACATCCGGCGCATATATACTATCTTTGCAAATTCTATTAATCGATGGCAGATTTTGAAAGAGAATCTTAAAGGCTGGAGTCTCAAATCATTGTCTCAAACTCGTTGGAAAGTCGTCTTGAGAGTGTAAAGGCCATTAAATTGCAACTTGTCGATTTGCGAGAAGCTTTACTTGATGTTGGAGAGACAGATAAAGATGCTGCAATTGCAGAGGAAGCAAAGTCTTTAGCGGAACATCAATTTGGTGATTTTGAATTTTCGGTATCAATTGTCATATGGTATGAAGTATTAAACCAGGTGAATATAGTGAGCAAGAAGTTACAAGAAAAGGATATGCACCTCGATACTGCTATTAGAGAAATAAACAAATTGATTGAGTACTTCAAGGACTATAGAGACAATGGTTTTGCAAAAGCGATTGATGAAGCTACAAAGATTGCTAATGAAATGGATGTTGATCCTATATTTGTAAAGAAACGTATAATTAAAAGAAAAAAAAGAGATGAGAGTTCAAGTAGCCAAGAAGTCTCCTTTATAGATGAAGAGAATTTTAGAGTAAATTATTTCTTATATATTGTTGATCAAGTTCTTGTTTCTCTTGAGACAAGATTTGAGCAATTCAAATGGTATGAGGGGTTATTAGGTTTTTTTGTTTCCATATAAGTTGAGTGGAATTGAAGATGAAGATCTTAAGTTGTCTTGTCATCGTCTTGAAACTGCACTCAAGTTTAACGAAAGATCTGATATTGTTGGTGAGGAACTTTATTTGGAGTTGAAATTATTTAGCACAATACAAACTAGAAGATTTATCAACCCTATAGATGTTTTGGAGTATATGAAAGAAGACGGTTATTTCCCAAATGCTTGCATTGCATATAGAATATTGTTGACTATTCCAGTTATGGTGGCATTTGCTGAAAGGAGTTTTTCAAAATTGAAGTTATTGAAATCTTATCTACGATCTACAATGTCTCAAGAAAGACTTTGCGGATTGGCAATGATAGCTATTGAGAGTGAAATGTTGGATAATATAAAGTGTGAAGAGTTGATCCATCAATTTGCTACCAGGAATGCTAGGAGAGCTTCACTCATCCTCGGTTAGCTATTCACTTATTACAGTATGTTATTAACTCATTGTAATACTATGCTTTTGTCATTTTGGTCATTGATATGTTTATTAATATTACTTGAATCTTTGTTTAAAGAAAGTAGTTTACATTATTTATTTCATTAAGACCGAAAGCTAAGGGGCACATTTCTTATGGTTTGGCCCGGGCACCTGAATTCTCAGGGACGACCCTGTTTGTTAACACTAGATTAAGCACAATGAGATCATGAAAACAGGTTCTAGAGTTTATGTTCCCGTATCGATTGCTGAATCTTGAATCTCCAAGAGAGTATATACCGTACCAAGTGCAACCCTATGTCCAAATGTAGATGGTGGGTCAACCTCTAGTTAAATGACCGTGTTTTGACTTTTGAGTCATACTCATTTGACCTATTACCCAAATGTCTCATCTTTCCACCTCTATATACATGTATAGGGAATTTCCAAATATGTAACTAATGTTATGTTTGGGTAAACTTATTTGAGTCCAAAAGGACTTTTGGTTAAAAAGACTTATTAACTTATGACTTTTTAAAAAGTAATTTTTAGAAAAGTGTTTGGATTAGCTTGTGTGGTGGGGAAAAACAATAAGTTGATAAGTTATTTAAAAAAAAAAGTGGTTGGTTTAACTTATTTAGGTAGAATGACCAAAAAGGATATAAAAAGGGTAGGTATAAGGATATAAGGAGGGCATGTAGGTAAATAACCATCAATAAGTTATAAGGAGGTTCAAAAAGTCACACATTCCTTACTTTTCCAAAACAACTTATTATAGGCAAATGAAAAGTTAAAACACTAAGTCCTTTTCATTTTCCAAACACTTTTTTTAACTTATTAACTTTTTGGAAAAGTAATAAGTTATAAGGAGCTGGAAATAAGGATAGCCAAACATGCTCTAAATCCTTTTCTTAATCTAAAAATTTGACTGCGGTTTAGGTCCATCGTTTTTATAGAGAAAGGAGCGGGATTATTCATGTAGGCAGATCAATAGATAGCATATCTCATCTTCATTGGTTGTTTAGTGACATCAATAGAACAAATCTGCATTTAAGGTATACATTGACCCATATGTATGATCATTAATGTCACATAAATTATCAGCTCATCTTGCTAATGTTATCCATAATCACAACTTTAGGCAAGGAATGATGCATGTTATCAAAGGTACTGGACACTTGTCATAGGTACTCCATCACAAAGGTTTTTGTCCCTCTTCTCCATCTATTTCTTGTTTTAAAAAATAGGTTCTGCTCAATGGCGGTAAAGTTGAGAGGGTAATGTTGGCTTATGGCTGCGGCCTAGAAGCTTCCCAAGAGGTTGTCAATAAATATCGAGTGCTTGATCCTACAACTAGTGATTGTTCGTGGGTTGATTCGTGCCCACTTACTAATCATAAGCATCAGGTATGAACCATGTTGTCATTTTTTATGTGGTCAAGATTTTAGTTTTATTAATCTCCCACTTGAGGCATGTTTTGGATATACATTTTGAAATTATTATGTTATATATTGAGTAATAAAATCACATAACGTTTGTTATAATTTTTGTTTTTCCCTTGGATATGAAAATTAAAATTTTGCAAACATAGAAGTGAAAGACCATTTTTTGATAATTTTAAGGAACGATTGCGAAGAAAGGTAGGCGGTTATTTGTGAAAATTTGACATTCACTCCAAAATGAGTTAAAAATTAACTTTCAAGAACGTGGCGGGGTTGTAAGAGCCATCTGATTCTCTCTAGCAGAGCTATGAGACTCAAATACGACTTCCACCGGTTTCTGTCTTTAGCCTATTTAAAGCCATATGCTCACGTTTACATGGACCCATTGGTTAGCAAGGCATTGGTGGGCCCGTGAACTTTCTGGTGATGAGAGGTTCTCATAGCTATATAGAAAAAGTGGGATCTATATTAAAAACTATTTAGACACTTCAAGTCATAACAATCAAATTATTAATTATAGAAGTCAAATTACTTTGGTACATGGTGTAAAAGGGTAAAGGCTATTTGCACTTTTGTGGAGAACTTTGATCTTGGAGCTTGGTAAGCATTAGTAATGGTTGGAAAAGGGGTTTTCAATATTGTTCGGAAGTGAGTCAAATATTGGCAATGAGTTTTTTAAAACATTTACATTTTGGTCCTTTATCATGACTATGCTATTTGTTGTTAGCAATTATTATTAGACAATATTGTTGCAGTCTTTGATATTAGGTTTATATCAATGTCTTATGAATCTTAGTATATCAGTTACCATAATTAGATTGATTTAGTATCATAGTGTAATGCATTTGTAACTATGGGCCTTGGTGACCATATTGAATAATTAACAATTCTATGACTATCAATTACATACATGTTCCCGCAAAACCGAAATTTTGAAATGTGTAAGAATTATGACTCCAATTTGCTGGTAAATATTATGTTGATGTTGGTTTACGTTACAAAATTCTTTTGGTGGGAGGCTGGGTACTTAGTTACTTACTAGAACACAATGGATATTGCAAATGATTGAGGTGTGTTTTTTTTAATTAATAACCAAAAGCCTTTTCTTCCACCAAAAGAAGAAACATCAGCAGCCTTGACAAGCTATTGAGACTACAACAAAACAAAAACACCAGGAAACAAACACCCACCCAAAGGAAACATGATTGAGGTATGTACATATGGATTTTGCTATCATGTTTATCTTGCTCCACTATTTATTTGGAACTGTGTATTTTCTTTTGTAGTATTTACCTTCCTCAATAGGATTTTTTTCAACATCAATAGGGAGATCTTTTAGTTGCATTGGTTTAGATTTCATAATTTCATGTTATTATACCATTTTCCTTGGTTTGTAGTGTTTGCTTATATAATATAGAGGATGTTGTGTCAATTTGATATTTATATATTTGTTTTATGGAGTTGGTGGACTCACTCGGATTCTATCCCATCAGTTAAAGAAAATGTTTTTCCTCATCTTATCTTCTACAAACCTTACTAATAGGGACATTGAAAAACAGTAGCATGTGTTTACAAACCTATAGGTTTATGCACTGTATGGTTTGTACACCAAATCTTGTTATTAAGCTAACTTATGGATCTTCTAAAATCGATTAAATCAAACCAACTTTTAAAACTAACTTGATGTCTTGATTTACACATTGTTTTTGATTCTAGGAAATTCAATCCAGTTAAAACCAAAGAACTTGAATTACAATTTTGCTGGGTCCTAATTAGCTCAATTTCAATCCAATTTTCATTGAACTGGATTTTTTCTTGCTTTCAGACTGTTGGTACATTTTTTGGGTGAGATTTGAAGGTAGAAAATTTGATAAAAGTAACCGCAAAACTTCATATTACAAAATATAAAACAAGGTCATCTACGGAATTCTTTTTACTAATAACTATAGGATCAAAAACATGATATGTAGTTTTGTAATGATTAATGTATCCATAATGTCATCTATCATCTCTTATATTGTTATTTTTATGTTAATTCTTTGGTTTATACTCAGCTGCTCTTTGCAAAATATATAATAGTTATCTTCCAAAATTGGTATAAAAAATAGATTACGTGAAACAGGCCACACAACATAGGACAAAAACCGCAGCAACGTGCGGGCATTCCCACTAGTTATCTTATTAAGGAGGAGTGATGACCAACATAGTCATTTTCATTTCCGTGCAACTTAAGAGGCAACATGTACAACATATTTGAGCAAGAAATTTAAGGGTATTATGGGGATAGTTGTGACAATTAAGACACTTAGGAGGGTAATGTAGACATTTTACCCACCTCATCCTCTACAATATCAAAAGAAATTTACAATACCACCGTCTTTTCCCATCCATACAAAATTTAAAGCTACATGTACAACCATATAATGCATTTACATTTCAAGAGGCTTAAGACACGTCTGTTTGGTTTCTTTAAGATGCCTGCATTTATCATCTCCTTCAATGGCCCGCTTCATCTTCTAAACTCACTGTTTACTTCCCTTCTCCTCACACCTCCTGGACCATACGATACGAACCCCATAAAGGTCGAACCTTTACAAACCATTTCACTACATAACTTTTCGTCGTATCTGATTTCAATCGAGGGTCCAGAAGTGGATTGATGGCGCTGAAATCAACGGAACGGACTCAAGAATTCTGAATAACCGCTATATCGATAGTCGATTAGCCTAATTAGAATCAGGTATTGTATTTTTCCATATTCAAATTTTGATTTACAAATTAGGTTTCAAAATCTGACTTGTAAGATTAGTTTTGGAATTTGGTTAGGTGGTGAGAAGATAACTTATGAATCTATTTATTATTCACTTTCCTTGTAATAATATATATCATAAAAACTAGCAATTTTGAATCTAAATAACTTTTTGTTTGACCACAATAGTCAAAGTGTATTCATTTTTTTGTTTCATTTTCCTTAAACATGAAACAATCTTATGCTTGTATGATACTACGATCAGCTGCAAAAATTAATATGATATTCAAAACTAGAGCTACTGAGAAAGCATAAAGTCAAAAAAAAGAACCATGAACTGATGCAACCCAATTAGGCCAACTATGTTAATAATCACAAAACATAGATTAAACTTTAAAAAAAAAAACTTGTGCAATAATATCACCCAAATTTCAATACAGACACTTCTTTGAAAATTGATTAGCTAAAATCAGAAAGTTCTAATCTTTTGTTCTTTCCCAATTCAAATAGAAGATCAAAACAAATTTTTATAATAAAAAACAAGATACCACAATGATCAGTAGTTGTTTGAAAAATGCTAGGTTTGCATATTTTGGTTCGAACAATTATTTTGGAGGGAAAGGTTTAGAGGGAGTTTTGAAAAATGGTTAAACAAACACAAACTTTTCATATATACAAATGAGTATTACATCGATCTCCTATTTATACATTTCAAAATGGTATGTTTATCATCATCATCACCGTTCGTTTATAACTAACCTTGATCATACGGTTCTAATCTATAACCGCCTATCAACTACCATATGAATCGGTGTGTCTATATAACCGCCTATTAACTACCATATGAATCGGTGTGTCTATACAACCGATATTAACTTATGTTATGTATGTAATAATACAAATATTTACATAACTATAATATCTTATAACATATGTTTTATATTAATGTTTAAGATTATATTCCTAATAGTAGCACCTACAACAGCAAAGAAGAATTACATGATAAAAAAAATCAATACAACAAGTCAACATAGACATGAAGTTGAAGAACACCATTTTTTCTTCAAACATAAAAGAAGAATCAGTTAACTGATATGAATTACAGTTGAAAGTAACAATCAAAGTAAGTAAATGAGTGGTACCTTAAAATTTCATGAGAATTTGTATCTTGGATAAAGAAAAAAGGAAAAGGGGTGGAGTTTACTTGAGCTTAGTGTCACGGAGTAACTCTCTTGACTCGCGTGCGGCTGTTAGACTCCTTCTAAGATCAGCCTCTGTTAGTGCATTATTCATGTATGTCCCAGCTAGTGATCCGGTACTGAATGTCGAGGAAAAACGAAAGGTCGAATGTAGAAGAGAAGGCTTCATTCGAACCCATGAGGGGTCGAATGAACCCATTCGACCTCATGTAAGGGTCGAATGAAATGCATATATAAGGGGAAAAGTTAGTTATTAAGAGAGAGAGAGTTATCATTTGAACTTTTCCCCAGTTTGTGAGATTCTCTGTAATAGGTCTAGGTTATTCATTTGTAATATCTTTGATTTGATCTAATACATGAGTAAAGTTATGGAAATTGCTCGGTGATTCGTTATCTGTTTTCATCATGATCATTACTGTTTATTTCTGAATCATTTTGCACAACCAAGGGGATTCCGCACCCTACGGTTGGTATTCGTGAGATCACGTTTCGTGTTTATGATCCTAAAACGAATTATCAAGTGGTATCAGAGCGTAGGCTCGATTTCACGATTGCAAATTGATTTGAATTGATGAAAACTGATTAAAATTCTGGTTTTAAGATCAAAACCCTAGAAATTTTGAATCTTTTCATAAAAACATGGGTTTTGATTAAATTGGAGTTGAATTTGATGTTATTTTCAAAAATTCTTTCTCAAATGTTTGTCTAAATTCAATTCCGAGCAAAACCTATCAAATTTCATTACATTTGGTGAAAATTTTGTCATAAACCGATCTGATTCGTGTTCTTGAGGTTGAAGATGATGAACAGACCTGAAGAGGTTGAATGAGAGCATCGGGAGGTCAAACCAGAAATTTTTAGGTCGAACCAGACAATTTTTAGGTCGAACGAAAAATTGTTTGGGTCGAACGAAAAATTTTTAGGTCGAACGAAAAAAAAATTTGGTCGAACCAGATTTTTCTCTGTGTGTTGTTTTTCATTCAACCCATTCTAGTTCATTCGACCTAACGGGAGGTCGAACGAAGCTCATATTCAGGTCGAACCAAGTCTGTGATTTTCAAAGATTTTCATTCTTGAGGTCGAACTAATTCTATTTTCCATTCGACCTATTTGAAAGGTCGAATAGGTGTTGGTTCGAACCCACGTTATTTGGAATATATTTTTCAAAATTTAAGGTGTAAAAAATTTCAAAAAAGCTTGTTTTTGAAAATTTTTGAAATAATAATTGTTGAAAAATGACAAATCCATGTTTTTATCTTGTGTCAAGAAGTGAAGATCGGATAAAAGCTGCAATACAACAAAAGCAAACATGGGGACAAGTCTTGGCATATACGATTCAACAATCTGTTACATGACCTATTGTTGATTATTATGGAAACATAATAGCTCCAGCTGTGCAACCAACTGATAAAATGGCTAAGGTGAATTAGTGTGTTAACAAAGAAAGTGTTAAAAGTAATATTGTGTGTCTTGTCAAACAAATGGAAAATGAGGATTTAAGTGAATTGTCAAAGAGTGATTTGAGTTCTGATACGAGTTCAGAACTGAGTGAATCAAGAGGAAGTGATACATCAAATGTTGATGTAAATTCTAAGAATGGTTTTGAGAATGGTAATAATTCAGATGCTGAGGTAAAATTTAATGTTGACTGTGCTAATTGTTCTGATTGTATTAAGTTGAAAATTGAAATGATGAAACTTCTTGATAACAAACAGATATTATCAAATAAACTTGAAAAATGTCAAAATGAAAATAAAGTTTTTGAAAAGAATGAAAAGGATTTGTTAAATCAAATTAAATCTTTAAAGCAAGAAATTTTAGAAATGAATAAAAGTTTTTCAAAGAATAATTTCACATCAGAGTTAGATGTCATAACATCTTGTGTTGTTGATCTTGACTCTGAGGTGAAACCAGTGTTTGAAGAGAAAACTGGAAATGTGATAGCTGCTTCAGAAACTGAATCTGAAGAAACACCCATATTCAAGTTTCCTGAAGGAGTTGAAGGATCCTACATGTTGGAAGGACATGACAAATTGATTTTCAACAAAGATTTTCCAATTGATAATATTGAACAATCTTCACTTAAATGTATCTTTGTCGATAACAATGATTTAATAAATCAATTTGGTCATCTTCATTTTGAACTCAGTCCTAACCAACATGAGATTGAAAAGGACCAGTCTGGGAACAAAAAGAAAAGTCACATGGCAAAAGGACCGAAACCAAATGATGAGCATAAAATTATGCATCTTTATTGCATGATTTATTTCCTTTTTTTATGCATGATTGTTGGAAATTTCATGATAATCAATGCTTAAAAATGTTATTTGTGAAATTTTAGGTTTGGAGCTGGAAATTGAAAGTACTGAAGCAAATGGAAGCTTTGGTAGCAAAAACAAGCAAGACCATGCTCCTCTATAAGCAAGGCCTTGCTCCCTCTTAAGCAAGGCTCTTACTAAAAAGCAAGCAGACCTCGAGATTGGTTTCGTGAATAGCTCATCGGCATCTACGAACCAATGGGAATCGCGGATCGAGTCAACACCAACCAAGGTCCTGCCTCCAAATAAGCAAGACCATGTTCCCAACAAGCAAGGTCTTGTCATCAAACAAACAAGGTCTTGTTCATCAATTCTCCTATAAAAGAAACAGCTCTCTTCCATATAAAGGGAGCCCCTAGAGCCCATTTTCTCACGAAAAATTACTACACAAATTGGTGAGTTCCACCCATTATCAAGTATTCAAGAGGGCTTTCAACATCAAGAAGATCATCTTTCATCAACATCCTACTTCCTTGCTTGCTTATGGTTTGAAATTTCTTAATCTTAACCATGAATTTTGATAGTTTAGCAAGGATGTTTGTAGTTGTTGTAAGCCCTATGGACTAAACACATTGAGTTATCTAAACTTTGATGAAGCTTTTGATTATGTAATGTGATAATTGTAAGACATGATGGTATTTAGTTTATGTTAATCTTGATGATGAATTTTTAGTATTGTTCTTGGAATTTTGTACATGTTTAAAGTTCATAATCCATGTTAGTTTGATGAATGTTTACTCATGAATGTTGGAAAACCCATGTGTAGATGTTCATTATTGAATCTTGTTAGTAATAATTAGGTTCATAACATGAAACTAGGAATGGTAATTGTTAACTAACTTGAGATGAAGAACTTGAACATGTGTGAAATCTTGCACTTAGATTTGGAAAAATCATAATGGTGTTGTGTTAGATTCTAAGGTTGATAAAAATTGTAAGTTAGTAGTTTAGGCCAAAATTATTGTCTTACAAGTTTTAAACCTTAGATTTGTCACTTGAACAATATAAATATTTGTCTACATAAAAACAACTTTAGGTGATTAAATTGTTGTTCAAATTAATTTTCCTTAAGTTGTTGAGTTAGGAATTTTGACAAATGAATAACTCGTATTTAAAGATTAACTTAAACATTACAAAACGGGCTTCAAAGAATAATTCTAGGTGATTAAAGTGTTTTTGTCATTTTAATTTTCCAAAGAATTATATAATTAAGAGACCTTGATTGGAACTTAATTATTAGAGAGTTTTGTCTTACCATCATTTCTTACTTTAGAGACATTACATGTCATTAGTGGAATCTTAGTTTAGATGACTTTTAATTAGTATTGTTTTCAAATCCGTTTATTTTTAGTTTCATTTAATATTTAGTAACTTTAATTTAGAAAACTCAACCCAACTCTTGAAAAGGCTCTACAGTAACAAAAGTTTAGTATTGAGAAACCACGTCCACGGATTGATATCCGGTTTTTACCATTTAAATTATATTACTTTTCTATAGGTACACTTGCCTTTCGTGTGTGTAGTTTAATTTAGGGTAAAAACTATTTTAAAACTAGAAATTGTGTGAACAAATATCTTCAAAAAAATATATATACTTCACGCACCATCACCAAACAAATCGAAAGGCAATGATCAGATGAAAAATTCTTATCATGAGAATTCAAAACGTTTTTCATCTAGCTCACATGACTTTTATGATTATTCAAGTCACTCTCGATTTGATGGTTATTGGGGAAACAATTCACCACAATATTCTCTTGTGTATGTTGACTGGAGAAGTTGTTTTAAATGTGGTGAAGTTGGACATATTGCTGCTCATTGTCCTTACTGGTATTGGGATGAAGGGTATGCATGTGATTTTGAAAAGTATAGGTCTTATTTTAACTGCGAAGAGTGTGGGCATTTGGTTGCTGCCTGTCTGTATGTTAAACAGAAAAGGACAGAAGTGAATGTTGCTAATCATTCAGGCAATGTCAAAAAGCCTGTATCCTCGAATCAATTCTAGAAACAAAAGGGGAAACAGGCAGTTGTGTATGACCATCGCAACAAAATTGCCTTGAATAAAAATGGAGATTTTGATAGGGTTGCTAAGGTGAGGGGGAGTTCTAGGGCTAAGCCTAAGAATAACTCTAAGCCTGGGTCTTCATCAGTTAAGTCTGAGAAGATTCCAAACAAAGTTCAGAAGCAGGTTTCAAACAAGAAACCTGAAAAGTTAAAAATCAAAACAAAATCAAAGAAAAAGAAATCTAAAATAAAGCCTGAACTTGTTTGGAAACCCAAATCATTTTCTCAATCCGCAGCAGCTTTTACTTCAAATCAATCAATTGAAAAACCAATTGATTTTTCAAAAGGATAATAGACTAGTATTCCGAGGATTGGTGACCTTGGACGACCCATCATTGTGAAGGGATGGGTTCCTCTCTCCTACTAATTGTTTAACAAGTGTGCAGGTTGTTCTAGACAGACCTATTAGCTATCCTTTGATAGTTGATAGTGGAGGATCTCTATACAAGCTATTTATTGGAGAGGTGAAGGTCAAGGAAGTTATATTGAAAAAGGAAAAGATGAGTTCAACATAATTGTCACACCCTCAAATTCCACTTGCGGGGTTTTACCGCGAGGCGCATGACAAACCAGGATTCAAGTCAACGGTCACAATAAACAACACTATATGCATAACACAAAACCCAAAAGATATAATTATAAAAGCATAAACTGTAGCGGAAGCTTTAAATGTTTACAACCCAAAAGACATAGTTCAAATGTTTAATGAAGACCATGCTCTAAACCCTAGACGACCGTGCCGACTCGTGCGCCTAGATCCAGTTGTTGCTACCTTAGCGACCTGAGAAAAACATGCCAAAAGACGTCAACATATAATGCTAGTGAGTTCACAGGTTTGTTCAAAAATGTTATCCAAATGTTACCATGTCCATACTATATCAATGCTACCAAGTACGCTAGCTAGGCGTATGTTTTATTACTACTACGATTGGAAACCATTACTGGACACGTTTAGCAATGTTTAGCATGTTTAGCAGCCCGTAATGTTCAGCACGATAATGTTCCTGTTCGAGACAATATGCACCCGCCCGGCCCTCCAAGCCGACGAGTGGGGCAGGTCACGCCCAATAGATCTATCCACATTTCCCCCGTTGTGCAAACCCGCACATTCATGGTTTCCCCCGGGACTTTCCAAAAGATCGTATAGCAATATAAAGTTAAAACCATAGTATGACATATGTTACCAAAACTGTTTAGCGCATGTTTTCTCCCCCAAAAGTTAAAGCAGTAAAAGTGGGGCCGTGAACTCACCTTAGATTGCGTTCCTCAAATGTAAGTAAAAGATGTTTAGCCCTTGATGATCCCTCTACCGGAGATCTATCAAAATGTTCACATAAGTGTTCCGACTAATAACCATAAGGTTATCTAGTCCCCGATTGTCCAGATCATAACCAAGTATGTTTTTAAAACGTGTTTACGTGTTTAACCGACACACTAGACCGACCCGACATCCCGTTGGTGACCCATTACCCTAACTAATCAAGTACACATAGATTACACGCAAGGTTCAAGCATAAAACACTTAGTTTGTATCAAAAATCTCATTTTTGTTAACGTAGGGTCGAATGTGACTGTAAGTGGTCGAAGGTGTCCTTATTTGGTCGAATGTGTCTTTGAAATTCCACCTTCGCCCCTTTTTCTCCCACCTTCGCCCACTTGTAGCACCTTCGCCCCTTCAGCTTCCAGGTTCGACCCCTGGAATCCACCTTCGACCGTTCGACTGGTCGAAGGTATTCCAGGTTCGCCCCTGATGTCAGATTTTTCCAAAAACGCGTCGAAAAACATCCGAAAACATCACGAAACATCATGAGTTACAGCAGTCAAGCATCATTAATATATTCCTACGAAACCCTACCAATTTTACCCCAAAATCTATCCGTTTGACAAGTTTCCTAAAATAGTAAATTATGGAGATGTCACATCATCATGCATGAAAATATTACCCAATTAGGAAACTTTCTGAAATTGATCAATAATTAGTTTATCATACTCGAACCATCATGAACAAGAAACCCCTATCATAACCTTATCATAATCATCCAACAACAAACCCTAAATCTAACTAAAAACCCCTTTAATCGCCAAAACACCATCAACAATCAAAGGTAACATGTTTCAATCATAACCCATCATTAATAACAGCCCTAGGTTGTTGTCATATCATCTATACAACAAGTAATCATCAAACAATGCATAATATCATACTAACACATGTTTATTTGCATAAAAACTCATTGTTTATGAATAGGTTTTGGTTAGGAAAGGTTTTTATTCATAAAATAGGTTGATATCAGATCTGGACCCTTGGGGTTTAGATTAAAACAAGTCAAAATTGTTTAAAAAGGATTTGTAATGAAGAACACACCTTAGATCTTCACTTGTAATGATTTAGAGAGTTAGGTTATGAAAAACAAGCTCAAAAACTCCTTCCCCAATGATAATAGCTGATAGAGAGTGTTTGGAGGCGTTTAGGGTTTGTGAAATGGTGAAAAATGGCTAAGGATGGTATTTATACCCAGTCCAGGTTCGCCCAGTTTATGTGGTCGAATGTGGAACTTTTCCACATTCGCCCCTTTTTAATGGTCGAATGTGGAATCTTTCCACATTCGCCCACTTTGTTTCCACATTCGCCCATTTCTCAAGTCCCATTTCCACATTCAGGTCATCAGCACTTTTTAACACATGTTAACAGCACTTTTAACACATGTTAACTTTTTTTCCAGTTTGTCGTGTTTAACGCATTCTAACACATCTTAACACATAAGCATGCATCCATAGTCTATACTTAGCATGTTTAGGCACGTATAATCATTTGTACATCATTTAAGCAAGTATAAAGCATACAATTCACCACACAACCCATAATCTACACATATACTTAATTAGTTCATGTAATGTCACCAACGACGGAACCCGGTACTAATGTATTCCCAAAACGACTCCCAATGATCCTCCAGATCATTGACCCTGGACAATCCTAATTTGACCCGACTCAACTGACCCAGTTAAGTTTGTTTATAAACGTTTCTCGCTAAGGTAGACTTAGATGTTACTATTATGTTTAAGCCGAACATGCCGGGTGTCACATCATCCCCACGTTGAAAGAATTTTCGTCCCGAAAATTGCGCAAAGCCCAAAAGAAAGAAACGGAAAGAACCGAACAAAAAGAAAAAAAAAGAAACTTACCGGATGTCACATCATCCCCACGTTGAAAGGAATCTCGACCCGAGATTCATTCCGCTTCAGCAGTAACATGCCTTGATTCAAACGCACGCTTCGGAAAGAGATGAGGATACTTAGATTTCATCTGATCCTCCCGTTCCCATGTGAACTCAGGTCCACGGTTCGAGTTCCAACGAACTTTAACGATGCGGATTTTACTCCGACGAAGGCTACGAATCTTGTAGTCGAGAATCTCGACAGGTTCCTCCACAATGCGAAGACGATCATCCACCTTGATCTCTTCCAGTGGTACAATGAGAGATTCATCAGCCAAACACTTCTTCAAGTTAGACACATGGAAGACGTTGTGCACACTACCGAGCTCCGCCGGTAAGTCAAGTCTATATGCCACCGGCCCAATCCGATCCAGGATTGCGAACGGTCCGACGTAACGAGGGTTAAGCTTGCCACGCTTTCCAAAGCGTATGACGCCCTTCCATGGTGAAACTTTCAGAAGCACCTTGTCCCCAACCTGGAACTCTAGCGGTTTGCGACGGCGATCGGCATAGCTCTTCTGACGATCCCGTGCAGCAGCCAAACGTTGACGGATCTGTACGATTTTCTCCGAAGTTTCGTACACGAGTTCCGGACCAGTGAGCTGGCTCTCGCCCACCTCGGCCCAACAAAGTGGTGATCGGCATTTCCGTCCGTAAAGAGCCTCGAACGGAGCTGCCTTGATGCTAGAGTGATAGCTGTTGTTGTAGGAGAACTCCACCAACGGCAGGTGAATCTCCCAACTTTTGCCAAAATCGATGACACATGCCCGCAGCATGTCCTCCAGTGTTTGTATCGTCCGCTCACTCTGGCCGTCAGTTTGCGGATGATAAGCCGTACTCATATCCAGCTGAGTACCCAAGGCCTTATGAAGAGCCTTCCAGAAACGCGAAGCAAAGCGGGAATCACGATCAGAAATGATAGAAACAGGCACCCCGTGCCGAGAGACCACCTCCTTAAGGTAGAGTCGAGCCAACCGCTCGAGTCCGTCCGTTTCCTTAATAGGTATGAAGTGTGCCGATTTCGTCAACCGGTCGACGATCACCCAAATCATGTCACAACCACTTGGTGATCTCGGTAACTTGGTGACGAAATCCATCGTGATCCGCTCCCACTTCCATTCTGGAATCTCAGGTTGCTGTAGGAGACCAGACGGCTTCTGATAATCCACCTTGACCTTAGCACAGGTCAAGCATTTGCTCACATAGGAGGCTATATCAGCCTTCATGTTCGGCCACCAATAAAGTATCTTCAGATCCTGATACATCTTATCGGAGCCTGGATGAATAGAATACCGGGATTTGTGAGCCTCGTCCAAGACAAGCTCCCGTAATCCCCCGAATAAAGGAACCCAAACACGCCCAGCGAAGTAGTGTAGGCCATCAGACCTAAGCTCAAGGTGTTTGTCCGCACTGTGCATCGTTTCGGCCTTAAGGTTTTCCTCCTTCAAGGCATCCACCTGAGCCGAACGGATCCGGTCAGGTAAGGAGGAATAAATGGTAAGTTGCAAGGCTCGGACACGCCGAGGCTTCGCCGACTCTTTCCTGCTCAAGGCATCCGCCACAACGTTTGCCTTGCCAGGATGGTACTTAATCGCACAGTCGTAGTCGTTCAAGAGTTCAACCCAACGACGCTGCCGCATGTTTAACACCTTCTGGTCGAAAATATGCTGGAGACTCTTGTGATCGGTGTAAACTTCACACTTGGTACCGTACAAGTAATGTCTCCAGATTTTCAACGCAAAGACCACTGCACCCAGTTCTAAGTCATGAGTAGTGTAATTCTTCTCATGAACTTTGAGTTGACGAGAAGCATAAGCAATAACCTTCCCGCGCTGCATCAACACGCAACCAAGACCCCGAATGGAAGCATCACAGTACACAACGAAATCATCCGTACCCTCAGGAAGGGATAAGATAGGTGCAGAACAAAGTTTAAGCTTCAGCATCTGAAATGCTGATTCCTGTGGTTCGTCCCAGTCGAACTTTCGGTCCTTCTGGGTGAGAGCAGTGAGGGGTTGAGCGATCTTCGAAAATCCCTCAATAAAACGCCGATAGTAACCTGCAAGACCCAGGAATTGCCGCACCTCAGATGGCGTCTTTGGTGCTTCCCAGTCTTTAATAGTTTCGATCTTAGCCGGATCGACATGAATTCCCAGTTCATTCACCACATGCCCTAGGAATTGAACTTCGCGTAACCAAAAATCACACTTTGAGAACTTAGCATACAACTGCTCCCGTCTCAAAAGTTCCAAGACCAACCGCAGATGTTCCTCATGATCCGCCTTGTTCTTGGAATAAATCAGAATGTCGTCAATGAACACGATGACGAACTTATCAAGGTACGGCTTACAAACGCGGTTCATCAAATCCATGAACACCGCCGGTGCGTTAGTGAGACCGAAAGGCATGACTAAGAACTCAAAATGGCCATAACGAGTGCGAAAAGCAGTCTTCTGGATGTCAGCTTCCCTGACGCGCAACTGGTGATAACCGGACCGCAAATCAATCTTCGAGTAGTAGCTAGAGCCCTGAAGCTGGTCAAAGAGATCATCAATGCGAGGAAGAGGATAACGATTCTTGATAGTCACTTTGTTCAGCTCACGGTAATCGATACACATACGAAGACTCCCATCCTTCTTCTTTACAAACAAAATAGGAGCTCCCCACGGGGACGAGCTCGGTCGGATGAAACCCTTTTCCAAGAGTTCCTGTAACTGGCTGGATAACTCTTGCATCTCGGGAGGTGCAAGACGATACGGAGCTCGGGCAATAGGAGCTGCGCCCGGAGCAAGGTCAATGCCAAACTCAACCTGACGATGGGGAGGAAGACCAGGCAAATCATCAGGAAACACATCAGAAAAGTCACGAACCACCGGAATATCCTCAATCTTCTTCTCATCGTCAGTAGAAACGTTAACAAGTGCCAGAATGGCCGAACAGCCCTTTCGAAGATACTTACGGGCTTTCATGCTGGAAATGATACTCAGCGGAGCACCGCTTTTCTCGCCGTGAACCAAAAGAATCTCTCCATCGGGGAGAGGGATCCGAATAACCTTGTCAAAGCAAACAATCTCTGCACGATACAACGATAACCAATCCATGCCCACAACGACATCGAAACTACCCAAAGGTACAGTCATAAGGTCAATGGGGAATGACAGACCCGACAGTTCCAAGTGACACTCCCTAAGGATATGAGTCGCCTCGATGTTCTTACCATTAGCCAATTCTATCAAGTACTTAGCCTCTAAAGGTGTGGGTACTATATCTAGCAACTGACTAACATCCACAGATACGAAGCTCTTACCGGCACCAGAATCAAATAAAACAGAAACATAGCGATTGTTGAGAGGGAACGTACCGGTAACTGTGTCTGGATCCTGCCTAGCCTCCGCAGACCCAATGACGAAAGCACGCGCAGTCCTGCCTCCGCCGCCATTCCCGTTACCGTTACCGTTTCCGCCCCTCCCATTATCACCCTGCTTCAGCTTGGGACAATCACGCTTGAAGTGTCCCGTGTCACCACAGTTGTAACACCCCTGCCTCCCCTGAGTCCCCTGAGCAGCAGGAGCAGGAGTAGCCGCAGGAGTCTGAGTTGGGGTGAGCGCCACCTTGCAATCCTTAGCATGGTGCCCCAACTGATGGCACCGATGACAACGAGCCCGATCACAATTCCCGGAATGGTGAAAGCCACACTTGTTACACTTGGGATGCTTCCCAATGTATCCACCTGTCTTCTGCGAAGAAGACGACCCAGATCCCTCAGTCTTCTTGGCCAGTTGAGACGGCGCCGGCACTGCACTCTTACCCACGTTCTCCCATTTCCTCTTGTTGCCATCAGACCCCTTCACAGTTGAACCCTTAGGAGGTAAAGCGCCCTCCAAAATCTTCATGTTGGTCATCTTGTGTGCAGAACGGACGACCTCAGCCAGTGTAGGAAGGTTCCCAGCAGCTACTAACCCAGCAATCTCCGGCACCAATCCAGAGATGTAGTGCTCGATCCTACGGTACTCAGGTGTGTGCATGTCAGGACACAACACCGCCAGCTCATTGCGTCGCACAGTATACTCTTCAATCTCGGACCCCACCATCTTGCAGTTCCAGACTTCATGTTCCAACTTCTGTACTTCCTCCCTGGGACAGTACTCACTCTTCAATAACCGAACAAAATCCGCCCACAGCATAGCATGAGCTTCCCCCAAGCCCATGTTCTGCGTCGTAGCATTCCACCATGTCAAAGCAGGACCCTCAAATGTCGCAGTGGCATACTTGACCCGGTCCTCAACAGGACAGTTACACATCAGGAAGACAGATTCAACCTTTTCCAACCATCGGAGCAGTCCCACTGCCCCTTCAGTTCCAGCGAAGTTATGGGGCTGACAGTCCCTAAACTTCTTGTAAGAACACTGAGGTGGAGGCGGGTTGACAGCAGCACCTGAAACATGACACAAAGATAAACCACAAAGGAAACATGACACCCAAGAACGAAACAAGGCAGGTAAGAACCAACTTACCACCCATAGCATTGTGCCCGGCCTGGAAAGCAGCCAAGGCTATGTTCACTTGCTGTTGAAGCAAGTTGTTCAGCTCTGCCTGGGTCATGTTGATGTTACCACGACCGCCACCACGGCCACCGCCGCCACGGCCACCACCACGACGTCCACCACCACGTGCGCCCGACATGATCTGACAAATCAGAAATCGAGAGGTTCAGATTCGCTGCTAGTGTCAACCACTAGTAGCTAGAAAAGTTACGTCTAGACCCAATCCAGGAATATGCATCCAAGTTCAGAGTCCACTTGGATTCTCATGCATTTCAGTTTATGATTTCGTGTGCACCCGAAATGATAAACTGCTCTACATGGCCCTCCAAGCTTTCCCTTAGCTTGAACTCAAGTCGCCGGATGTCGGCATCTAGCATCATGCTATCACAAACATAAGTGCACAGGATAATGTGTGAGCAAGTGCGTCTATTGGGGTACGAAAGGGAGATGTCCGAATCCTGGACAGACCTCGAGAGTACGCAAGACTACCCCAATACACGACACTGCCGTGCAAAACCAACGAGTCAACTCCTTCTCCTTCAAACCCCGAAGAAGAACATAAGAGTGTATAAAGCCAAGAGTAAGATCGGATGATGTAACAGAGATGTGTGATGATAATGTAACGACACCCCGACAAAGTTAGTACATGTTCCAAACCGACACAAGTATGTGACCGTCTAGTGTGTGCGACTCGGCTATAGACTAGACTCTAAATGCAGTCCTAGTTCACTATAACCATTGGCTCTGATACCAATCTGTCACACCCTCAAATTCCACTTGCGGGGTTTTACCGCGAGGCGCATGACAAACCAGGATTCAAGTCAACGGTCACAATAAACAACACTATATGCATAACACAAAACCCAAAAGATATAATTATAAAAGCATAAACTGTAGCGGAAGCTTTAAATGTTTACAACCCAAAAGACATAGTTCAAATGTTTAATGAAGACCATGCTCTAAACCCTAGACGCCCGTGCCGACTCGTGCGCCTAGATCCAGTTGTTGCTACCTTAGCGACCTGAGAAAAACATGCCAAAAGACGTCAACATATAATGCTGGTGAGTTCACAGGTTTGTTCAAAAATGTTATCCAAATGTTACCATGTCCATACTATATCAATGCTACCAAGTACGCTAGCTAGGCGTATGTTTTATTACTACTACGATTGGAAACCATTACTGGACACGTTTAGCAATGTTTAGCATGTTTAGCAGCCCGTAATGTTCAGCACGATAATGTTCCTGTTCGAGACAATATGCACCCGCCCGGCCCTCCAAGACGACGAGTGGGGCAGGTCACGCCCAATAGATCTATCCACATTTCCCCGTTGTGCAAACCCGCACATTCATGGTTTCCCCCGGGACTTTCCAAAAGATCGTATAGCAATATAAAGTTAAAACCATAGTATGACATATGTTACCAAAACTGTTTAGCGCATGTTTTCTCCCCCAAAAGTTAAAGCAGTAAAAGTGGGGCCGTGAACTCACCTTAGATTGCGTTCCTCAAATGTAAGTAAAAGATGTTTAGCCCTTGATGATCCCTCTACCGGAGATCTATCAAAATGTTCACATAAGTGTTCCGACTAATAACCATAAGGTTATCTAGTCCCCGATTGTCCAGATCATAACCAAGTATGTTTTTAAAACGTGTTTACGTGTTTAACCGACACACTAGACCGACCCGACATCCCGTTGGTGACCCATTACCCTAACTAATCAAGTACACATAGATTACACGCAAGGTTCAAGCATAAAACACTTAGTTTGTATCAAAAATCTCATTTTTGTTAACGTAGGGTCGAATGTGACTGTAAGTGGTCGAAGGTGTCCTTATTTGGTCGAATGTGTCTTTGAAATTCCACCTTCGCCCCTTTTTCTCCCACCTTCGCCCACTTGTAGCACCTTCGCCCCTTCAGCTTCCAGGTTCGACCCCTGGAATCCACCTTCGACCGTTCGACTGGTCGAAGGTATTCCAGGTTCGCCCCTGATGTCAGATTTTTCCAAAAACGCGTCGAAAAACATCCGAAAACATCACGAAACATCATGAGTTACAGCAGTCAAGCATCATTAATATATTCCTACGAAACCCTACCAATTTTACCCCAAAATCTATCCGTTTGACAAGTTTCCTAAAATAGTAAATTATGGAGATGTCACATCATCATGCATGAAAATATTACCCAATTAGGAAACTTTCTGAAATCGATCAATAATCAGTTTATCATACTCGAACCATCATGAACAAGAAACCCCTATCATAACCTTATCATAATCATCCAACAACAAACCCTAAATCTAACTAAAAACCCCTTTAATCGCCAAAACACCATCAACAATCAAAGGTAACATGTTTCAATCATAACCCATCATTAATAACAGCCCTAGGTTGTTGTCATATCATCTATACAACAAGTAATCATCAAACAATGCATAATATCATACTAACACATGTTTATTTGCATAAAAACTCATTGTTTATGAATAGGTTTTGGTTAGGAAAGGTTTTTATTCATAAAATAGGTTGATATCAGATCTGGACCCTTGGGGTTTAGATTAAAACAAGTCAAAATTGTTTAAAAAGGATTTGTAATGAAGAACACACCTTAGATCTTCACTTGTAATGATTTAGAGAGTTAGGTTATGAAAAACAAGCTCAAAAACTCCTTCCCCAATGATAATAGCTGATAGAGAGTGTTTGGAGGCGTTTAGGGTTTGTGAAATGGTGAAAAATGGCTAAGGATGGTATTTATACCCAGTCCAGGTTCGCCCAGTTTATGTGGTCGAATGTGGAACTTTTCCACATTCGCCCCTTTTTAATGGTCGAATGTGGAATCTTTCCACATTCGCCCACTTTGTTTCCACATTCGCCCATTTCTCAAGTCCCATTTCCACATTCAGGTCATCAGCACTTTTTAACACATGTTAACAGCACTTTTAACACATGTTAACTTTTTTTCCAGTTTGTCGTGTTTAACGCATTCTAACACATCTTAACACATAAGCATGCATCCATAGTCTATACTTAGCATGTTTAGGCACGTATAATCATTTGTACATCATTTAAGCAAGTATAAAGCATACAATTCACCACACAACCCATAATCTACACATATACTTAATTAGTTCATGTAATGTCACCAACGACGGAACCCGGTACTAATGTATTCCCAAAACGACTCCCAATGATCCTCCAGATCATTGACCCTGGACAATCCTAATTTGACCCGACTCAACTGACCCAGTTAAGTTTGTTTATAAACGTTTCTCGCTAAGGTAGACTTAGATGTTACTATTATGTTTAAGCCGAACATGCCGAGTGTCACAATAAAGGAGAGTGTTTGTCGTCTGTTTCCTACCTGTGAAGCCGGGCAACGTTGCAATCTCATGCAATTGCTCTCAGGTTTTGGATTTCTACAACAGATGCGACAAAACGGTTTATTCTAAACTCTCTTATCTTCGTCAATGGTTTTACTAATTGAAAGAACAAAGTGAGTCAAGTAATCTGAGTGGGAAAATAGTTTTTGAAATTCAATGAGTAAACTGCATCGGATATCATTTTATTTTGTTTTTCTTCAAAAAGTTTAAAAATCCAAAAATTTGATTATTTTTAGATTTTTAGGGGGAGAAAATTTAAGTAAGAAAAATCAAAATAAAAATTTAGAAAATCCAAAATTAGTTTTCCTGGAGAAAAAGAGGAGGTGATAGTACATCAGTGGAGTGTCAGACTACTCTGAAAACAAAATGAATTGATAAACATTGAGTAGCCACTACAATTATATATTGGTAGGCTTGAAATCAAAGTTTAAAAGTTCAGCATGGTGATATAAACTTAAAATCATTAACTGATAACATGTGGATCAACGTATCGTTGGCATATAGTCTTAGTACCGAAATTTCGTTTGATAGATTGCCAAAATCTGAGGTTTCGGGTCGTTATATTGAAAGTTATCTGGGGATGGCCTAACTGATCTTCTGCTGTATTGATTTACAGACCCAGATTCAGTTAAGGTATCTTATTAAAAGATCTTTAATGACAAAACCTTAAGTTACCGAATGAAGAACTTAACATGTGTGATGGTAATCAAAGATTATCTAATGCATGATGGAAATCATGTATGATATTAATCCTCACCCTGGTAAAGTGCACAAGTCGCTTTGAAGCATTAATTTGCTAACCTGTCACCTCTGTGCCTCATACCTTGTAACTAACGGATAACTACAATATAATCACGCATTATGATGAAGCTTTGCACAATTCTTGATACGGGAATGTGTCGCGTGTGCGGGGACCATATATTTTTCAGTATATAATATTACCATAATGTATATGAAGTGTTGAACAATGAATGATGATTTTGGGTTTAAATGGGCAAACATACTGGTAATGGTTGTAGGATGCTCAATGACAAAAACAGAAAATTGATCAAATAGAGTTTTGACTGACTATTTCAATACTGATATGATGCTCTTACTAGAAAATTCACAAAAATATGTTTAATTTTCTTTTATGCAAATCTATTTGAAAAATTCAAAAAGATTTTTGGTGTGTTTTTGCATAAACTTTGAAAAATCAAAAAGTTTTGTTTCAATTTTATTTTCGATAACCGATGTTGGGATACTTAATGTGAATGTTCAGATACTCAAAAGTTATAAAAAGAAAATCAAATTGCAAATCTATAAGTTTCAGGTACATATTAAAAATGTTTAATAGTTCAGGGGAGAACTATTGAGGGTCAAATTGGATGTGAAGAGTACTTCCGAGATTTTTGTCGTGTCTAACGCTGGTTGTAGTTTGTGCAGTTTTTAGTAAAAAAAAAAATCTGCAGAATCAGACACAACAGGTGCAATGTTCAAGATTCATCAACAAAGTGTGAAACTGAACAAGACCCAAACCTGAACATCAAGATCACCAGAACAACAGAAATTAGTCAGAGGTTGTAAAAGAAATGACTGGAGATCGAAGAATTCCAAGATTGTTTTCTGTCTTTATATCTGGACTAACAAATGACAAAGCCAAGATTTCTTGAGTCTGTCTGAGATTTCAAAGCTTACTACAGAGATAGAAAAGAACCTCGACACAATCGTGCAAGAAAATGGAAAGTGTCAAAGTTTTTCAAGATAATGAATTCAAGACTTGAAGAATTGATAACTTTCTGATTTGGTACATCACTAGCTAGGTCTAAGGAGGAGATTGTTAGTGCATTATTCATGTATGTCCCCAGCTAGTGATCCGGTACTGAATATCGAGGAAAAACAAAAGGTCGAATGTAGAAGAGAAGACTTCATTCGAACCCACGAGGGGTCGAATGAACCCATTCGACCTCATGTAAGGGTCGAATGGAATGCCTATATAAGGGGAAAAGTTAGTTATTTAGAGAGAGTGTTATCATTTGAGCTTTTCCCCAGTTGGTGAGATTATCTGTATTAGGTCTAGGTTATGCATCTGTAATATCTTTGATTTGATCTAATACACGAGTAAAGTTATGGAAATTGCTCGGTGATTCGTTATCTGTTTTCATCACAACCGTTACTGTTTATTTCTGAATCATTTTGCACAACTAAGGGGATTCCGCACCCTAAGGTTGGTATTCGTGAGATCACGTTTCGTGTTTACGATCCTAAAATGAATTATTAAGAGCATGGTGATATAAACTTAAAATCATTAATTGATAATCATGTGGATCAACGTATCGTTGGCATATAGTCTTAGTACCGAAATTTCGTTTGATAGATTGCCAAAATCTGAGGTTTCGGGTCGTTATATTGAAAGTTATCTAGGGATGGCCTAACTGATATTCTGTTGTATTGATTTACAGACCTAGATTCAGTTAGGGTATCTTATTAAAAGATCTTTAATGACAAAACCTTAAGTTACCAAATGAGGAACTTAACATGTGATGATAATAAAAGATTATCTAATGCATTGTATCAGTACTATGATGAAAATCATGTATGATATTAATCCTCACCCTGGTAGAGTGCACAAGTCGCTTTGAAGCATTAATTTGCTAACCTGTCACCTCTATGCCTCATACCTTGTAACTAATGGATAACTACAATATAATCACGCGTTACGATGAAGCTTTGTGCAATTCTTGATACGAGAATTTGTCGCGTGCGCGTGGACCATAGATTATTCCGTATCTAATATTACCATAATGTATCTGAAATGTTGAACAATAAATGATGATTTTGAGTTTAAATGGACAAACATACTGGTAATGGTTGTAGGATGTTAATGACAAAAACAGAAAATTGATCAAATAGAGTTTTGACTTACTGTTTCAATACTGATATGATCCTCTTACCGGAAAATTTACAAAAATATGTTTACTTTACTTTTATGCAAATCTATTTGAAAATTCAAAAATATTTTTGGTGTGTTTTAGCATAAACTTTGAAAAATCAAAATGTTTTGTTTTGATTTTATGTTCGATAACCGATGTTGGGATACTAAATGAGAAGGCTCAGATGCTTGAGAGTTATCATTTGATTTTTTCCCCAGTTTGTGAGATTCTCTGTATTAGGTCTAGGTTATTCATCTATAATATCTTTGATTTGATCTAATACACAAGTAAAGTTATGGAAATTGCTCGGTGATTCGTTATATGTTTTCATCACAATCGTTATCGTTTATTTCTGAATCATTTTGCACAACCAAGGGGATTTCGCACCCTACGATTGGTATTCGTGAGATCACGTTTTGTGTTTACGATCCTAAAATGAATTATCAAGTGGTATCACTTTGTAGAGGATCGGTTTTATAGAAAACGACTAGATGATCATACAAATGGAACAATCTGGGTGCGAAAACCCTAGACCGTATGCAATATGATAGAAATCAAATTAGAACACAATCAAATACCTTTTCAATAATCATTTCATTCATAAACATGTTGATTAATCTTGTTTAGATAATGTTTACAATGAAATAGGTCAATAACAGAAAGTTCTAGAACCTAGAGAGAATACACACACGACCTCTAGACCAAATGACCAAAAACTTAATCACAAAATAAAACTTTAAGTATATATAGACTGCACGTTCGACCTCACAACATGGTCGAACGAGTCCTTCGATCCCATCATAAGCTCGAACCAAAATATCTTCTGAACAAAGCTTCCTTCAACCCTTTGATTTCTTCCTTCGACCCCTCGATAGGTCGAATGGGTTAGTCTTCAACATGAAATCTACCAAAAACGCTATATGGTCAATCCAAAAAGCGATAGTCACATTCCGTGCACTTACAAACTCCCCCCTTGACTATTGCTTGGATTGTAATCGTTCTTGATCAAGCGCCTTGTTCAACAGTTTGATTCGAAGAGCCTTCTTTTGCTCTTTGCTCATCTCCGGTTCTAATTGTTGTTTCGTTGAACTTTTCTTTACTTCACTAACTTTCACATATTTTCCCAGCTTCTTATCAAGGTCACACCTCGCATTGACATCCCATGCAAAACAAAAGCACACAACTCTGTGATATCTCATCGCTTGCTCCATATCTTTCTCTTCACAGTAAATCGGATTGTAATATAACATGATAATGTCTTCATATGAGCAATTGATGAGCCACATTGGATCAAAGATGTGGATCTTCTTGAATTCATCCTTAACACCTTTATTCTTCAATAAGATAACTGCTTCAGCTGTTCTCCAATCATAATACCAAATCACAAAATCTTTGCTGAAATGTTGTTGAATCGGCATCAAAGGAATCTGTTTCAGCACAACAGGAGGTTTATATTTCAAAGTCACCTTGTTCAAACCAGTAACAGGATCAACCTCTTTGTGAACTTTCCTTTTCGGATATTGAGGCTTGAACAAGTTCCACTTAGTTCTACTCTCCCAAGACATCTTATCAGCAAAATAACCAACAACATCATTATTTACAGAAGCACCGCTCATCGTGTGTCTACATATATCCCTTACAGCCCAGTACGGCAAGGTTTTACTGTCATGGAACCTGTGAAAGTACAGAATTCCCTTTTCCCACTTCACACCTTTGCAACGTAACTATCTAAGGTATTTCCATCCCAAAGCTCTACCTTTGAACAATTCATTATGATACTTGTAGAAACCTCCTTGTACTTCTGTTTTTGGTATGTTTGCCTCTTTTTCTTTCAATTTCTTCAACAAATCTTTCAAGTCATCTGATTGTTGAAAGTTTGGTTTCTGATTAGCATCCTTCTCAAACACTTCATCCAAAATCTTCTTGCCCTTTTTCTTAGCAAGCTTCTCTACTCCATCAAGTGTTTCTTCATTCATCTCAAGTATCACACCTTTCTCTTTTTCTCTGAAATACTCCGGATATTCTTCACTAGTAATATCCTCAATCTCAACATCTTCAAAAACTGGAGTATCTTTATCATCTGAGTGATCACCTGCATCTTTCTCTGGAATATTAGGAATCTCTTTATCATTCACAATTTCTTCTAGACACTTCCCTAGCTGCCTTGCCAATCCTTCCAAAATCTCTTTAGAAACCGCAGCAGATACTTCCCCATCTTCTAAATCATGATCATTATATTCCAATTCATATCTCATATCCTCTGATTCAAAAATTTCAGGAAATCTTCCAGTTAACTCAATCGTCCAAACATTCTTCTATAACATCTGACGATATAAGTTTTTATCTTCATCGGACAAAGATCTAATCTTTTCTGTCCAAAAGATGCTATCATCATCATCAACATTCTCACCAGGTGTCTTTTTAGAACTAGACTCACATGTGTCTCCCTTAACAGTATCTCTCTTCTCATATCTATACTTATCAGTATCTTGATCATCATCAGAACTATCATCTTCATCATCTTTATCATCTTTCTTTCCACCACTCTTACCTCCTGCATCATCATCATCTGATGTATCACCAAACTCGTCATCATCATCTTCTTCATCATCAGAAGGTCAAAATCAACCTTTTCTACCTCTTCCGCCTCTTCTTCTTCATTACCCTTCAGTTGCGGTGCTTTAGAGTATAAATCGTCAATCATCTTCCTCAGACTTTTGTTGTCTGACTTGATCTTCTTATATTCAAATTGAAGCAGCTTAATCTTCTTTGTATTTCTCTTTCCACGTGTAATCAACATCTGATTCTTTGATTCAAGCTGTTTAACTTTTGCTTCAACTCTTCTTGATTAGCTTTGGAGGATAAAACAATCTGAAACATTGTTTTCTCATCTTCCCTCATTTGTTTAATCTCAACCTGTTGTTGATTAAACACCTTCATCACATTCTTAATCTAGCGATTAACAGCTTCCATGATTTCATTTGAAACTGTAACCTGTGGTGAAGATGATTCAGCAGTTGGTGTAGCAGTAGGTTTAGCAGTTTTCTTTGTACTTGTTCTAAAATAGTCTTCAACAAACTAGAAAAGTTTTCAGGAGCTGGAGCTGGAGCTGGATTTACTGTAACTTCCTCCTGAACAACTTTCTTCTTCTTCACAGCTGGGGATGCAACAGGTGGTGTATCTTTAGAACTTATGATTGCAGGTACTTTCTTTCCAACAACTAACAAATCAATCTCTCTATCTCTCATTTTCTTACGATTATCCTTCTTAGCCATAGTCTTGCTTCTGGCTTTCTTAATCTTCTCACCAGCTACAGGAGATCCAATAAAATCAAGATCGTCACATGTCAATTCTAAATCTTGATCATCCAGTTCTCTATTCCCCTGATTTTTTTCTTCAATAGCTTTGTTTAAACTTTCAATCTCACCAACCACAGTGGCCTTGGGTTTAGTGATTTTGATAGTTTCAGCACCTGAATCCCATTCAGCATCATCTTGAGTCTCTTCTGAATCAACAGACTCTTCATCAACTAACATCGTCTTTGCTTTCCCTTTGCCTTTCACTGATTGCTTTTTCTCAGGTTCAACTTCATCATCCTTCTTTTTTCCTTTACCAGACTTAGCACCTTTGTTTATAACGTGATGCTTTCGCTTAGCATCTTTGTCAACGGGAAATAAAGGGCTATCATAATCAGAATCACTCTTATCATTCCTTGCTTTGTTTCGACCTGGATCCTTATAAGCAATGATGTGCTAAAAGTAGTTTAATAAAAATAACTAAATTAAACCTAAAACTAGACACCTAGTAATACTCTAGACTCTCTAAAACTAAACTACTGACAGGCAAGTGAACCTATCGACTCTAGTAAAGCTAAAGTAAGTCCGGATATCGAACCCACAGGACTCTAATGGAAAACGGTAACTAGACTCGAAAACTTATCTAAAACTGAAATAAAACTATTTATTATTTTAGAGGGGGGTTTTACTAAAAACTAAATTCAAGAAAAATAAAGAATGACTAAGATTACTAAACTGAACTAGAGACACGAACTTAGTTGAGCTGAATTCAGATGATGATGAGACACTACCTAGACCAGACTCCTAGCTATGCCTGATAAGCTTCTATGGTTATGGAACTGATTTGGAACCGGGATCTTAAAATACTAAACATCAAGAATAAACTAGACACCCTCGACCCTTCTCAAGGGGAAACCCTAGAATATTTTTGTGCTGTTAAACTACCGGTTGGAGTACAAACCCTCACAGGTTATCTAACTCTTATGATTGAGTACCCGCTAGACAATCTACCTCACAGCGCGAAAGCCTCACTACACTAGGTGCAAGGGGTAACTATTGAAGCCTAGATCTAACTTGATATGCAAGAGTTGAAAGGGAAACTAGGCAGATCTTCTCACAAAGCCTCTAACCTAGCAATCTAACAACCTAGACATACCAACAAGTCCTCACCTCACAGCTATTGAACTTGGAAGAATACCTAAAATCTTCTAACCACCAAATACCACTCCTATGGTAAACTCGCGACTATTGACCATAAACTAGTTGCTACACAAAGTCTGCAACCTAACTAGCACTCATACATGAAAGACATTCACAAAAGTGCAAGTGGAGTGAATAAGTGACAATCAAAAAAATAATAGATACGCATATACACCAGATCTAGAGAAATCAAAATCTTTACTGAATCATAAATCCAAAACACGTTCCAAAAAACCATAGAAAAAAAAAACAAATCAAAACATAGTTATTTGTCTTGGCCTAGGTAGCTATTAAAGTTTTAGCCACAAATCATCTTGAATAGAGAAACAAAGCCAAATAAAAATTCAGCAATCATTGTATAGAACAAAGATAATAAAAGAACGAAAAAACCGAATGATTGACACCCGAATAATCACTCCCTGGCTTAGAACCTTTGATCCTTGGCTTGCCTCCCTAATAATATTTGCTGCTTTGTTCGATGGAATAATAATATAAATCACCCTTCTGTTCTTGTGCGCAGCAGCCTTCTCCCCAAAATAATATATCGATCCTCCTCTCCATTATAATATCTCCTCCTTTTAAATGATAATTATCGCTCTCTTTTGTAACTCTGCGCCGCCTTGTGCCCTCTAAAGGGTTTGTTATTGGGCCATTTCAACTTTTTTCCAAACGTGACATAAGTCACTTTTTTTTCTTTATTTATTTTTCTTTTTGTTTCTTTTAATATTATTATTATTATTATTATTATTATTATTATTATTATAATTATTATTAAATATACTATTATTATATATAGCATTCTAGCTCCATGCTCTTGACTCGGGTGTTCTTGGCTTGACCAAAGTTACTCGTTTACGCTCCAACATCCACACGAACACCTAACAAAATATAATATAAATACATAAGTAATAAAAATGACACAAAACTAATAAAAATATATAAAAACCTATACTAACTAAATTATACCGATAGAAGCCTAAAACTAATAAAAACAGTATTTAAATGACTCGAAAACTATACAAACTTTACACTGGAAATAGATGTATTTTACAATACATCAAGCAACATCTCTTAAGTGTCCAAAAAGATTCTTAAAAGGTGGCTTCAGATTATTAGGAACACCCTTATAAGCTCTCATCCTGCTCAAAGTAGTGATGCTCGTGTGAGTTTGGTACACAATTTGCACCAAATCCTTTTTCAAGTCAGGATACTTGTTGTCAAACACCATCTGAAGGAATCTTGTATACAATAGAAATTTATCCATCTTCAAACCCTTCAAAACTTCCATCATGTGTTCAAAGATCATCCCAGACACATTAAATGGCTTGTTCAAAATCAGAGCAACAATCAGCAAACTTAAACTCTTTCTCAGCACATCATATCCACCTCTCACTGGTCCATATACATGTAGAATCACATGTAGTAGATACTTGAAATGTCGACACAGTTTTGCCTTGTGCAGTAAGAAATCAGTAATAGGAGCGTTGTACTTCATTCTGAGGAAACACTTCCTCTGCTCCATCCATGTCATCTCAGTAGGATCAGTTGGAGAATCTCTCAACTGTAAAGCTTCCCGAATGTCCTCTTCAGTTACAAGAACAAACTGTTCCTGAATATAACTCTGAATTGCTGATTTGCCTTCCCAAAATGTAATCACCGCTTTCTTCCAGAAATCCACATGGTGATCTTTATAGATTGTCTTCGGGGTGGCAAGAGCATAGATCACTCTGCTTCTCTTCAAAAACTCTATCATCCCTGAGAATTCTTCATATTGTTTAACTTCTCCAAGAAATGCACAACAATTATGAACTGGTTCAAATAACAACTCCTTTGGTTCTTTAGATTGCTCTGGAACTTGTACCTCCTTCTCTGGGTTTTGTTGTTCAGCCATTATAATCTGTAAAACAAGAAATAAACATGAAAATTTATCAAAAACGGACAAAAATTAAATTTTTGGTCAAACAATCCTTCATTCGACCCAAACGGGGATTCGAATGAGAAGATGTTGTGTTCGAATGAGAAATTTATTTGAACAAAAACTTCATTCGACCTCTAACAGTCCCCTTCGACCTAAAATGATCTCATTCGACCTTAAAAGGTGGTCGAATAGGCCTGTTTGGTATTCAAATTTACCAAAAATCAATTCAGCCATGATAATCATCATATTTTGGTTCTAATATATCCTAACATGGCCGATTAACATTAATCAATGATCAATTGGACTTATTAACCTATTATTGATGGGTTTTCTCCCAAAATCTAGGGTTTTAAAGTTTTAAACAATCAATTCAGTTTAATAATGATGTTAAACACTGAATTTTGGTTTCTTTTCCCCCTAAAACCATCGATAATGGTGTATCTATGTTCAATTGTTGTTAAATCGCAGTTTAAAAACATGATATGAAGGTCTAGGGTTCAGTTCAAAGAATCAACGATTCTGAACTGTTTATGCATCCTTTACCTGTAATTTTTGTATGAAAAGGATCACAATCAATCAAGGAACACTAAGAAATGATCAAAAAACAGGAGCAACAAGGTCTGGTTATGGTGGGAATTTTGAAAAAATTTTATGGGGGTTCGAATGTGCGGAGGTGTATTTATAAGGTCTCTCATTCGACCCTTACATGGGTTCGAATGAGAAGATCCATTTCTCATTCGACCTAATTAAAGGTTCGAAGGAAAAACAGATGGCTCAAATAAGAAAAATTCACTCAAACTCTCTCATTCAACCTCCTTAAAAGGCTCGAATCAAAGCTCAAAATCTCCTTCTACCTAACGAAAGAGCGAATGAGATTTTGGAAATCTGAAAATTTTACCAAATTTCAAATTCGAATCCCGTGTTGTCAAATTTTGATCATTTAAACCTTTAAACTTTCATCATTTAACATTTTAATGACACAAAACTCAAATTGGTTTGTCAAATTTCAGAAAATGGCCATCAAACACCATCGGTTATCAAAAATAAAGCAGAAATGTAAAATCTTTTGGATTTTCTGAAATTTTTGTTAAAACACACCAAAAATCTTTTTGAGTTTTTGTATATATGAACTAAATCAACAGAAAGCAATAAACTTTTTGTGATTTTTTGGTAAGAGGATCATATCAGTTTATGAGAGATCACATCACATCGTTGTTCTGTTATAATAAAACTACACTGACAATGTAACTTTGGCAACTGCTGATATTGTTATCCACATAAACTCACATGCAAACTATTATGCAATGCTTTAGACTGATACTGCTATGTATAGTATAAACTAATTCACTTGTCGTTCCCACACACACGACGTATCAAGGAATTTTGCACAAATATCCATTGTAACGTGTGATTATGCTATTGTTATCTGTAGTTACAAGGTATGAGAACGTGATCTCACGAATACCAACCATAGGGTGCAGAATCCCCTTGGTTGTGCAAAATGATTCAGAAATAAACAGTAACGATCGTGACGAAAACAGATAACGAATCACCGAGCAATTTCCATAACTTTACTCGTGTATTAGATCAAATCAAAGATATTACAGATGAATAACCTAGACCTAATACAGAGAATCTCACAAACTGGGGAAAAGCTCAAATAATAACTCTCTCTCTAAATGTAACACCCCAACCGATGGCGGAAACATCGAGCTGTCACGTAGTGACGATTGTTCAATAGCTCATGGACTAGAAATGTAAATTTTGATACATTAAATGGAATAGTTTATTACATTGAAAGAAATACAACAATTAAAACTAGCAATCTAAACCAAAATACAGTAAATCTCAATCTAAGCCTAAGTTCCAAAAGCTTAGAAGTGATCTCATAAGAACCTGAAACATGTACGAAAATAATTTGGTCAATACAAAAATGTATTGGTGAGCGTACCCTGTTTGAATACATATAATAGAAAAGTGTTTTGCAATTTATTTGCTATGATATATGTAATATGTAAAAGGGTCAAAATCAAGCCTTACATCGTTCAATAATCGTTCACACATCGTTCAAGAAAAAACCATAGCAATGACCAAGGACTTAACTCGTTCACGTAAGTCAACCAAGGGATATAATCTGTAGTACTACTCATTGTTAGGTGCGGCCCAATGGTTAATGACTTTGACAAATCGTTCATACAATTCATACAAAACATATCAATGAGCATGTTGCTTTGTAAATAATATACGTAAGTTTAATAATAATAGTACATGAGTCACCCCAAAAGAGTAAAACAGTAAAAAGGGGAAAGATATACTCATAATTTGCGAAAGCGATCCAACTTAAGCGGTCGTGAGCTAAGTAAGGGGAATTCCGAGGAATTCAACCTATAACGTAATAGAATACTAATAAGGGAAAAGTCTAAGAGTCTAAGGTAACTAGGGTCTAAGGCATTAGGGTTTGCTAAGTCGATTTGGAGAATTAGAGTTTTTATGATAAATCGAATTATTATAGAAGTTGTATATTAAAAATAATATATCAAAGTTTGTAAATATGATTTAGGTAACATAATTATTACCAATTGAATATTTAGATCAAAATATGTTTGAATAATTAAGACAAAATAATTTATATAATTACTTTCGCTAAGTTATTGTAAATAAATACAATAATCATAAATGTTTAAATAAATAATTATGAGTTACACCATGATCCAACAAATGGTAATTAAGATTTTCAAACATAGGAATATTTCTATTTTATAAGAAAAGTATTTATAAAATAGATATTTAATAGTATAAATAAATAAATGATTAATTATGTCTAATTAAACATAAATAAGACTAATAATTCAAGACATGATCCAAAATGCTATTTTCTTATAGAAAATGGATGCTTTCTGATGTAAATTAATGAAAATAATTTTCCCATAATTTTTATAAACTTATTTATATTTAAAACTGATTTAATGAGATTAAATCATGTTTAAATATTAAAAAATGGGAAAATTAATAAAAATAAGTGTTTTCTAAACCAATAATTTTTATTTCAGTTCATGATGATTAGAAATAATTTCCCAAAAAGTTTGAGATTAAAATCATTAAAAATGATTTTTTTATCAATTAATTATGATTAACACAATTTAAATCAATAAAAATACGAAAATAATTCATTTTCATAAAATAAAAATATGATAATTTTCTATGAGATGTCAAGAAGCTACAGCTAAATTTTATTAATTTTTGGGTAAAAAATGGATTTATTATGATTCTTTCAAAGTCTATATATTATATATATTTAATGAAAATAAGAAAATGAAAATTAAAAAGGAAATACCCAAAAAAACTACAGATTCGCGTCCAAAGGTCTCGAACCCAGGTACCCTCTATGGAACAACACCATCACAACCACTAGTCTACCAAGACTTTTGTTGATTTATTTGAATTTTAAATTTATTTAACTATTAATCCATAACCATCTTCTTCCCCAAAATCACTCTAAGAACCCTAACCCTATACCCAATTTCAATAATCATAACAAGACATGATTAGTGGTCTGTAATAAGGGGGTTTTGAAGATAATTACTAGAACAAAACGGAAAAAGAAATTAGACTTACAATCACGTTTTAGGGCCGAACACGAGCATGAAAAGTTCGAAAACTTTGGTTCAATTATAAGGCTGCTTGGACGTGATTAAGCTATTTATTTTCGTGGGTTTAGATTGTGTAAATGTGCAGAAACGTGAAGGTGTGTTCAATTTATATAATGGACGAGTAACACTTGAGGTTTGAGGCGTTTTATCTTTCGGATCGGTTACAAGACTAAATGCAATTAAAGGTTTGTTAAATCAACGTTTAAATGTATGATTGATGGTTCGAAGCTGTCGTTTAATGATGAAGGAAGGTTTTGGGATCAATTAATTGTTGAAACGGACCATTAACTCGCGAGTTGAGGCTCGCCGGCTGGAGCTTACCGTCGGAAAAGCTTGGGAGCCAGGGGAGGGAAGAAAGGTTCTTTTAAAACTTTTGCTTATTGGCAATTTTGGTACCTTGACTTTAAATTAGTTTGTTATGCAATGAATTTGTTAGGTTTTTTTCTACATAAAACTTAACCAAGTTAAGTTAATCTAACCAAAGAGTTTCTAGAATTTTATAAAACTTGAATTTTTTGTAGAATCTTTTACGAATACGTTTCAACATTCGCATTTGATTTAAAACTTATTCCCGATCCATAATAAATATAAATGATAAATTTTTGTTCGCTCTAAAATTAAATTTGAAAACGACGAAACTTACAGGTACTATAATGGAAATATTTGAAGGACTGTTATTGTCAATTAGATGAAAGACGAGGGTGATGGATATCACACTAAATAACAAACTTTTCCCCTTATACAGACATTTCATTCGACCCTTACATGAGATCGAATGGGTTCATTCGACCCCTCGTGGGTTCGAATGAAGCCTTCTCTTCTACATTCGACCTTTCGTTTTTCCTCGACATTCAGTACCGGATCACTAGCTGGGGACATACATGAATAATGCACTAACAAAATAAAATGATATCTGATGCAGTTTACTCATTGAATTTCAAAAACCATTTTCCCACTCAGATTACTTGACTCACTTTGTTCTTTCAATTAGTAAAACCATTGACGAAGATAGGAGAGTTTAGAATAAACCGTTTTGTCGCATCTGTTGTAGAAATCCAAAACCTGAGAGCAATTGCATGAGATTGCAACGTTGTCCGGCTTCACAGGTAGGAAACAAACGACAAACACTCTCCTTTCTGTTGAACTCATCCTTTCCTTTTTCAATATAACTTCCTTGATCTTCACCTCTCCAATAAATAGCTTGTATAGAGATCATCCACTATCAACTATCAAAGGATAGCTAATAGGTATGTCTGGAACAACCTGCACACTTGTTAAACAATTAGTTGGAGAGAGGAACCCATCCCTTCACAATGATGGGTCGTCCAAGGTCACCAATCCTCGGAATACTAGTCCATTCTCCTTTTGAAAAATCAATTGGTTTTTCAATTGATTGATTGGAAGTAAAAGCTGCTGCAGATTGAGAAAATGATTTGGGTTTCCAAACAAGTTCATGCTTTATTTTAGATTTCTTTTTCTTTGATTTTGTTTTGATTTTTAACTTTTCAGGTTTCTTGTTTGAAACCTGCTTCTGAACTTTGTTTGGAATCTTCTCGGACTTAACTGATGAAGACCCAGGCTTAGAGTTATTCTTAGGCTTAGCCCTAGAACTCCCCCTCACCTTAGCAACCCTATCAAAATCTCCATTTTTATTCAAGGCAATTTTGTTGCGATGGTCATACACAACAGACCGTTTCCCCTTTTGTTTCTTGAATTGATTCAGGGATACAGGCTTTTTGACATTGCCTGAATGATTAGCAACATTCACTTCTGTCCTTTTCTGTTTAACATACAGACAGACAGCAACCAAATGCCCACACTCTCCGCAGTTAAACCAAGACCTATACTCTTCAAAATCACATGCATACCCTTCATCCCAATACCAGTAAGGATAATGAGCAGCAATATGTCCACCTTCACCACATTCAAAACAACTTCTCCATTCAACATACTCAAGAGAATATTGTGGTGAATTGTTTCCCCAATAACCATCAAATCGAGAGTGACTTGAATAATCATAAAAGTCATGTGAGCTAGATGAAAAACTTTTTGAATTCTCATGATAAGAATTTTTCATCTGATCATTGCCTTTCGATTTGTTTGGTTTGGGTCCTTTTTCCATGGGACTCTTCTTTTTGTTCCCAGACTGATCCTTTTCAATCTCATATTGGTTAGGACTGAGTTTAAAATGAAGATGACCAAATTGATTTCTAAATTGATTTATCAAATCATTGTTATCGACAAAGATACATTTAAGTAAAGATTGTTCGATATTATCAATTGGAAAATCTTTGTTGAAAATCAATTTGTCATGTCCTTCCAACATGTAGGATCCTTCAACTCCTTCAGGAAACTTGAATATGGGTTTTTCTTCAGATTCAGTTTCTGAAGCAGCTATCACATTTTTAGTTTTCTCTTCAAACACTGGTTTCACCTTAGAGTCAAGATCAACAACACAAGATGTTATGACATCTAACTCTGATGTGAAATTATTCTTTGAAAAACTTTTATTCATTTCTAAAATTTCTTTCTTTAAAGATTCAATTTGATTTAACAAATCCTTTTCATTCTTTTCAAAAACTTTATTTTCATTTTGACATTTTTAAAGTTTAATTGCTAATATCTGTTTGTCATCAAGAAGTTTCATCATTTCAATTTTCAACTTAATACAATCAGAACAATTAGCACAGTAAACATTAGATTTTACCTCAGCATCTGAATTATTACCATTCTCATAACTATTCTTAGAATTTACATCAACATTTGATGTATCACTTCCTCTTGATTCACTCTGTTCTGAACTCGTATCAGAACTCAAATCACTCTTTGACAATTTACTTGAATCATCATTTCCCATTTGTTTGACAAGACACACAATATTACTTTTAACACTTTCTCTGTTAACACACTCATTCACATTAGCCATTTTATCAGTTGGTTGCACAGCTGGAGCTATTATGATTCCACAATAATCAACAATAGGTCATGTAACAGATTGTTGAATCGTAGATGCAAACACTTGTCCCCACTTTTGTTTTTGTTGTATTGCAGCTTTTATCTGATCTTCACTTCTTGACACAAGATAAAAACATGGATTTGTCATTTTTCAACAATTATTATTTCAACAAATTTCAAAAACAAGCTTTTTCGAAAATTTTTACACCTTAAAATTTGAAAAAGATATTCCAAATAACGTGGGTTCGAACCAGCACCTATTCGACCTTTGGTAGACTAGGGTTCGCAATTCAGAAAGGGGTCACTACAACAAAAATGGCTTTTAAGGACCTTTTGTGTGGGACGCTTGTAAAATAGGGTCCTAAAAACTATTTAATAGGACGAATAAACTTTTGGGGTCCTTTTATAATAGATGCTACTAAATCGGTATCCTAAAAAGCTATTTAATAGGATGGATGATTATTTGGGGTCCTATTATCATATAACTTAAAAAGACACTTAAAATGTAGATCCTAATAAAGTAATTTATAAGACATTTAGTTGTTGGTGTCCCATTATGTGGTAATGTAATAGGACATTTGATAACCGGGGGTCCTATTATAACATAACTTAATACGACACTTTGTAGTTAAGTCATAAATGTTTGGTGTTATAAGACCCTTTCTAGTCGAAGTCATATTAGAACATAACTTAATAGGACACTTGACACATGGGTCTTATACCTTTAACCTTTATAGGACGCTTAATCATTGTGGCGCTATTATAATACACTGTAATAGGACACATGATATTTGAGACATAAAAAATCAGTTTTACAGGACGCTTATTCGCTAGAGTTTTATTATAACATAACTTAATAGGACACTTGACACTTGGGTCTTATAACTTTAACCTTTATAGGACGCTTAATCATAGTGGTGTTATTATAATACACCATAATAGGACACTTGATATTTGAGTCGTAAAACATTAGTTTTATAAGACGCTTATTTGCTAGAGTTTTATTATAACAAATTTTAACGGGACACTTGACACTTAGTTTTATAACTTTAACCTTTATAGTGGTGGTGGTGGACGGTTGTGGTGGTGGTGGTGGGTGGTAGTGGATGGTGGTGGTAGGCGGTGGGTGGTGGTCGTGGTGATGGTGGTTGACGGTCGTGGTGGTAGATGGTCGTGGTGGAAGGTGGTGGTACACGGTGGGTGGTTGTGGTGGTAGGCGGTGGGTGGTGGTGGACGGTGGATGGTGGTGTTTAGACCTTATTGGGCCTTAATGGATCACAATGGACAATAGTTGATCATATATGTATCGTAATTAGGGATGTGCGTTTTGGTTCCGGGTACCGAACCATAATGAGCTATATGTCATATATGTTTTATTGGACCATAATGGGCCTAAATGGATCACAATGGGCAACAGTAGATGATGATGTGTTGTAAAACGCATCTCTTATTCGGTTTATTTTTGTATACAATTTAATAGTATTTGTTCGTGTTGAGTCATTATTTGTATTTCTTTATTACTTTAGCTTTTATAGGGTTTTTTTTTTTTAGTAGTTTAAGTTATTTGTAATATTTATTTAATTTTTTTAATTTGTGTAAGTGTTCATGTACATTGGAGCGTAAACAAGCAACTTTAGTCAAGTCAAGAACACCTGGTTCGTGACCTTTGTGTCACTTTAAAGGCCCAAATCCAAATCGGAGGAGGTCTTGGAGCATATAATTATTTCGACAACACAACAGCCAAATTGGATAATTGGAAGAAGCAGCGAAAATATTAATTTTTTGGTGGAGGGAGAAACAAGGAGGCAAGGAGCCGCAAATTTTAGAAAAAGGGAGGTGATTATTCTTTTGCGAAGGTGTAGCAATTTTTATTATTTTCATAAAGGAGGCGGCACAACAGGGGAAAAAGAAAAAGAGAAGAGGATCATGGGTTTGAAGTAGGGGTGTGCAAAAATATTCGAATCCGAATTTTTGGATATCAAAAAATTCGGATATCCGAAAATTCGGATTCGGATTCGGATACCAGTTTTGAAAATTTTCGGATATTTCGGATATCCGATATCCGAAATATTAAATAGTTATTTTTTAGTTTTTTTATTATAACTAAATATATACACCCTTTTTTCAAAGCCCTAACCAATATTCACCCATTCTCCATTCAAGTTCCACCCTAGAATAAGCACGACCTACCACACTTCGTCACTCCCGTTGATGCCGGCGACCTCCGCCCAACGAATCCAACCCATGACACATGCTTATTTCCCTCACTGAATCGTCAAGATCACTGGCCAACAATCTCTTTCGATTCGAGCCATCGCCCTACTTTGCGAACCTAATTTTCTTCATCTACCTGCTATTTTACGATAATAAGTTGTTACTCTGGCTTTCATTGTGTGTTCTTCTATTTTTATTTTGCTGTGATAAAAATCCCCAATTTTTGTGGTTACAGATTTGATTTCAATACATAAATTAATCAACATATAGTGGTCAATATTTTCTATTTCTTATGTCAGAAGCTCTTTGTTTCATGGCCCTTTATTATATGTTTTCTCTATTTTTTTTATTAATCAATTTTGTTCGTTTGTCTACATCTGGTAATTTGAGATGCTTTTGTTTTATTGTCCTGTATTTGTTGTTTTGGGTTTTCGAAACAGAGTTTTAGTGGAGATAATGTTTTAATTTTCTAAGGTTTTGGATATCCGATTCACTATCCGAAATTTTCGGATATCCGACATTTCGGATATCCGGTTTTGAACACCCCTAGTTTGAAGCATTGGTTTGAGGACGGGTTGGTTCTACTTTATTTATTTATTTTATTCAAACCCATTGTGAACACCATGTATTTAACTTGTTTCTATTGTTTTGAATTTTAGAGGCTAAACCTTTATACTACTTAGGTTAAAGATGACTACTCAATAAGGAACTTGTTTTACTGGTTTGGTTTATTTAATAAAAACTTGCTCCACATTAACAGAATTGTCATAAAATTACAGGTTAAATCATTGGTGTAGCGGCGCAGAATGGTGCTACTTCACTGGTGACATGTTGGTGATCTATTGTTTCTGTTTTAGAACTAAACTTTGTTTTATTAGCTGTTTTATTTACTCTGTTGACTTTGTTATGCATTGTACTTGGTATATGTATGTTAAGATATTTATTTTTCTGCTTTTTATATATCAATTTGAGCCTAAGACTAGGATTTCGTTGAAGATGAACCAATTTCGAAGCTTGTTGATATGGCATAGGAGGTATTCTTTTGAAGCAATTCTTTTCCATAGTTGGAGTTCATCTTTCAAACACATATATTCATAATTGCCGGAGGTACGTGCTTTGTTTTGGAACAAAATTCATGTAATCTAAGTATAAATATATCTATGCTTATACACACATGTATTGTTTTTGTGAATTGATTAATATACTGTTTGTGTGAGTTAAGTAATCCACTACTTAGTTTGTTAGGTTGCTAACATAATTTGTATCGAAAGGTAAGAGCTTATGCATAAAAAGCATTAATAAATATATGCAAACAAATCAAAATGGTGCATATTTTTTGTGTATCATATATGGAAATTCAATTTGTTCAAGCCATATGTATGCATAACTGCAAAGAAAAATGTCAAATATTTATTTAGCTTTTGAATGTGAGTGTTTTTAGTTTTATTATATACTTGGCTGACATAATCAAAATCAACTATTTGTGTGATTTTTGTTACGTACAAAGCAAAAGCTTAATAGTTAGTATCAATTAATAACAAGAAATACAAGTTAATACCTTGATAACATGATCAAATCACCTATTTTCATAATATTTGTTATCTGCTTCTGTTTTTTACATTAGTTTTAGTTGTATGAAGTCGCTAGCATGATTTTGCTAATTGATTGAAAATATGAGTTCTGTTTGGCTGAGTTGGGTTGTAATTTGGATACTTAGACTATGGAATATGTAGAAACTGCGAAATAGAGGTAGATTTTAACTTGTAGACTCATCCTAAAAATGATTGTAAGTTGGTGATTAAATAATGGTTACATTGGGCTACACTATAAAAAAAGAATGTTTATTGATTTTTTTTTCATATTAGTCTTTCTATAAAAATCTTAGCATGCTAGTGTAATTTTTTTTTATTTTTTTTTTTTTGTGAAATGTTACTTGCACTATTGTGACCAGAGTTTGATAAATGTTTGTTGAAAACTAAAATCTAGGTTGGAGATGAAGTTTTCCTCAAAAGCATTCTAAACTCTACCGAGAGTGTAGCAATAGGATGGGTGAAGAACTTGGACCCATATGAGCTAGTTGGTGGTATAGAGATTGGACCAGAATGGTGTGAGGTAAACGTTCAAGTACCAATAAAAATAGACGTAAAGTTGGTGATACCATATGAATTATTTTCCACAATTCAAGATTATATTGGCGTGTCCATTGCATGGCCTTGTCTTGTCATCTCGGTATGTATTTGTTAAATTTGTGATACGAATAATTTTAATAATCTGGAACTTAATGCTTATACATGGATAGTTCATTTGTTAAACTTGTGATACGTATAATTTTAATAATCTGGAACTTAATACTTATACATGGATGGTTTATTTGTAGGTAGTCTGTGAGGACTGAGGACGCATGATGACTCAGGATTCTATGCTGCTTGTTTCTTTCATTGCTTTTAATTTCTTTGCTAAGTGTTACAAGACTTTATGTTGGATAATGCCATAACTTATTTATGTTTAGTGTTTTTGTTACGAATATGCTTATTTGAAATATAATAGAGCTTTATTTCTTTCATTAGTTGATGTTATATACACAATAACTATTAGGATTTTATAAGTTGATGGCTTTTTTTATTGTATAATAAAATTATTATTTAGATGTCCATAACCATATTGTAAAATTGTGTGCGTGGATGTTTCAAAAAGCGTTGTATTAGGACTTTGAAATTTTGTCCCATTAAACTTGTTAGAACATTGTAAAAATGTCTTAATATGCTTTTTTTAGGACGCTATATAGATTGTTGATAGACATATTATGTGACCATTAAATTGGTTTCATAATCTTATTTGGGATAATATGACCATTTTCTTGGTACTAAAGTACCTATAATGTTACATCATAAGGGTCCTATAAATTAATTTTTAAGGACCCTTGTATGTGTATTAAAAGATTAAAAGTAGGTAATCACATGTTAGAACATTGTAAAGTGTCCTAATATGTTTTTATTAGTAGTTTTTTTAGGTTGTTCATAGACATATTATGAGACCATTAAATTGGTTTCATAATCTTATTTGACATATTAGGACGCTTTTTAAGTTTCGTGACTTATTACGACCCCTTTACATGAAACACTTTTACCGTTGGTCCTATTATATAAAAGGTCCTATAAAATAACATTTTAGGACACTTTTGTGCGTACTAAAAACCCATTTTTGTTGTAGTGGGTGGCGGCGCAGCTTGTTGCCTGTCTACCTTCTATTGTGATGTAACTTTCGTATTTTGTTTTAATGAAAGGAATCCTTAATAGGTCGAATGGAAAACAGAATTAGTTCGACCTCAAGAATGAAAATCTTTGAAAATCACAGACTTGGTTCGACCTGAATATGAGCTTCGTTCGACCTCCCGTTAGGTCGAATGAACTAGAATGGGTCGAATGAAAAACAACACACACAGAAAAATATGGTTCAACCTAAAAAAATTTCGTTCGACCCAAACAATTTTTCGTTCGACCTAAAAATTTTCTGGTTCGACCTAAAAATTTCTGGTTCGACCTCCCGATGCTCTCATTCGACCTCTTCAGGTCTGTTCATCATCTTCAACCTCAAGAACACGAATCAGATCGGTTTTTGACAAAATTTTCACCAAATGTAATGAAATTTGATAGGTTTTGCTCGGAATTGAATTTAGACAAACATTTGTGAAAGAATTTTTGAAAATAACATCAAATTCAACTCCAATTTAATCAAAAACCATGTTTTTATGAAAAGCTTCAAAATTTCTAGGGTTTTGATCTTTAAAACTAGAAATTTAATATGTTTTCATCAATTCAAATCAATTTGCAATCGTGAATCGAGCTTACGCTCTGATACCACTTGATAATTCATTTTAGGATCGTAAACACAAAACGTGATCTCACGAATACCAACCAAGGGGATTCCGCACCCTACGGTTGGTATTCGTGAGATCACGTTTTGTGTTTACGATCCTAAAACGAATTATCAGCCTCTTATCCAACTATGATGCGATACGGAAGCGATAGATGCAAGATAACAAAATTGGTAATCAACCAAACCTTTATTGATTACAAGGAAGAGTTATACAAGAACTTTACAAAGCTTACAAGGTGAATGCTTAGAGATTTTGGAGGTGATTAGCAAATGAGCCAAGATCACTTATTTATATTAGTTTCCTAATCTAAATTGTTACTCATCTAGAGTTTTCTATGTATAAAATATACATAATATTTTGGATATTTACAAGGAGTATTCTAGATAATCAAATATTAATGTCTTTGATATTTTGGCTGAAAATCTCTAGATCCTTCTTGATATTTCTTGACTTCAAAACTTGATTTTTGTAAGGAATGACTAGCCATGAATGTCTCTTGAAGCTGGTAGAATTTTTTTGAAACCCAAGCACCTTGTGATATGAATATTTGAGCAGAATTTGGTGTTGTTTGAGTTGAATTTTGAGCCGGTCGTGACATTAGACTATCACCATTGGTGTGAAAATGCAATGGTTGGTCGTGGAAAAAGCAAAAAAAAATCTAAAAGTCCAACAACCGGGTCGTTCCACGGAACAAGGTTACAACCTTGTCCCATGCTACATGTGAACTTCCTATTTGAGGTATTTTATTTTCCTTTTCTCTTTTTCCTTCTAAATATATATTTCACTTAGAAATTAGTTTTTTGTTAATAAATTTTAAATATTTTTTGTTCTATAGAAACTAGAATATAGAATTCTTTAAAAAAAATTAACATCCTCGTATAAATTTTGTTAAAAACCGAGTTCGTTTAAAAATTGCATTTTCAATAAAAAAAAATATTATCGTCATCTTTGATTTATCTTATCCGACACATGTCATCATTCTATTGTTTTGTTGGAGATTTTTAGATGTTTTATAAATATTGTATAAACATAACAAACTTTCATACATGCATATTTCTGATTATATATTCTTAATATCTTAATTTCATATTTCCTATCATGGGTTCTTTATTTCCAAACTTTTATCTAAATCTGGGAGATTTTGGAGATTACCTGAATAGTCAACTTTTACACCATTTATTTGTATGTGTTCAACCCGTAAACCCAAAATATCATTACTAGTCACCAACTTTGAATCTTAACCTTTCATTTGTCAAAACTATATATTTCACCCAAAAACACCCAACAACAATTTTACCAACCGCTACTAGATCCAAAGTGTGAATTTCTCTATATTGTATTGTATTTTCACTTCAAGGAAAAAGAAAATAAAATAAAAGAGAAAATATATACGTAAAAAAAAGATATATGTTTAATGTTGTAGGTCGATTTAGACCAAAATGTTTATAGTTGTTAGTTGTTGCAAATAAGGACCATAAGCGAGTTCAGTTTTACCATATTTTTGTTTAGCCACTTTTTGTCCACATATTCTTACCTTTACCCATAGCCCAAAACCCATAAGTCCTTTGATATATATGTGCATTTTTTACAATTAAGTATAATTGTTATACAAGTTTATACTAACAAGTTCCAGGTTTGGTTTTGAGCGAATAATGTTAGCACTTTTGCTAGTCCATATATTATACTGATATGAGTGAAACATTGATTGGTTGATTTGTTGGTCCGATACAAGCTCAAGAGTCTCCATCTAAGCCTTTTAGTCCACGTGTCACACTCTGAAGCATATGGGAGATTGTGAAGTTTCTATATTTAAGACACTATAGATGTTTATTACGGTAAATTCTTGTGGGTCAATGTTGTATGCCTATAAATAAACTTGACATAAAATTGTACATGAGATTATACTTGTTTTCTCTATCATTTAAGATGTAGGAAACCATACCAACATCCCAGACTCCCAAATGATGGAAATAATGTTGTTGCTTAGACTCCACGGTATGAGAATGTCGGAGGGTAGATGGAAGCTTTTCCACATCACCAACACCAGAAGGGACTAGTCACGCAAAACATTATGCACTTATATAAATTGATAACTAGAGAAGCACCAACATCCAAGATCTAGATTGAATCAAGCCCAGTCATGGGCAGATTTAGGTGAGCCTCTACGGGTTCAAGCGAACCCACTCAGTTTAAAATTTTTAATAGGAATGTATATAAAAAAAACACGCCATGAACTAATAAGAAAAATGAGGATGAACCCATAAACAAATCTAAATAGAGGCTTCATGGATAAAACCTCCACTTTCAAACTTGAAGTCATGGGTTCAATTCTCTTTGTTTGTGTTTTCTTTGTAATTGTTTATTATTATTTCTGCAGTTGTGTGTTATTCCTTGTCTATAACTAGGAGGTTTAACCCACGCGTTGCCGCGGGGATGCGAAGAAACTAAACCGAACAACATAAAGCCAATGCAACAGTAGCACAACGCGAGTTAACTGCATAGACTATGAAACTGTGTGTTTAAATTGTAATACCAACAAATAAAGGTATATTGTAATCTTGTAAATAATAAGCACATGTTATTTCAAACTTTTACCATGTTCGAAGATTTCACTAATCTTATTACCAAGAGGACATTTACTGAATCTCATATGCATATGTAGGATATCCAGATGCACACCTGAAATTCATAAACATTTTTTACGACCCGCTAGCAAGGGCCATCGTTGAAGATCCAACTGTTCCTTGACTTCCATATAACTCAGCAAGCTACCAAAATGATTGATTTAATACATTTTTTTCACCAAGACGTGACAGACTTTGTGTATGTTAAATGAACCCCAGATCAAGAATGCGTAAATCGATTAAATTTTGACAATTGCAGCTGCAAAACAGGAGATGAAGACATGCTCCGTTGATTCATCCTTAGAGTTGCAGGAAGAACACAACTAAACATAGGCGAATCAATTTGGATACCACTTCTCGCTTGCGCATCCTTTGTAGTAATCCTATTTAGATTCGAAATCCTTCCAAATACATTAAATTTAGCAGGAATCCAATTATTCTAGCTCCAAACCACGTCGATAGACATCAGAAATTTGAAGTCAGCAGCCTTTTCATAGACCAAACCGAATTATCTCTAGAATCGTCTCTAACCCATAACCATTTGTCCCCTTCCTCCCCAAAAAGATTCACCTTTCACTTTGTCTCGTAACCAATTTAGATGACCAGGAACTCCACACTTACAATCTGTCATGTTGGAATGTGAGTCAACAATTATAGTCAAAGTTAAAAGTCAAAGCTTAAACATCTGGTACACAAGTCTGTTGAAACTTCAGGGACTGTTTCTGCCATTTCTGCAAAGTTTCTTTAGTGTTATAATAAGTTTCTTTCTGTTTGTAATAAAGTCTGAACTTGGAGGACTAGTTATGTCATTCTAGAACTTAGTTTGTTAATTGGTTGTTAACCAGATTAGGGTTCTTATAAGTCAGGTTAGGGCATGATTTGGTTTCATTCTCTGTAATCGTTTTCTTTCAAATTCCTTTTGTGTGCTCGTTCGTTAATCAATAAAGTTCTTTAATCTTTGGTTATATTGATCGATTGTGATTGTATCTGGTGTGTTTTTACAACAATTGGTATCAGAGCCTGGTTGTGCTCGATTCAAATCAATCAATCGTTACAATGGTGACTACCAAGTTCGAATTAGAGAAGTTTGATGGGAATAATGATTTCAGTCTTTGGAGGGTCAAGATGAGGGCTCTATTAGTGCATCAGGGGGTTAGTGATGCTCTATTGGGTGAAGCTAACCTGCCTGCAACATTAACAGAGAAGGAGAAGAAGGATATTCTTGAAAAGGCACATAGTGCAATCATCTTGAGTCTTGGTGACAGAGTTTTAAGGGAGGTGTCCAAAGAAACAAGTGCAGCAGGAATCTTGGCCAAGTTAGAGTCATTGTACATGACTAAATCATTGGCTAACAGTCTGTACTTGAAGAAGAGGTTGTATACCTTTCAGATGGGCTATGGGAAGATGATGGAGGATCTTACAGATGAATTCAACAAATTGGTGTTGGATCTTGAAAACATTGAAGTTGAACTTGATGAAGAAGATCAGGCAATAATCTTCTTGACATCATTGCCTGAGTCTTATGAACATTTTGTTGATACCCCGATGTATGGGAGAGAAACTCTCACCATGGATGAAGTTCTTGAAGCCTTGAACTCAAAAGAGTTGAAGAGAAGGGCAGAGCCTAAGGAAGAAGGTGGAGAAGGACTTTTGGTGAGGGGAAAAGGTGATCAAAGGGGTTCAAGATTCAGGGGAGAGTCAAGGTTTAAGAGAAGATGTTTTGTTTGTCATTCAGAGGATCATTAAGAGAGATTGCTCTGAATTGAAGAAGAGAAAAGGAGAACAGAGTAACATGCATGATCATAGTCAACAAGATGGATCATCAGAAGATTATGATGATTCTGATGTTCTTGTTGTGACTAGTGATGAGTTCTGTGAAGAAAAGTGGGTTATGGATTCATGTGGATCTTTTGGAATGACATATGATCAAGGGTATTTTAGGAATTTGAGATATGAAAATCTTGGTGTTGTCAAGATTGGTGATGGCAGGTCTTGTAAGATCAAAGGAATTGGGTCAGTGACATTCAAGTTGGACAATGGATTGTTGATGAATGTTCATGGGATAAGGTGCGTTCCAGATCATAGAAGGAGTATATTGTCATTAGGGTGTTTTGAAAGTGAAGGATACCATGTGATTATGAAGAATGGTAAAGTTTTTGTGATGAAAGAATCAATAGTTGTGATGACAGGAACTAGACAAGTAAATAATGTCTATGTTTGTGATGGTCATGTGATGCTTCATGATATAGAATCAATTGATCACATTAATGAATAGGAGATGATTGAAGTGTGTAAACAGAATGTTGTTGATTCTAAGGTAGTTCAATCAATTGTTCATGGTAATATATGTAGTGTGTCAAAGAGTTGGATTCTAGGTGGAGGTGATGATAATCTTTTGGTTAATAAAGATGCTTTTCAAAGAAGGGTAATCTTGAAAAAATGTGAAAAGTTGACTGACTTAATGATGAGTATGGGTTCTAGACAGGAAAAATATGATTCAAGAACAGAAGGACATGTGTTCTTGGTAAGTTCTGATGATAGGAGGATAGCCAAGATGTGTGAACTAAGTAGTTTGAAGTCAATGGTAAAGGGCAGCAGGGGTGTGCTGTGTTTAAAGAGTTTTTGGACTGAGGTGGAGCATGTGCCTAGTGAGGTGGAGACTGTGCAGATTAAGATGGAATCTGAAAAGGATACAGAAAAAGATGCTCAAGAAGGCAGTGCTGGAATCAGTACTAAATGGTTCTGTAGTGAAAGGGACTGGACAGTGTTGAAAGTTGTTAAGCTTTTGTCTAGTAGTGAATTTGAAAATTCAGCAAAAAGGTCCAAGTTTTGGAAGATAATGAAGAAAGAAATGTGTTTATTATGTAATGTAGATGCTTGGTTGGTGATTGGGAAACCTGGAAATCAGGTGGTGTTGTTTGAGATCAAAAATGACTGCAAGGGTAAAATAGTCATATTTTTAGGTTGTTTCTGAGTGTGTAGAAATAGGAAGTTGTGAATGGGTCAAAACTATTGGTGCTTATCAGGTTTTGGAGTATTGTTTGAGTTTTGAAAACAGTGTGCAAATTGGGTCAGGCCTGGATAGTGTAGAAGCAACAACAATAGTTCTGAATAATGGTTTGAAGAAGGGCAATATGGTCCAAAATGAATCTGTTGAGAATTCAGCTGCTTGAGGTGATCAAGTCAATGATGAAATGATGTTTGATTCATGTTTGGATGGGTGATAAGCTGGATAGATTCATGATTATTGTCTCAAGGTGGAGATTGTTGGAATGCGAGTCAACAATTATAGTCAAAGTTAAAAGTCAAAACTTAAACATATGGTACACAAGTCTGTTGAAACTTCAGGGACTGTTTCCGCCATTTCTGAAAAAGTTTCCTTAGTGTTATAATAAGTTTTTTTCTGTTTGTAATAAAGTCTGGACTTAGAGGACTAGTTGTGTCATTCTAGAACTTAGCTTGTTAATTGGTTGTTAACCAGATTAGGGTTCTTATAAGTTAGGTTAGGGCATGATTTGGGGTCATTCTCTGTAATCGTTTTCTTTCAAGTTCCTTTTGTGTGCTCATTCGTTAATCAATAAAGTTCTTTAATCTTTGGTAATATTGATCGATTGTGATTGTATCTGGTGTGTTTTTACAATATGTCATATCCAATTACATCTAAACTACAAAACATTTCCATTTTTTAAAACTCTTATCAGCTACCAAATAGGCTTTTTTCCTTTCCACCGTGGGACTCATTGAAGCTCAATCAAAGTACATTTTCCAGCCGCTTTTTATCTCGATCTGTTTTCCCATGGACACATAAACATTTGCAGCCACCAATTTATTGTCAACATAATCGATATAAGACCACATACCTGGTAAGGGCTTATTAAATGGACTGACCACGTATCTGATAAGGATTCATAAACACTTGCAACACAAATTCAGATGTTCATCTTTACCAGCCTCATTTGCAGACTTTTCGAACAAATTTTCTTTATTCGCTAACTACTAAGCACAAATTCTAGAACGAAAGGAACAAACTCTTTAAAAAAATCTGCACATGTGTATCAAAGAGAAGCCAATCACGTGGTGATGTAACTTATTTTCCTTTTGTTTGTCTTGACTTCCTTGGGGTCTCTTTTGTTTCTTGTTGTTTTGGTTTTTGTTTGAATGAAAGCTTAGCCTTCTCAAAAAATACAAGTACAATAGTGAACATTAGAGAGGGCCTCCCAATACAACAATTGATAATTAGGTTCTCTATACCTTATAATTTAATATGTAAATAAATAGTATATGATTGAAATCAAACTAAAAACATGTCATCATATTACAGAGAATAAACTAATAACAGGTCATCATTTTAGAATATATCTTGAAAATAAATTGAGCAATCATGCCGTACACTTCAAACTGATATCCAGCTCATCATATTACAACACACACAAATAGGTTTCTTCCAAAACATATAGTTGGATTAAAATTGGAAATCTCTCATTAAAAATATCAAGAATGATGTGATAACCTTCAACTAAAATACCACAAAACTAATGCTTATGATGATGATAATAAGAACGCCCAAGTTAAAGTACTCACCTGCATATTTCCAGACCCATAATGTTCAATCTAGCACCTTCTTCCTTTTATAAAAGTTAGTAATAGAGCTTGATAAGAAGACATAAAACTTCTTAAAGACACCCTCCATCATCCCTTAGTATTATGATTGATAAACTACATAAATACAAACATAACCCATGAATCAACATTCATGAAAACCAAAAATGAAAACAAAATCCAAAGGCCAAACATCCAAATCTACTAAATAGGTGAAGCAAGTCTGCAAGAAATACAAAACGGAGATGGTGTTCACACCTTGATCTGCGACCTAAGGTGGGAAAAGCTCTATGGATTGTCACCTGAGATATAGAGCGGGTTATAATTTGGGATAATAGGAGCTTTGATCAACCGTCAAAAAATTTCATTCCTTTGATCAATACCCATGTTTACGATGGTAATTCTGATGAGAGAAAGAGGAGAGATCATGGCAAAAGAGAATAATAGGATATCAAAGAAGATTGTGGTAGAAAAGAGGCAATAGTGGACACGTATCTAGTACGTGTAAGCAGTGGGAATCACGACAGTAGGAGGTGGCATTTATTTGATGGACACCGGTGCTATTCCTCATCTCTTACAATCCACGCGTCCAAAACAAAACAGCAACACGTGGCAAGGCAGGAGAATAGGAAAAAGAAGAAAGAAAAAACCAAAAAAAAAGTACTCGAACCTGAGCCACACCAAACCACAAACCTTAAACAAACCACTACATGATACAATACCCTTTCGTTTCAAACTTTATAAGCAACATGTACATATGTTGTCCTTAAAACACTATTCATCTTAAGTTCTAATTAATACATAGTATATATAATTTAATGAAGGTTTTGCCATATTATAACGTTAAAGTACCTGACCAATAGGCGGGTACTATTGTTATGAGAACACTGATATGTTGGAATAAATATACGTAACGTTTGTATATTTATCGATAGCCATTATAGGGTTTGGCTAAAATAAAAACCCACTTGAGTTGTGCAAACCCTAGAAACCCAATTCTAGCCATTGATCTTCACTAATAAATGGATGAGATTGAACAACTAATATTATATTATTAAAAGAGTTTTCCTTTTTATTTGTTTGAAGCAAAAGGGTAATTTTGTAAAATTGCATTTTGTCCATCTCTCTTCTCTCTCATCTCTTTTCTCTCTCCTGACTTTCTCTCCTCTCTCCTCTCTTTTCCTTGCTTCTAAATTTTTTCAGTTTTTTAAACCTTTTAATAGGTAACAATAAGTCAAATTTGTCTGTAACAACTTATGTGTTACATTGTTACATTGTTACATTTTATGTATTTACATTGTTACATGTATCATTTGTATGTATTTACATTGTTACATTGTTACATTTTAAAATCGGTTACACTGTAAAAAGAGCAATTTTACATATTTACATACGTATCGTAGTTAATGGTGCTTATGTAACTATTTAAACCAGTAAAAGAGATTTGGAATTTTATTTCATAAACATGTAAAAAATCACAAACACACTATACGTTACATTCATACCCAAAAATATTCAATCTTTTGACATATATATACAAACAAATCCAACAATTTCAAACTTCATCAAAAATAAAATCTGAACCTTCATACAAAAAAAATGATGTTATAGACCTCTAAGCTCATCTCAAACTCTACCTCGTACCTCCCCTGTTTTGTTCTTCAAACGAACCACCTCAAATTAAGCATCAAACCTTCACCGCCCTGTTTTTGTTCTTCAAACGAACCATCGACACCAAATCAGTGCAAGTCACCACATCTCTCTTTATAAAATAGACTCTGCATCCATTTCTCTGCACCCAACAACACATATTTTCAAACCTCTTTTTTCATTCAACACAATATCCTAAGATCTGAAACCTAAAAACAACAACAACAACAATAATATTAATAATAATAATAATAACCCCATTCAACCATCTTCTTCAACTCCTATTTTTAGGTCTTCAAGCGAGTACACATATATCGTTACCACTGGACCAATTTGTTCTAATCTTGTTCTCCGTTTCAAGTGCTTCAATAATTCCCCGAACCTACATGCAAAAGAGTTTCAATAATGTCAAGACTAATATAATATAGTATATGCCCCAGCCCTCATAGTTGAACCATAATCACATTTTCCTTCTATATAAATTTTTAAACACCTCATTAATAAAATCCATGAATTGATCGAAAGGGATGCTGAAGGAAGAAGAAACAGAGTGCGATCTAAGAAGGAACATAATAATAATAATAATAATAATAATAATAATAATAATAATAATAAATAATATTAATAATAAAAATATAGATCTGCATACCAAGATTAACAAGCCATTTTCAGATCTGGAAGTACAAAGCCAGATCTCTCTCTCTACGATCTCCAGATCCGTAACCCCCCCCCCCACCTTGAATCGACTTCTCCAGATCCATAACCCCCCACCTTGAACGAATTTCTTGAATCGATAAGATGAAACATTATTGTGTTTGCAGATCTAACCCACATAATCGTAACATAATAGAGAGAGATAGAGAGAGGAGTGTGTGTGAGGGAGAGATAGAAGTCTGATAGAGAGAAAGAGAGAGAGAGAGACATGAGTGTGTGTGAGATAGAGAGTGTGATGTTTATTTAAAGGTGGTCAGACAAATGAGAGGGGGTAAAGTTACCATCTTGCCCTTTTGCTAAAGAATAAAAAGGGAGATGTGGAAGTGTAACACCCCAACCGATGGCGGAAACATCGAGGTGTCACGTAGTGACGATTGCTCAATAGCTCATGGTACTAAAGTGTAAATTTGAATACATTGATTAAATAATTTATTACATTGAAATGAAATTACAGGATACAATAATTCTAAAGTGACAAGTCTAGCTAAAATACAATATAGTCAAGACTGAAATATAAAATCCAAAAGCCTAAAAGAAGTGTCTCAAAACAACCTGAAACATGTACGAAAACGATTTGGTCAATACAAAATGTATTGGTGAGCATACCCTGTTTGATGAAATATAATAGGAAAAGTGTTTAGCAATTCATGTGCGGTGCCATTTGCAATTATGTAATAAGTAATATCCGTTCAAAATCAACCCTATGTAAAGAAAAGCAGATATATATAGTATGCGCTAGTAGTAATGTAATACATAGCAATGACAAGGACTCTCAACGGAGTCACAAGGGTATATACCATAGTACTATTCATTGAAATGTCAGGCCCTCAAAGGTTAATGATTTTGACAAGTCATAGACACACAAATTAACATAACGCAAACACACATGAGAATTGCATTTAGTGAAAGAATAACATTTAGTCATAGTGTACATGAATAGCCCCAAAAGAGTAAAACATGAAAAAGGGGAAAGATATACTCACAGTTTGCGAAAGCGATCAAAATCCACTTAAGCGGTCGTGAGCTAAGTAATGGGAATTCCGAGGAATTCAACCTATAATGTGTAAGAAAACTAATAAGGAAGTGTCTAAAAAGTCTAAGGTAACTAGGGTCTAAGGCATTAGGGTTTGCTATGTCGATTTGGGGAATTAGTGTTTTTATTATTAGTCGAAGTAATGTAAAAGTTGTATATTAAAAATAATATTCCAAAGTTTGTAAATATGATTTAGGTAATAACCGTAATAAAATTATTACCAATTAAATATTTAGATCAAAATATATTTGAATAATTATGACAAAATAATTTAGTTAATTACTTGAACTAACTATTTAAATAATTACAATAATCATAAATGTTTAAATAAATAATTATGAATTACACATAATCCAACAACTAATAATAAATACTTTCAACATTAGAATATTTATATTCTATAAAAGTATTTATAAAATAGATTTTAAATAGTGTAAATAAATAAATGTCTAATTATGTCAAATTAAATGTAAATAAGACTGAAAATACAAGACATGATCCAAAAATGCTATTTTTTATAGAAAATGAATGATTTCTGATGTAAGTTAATGAAAATAATTTTCTCACAATTTTTATAAACTTATTTATATTTAAAACTGATTTAATGAGATTAAATCATGTTTAAATGACTAAAAATAGGAAAATCAATAAAAATAAATATTTTCTGAACCAATAATTTTTATTTCAGATTAGAATGCTTAGAAATAATTACCCAAAAAGTTTGAGATTAAAATCATTAAAATGAATTTTTAATCAATTAAATACTGTTAAAAAAATTTAATTAAATAAAAATATAAAAATAAGACATTTTCCATAAAATAAAAGTGTGGTAATTTTCTTTATGGTGTCAAGATGCTACTCCTAAATTTTTATAATTTTTGGAGCAAAAATGAATTTATTATGAATATTCTAATTTTAAAATGGATTTTAAGTGATTAAAATAAAAGAAAATTAATATATAATAACAAGTATAAAAAAAATCAGAAAGGAGGGGCTTCATGTGGGAATCGAACCTGGGTTGTTTGGTTTACTAACATACACACACAACCACTAGGCTACACCTCTGATTGTTGATTTAATTCAAAGCAAAATATATTTAATCTATTACATATATTCATCATCTTCTTCCCTAAATCTCTAGCCTAAGAACCCTAACCCTAAGATTCACAATCGAACCAATTAGCTTCTAATAACAACAGGTTTCATAGGGCTAATGATCTACGACTGAAACCAAGTATATTTAGACAAAAACTAAGGACTTACAACGCTTAAGGAACTCGCAAAATGTTGGTTTTCAGTCGCACCCTTGGAGCCGCATACAAGCGTTTCTGGACGCATTTTGGGCTGTTTTGAAGTGGGTTTGAAAAGTATATACATGTAGAAACAAATGGAAGGGTCAATTTATAGTAAAAATGACGTTTGATGCGTTTAAAAAAATTCTGGTCGGTTACAATCGGCCTACACGATTAATCTCATGATTATGGCTCGTTAATGCACAATTATAACCTTGTAACTGGTCTAGGGCAATATAGAAACGCTAGGGAATTTATTTAGGCATTCAAAAGCGTTAAAAATGACAAGAAAAAGGTTCGTCGGATGTTGCCGGATTCCGGCGAGTGAGTTGGCCGGAAAACCGTGGGAGAGGGAAAAAAAGATGGTTTGAGTTTAAAACTTTCATATAGTGGCAGAACTAGTCCCTCTAGTTCAACTTGGTTAAGTTTATTATGATTTTAGTTATGTTTCCTTTATAAAACACTAACCAAGTTAGGATAAATTAACCAACATGCTTTGAAAACTTTATAAACTTAAACTTTTTTTTTTATCAATCTATTTAATAAACTTATATTTTTATTTAAAACAAATTGAAATAAATAAAAACTGATATTTCCAAAAATTTTTGATAACCTTTAATCGTTTAACTTTTACCAAGAATCCAACGAACTTTAAAATCAAAATGTTCATAAAATTCATTCCGGACAACGTTTCAATATACGCATTTGATTAAAACGTAGATACGATGCATGATAAATGCAATGATAACCATTGAGTTCGATCATCTATTAAATTTGAAAACGACAAAATTTACATGGATTAAATTAGATACATTTAAATACATGAAGGACTACAGTTGTCAACTTGATAAAGATTAGGGTGACGATTGTCACAGGAAGCATGATAGCCATTGGATGAGTTTCTAGAGTTTGCACAACTCAACAAGGTTTCCATAGGATACTTACCCAGCCATTATAATCATTTATATAATGATGATTAATTATTAATGTTATCCTAAACCCAATAACATATATGTCTTTAATGGGCGAACTTATCATTAGGGTGTCCCCTGGGTATGTATAAATAAGGAGAGATTACTAGGGATTAGGGGTTACACAATATTATTAAGATAACATCACTAACAATTTTCGCCCCCACCCCCCCCCCCTCTCTCTCTCTCAAAAACTGATTCTTAACCGAGAATCTTAATCCATCATAACTGCATACTCTAAAGGGAACCCGAGCACACTAACAATCATGTCAACCTCAACTCTCTCAGCATCAGTATCATGTCTCACGAATCTATCAGGTATTATTATTATTATTATTATGTTTTCCTTAATATACAGTCAAAATTGATCAACATGATAAACTAACAAAATGGAGTACCGCATTGAATATTATTTGTCTCTTCTAATATATAGTGTGTTCAAATAAGAGCCATGTCTAATATAATCTAATTTTCCATATGTAGGGATTTCTCGCTCGCGGGATCCCAATAGTAGGTATAAAGAGAATTGAATGTGAATTTGAATTTGAATTGTGTTTATTAATGTCTAATGATGATGTTTTTTTTAGTATTATTGTACCGCATTTTTGTTATGTGATCAAGCTTATCTAACACGAAACCCTCAAATCAACCAAAATTCTTTTGTCCGGTCCTATGAAATTTAAGCATCTAAAAGCCGAAAACCCACTGGGAAAATTACTGGATCCATCACTGAACCCAGTTATAACTCCCTTATAAAGGAAATAATGGAGTTATCTTATTGTGCCAACCCAGTTAGATGTAATCTCTACAACAAAGGAATTTTACTTTTGGTACCCAACAATATTGATTTTGGAAATCAAACAACATATTCTCCGCATGAAATTTAAGCATCCTTAATAATAAAAATGTATTATCAAACCTTACTACGAAGGGGATTAATAAATTTACAAATTCTATTGCGTAACGTACAAGTATTTTTACTTGAAGTATTATACAAAAAAACACATGGCTCTCCACTTTGCTCTCCCATCACCTCCACCTTTCATTTCCACCCACTCTTATCCATCAATTTCTTGTAATTCAGGCCTCTATCCTTCACCTTATCCTTCTCACCAACACACACAAGTATCCTGGAGCACCCGATATCTGCGGGTCCATGCTTGGGTTATACAAGGGGTCATTTAACTAGACCCCTGACTGGTTTGCCACCTTCCACATTTGGACCATGAAAGCCTTGTGTGTTCCAATCTCTCCGCCTCCAATCCAATAGGATATTTTCTTCTGAAATACGAGTGGAGCAGAATAACACCCTTCAGGTTAATAATGATATCCTGATTATTTGTAGATAAGTATAGATCTATTCTAATATGAAGATATCAAACACAACCATATAAGACAAACATCAACTCAAGATATAGCGACTGAAAATGGTGACAAAATCCTATTATTACCAACCCAAAACGTTCCCAGCCAAACCCTAGATCTCTAAAAATATAGAGATCAATAAACGATGCAAAGTGTGTGATCTACTGATTGTTTAGATAAGTTGATCACTTATTAACGAAAGAATAATACAAAGAACCTTACAGTAATACAGATGAAACCCTAGAAAGAATACGGAGCAAAATACAAAGAGAAGACTGAGCTAAACACTCAAATGAAGAGATAGAGAGTCTTTTATAGCTTAGCATAGAAGCTTCCAACGAACAAACACACTGAGGAACAATCTCAGCCCTTGGATGATATGCTCACACAGATCACACTTATAAACGATCAAGATCAAGTCTGAACAATAGATGGGTTTTAGACCCACAACAACTTTCAACCTTGAGCCAACATGACTTTAAGCCCACATGTTATAACCTGCCAAACATAAGAGCCTAATACCAATATTCAGAATAATATAACACAACACTTATGTGTTAAGTTTAACATCTGAATTATTATTTCAACATGCCCCCTTGATTCAAGTGTTAAACAACTCTAATAAACCAAGATGATCACAAAGAACTTTGTGCTGAGCAACACTCAACCCTTTAGTAAAAATGTCAGCTACTTGTTTATCAGAACTGACCTTAAGAGCTTGAATTATACCATTAGAGATCTTTTCTCTAATAAAATGTAGGTCAATCTCAAAATGTTTAGTTTTATCATGAAAGATTGGATTGGCAGCAATAAATAAAGCAGCCTTACTATCACTATAAAGTCTGACAGGAAGACTGGCATTAACCTTTAACTCTTTTAACAAGTTTATGAGAAAAATAACCTCACATGAGGCTGAACACATTGCCCTATATTCAGCCTCTGCACTTGACCTAGATATAGTACTTTGCATCTTGCTTTTTCAAGAAACCAAAGACCCACCTAAGAAAATGCAAAAGCCGGTAACTGACTTTCTAGTAATCAAACATTTAGCCCAGTCAGAATCTACATATGCACATAGGTTAAACTGGTCTGTTTTCTTAAACAGGATGCCTTTACCTAAGAAAATGCAAAAGCCAGTAACTGACTTTCTGGTAATCAAACATTTAGCCAAGTCAGAATCTACATATGCACATAGATTAAACTGGTCTGTTTTCTTAAACAGGGTGTCTTTATCAGGAGACATCTTCAAATATCTTAATAATCTAAGTGCAATCTTTAAATGAAGTTTAGAATGTTTGTGCATAAACTGGCTCAGAAATTGAACTGTATAACTTATATCTGGTCTTGTCAATGACAGGTATATAAGTTTTCCAATCAATTTCTGAAAGCCTGACACATCTTCTAATAATTCAACTTCCCTTGATTCCTTAGTTGTTACTATGTAACTTTGTTCAATTGGTGTGTTAATTGGTTTACACCCCAAATAGCCAAACTCACTTAGTAACTCAAGACAATATTTCCTTTGGGATAAACAAATCCCTTTTTCAGAATATAGAACCTCTATTCCTAGGAAATACTTTAATTTTCCTATATCTTTTGTTTGGAAATTTGATTTAAGAAACTCTTTAACATTTGATATTTCAGTTTCACTATTGCATGTAATCACTATATCATCAACATATACAAGTAACACAGTGAACATATTATCAACAGATTTTACAAACATGGAATAATCACAAAGACTTTGGACGAAGCCCATTTTCAATAAGACATTAACTAAATTTTCATTCCATTTTCTAGGGGATTGTTTAAGCCTATAGAGTGATTTAACTAATTTACATACTTTGGTCTCAGAAATGGATCCATATAAGAATGCATTGTTTATATCAAGTTGATATAAAGGCCAGCTATTCTGGACAGCAAGACTAATGACACATCTAATAGACACCATTTTGACAACAGGAGAGAATGTCTCCCCAAAGTCTAGACCTTTCCTTTGATTGTAACCTTTTGCAACCAGTCTAGCTTTGTACCTTTCTATCTCACCATTTGATTTGTATTTAATTTTGAAAACCCATTTACATCTTATAGGCTTTCTTTCTATAGGTAACTCTGATAACACCCATGTATTATTCCTATGCAAGGCCTCTATTTCAGAGTTCATTACCTCAACCCATTTAGGGTCTTTGGGAGCCTCATGATAGGAACTGGGTTCAATTGATTTATTTGAAACAAACACAAAAGACATATTTTCACTAGACAAATAATAATAATTCACAACCTTTTCAAGACCATACTTTACTTTCCTTAATAAAATCATTAAAATGTTTACGAAAAGTAGACACTCTATCAGACCTTCTGACACTTCCCTCAGATTGGGTTTGCTCTTCATTAACCAGTCCCACATCCCGGTTTACCCTATCAGACCTCCTGCAACCTGAACTGCCAGGCTGCTGACTGCTGTCTACTCCCTAGCAGTCCTGGGAGGAGTATCTGATTGCAAACTAGTAGGACTAGTTTGAGTCTCATTTTGTTCCCCTTCATCATCAGGAATTAGAACTCTTACCATCTCCAAGACTTTGGTCATTTGTTTCAATTATCAAAGAAATTTAAATGAGTAACATCTTTTTCTAACATACTAGTTTCCTTATCAACAAAGAGTGTTTGTTTAAAAGGAAATATTTCTGCATAAAATTTAACATCTCTTGAAAATATAATTTGTTTAGATTCAAGACACCATAACTAGTAACCCTTTTTAAAAATTGAATAACCTATTAAAACACACTTTTCAGCCCTAATAGAAAGCTTATCAGGATCATTTAGGATAGTATTGAAACATAAACAACCAAACTTTTTAAGATGGTCAAGAGTTGGGGGAACCCATATACTAACTCATAGGGACTTTTACCTAAAAGGACAGAAGAAGGAACCCTGTTAATCAAATAAGTGGCAGTTAGAACACTGTCAGCCCAAAACCTAAGTAGTAAACAACTCTGAGAAAGAAGGGCTCTGGCTGTGTTTAAGAGGTGCCTATGCTTTCTCTCAGCAATCTCATTTTGTTGAGGAGTATGGGCACAAGAAGTCTGATGTAATATGCCATTAGAACTACGAAAGGATTGCATTTGTTTATTAACAAACTCAGTTCCATTATCATTTCTGAAAATCTTAACACACTTTTTAAAGTGTGTTTTATTAACTCATAAAAATCCATTAAGTTTTTAAACACCTCAGTTTTGTTTTTTAGCATATAACACCAGACTGTTCTAGAGAAATCATCAACAACAGTTAGAAAGTACTTGTAACCTTCCCTACTAGTGACCCTGTAAGGACCCCAAACATCCAGATGAACAAGATCACCTATTTGTTTGGACTTGTGATCACTAATAGGAAAAGGAACTCTTACTTGTTTAGCTTTGTGACACACATCACAAGGTTGTGAGTTCCTATGTCCTAACTTTAAGTTCTTTCTTAACACAGCCAACACTTGATCAGAGGGGTGACCAAGTCTACTATGCCAAATATTGGCATCATTTATACTATTAAAACAAGAATTATTAACACTCACACTTTTTCCAACAATATAGAGAACAATAAGACCATCACTCTGTTTACCAGTCACCAGGACTCTCTTGGACCTGGAATTCTGAATATAACAATTTTCTTCATCAAATAGGACACTAAGTTTATTATCTCTAAACAACTTGTGGACAGATAACAAATTAACACAATAATCAAGTACTAAGAATACATCATAAAGGACAACACCTTAAGCTAACTTAATATCTCCTATTTTAGTTACTTTGGCACTTGTCCCATTAGGATGTTTGACTTGATTATTGTACTCAGAAACTTCAACACAATTGACCATTTCTTTGTCATTATTGGTCATGTGTTGATTAGCTCCAGAGTCTGTTATCCACCCATGACTAAGAGCATATTTGATAAAACCAGAACAACTACTAAAGTTTTCTAAGATTTTTGCCAAGTTTGAAATCTTAGACATACAAGAGAAACCATTTATGAACACATTTTTACCTCCAGTATTGGTCCTATTGGAGCTTTGTGCCTCATTTCCACCCTTATTACCAATCAGACTCATGAGTTTTGAAATCTGCTCAGGTGAAAAAGGTAAGACAGAAGAAGAACCACTAGACATGGTAGTTGATATACTACCTTGTTTAGTGTTAGAGACATTGTAAGACATATTAGACCTAGAACCCTGACCTACAGGTTTCTTTCTAAACCCAAGTGGATAAGCAACCAGCTCATAACATCTGTCAACTGTGTGTCCTAACATGTTACAGTGTGTACACTTTAGATTTGGATTAGGACCTCTGTTAGCAACCTTTCTTTTATTTTCAAAAAATTGATTACCTTTAGACACAAAAGCCACATTTTGACCTTTTGTTGTTGTGCCAGAACCTCTATGAGATTCTTATCTGGATACAATAGCAAAAACATTTTTCAAAGTAGGCAAAGGTTCTCTAGTTAACATATTTGTTCTGACTGGTTGGTATACCTCATCTAAACCCATGAGAAACTGCATTAACTTGATTAAAACTATTGAAGTCATTAAAGTCTTTTGTGGCTTGACATGTGCAGTAAGGCAAATGCACAGTAGTATCAAATTGTTTCCACATGGTGTTTAGTTTATGGTAGTATTCAGCCACAAAACTACCATTTTGACTCAGATAATTAATTTTCTGATAAAGATTAAACACAACTGACCCATCCACTTTATCATATGTTTCCTTTAAATCTGTCCATACCTCACTAGAAAGTTTAGAAAATACTTGTCCTAGATACAATTCCTCAATTACATTGTGTTCCCGAGTTTCATTAAAGGAAAGAAGTGGAAAGAACTCGAAGGAAGTGGAGAGAATAAAAATAGGTGTGTTCCAGAGTTTCATTAAAGGACGGAAATGGAAAGAAGGGGAAGGAAGCAAAAGGAAAATCTTTTAATACACCTTTTCTCCTAAAATGGAAGGAAGTAGAAGGAAGGGAAAGGAAAACAAATAAAATGTTTATCATTTACTATTTTACCCTCATACTTAAATTATTACAATACACAGTGAGGGTATAACTGTAAAACTAAACCTTTCTTTTATCTTCCTTTTAACTCGGGAACACATAAAGTATTTAATTTCTTTTCCTTTCCTTCAAACTCAGGAACACGAAATGAAGTCATATATTTTCTTTTCCTCCCTTTCTTTTCTCTCCTAAATTCCTTTTCTCTTCTTTTCTTTCTGTTAGTAAACTCTGGAACATAGCATTATAGAATTTAACAACCAATTTAAGACCACTGAATTGCACCTATCCCATTGTTTACTTAGGACCTCATCATGTTCAGGCTTAATACAAGTTCCATCTATAAAACCAACTTGTTTTTAGTTTCTAATGCAAGTTTCATAGAACTAGACCAGACTGAAAAATTTTCAGTTCCTTTTAATTTCATACTGACTATGGACAGATTAGTGGTATCACTAGGATGCAAAAATAGAGGATCACTTATGTCTAACTTGCTAATCAAGGTTCCAACATCAGCACCAGCAACAGGAACACCACCTACTGCTGTTGCACCTCCAACAGCTACATCACCGATATTAAACACAAGACATATAAACCAGACAAGACACACACTCTTCAATCAATCAGAAGACTCGGAACAAACAAATATAAACCTAGAAGGTGAAACTGTGTCAGTGTTCAGATCATGGGTTCATCCCTCATAGGTGCCCACGTAGATCTTAACACATGAGCCTTTTATTATCTAAGTATATATACGTATACAATAATAGACAAACAATAGACAATAAAAAATAGGAAAGAACATATATCAACAAATATCAGACAACAAAGACAAACAGACAATCAATGATCACGGCAAGAACTCAATCAATATCGGTCCACCCTGACCCGGACAGGAATCCTAGAGACAATAAGAGAAACAGAAGAAGACGTACCTGGACTCCCAAGCAGCAGCAAACAACAACAATAATCAGCTAAAAAATAGAGAACAAGAAAACTTACAAGTTGCAAGCTTCCAAACAATCACCAGACTTACTTGAATTTCGGATCCAAGCCAACAGACGTTGACACAAGATCTAGGTCACAATAAGATCTTTAGTCAAGAAGATCAATAGACAAAACAGTATGTGATAAACCAGATCTACACAGATCAGATCTACCACAATAAGATCAAGGACCAGATCTATAATCCAAATAAGATCCTTGATCGTCAAATAACAAAGTAGCTCAGATATACAGCGGAAGACACCAGAATCAATACACACCTTGATAACAGAGCCCTAGAGCTCTAATATCATGTAGAAAAGTATAAATCTATTCTAATACGAAGATATCAAACACAACCATACAAGACAAACATCAACACAAGATATAGCGACTAAAAACGGTGACAAAATCTTATTATTACCAACCCAAAACGTTCCCAGCCAAACCCTAGATCTCTACAAATATAGAGATCAATAAACGATACAAAGTCTGTGATCTACTGATTGTTTAGATCAGTTGATCACTTATTAATGAAATAATAATACAAAGAACCTTACAGTAATACAGATGAAACCCTAGAAAGAATACATAGCAAAATACAAAGAGTATACTGAATAATATCCGAGCTAAACACTCAAATGAAGAGAGAGAGAGGGGGGGAAAAAGAGTCTTTTACAGCTCAGCCTAGAAGCTTCCAACGAACAAACACACTAAGGAACAATCTCAGCCCTTGGATAATATGCTCACACAGATCACACTTATAAACGGTCAAGATCAAGTCTGAACAATAGATGGGCTTTAGACCCACAACAACTTTCAACCTTGAGCCCATATGACTTTAAGCCCACATGTTATAACCTGCCAAACATAAGAGCCAAATACCAATATCCAGAATAATATAACACAACAATTATGTGTTTAGTTTAACATTTGAATTATTATTTGCAACATTGTTCAACATGTTAGCGATAATATATCAGTTAGCAGGGCCGTCCCAGAGAATCCTATAAACGTTTTTTTTTTTTTTGTCTTACGCAAGTAAAAAAAGTGGGCTCTATACTATAAACTCGATAATCATATATAAAAAAAACCAAATACGACGATAAATTTGTAATAAGATTTAACTATTGGGCCTTTTTTATTTAATTGTTTAAGAATTTAAGTAGTTGAGACTGATTTTGTTTACTTTTAAGATCTTGTTTAGTTTTAAGTGTTTAGACTAGTTAGGCCTTACATGGGAGACTAATATGTAATAGAATAAGTGGTTCACATTTAGTTTGCATGGTTTCCACTTCAATAAGCCCGATTGTGAAAATATTAATTGGAACTTTATCACTAAGTAATTTTGGTAGTTTTTTTATTTGAATGACTGATTTTTATTAGTCTATGAGTAACCAAAAAGTAGACAGGAGACCACAAACAATTACTAGAATGATGATGTGTTTTGTAACTAACTAACACATGTTATATCTAATCAATGATTCCTATACACAAATCACAAGTAGTGAACTATATAATTAAAGATACTTTAATTAAGCTTGTTGATATCTTTTAAGAAATTGTCATTATGAAATTGCCAAGAAGTGAAGAACCCACCAAGTAGTCGTGACAATCTCCTCAAGATTTACTATGAATCTGGTTGATAAATGCACAAATTCTACTATGTAACTTACAAGCATTTTTACTTGAAGTATCATACAAAAAAAACACATGTCCTTCCCCTTTGCTTTCCATCACCTCCACCCTTCCTTTCCACCCACTCTTATCCATCAATTCCTTGTAATTCAAACCTCTATCCCTCAGGTTATCCTTCTCACCAACACACATAAGTATCTTGGAGCAACCCAAACTCGATATCATTGGGTCCATGCTCGGGTTAAACAACGGATCATCTAACCCGACCCCTGTCGGGTTTGCCACCTTCCATACCTGGTTCATGAAAGCCTTGTGTTCCAATTTCTCAGCCTCCAATCTAATCAGATCTTTTCCTCCGAAATACGGATGGAGTAGAATAACACCCTTTAGGTCAATAACGTTATCCTTATTCAACCTATGATAATATATTAGTTAGTATTAACTTCTTTTATACTTGTGACCTAATGGTCTAGTGACTAGTGGTATGGTCATGCCCTCAATTTAGATGTAAAAAATTGTTGTTAAAAAAAAGAAATAATTACATCGTTAGTCCCTGTGATTTTCACCATGTTTCAATGTCAAGTACTAATTGTTTAAAATAACAAGTTGAGGTATTAGCTAGGGTGTAAACGAGCCGAGCCGCTAGCGAGCTACTCGACTCGGCTCGGAAAAAAGATCGAAACAAGCCAAACTTTATCAAAACTGAGCTGAGCTTGAGCCTAAAACAGAGTTCGTTTATTTATCGAGCCTGGCATGCGAGGCTCGTTAGGCTCGTCGAGCCTTATGAGCGTAATGTAATATTAGTTTTACTAATATTTAATAATATTTACCCCTCATTTAAAGTTGTTTAGTAAACGAGTTCGAACTCGAGCTTCATTTATTGAGCTCGCGAGCTTAAATAATATATTAACTAATAGTAATAAACGAGTCGAGCCCAAGCCAAGCTCAAGCTTGAGAAATTTCCAACGAGTCGAGCTCAAGCTTGAGCCTAGTCGAGCTCGGGCTCGGCTCGTTTGCACCATTGGTATTAACATTCTAATTTGTTACAATCTCAGGTATTAAACACTAACACCGTTAAAAACTAATGGTCATGATCCTCACGTGCCCCACACGTGAGGCTATACTCATCCATTCAAAAAAAAAAAATTAACACTTCAATGGAAAAAACCCAAACACCCACCATATCCTTCCTTTTCTCCAACCAAATACCTGAGTTCATGTTTGGTGATTCTCGGTCACCGAATTTGACGAACATTTGGAAGATCATTAGAGTGTTTAACTCTGTTTTTTGCATATGATATGGATCCAAAGCACACATTAAAACATGAAAAATCTCTTTCTTTTTCTGCAACACCTCAGAACCATGATGAATGGAGGGGTATGAATGTCCTAAACACAGTCAAGAGGATTTCTCCAAGTGAATGTTGTTGCAGCAATAGAGATCCAAAAGTTGCTATGTATTTGCTTTTTTTTCACAAAATAGTTCTTGAAAAGAGAAACTAGAAATTTTAAAGAAAACACTTGTTTTGTTTGCTCTGTTTTCCATTTTTTTAGTTTGAATATTTGATTTTGGAGGTGGGCTTTGTAAATAGTCATGTGGGATATCAGATTACTCTGTTTTTTTTTTTTCTTTTTGAGTTAATTCTCTGATTTTGAAGATGTGTTTGTGAATGGTCATGTGGGGTCTCAAATTAAACAAAAAACTAGTGGCTATGTTTGAAAAATTGAAGGAAAAAAATAGGAAAAACTTAAAAAAAAAATTGTTTTGATTTGCTCTGTTTTCCATTCTTCTGGTTTTCAACTTTTAAGAATAAACCTCTGATGGATTTGTAAATGATTATGTGGGGTTTCAAATTAAACAAATTTTAATGATTTTTGTTTACTAATTTAACATTTTGTTGTATTGATTGCAGGGAATGGTTTCCAAGGAGTGCTTGCACGAAGTTAGAGGACCATTCACAGCATCACAGTGGATAGGGAGGCTTCCATAAGTGTTTTTTTTTTTTTTTTAATGGGCGAAAATACCCACACGTGTGGGGCACATGAGGGTCATGGCCGTTAAATTTTAACAGTGTTAGTGCTTAATACCTAAGATTGTAAGAAATTAGAATGTTAATACCTTAACTTATTACTTTAAACTCTTAGTACCTAATAGTGAAACTTGGTGGAAACAACAAGGACTAACGATGCAATTAACTCTTAAAAAAGTGTTAAAGAAACTCGTGTATTACCCGAGCTAAATAAATGTAATTTTATATGCTAAGAAATAAATAGTTATATCGTTATAAACGTGTGTATTGCATGAGTTAAATAAATCCGTGTACTACATGGATTGTATAAATTAAATTTTAATCGACTAACATATACAATCGTCAAGATATTTGTTTAAAAAAAATAACTTTGATGTACTATTTACTTGTTATAATATTTTACTTTGTTTTATTTGTTATTTGGCTAGGAATCTGTGTATTACACGTGGTTGGATTAATAACTATTAAAAAATTATTAATAATAAGAAAATTAAAAAATTAGTTGAGAAAATAAATTAGAGAGAACTAAGAAAATTATGATTTAATATGAGAAAGAAACAATATAAACTTGATTTCGTATTATTATTTAGTGGTGTAGTAAACATAAAGATAAAGATAAATCTATATTATCTTATTAAGGAAGAGTGACGGGTAGGATGGTAATTTTCAATTCCGTACAACTTAAGAAGCAACATGTACAAGTGATTTATGCTTAAATCATGAGGGTATAGTTGGAACTTTGTGGAACATTAAGACACTTAAAAGGGTATATTAGTAAATTTGTAATGACATTTTAGTTAAAAGTATAAAATTGTTTACCTTAATGCCCCTATAATGCACTCTCTTCCTAACCCACTACCAATTTAATGTTTTAATGTCAGCCTCCTGGTAATAACTTCCTGGTAATGAAAGAATTGAAGTGAATCGACATGCCTTCTTTTACAACATCAAAAGTAACCCCAATAATGAATCTCATTTAATCCTCCAATGAAACCATTGAACTAGGTAATTGAATCCGCCCATTCATAGGTGTCTTTAGTTTGCTCTCACCATTAAATCGTCAGTTGCAATTGGTCATCATCCTGATCATGTGGCCTAGTGGTAAAAGGGTCGGTTCTCTCTTTAGGGAGCCGGGTTTGATTCCCACGGGAGGCATGTGATGGATACCCCCACCCTTGTGGTGGGGTAAGTGGTTGGGAAGTGATGGAGAGACCCTTGACCCTTGGGGTCATGGGTTCGACTCCAGATCCCTCCAGGTTTTACCGATTCACTACCGTCGTGCCTTCGGACGGGTTTGTGGGCTGGGTTTTCCCTAGAACAGGAGACGGGTGGGTCAAAGGGCTCTGTCCGTACGGACTAGAGGCCGTCTGGGCCCCTTTCGGCCATTGAAGGCCGCGTACAGAGTACCCGGCAATACTTTAATTGATCTTCAAAAAAAAAGTTGCAATTGGTCATCAGTCATTAACAATTCTCTCTTCCGACAACTCCTTCATCACACTTCCAGGTCATAATTTCTTTTATCTTTTACATTGCAAGGTTTTTGTAATTTGTGAAGCCACTTGTTTAAGCTTAGGATTTTGGGGTAAATTGAACAAACTTGAATATTTCTATGTTGTATTTAAAGTGTGCATACCAGCTGCTCGATGAAATGCCTGTTATTGTTAATAAGAACCAAAACAAACATTAGCCATAACCAAAATCTTAGTGCACATCCCATGGTCTTTCACATACATAATTGGGTGACTTTGTTTGCCACTCATTCCAACAAAGAAACATCCAAATTTGCATGTAACTCAATTTTTAAATAGATACGCAACTTTTCTTACATGATGATAATAATGAAATTACTCGGTATACAAGCAAAGAAACACAAAATAATTCATAAGATCAAAGATCTGGCTGTTCATTACAGTGGATTGTATCACTACTTAAACTACACTACCGGAAGTTTTGGCTGCAAATAAAGAATAATAGGCGTGTTAATGTTTGTGTATGCATTGGCCAAGAAATTAAAAAACAAAAGGAAGCAAAGGTCTCAGTTGCAGCAATTTCTTGGCCAACATACACCTTTCTAATAGATAATCTTGGATCTTAAAATCTATATTATGTTAAGCAGCAATGTCAAGTAGAACATATATAAAACCAATATTCTAAAGACATCATAGATGACTTTTCATCTATTCGACTTGCTCGACTTGGTGAACACGTTCCATTCAACCATTTCTATAAATTTCGGAGTGGTTTTCACTTTTGAGGTTATGCTAATCCATTGGGTTATTGTTAATTGCAGGGGCAAAGTATGAAACACATGAGATGTGTAGAGATGAGTGGAACTTGGCTGGTAAGAACCCATACGGTTATCTATAATACATTATAAAGGAGGAGTTATGTACCCTTTAGTAATTTTCATAGCTGTCCAACTTAACAAGCAACATGTACAACATATTTAAGCTTAATTTATAAGGGTATAATAGGTATAAATGTGACAATTAAGACACTTAGGAGGGTATTGTAGACATTTCATCTACCCTCATCTTCACAATATAAAACAAGTGTTCCACAACTGCCCTTCTGATCACTGAATCGATCTGAAATCCTTAGGTATTCTCCCATCAATTAATTACCAGATTGAGCAGCCTTCAATTTTATTATAATCAGTCTGTGCACTCAATCGTCCCTCCATCAATGGCCCTGTCCGTTTCCATATAATTTAACCCACATTTCCTTCATAATAAATTGAAGCAGATGAAAGAGGTTCCATGATTCAATTGGAGATGAAAGCAAACCAGGTACATTTTCCCTTTTTTATCAGTCCCTAATGTCGATTAGAGATGATTATGAGTTGGTTAATTTGTCTATAATCCTGGAAAACCGATTGGTTCTTTTAACAACAGCGATTTTAGGTGGTAACTACAGTTTAAGTATTTTTTTGTTTCAGCCTCGTGACTGTAATCTCAGGAGTTTGACGTTGGGTTCGGCATAATAAGAACGCAATTCAGTTTGTAGAGTTTTACCCTCTTTGGTCAAAACAGTTCAAACTGTCGTAAATAATCTTTGATGTTCTTAACAGGTAATTATTGAAGATGGCTCGTATGTATGTTGGTAATCTGGATCCAAAGCTTAATGAACGGGATATAGAGGATGAATTCCGCACCTTTGGTGTTATTAGAAGGTAATTACGGATTGTTGTTATGACTAGCGGATGAGGTTCTATTTAATGTAAACTGTTGTTGTTAATTAGTCTGGATCTTAGTGTTCTTATTGGTGATTGGGTAAATTTAATTACTTCGTGCAGTGTGTGGGTTGCAAAACGACCTCCTGACTATGCTTTTGATGACAAACATGATGCTCGTTTATCGCTTTGTAGTGTTAGTTTAGATTATAGACTTGATTTAAATGTGGGCAAATAGAGACATCAAACTGGATCATTAGTAGTCAGTTGGTTCTAGGTTGGTCGAGTTTCGGTTGGTTGGTTCCGTCTTAAATTTGGTCTAGGACTGATTGGTGATGTAAAGTGTTGGTGTGAGAGTTGCAGACTGCATGACCTTATGTTCCTGGTCTTGGTTTGGATGGTGTTGATCTATTTAATTCACAGTTGCTCATAATAAACCTTATGACCAATGGCCTAACTATATGCACTCGCTTGGGGCAGTTCTAGGTAGTTTTGGCCGAGTTGAGCTGTTGTTGTGCTTGGATCTTTGCCTGCTTAATGTAAATCGCTATATTCCCTTGTCAGTTTTGGCGGTCAGTCACAACCTCACTAAATCCTTCCGTAATTATTTTTAGTGATACCAACTTCAAAGAAAGGCCCATCCTTAGTGAGACTCCACACCATCCTTATATTTGGATGTCAAAAGATACGGAAACACTAAGTAGCTAAACGCCCAAGGCGCAAAGGGTGTGGTTTTCGCCTAGGCACAAGGCGCAAAATAAACGCTCATGACAGCATGTGCACAACTATTCAAGGCAAGAAACACAATGATCAAAAGTTAAAAAATTTATATATAAAAGGGAATAATTTAATATATTAACACTTGTTAGTAGTTACAACATAGGGTCAAAATATGTGTTCGCAGTGATGAATCTGTTTATATTTTCTGTTACATCATCTTTATGTGGTAGTGTATGCATCTATGATATATAAATCTTAGATCCAACTATATTTTCTGCTCTAAATACCTTTCCCTAAATTAGTTTTTATTTCTCATGATCTTATTTGATATATTAAAGCCTTGAATTTGTTTTGGCCATTTTTTTGTTTGGATGGAAGTTTATAAGAAAGGTACTGCACCTGATGGAATTTAATGTTCACCTGATGGAAGTTTATAAGAAAGGTGCATCTGATGTTGTTGGATGTTCTGTAATAAAAAATAACTTGTTGTCCAATGAAAAATAACCATTTGTAGATGGATCGCCTCTTACCCGGACCCGTCCTTGAACATGTGCTATAAAAATTAACAAGGCAAAATAGTTGGTAGTTAAAGATTCAATAGTTGAAACTTGAAGTTATGCACCCCTTATAACCAAGTAGCTAATTATGTGCTTGTAATTAAGATATACCTAGGAGATAAGTATTCCACATTTCATGTTCTCATGATTCTAGGTAGTGATCAGTGATCATCTCTTTGATTTTCGCTACTGGTTAGTGATAGCGGCTTACAAGTTATATGTTAGTTTGGTTATGAATGTTTATTAAAAGGATCACACAAACTCTTTTCATATCTTTAACCTTTTTTTAATCATGATTTACTTCTTTGATCTTGCATGTTGATGTGATAATTAAATGGAAGATCACTTAAGAGGTTATGACGATATGTATTTTGGATCACTGTTTTTTTTAGAAATGTTGGGTGCAAATGTTGTCTAAAGCTAGAGTTTATATGTAGGTTTCTAAAGATAAAAATTACAAAAATATTATCAGAACAAATTTTAACAATTCATGTTGAAATTGACCACACTTTTATGGTTTTATAGTATAAATCAATGAATGAAGGGGACTTGGTGGCAGAGTGTTTCTTTGCAAAGCATAAGCTTGTATGGGAGTTTCTTGATGGTGGTCTCAAGAACAAGATTGAAATTAAGTGCTTTGACGTTACAGCTATAAAGACAACTTACCTTGATGATGGGCCTGGTACTCTTGATATAGAGGTTATTGTCATTCTTTCACCACATATCGCAAACGGTATTAATAAAGTAAATTCTCGGTTTGGCCGTTTGGGCTTGGGTTCATCCAAAAATTTTGGATACGGGTCAGGTTAGAGTGTTAGACCCGCCAACTCGTAGACACAACCCGTTTTGGTTGGTATTCATACATGTACATGTTCATATGTTTTTTCTTGTGCTTTATCTTCTTTTTCATTCTGGAGTTTTGTAGGCTAAAAAATGTGTTATTGTTTGAGCACTAACTTTATGCCCAGTAACTTGTTTATAGAACCACCAATTTGATTTAGAATCCATAATCCATTTCATCATATTATTAAAATTAAAAATAATAATAATACAGTTCATACAATGTTATGGCCGTTGATGGCCGTTCCTTATCCTATCGCCTCCGTGAAACCAGCGCCGGAAAAAGTTCAAGTCTCAACAAAGTCCCAGAAAAAATCGGCTTCTGCAGGTTTTGGTGCAAAGAAAAAAGAAGCTTCATGGCAGTGTGTAACCAATTGTGGTGCCTGTTGTAAACTGGATAAAGGCCCTTCCTTTCCCTCCCCTAAAGAAATTTTTGATGACCCTCTGATGTTCAGGTACACTCATATCTGTTGCATCAGTTTTATTGTTTTTTTAGTGTTTGTGTGTGCAAATTGGTGCCTAATTATGCTCACTTTGTTTGTTTGCCAGTTACTGTATTGTTAGGAAAAATAATTAATAAGCATCTCTCTTTGTTTTTGTTATAATTGGTATAAAGTTGAATATAGTTCGTGGAAATTGATGCTTAGTAGTTAGTACTTAGTACTCAGGCCGGATGGTTCCGCCATCTCAGCGCCACGTAGACAGGGGCTCTATTCAATAACTAACAGGAAATAGAAAAAACGCCACTTTAATGTAAAAAAAGAGAAAACGAAAAAAACATTGATTGGTTGATTTAAAGGGCTCCCACCAAAACACCGTTAGGGCTTGTATGTAAAATTTTGTAAAAGTTATTATCCAACACTTTGGTCTTTTGACTTATCAACTACCGTGATAAATATTTTTCTTCTTAGAGAAGAAAGCAATTAGACCTGTACTTTTGGCATGTCTGCTAATTGTTATAATTCGATCATATGCATAGTGCGTTAGTAATATTATCTTGATTTTTATAGTTCCATGATTATGCATAATGCATCTTTGTCTGGTTTGTTAATATAGTCTTTTATTTGTGTCTCGAAGGTTGTTCTAGACATATAGAAAAAAGCAGCAACAGTGGATAGAGAGGTGGTGAGTGGCCTAGCATTTATGTTCACACTTGCCTATAGTCATCACGTAATTTGTTTCTCTCACTAAAGCGAGTGATTCTTGATGAACAAAAAGGTAATCAATGAGTTTGAGATGTGAATGCAGCACAAATCTAAGGCTGAACAAGCCAAGGTATATCACACTCACTGACATCTAATTTGGTGATTATGCAAGTGAATATGCCTCTGGTAAGAAAGGCAGGGGTTGTACTTTCCATAATGGATGAACTTGTAGACAAGCTCAAGAATGAAGTCCATGTGATCTAAACTGATTATATTTTTCTTTCCTTCTAAAACCAGTTTGTTTGTTTTCTAATTATATTTTTTCAAAGTAAGACTTATGATCAAGTTAGTTATAAGTCCTTCAACAAGACAAACTTGTCACATTTAGAGAGACTCCATTTTTCGTAAAAAGCACTTCAGAAAGATTAGTTGTTCTATGCATGGCTATTGTTAAATATGCACATGATAAATTAGATCACACTAATAGCCCCAGCTAGATCTTTAATTCAACGTTACTAAACTACTCTCATGCTTAATAAAAACTATGATGTACCTGTTTAAACTTTTCATAACCTATACTTATGAGTTCCAAACTTTAGTAACATGTACCCAAGCTTTCGTGCGTTCTTCATTATTTGTGTCAAGATACAAGAAAGATCCCCGTTGCTTCCATGGTTGCAGATTTATGAGTTAAACATTGCTACTAGGTTGTTGCTTTCTATATATTTCATGTCACCATAATGGATCATCCACAAACGTCATACACACAAAACAAACATCAACCACTACGAGGCAAAAAACAAATGAACCCGCAGCAACGCGCGGGCATTCCTACTAGTCTAACCAAAGAGGAAGCCTAGCAAAGATAAAAGAAAATTGGATGGGTTTTCATTCGGGTTGTGTACAGTATTTATTTGGTTAGTATGAATCATGCACCATTAGCACACTTGTGAAAGTTGGCATTTTATAAATCCTAGCATTAATGTTTAAATCTGTGTTAACTATGCTTGATTTAAACAGCAAATAATTTTTAAATGTGTATTAATTTGTTGAATGCATGATATTTTTACAAATTATCTTGCTCAATATGAAATCTGTGTAAAATTGAAGACGCAATCATTGTTAATCTCCCAATTCTGTTAACTTACAATGAAGTCTCTATCATTGTTCAAAACAAGTATCAACCCACCTTCCAGTGGATTATCCGATGTCCAATTGCGCATTATACGCAACAGTTGCACCTATATGTTGCGTTAGGTTATCCCATGTGCATTTCCAAGTCTCACCTGGTGGCCGTTACATAATCAATCAAGAATTCTTACATGTTTCAATATTCTACCGTCCAATAAAAAAAAATCATGTTATGATATGAATCATCCTAGGGATTACATAGATTAATTAATAAATAACATTTAAATATAACTATTTTCCAGCATCTATCCCTGGTTGTGCACCCTTACGGATTACATAGTGATTAACTAATAAATAACATACACATATATTTTTAAGCATTTCATTATTGCTATCTCTGGTTGTGCACGATAGAGGTTCGTGTCTTAATAATATGTATTATTTCTTTTTTACTGTTACCTGTTAATAACACAAACCCTTTAGCATTTGAGTTTTGCCTTTAATGCTTTCATGGGATTTATTGATGAGGATTCCTCATAAGATAAATCATACACACATTTATATATTAAAAAAAGTAGGCCAAATGAAAGGTTGCACTACACAATCAACAGTGAGACCCCAACATGATTTGCTATATTTGCATACATATTAACATAAATGATATCAAACAAATGACATGGGCGTCACTGCTTGTCGTGCCAAAACTTATTTACTCATACATTGACCCACCCCACGTGGAATTGATTTGTGCCACTTGTGCCTAGGCTTAAATCACTAAGACGAATTGACGCGCTTAAGGTTTATTTCCCTGCAACGATTATGCCTCAGCTACTATATTACTACTATTGCAATCGCCAGTGTAGCTACCATACACCGGTTTCAAATATTCGTAAACTCAATTCGGGAAAACGTTTCTTCTTACATAGCAAACTTATGTTACATTCATCGGGTGCAACTTGAAGGAATACTCTTCATTAACTCCTGCTTATTTATTTTAAACAATTTATGCAATTTAGTAATGAATCTCTACCATGCATTATATTGCTATTTTTGTGCCAATTTTTAACTTACACTCAATTCCATCTCTTGACTTTATATACTACAGGTATCACCAGATTAATTTAATAAACAAAATATGTGAAATCAATCACCGAACAAGACACAAATAAAAAAAATAACCCGCGGCAATGTGCGGGCATTCTTACTAGTATATTAAAAGTAGAAGAAGAGATTTGGTGCTGAGACGTGACATTCTTTAGAATGTTTTATTAGAGTAAAAATATGAATACACTTGATTAATAATACATCATACCTTACAGGATTTTTATTATTTTTACATATCCCGACCGTCATAGCCATGTTGTGAGCGATGTTGGCCCCCGCACTATCTCCAGCGAAAAACACATTTCGAAGATCCGCATGGTCGTTTAACCACAACTCATGACCCTTTCCGGTAACATGGGTAGCCACCCACTGATTGCATCCCATGAATCCACGTATGCAGTTGGTAAAAGATATTCTGGAGCCAACCTGTAGTTAACGGACACGACAACAACATTGGATTTTGTTGTGATTAAGTTAAGTGTCGGGTGGTATGTGGGAGAGGCAGCAGATTCTAATAAGAAACCACCACCGTGATAGTAAATGAGAGTTGGCAGTTTGTGATTGGTAGGTGTGGTTTTTGGGATGTAGATTCTTACAAACACTTTGGATTTAAGTGAGATGGTGACGTCTTTAGATCGAACGCCGGTGATGGGATCGGTTCCTGCAGGGATGGTATTGTTTCCCATTAATCTTTAACCAGCCATGAAAATGAATAGGATATTGTTGGGTGGTTGACATGTATTTTGAAGGGAAACCTAAAGCCATGATGGTGGTGAAATTTTGCTACGTTTTGAGGCTTTTATGCTAATATGAAAAACTATAAAACATTATTATTTATTGACTTTTGATTAGCTCGCTTAAATTTAAGTTTTCAACATTTCAAAAAAAATTATTAATAGTTGAGTAATCATTTTAGTTAGAAACAAGTTTAAGTGATTTTAATATATTAGTGTAGAACAAACTTAGTTATTAGGTGAAACGAACTTAATTGTAAGTACAACATATGATTCAGTAAAAAGAGAACACTCCTCTTTAGATCACAATTCATAAGAGCCTCTCCAATGCTAAACGGAAATCTAGACTCATCATCTCAGCATGTCACATCAATCTAAACCTCTACCCTAAAAGGATTATTTTTTTCCTTCAACACTAAATCAATTCAAATCTTCACATCACACTCCATTTTACTTATAAAAATATATACATTAATAAACAATTGTATGTGTGTCCAACACAAGGGCATTAGAGATGCTCTAAACAAGCCTCTAATATATTTTTTATTTTTTAAGTGATTCGGTACAATTGAACTACAAAACTTAACAAGCCGGTTTGTGCGATTTAAGTTAATTATTACAAACCCTTTTTTCTCCTTTCTATCTATCGACCTGCTTGCCCTAGCCTTGCTTCCTTGACTTCTGAGAAGAAAAAAAATTAGCAATTAAGCCCATCACCATTACGATTCAACCATAATCTACCAAGGTTCAATGAGGTGACAAAAATTCTCATTTATCCGCTCACAGCAAAAGGAGATGCAACAAGGTTGATAAACTACCTACAATATGATGTCGAAAGGAATAACAAGATGATTTATGGTGGAGGCACTATGGACTTTGGAGCCCTTAGACGACTAACAAAATAATATGAGGGGGGACGGGGGGCTACCAGAATTGGGCACGGGTACCTCACTATCAGCACGGTAACACCGTCGCCACCCGTGCTGGTAGGGCTCCAAGGACCTTTTTCTGGTTCATCTAACGGGCTGGTAGTGTGGGACGGTGCAAACTTTTAGGTAATATTTATACCTTTTTTGACCGTCTGACTTTCAAACGGTCATATTTTTGTGACCGTTTTTATCTTTAGGTTAATTTTTAGTATAAAACCATAGCCAATTTTTATCAATTGGTCATCTTGAACTTGAAAACAAATGGCAAACCAGAACCCAAATCCAAATCCAATCCCGCCCCCGCTAAACCGCGTGCGAGCACCAATCTGGAGCTTGGAGGATGAACTCTCCTTGGTGAATAGCTATCTTGATGTTCAAGAACAAGGACCCGGGGAAGGCAAAGTTTTTGGAAAGCGGTTGCCACAAGATTCAACGAACAAATGGGTGAAAACACTCGTTCAACGGACGCGATATATGAAAAGTTTATATCGTTAAAGTCGAAGTGCGCAGTATTCCAACAATTATTCGTTAATGCGATGGACGCAAATCCGACTTTAAACGCAGATGGGTGGCTTGAAGAAGCCCATAACCAATACCGAAACCTACACACTGATAACTACCCGAGGGTCGAGGTTTGGAGAGCTATGAGAGGGCGTTTTATAATTAAACATATTATTAAACGGTTTTATTTACGGTTTTAAATAATGTTTGATGTCATGTATTGATGTTATTTTATGGAATATTATGTAATTTTATTTTATTTAGTTTAATAATATGTTTAATTAATGTTTTTTTAAAAAATAATAAAAAAAATAAAGATTTCAGTGAAGTGAATCAGTGAAGTGCTGCCTAAAAAAAATGTTTTAGTGAAGTAAATCAGTGAAATGATGTGGCAGTGTATAATTAGTTAAAATCAGTGAAACAAAATGAATAATCTAGGAATGCCCCTTAAGACCTGAGATTTACATAAACAACAATTATAGTTACAAACTGGGAGTAACTTATTAAATCTAAAAACATTTATCGTATAAGTTATTAATTATGCATTCTAAAAATGATTGTTCGTTGTTTGCGAATAAGAGGTTCGGAAGTATGATCAACATACCAATCCCGAAGAGCCCCTTTTTTTTTTAAAGAAAACTTCCATTTATATAATACATACAACCCCTAACCCCATTATCTATCAACCATAATATACACAAGAAAATGTGACTAGATTGATAAGTAATATATTATTATATATAACATTTGAGGGAGCGATTATCACTGTAGCGAACATCCCTTTCTGGGCTACCGTAACTTTTGACTTTTCAAAATAGTCTCATACACTAGCATGGATGTATCTTATTCGGCTCTTTCATCGGCTTTAGTCTGAGATGGGGTTGCTTGGTTTTTTTAGAGAGAGAAGTAAGCTTTTGGGTTTCATCCAAAAGCGAGCTTCTATTGCTTAGATCATGTATGGGTGTGGCCAAGTTGCTCTTCGGTTTGCGTACCTGTCAGCCTCCCTTTGTGGATTATGCGAACATCCCTTTCTGGGCTACAGTAACTTTTGACTTTTCAAAATAGTCTCATACACTAGCATGGATGTATCTTATTCGGCTCTTTCATCGGCTTTAGTCTGAGATGGGGTTGCTTGGTTTTTTTAGAGAGAGAAGTAAGCTTTTGGGTTTCATCCCCAAAGCGAGCTTCTATTGCTTAGATCATGTATGGGTGTGGCCAAGTTGCTCTTCGGTTTGCGTACCTGCCAGCCTCCCTTTGTGGAAAATGTTGTTTCCTGTTTCGACAAAGGTCTTCGGGAGGCCATAGAAGACATTGTTGTCTGTGGGGGGGGGGGGGGCTTTTTTGGGGGACCTCCAGTGGCGGGTTGCGACTTTACCGCTTCGACTTGGTGGGTTAGGCCTCTTCTCAGCCCGGGACGTGGCTGCCTATGCTTTTGTGGCCTCCAGATCCCAGTCCTGGGGGCTGCAAGACCACATATTACGTAACAGTGGGGTTGCTCACGTTGACACGGATTATTATGGCGCTATTGACCTTTTACAACGATCCCTTCCTGACTTTGATATTGGCGGTTTCTTTTATAAGGACACCGCCCCCAAAAAGCCACAGAAAACTCTGGCGAATGCTCTTTATAACCGAATCGCACAAAGTTTGGAGGAGGATTTCCGTCTGTCCGTCCGTCAGAAGGCCGTCTTGGAATGTCTGCAAAAGCCTCACACCCAGGACTTCCTTACTGTGTTACCTATCGAAGGCTTGGGGCAACAGATGTCGGCAGTAGAGTACAAGGCAATCCTTAAATACCGGCTGATGATACCCATTTTCCCCGATGATGAAAATTGTCCGGTCTACCGCAAAAGCATGCCTTGATAAGTATGGAGAACATGCGTTACATTGTAAGGAATTGTCAGGGTTTAAATATAGGCACGATTTTGTCCGGGATGCTTTGGCAGACATCCTTAGAAGAGCGGGGATCTCCTCAAGAAAAGAGGCGTCAGTTAATTTTCTCACAGACCCCGCGGAGGGGAGGTCCACCTTGCGCCCAACAGACGTCTTAGTTTTTGGTTGGGAAGGTGGGAAACATGCGTGTGTTGATCTTACCGGGGTGTCCCCTCTTGTTGGGCTTCGGGATAGTGGGTTTGTGGCTGGGCAAGCGGTCATGAGAGCTGAATCCAAGAAAGTGGAAAAGCATGCTAAAGCATGTGAGGATAATCAGCATGTTTTCGTTCCCTTGGCCTTCGACACGTTCGGTTCCTTGTCACCGGAGGCGGTGTGGTTTTTGGCTCGGGTTCAACGAGTAGTGCACAGCAACTTTTAAACCCCCCAAGGTCGGGGTTTTGTTTTTAGCAGATTGGGATTTTCTATTAAAAAAGGGGTGGCGGCGCAGCTTGTTGCCCGCCTACCTACCATCCTTATGTAATTTACCCTTTTCTAGTTAATGAATGATATAACCACACAACCTACTAATTTAACATGAAAACTTTTAAGCATTAGTACAAATTTGAAGTATAATCTAATAATAATTGTGGTTTCTATTATTCTTGAATGCCTTACAATACAAAGAGATGTACAATTTATAGATACATACATAGTCAACCATAGCACAAATCGTGGAGAAGATTATTCTCCTAATAATGAGATGTAAATGCTAATTAATATATGGTTGACTGAGACTCCCCCTCAGTTTGAGCGGGGTTGATGACAGACGGTCAAACTGGTACGAAAACTTTCGAAAAGCTGGCGTGATAGTCCCTTTGTAAAAATATCCGCGTACTGGTATGAGGACGGTACATGAAGAACACGCACTTGGCCGAGTTGAACCTTCTCCCGAACGAAATGGATATCAAGTTCCACATGTTTGGTTCTTTGATGTTGAACCGGATTTGCTGTCAAGTAAACCGCCGAGATGTTATCACAATAGACAATAGTGGCTCGAGTGATTGGCATATGTAGTTCAAGAAGTAAATTTCGAAGCCACGTTGTTTCGGCAACGGCATTGGCCACGCCTCGATACTCTGCCTCAGCACTGGAACGAGATACGGTGGGCTGTCGTTTGGATGACCATGAGAGAAGATTAGATCCCATATATACACAATAACCGGACGTTGATCTGCGTGAGTCTGGGCATCCGCCCCAGTCCGCGTCTGAATAAGCAGTTAACGAAAGGGACGTGCTTGGAGTCAAGCGTAAACCATAGTCACAAGTGCCTTGAATATACCGCAATATACGTTTAAGGAATGCGAAGTGCGGTTCTCTGGGAGCATGCATAAACAAACAGATTTGTTGCACCGCATAGGTGATATCTGGCCTGGTGAAAGTTAAATATTGAAGGGCACCGGCTAAACTGCGGTATAAAGTGCCGTCAGGAAGAGGTTGCCCCGAATCAGCACTTAACTTCGCATTAGTGTCAACGGGAGTGGAGCATGGCTTGCAGTTTGTCATATTAGCACGGTGAAGAATGTCCTTTGCATATTGTGATTGCGACATGAACAGCCCTTGAGAATCCCGCTTTACTGAAATGCCCAAAAAATGATGAAGAGCCCCCATATCTGTCATAGCAAACTCTCGAGAGAGCAAACTAATAATGTTTTTAAGCAAGGCTGCGGACGAAGCTGTCAAAATAATATCATCAACATAAAGTAATAAATAAGCAATGTGTTCGCCATGGTGATAAATAAATAGCGAAGTGTCACATAGACTGCCTTTGAACCCGTGGGTTCTAATGAACGTGGAGAAGCGACTGAACCAAGCCCGAGGTGCCTGTTTGAGTCCATAAAGGGACTTGCGTAGGCGACAGATATAGTTTGGTCGTGTTGTATCAACAAAGCCTGGAGGTTGGTGCATAAAAACCGTTTCCTGCAAGTCACCATGTAAGAAAGCATTTTTAACATCCAATTGGTTAATGTGCCATCCTTTTGAAATAGCAATGGAAAGGACCGTGCGAATGGTGGCCGGTTTAACAACCGGACTGAATGTGTCAGCACAATCAATGCCGACGGTCTGTGATTTCCCATTAACAACTAGTCGGGCTTTGTAACGATCAAGAGATCCATCTGCTTTAAATTTATGTCTAAAAAGCCACATACAACGGATTATTGGATGTGATTGAGGTCGAGGAACCAAATCCCAAGTACCATTATCTATCAATGCTTTATATTCGCAAGTCATGGCATGTTGCCAATTTGGGTCGGCCAAGGCCCGGAGGTGGGAAGTGGGAACGGGTGAAATAGTGGGTTGAGTAGTAGTGGTGAGGTTATATTTTGGATTGGGTTTGGTGATGCCCTCTTTGCTGCGTGTGGTCATATGATGAATATTAGCGGGCGGCACAGGTGCGGGTGGTGAAGGATGGGTAGAGGTTGTTGGGCCGGTTTGGGTTTGTGTAGAGGGGTTGGGGATTGCGGATTGGGTGGATGGGTGATGGGCCGAGTTGTGAGGTTGATGGGCTGAAGTATGAGGTGAGATGGATGGGTGGGCCGAGGTGGAGGTATGGGCTGGGGATGATGTTGGGGGATGTGGGGGTGTAATGTGGGGCGGGTTTGGTTGGGCAGTGGGTTGTGTGAAGGTATAGGTCATATTTGGTTGTGGGTCATCATCAAGGAAGGTATATGTGGAAGTGGTGTTGGTCTCGGCAAAAGGAAAGGAGGATTCATCAAAGTCTACGTGACGAGAAATATGAACCTTACCGGTTGAGGGATCAAGACATCGATAGCCACGAAAGTTTGGCGGGTAGCCAAGAAAAATGCACCGGTGAGATCGGGGAAGGAGTTTGTTGTGTTGAGTGGCTGATTCATTGGGAAAACAGGCGCATCCGAAGACGCGAAGATGGTCATATGTGGGGTGGCAAAGATATAATGCGAAAGTTGGTGTGTTGAAGTTTAATCTTTTTGTGGGTAGGATATTATGGAGATAGGCCGCTGTGTGGAGGGCTTCCACCCAAAAGGTTGGGGGAATGTGGGCATGAGTAAGAAGAGCCCGTATAATGTCATTTAGGCGTCTTATCATGCGTTCGGAGCGGCCATTTTGGGATGAAGTGTGTGGACAAGAAAAGCGGAAAGTGAGGCCATTTTGGGAGGCAAAGTGGTGAAATGCATTGTTATCAAATTCTCCCCCTAGGTCACATTGAAAAGCTTTGATGTTTTTGTGAAATTGGGTTTGGATGTGTTTGTGAAATTTTTTGAAGGTTTCAAAAGTTTCGGATTTAAATTTTAAGGGGTATACCCATACAAAATTAGAATAATTATCAACAAGGACCATATAGTATTTGTAAGCAGCATTACTAATGACCGGTGAGGTCCATAAATCACAATGAATAATATCGAAGGGTGCAAAAGTAAATGAAGTAGAATCACCAAACGGAAGCCTTTTACTGTTTGACAAGTGACATGAGTCACAAAAACCAAAAGAGTCCTTATTACATGAAATATTAAAATTACTAGAAAGAAATTGCAAGACTTGAGAGCCTGGGTGGCCTAAACGATCATGCCACTTATTTGATGATGTGGACAAAAGGACTTGAGTTGGTGGTGTGAAAGGGTAGAGATCCCCGGTGCTATCATGGCGCGAAAGATGATGTCCAGTCTTGAGATCCTTCAAAGTAAAACCGTTAGGATCAAATTCAATAGAAACAAGATTGTCACGTGTAAATTTTCTGACTGAAATGAGGTTTTTAACAACGGTTGGTGCATATAAAATATTGTTTAGGTTGTAGGTATGGTCATTGGTTGTGTGTGAGCCATGGCCCGAACCCAAAATTTGCAACGATTGACCATTTCCTACAAGTATATTAGCATTAACAGATTTAGATAAATGGGAAGTGATCTGACCTGGATCAGCAGTGACATGAGATGAAGCACCCGTGTCCATGTTCCATGTAGGATCGGGCTGGTTCAAGGTAAGGGTGGAAAGGGCCGCGCCAAGTTCCGTGGGCTGAAGAGCGTCAACCGGTGGGCCAGAATAGTTGGGAGGGGCTGAATAATTTGCAGGTGGGCCAAACTGGTACGAGTGTGGAGACTGGGCCGCAAGGCCGTAGCCTTGGGCCTGCTGTGGGGCACCCGGTTGAGTTTGGGGGTGGGCAGATTGGTTGTTGGGCTTGGACCAGTTAGAAGTCCAGGGTGAGTGGGCCGGATAGGGACAAGGAGGGGGTGTGGGCCACCAGTATGTTTGGTTTTGTTGTGGGCCGTAGGAAGGTGTATTACTTGGGCCGTAGGAGTTGTTTGGAGGGTATTGGTAGGGTGTTCCAGTGGGTGCATTGGGGTAGTAAGAGGAGCGTCCGCGGCCACCGTAGGCGTTGCCACGGCCTCCACGGTAACCGTTTCGGCCATGACCACGACCACGTGGTGGCGGACGGGTTTGGTTTTGGTCATAGTGTTGAGCGGGGTTGTAAGAAGGCGGTGGAGTTGGGTTTGTGTTGGGTGTTTGGTGTTGGGTGGGATTGTTGGAAGGAGGCCCACGTGGAGCGGTGAGAGCAGTTTGTTGGCGAGCGGCCTGGCGGCGTTGTTCCCTTTCAACCATGTCCCGAGCCTCGTCCCACGAAGCGCTGGATTGAGTTATGAATGCGGCAGTGGTGTCGTACTCTTGTGGGAGACCTTGAACCATTTGTAGCACAAGCCGGGACTCGGGAATGGGCTGATCCACATCCTTCAATTGTTCGGCTATGTCCTTGAGTTTTTGAAAGTAGTCATTCAACCCGGCGCATGAGGAGAGCGTGGTTGTGGTGAACGCATGAAGCAAGGACGATGCACGGGCATTCTTATTGTTGTGAAAAATGGACTTGAGTTTGTCCCATGCTTCTTGTGCCGTGTTGACGTCGTCAAGAACACGAGCCCAATAGCCATCGGATAGTGTCCCGTAAATCCATTGGAGGACAACGGAATCAATTTTCATCCAAGAGTCGTAACTCTCGTTTGTGGGATCCGGAGGACCGGTACCATCGATGTGGTCTAACACATCGTACCCTTTGGCATGGAGCTTGAAAAGTTTCACCCAAGAAGAGTAGGAGACCTTCTCGCCATCAAGCATTCGTACTTTGGTTTGAATGTTCGTTACGGAGTAAACAGGATGAAGGTTCTTGTGTTCGGTCGAAACCGGTGTGATGTTTGTTTCTCTGTCAGTCATGATCGTAAACGGAAAAAAAAAAATTGGATGCTTGTGGTTGTTGGCGAGATAGTGTGGGCAAGTATTATGGCTCTGGTACCATAATAATAATTGTGGTTTCTATTATTCTTGAATGCCTTACAATACAAAGAGATGTACAATTTATAGATACATACATAGTCAACCATAGCACAAATCGTGGAGAAGATTATTCTCCTAATAATGAGATGTAAATGCTAATTAATATATGGTTGACTGAGATAATCATGTGTTGTTTATATCTATTTTTATAAAATTAGCACAAAATATAAAGTAATAAAACATACTATAACTTCCTTTGGTGTATGCTAAACAGAAATAATAAAACAAGTTGAAAATATTAGAGCTATATTATAGTTTTTACAATACTATTTTGTATTAACTCCGTATGTATTCGATTAGTCCTTGTGAATTGGTATATTAGTTGTATGCAATTCAATTTGGAAATTACGCTAAAATAATAACCGGTTTTATTATGCACGAAACCCGTCGCGAAGCGCGGTATACAAAATTGCTTTTCTAATGATTTAACTTTTTATTTCATTTATCATATATTCCACTAATATAATCTTAAAAGGTTAGAACACATTGGTGTAATCGAAGCATAGACATACATGTTATCAAACAAAAAATGATTCGGTTTAACGTGCTGCAGCGCACGCGGCTAAATTCCTAGATCAAAGATTGAGTTCTTATTATAAAACTTGGCTCTATCAGTGGTTTGTTTCTTTGTACAATATGGAGTTATATTTATATTCAAAAAATACTAGATCAAAGATCGAGTTCTTACTATTAACAAAAATTTACTCCGTGGTAATTTTAGATATCAAAACATGTTTTTCTTTTTTAGTAGGGTTACATATGTGGATCCAATTTTGATTTTGTATTAGTATTTTGTAATTAAAAACAAAATCAAATTAAAGCAATAAAATAAATGAAAACTTTTATTTGAAGCCATATACTAGTACTAGGGAATTTGTGTATGAGAGCTAGGGCATGTTTGGTAGCCTCTTAATGAGATTCTGAACCATTCAGCTCTGAATGGTTTAGTATTCAGATTGTTTGTTTCAACCTAAAAAAAAGGCTTTGAATGGAATGGTTAAGAGCTGAACCATTCAGACTTGGTGCATAGCTGAACCATTCAACACTTAATCATTCAGAGCCTCTTAACCATTCAGACCTCTTAATGATTCGGCACTTAATCAACCAAACAGCCCACTAGGCTTATCTTTTTTACGGTTAAATGTTACACCCTCGAGTATTGATCCTCTAAACTCCTTCTAGGGTTTTTCCTTACCACTGCGCCAAAGCCTCAATAACTTATGTTAGTTATCAACGAGTCCGTCTTTTAAATACATTATCCTTCGTATTATATGTAGGTCAAATCAAAAGTTGTGTTTTATTTTTTGGGTTATTAGAGGGGACGGGGCATCATGGGGCTACACTGCCCCTAGTTGTTTGGCTTCGATTTGGGGCTTATCCTGAAACATTTGGCTAGAGAAACAAGCCGAATAAAGAAGAGGTAAAAGTGGGTTATTTTGGTGGAGACCATCTTATGGGGTGTGTGTGATTGGTGGGATTGGTAAAATGGTGGGATCCTTGGTTTCAGGCTACTTTGAGCTTGACGTTTCGAGTGTTTAGGCTAGTTTGGGGTTGAAATGATGTGGCACTGTGTGATTGATGGGCATGAGGCTACATGGGGCTACACGGGGCTTGTGCGCCTTCCCCCCTTAGTTTTTAGTGTTTTTACTATTCAATTTGTTTTCTTGATTCTCTTAGTTTGACGTAACAGAAATGAGGATGCTAAGGTGGATGTGCGGGCACACTAGGGTAGACCGAATAAGAAATGAGGTTATTAGGAAAATGTTAGGGGTAGCTAGTATATCAGACAAGAAAAAGGATGGAAGATTAAGATGGTATGGGCATATGAAGAGGAGGCAAATGATGGCCCCAGTTAGAGTAGTGGAAACCCTCACTATAGAGGGAATAGGTGTAGATGAAGACCCAAATTGACTTGGGATGAGTGGATTAGGCATGATTTGGTGGAGATGCACCTCTTTGAGAACATGGTCGATGATAAGGATTCGTGGAGACACAAGATTAAGGTTAAGGATTATTGGGTGTTTATGAGTTATGTTGTTTTTATGGCATATATACCTTTATTTTACTACGTGACGCTTTCAATGTTTCTCTAAATTCAATAGCTCTTTATTAGTTTCTTAGTGTTGTTTTCTTGTCGAGTGTGTGTTGTCGAGCCGGGGGTCTCTCTGAAAGCAGCCTCTCTATCTGCAAGGATAGAGGTAAGGTTTGCCTACATCTCACCCTCCCAGAACCTACTCTTAGCTGTGCTAATTGTGGGATTTACTAGGTAAAGTGGTTGTTATTGTTCTCTTAGTTGTCCTTGTAAGAGTATGCTATACGATTTTTCTCTCAAAATCTCTCAATTGTGTCTAACTTGTATAGAGCTAGCGTTATGCCACCAAATTATAATCACAAGCTCATCAATCTTATCCCTACTAGTGCACATTTTGCATTTCAAAAGCTCATTGGCACTATTTTTAAGAATAACACTGTGAATAGGTCTCATAATCACTGGTTTTAGAAGTTGGGTTATTTGTTAGAATAGAAAAATAGGTATAACTGGGTGTAATCGAGCGTCATTGTGGCGTGAGATTGGAAAATAGCGCCCCCACACCGCTATGGGGGGCGCTATGCGTTAAAATCCAGGATTGGCGTTACAAATATAACGCTAGACCATTTTTAAACCAGCCAATCCAAACATCACACGTGGAGGCCAAGATGATTCAAACGGTCAAATATGTGATCGTTATTTTTTTTTGAACGGCTCTTTTTATTGTTTATATATACACACATTTTATTCAAACAAATAATACACAAACAAAAATCAACATATTATTCAAACAAAACACATATTACCAATATTTTAAAAAAATGGGTTCCCCCTCGTCATCATCTGTTACCAGAGAATATTATAAAGAGTTTCTAGGCGATGAGGGTGAGTCGACAGACGAAGAGTTGGGGCAAGATGCGGTTACGAGTGCACTTGCGCTTGCGTCGAGATATATGGAACAAACTAGTGCGCCTACACGTCCAAAACTGACTAGACAATATTACGAACGAGATCGTGAATCGGCAAACGCTCGATTGATGAAAGATTACTTTGATGAAAACCCGACTTACCCCGACCCAAAGATGTTTAGGCGTAGTTTTCGGATGAGCAAACGTTTATTTCTACGTATTACCGGAAACTTGGAAAACGTGTTTCCTTACTTTCAACAAAAATCGGTGATGGGATTCACGGCTATTCAAAAGTGTACCTCGGCACTGCGTATACTCGCATATGGCAACACGACAGATATCAACGACGAGTATTTAAAAATGGCCGAGAAAACAACACGCGATTCTTTGGAATATTTTTGCCAAGGTACATCACTTTTTTTAAAGTAATTCATTACCTTTTTATATATTTTTGTATATAGTTAAATGACTTTTTTAAAGTAAATTAATTTACCTTCAAAGTAAATTCATATATTTCTGTATTTATTTTTTTAGGAATAGTAAAGTTGTACGGAGCCCGTTATCTTAGAAAGCCCACTTGGTACGACTTACAGAAAATTTACGAGGTGCATACGAATGAACATGGGTTACCAGGAATGATGGGTAGAATTGATTGTCGTCATTGGCGGTGGTATAATTGCCCAACCGCTTGGCGAGGTCAACACACACGTGGTGACCAAAAAGAACCATCGATTGTTCTTCAAGCGGTGGCTTCAGTCGATCTTTGGGTTTGGTCGGCCTATTTTGGTGTTGCGGGTTCATGCAACGACTTAAACGTTTTTTAGCAGTCGCCTATTATTGAGGATTTCATTTCTGGCAGGGTAGCAAAGGCGTGCTTTTATGCTAATGGAAACTACTACCCACACGGATACTATTTGGCTGACGGAATATATCTGAGGTATAGCATTATCGTTAAGACGTTCAGCAACCCGTACGATGAAAAAGGGCACACTTTAAAAAAGTTCAAGAGTCCGCGCGAAAGGACATAGAGAGATGTTTTGGGGTTCTTCAACAGCGTTGGCATTACATAAGAAATCCTGCTCGTGCATGGACCACAGACAAGTTGCGAGATGCTATGTATGCATGTATAATCATGCATAATCTGATATTAGAGGATGAAGGTAAAGCGATATGCCAAAATTATGTACCGAAAGCCGTTCAGGATCTACCGCAAGCTAATATGGAGCAAATAATACTCAACGCGCATGAACTTCGTGACCATGATGCACATGACGCGTTAGCGGCGGATATGGTCCAACATGCGTGGTCGGTTCGGTATATTCCAAACGCAGGTGAAAGCGAAGAGGGCGAAGATGAAGAAGAAGACGAAGAAGATGATGAAGAAGAAGATTACGAAAGCGAAGATGAAAATTAATATTATTTTTGTTTTTATATATTATTTGTGTGTTTTTTAATATTGTTTGTAATTTTTTTTTAATTTAATTAATATTAGTTGTGTGTTTTTAATATTATTTGTAATTTTTTTTATATTATTTGTGTTTTATTTTAATTATTTTGAATTTATTAATTAAAAAAATAATAAAATAAACAACCAATCAGAAACAGTGGCATTATATTTTCCCCTTTACCACTACAACCCTTTTTCACTTCATTTTCTCATGCTGACTCGGCTGTCACGTAGACTAATCAGAATCAGGGGCGTTATAAATAACCCCACCACTACACATGTTGTAAATGAGAATCACCCTATACTGCATTTTCTTTTTAAAAGTTTTCCTTGCAAAATATTTTATAATGTTATAATCAATCAAGTCTTGAATAATTTACCATTAAAAAACTACTTATATACCGAAACAAAAAGCTCTAAGTCACCAACTTATAATTTGTTCTAAGCTCGTAGCTTATAATTAGTTTTATCAAACTTACATTAGTGACAATATGAAATTCACTTTTCCCTTTTTTTATCAAATATACATGCCTTTGTATAGCTTAGTATTTGTTAGTTTGTTGAAGATCTAACAAACGTTATCACGAAATTGCACGATTAATGCCCCGTCTATGCACCAAACGCGAATCGACATATATGTTTAAACTTTGCTACGAATCGGGTTGACAAATGTACAAATCCTATTGCGTAACGCACAAGCATTTTCACTCGAAAATTGAGACAAAAAGAACACATGCCCCTCCCCTTTGCTCTCCATGACCTCTACTTTTCCTTTCCATCCACTCTTCTCCATCACCTTCTTATAGTAAAGACCCCTCCCCCTAAATCTATCCTTCTCACCAACACAAACAAGAATTCTAGAGCAACCCAAGCCCGAAACCCGCGGGTCCATCCCTGGATTCATCAATGGGTCATCTAGCCCGACTCCAGGCCCATTTGCTAACTTCCACAACTTCTCCAACAACTCTATTAACTCCTTAGGCACACGTTCAATTAATGTCTTTCTCGCGAAAAACGGGTGGAGTAAAATAAGACCATTGAGGTTAATACCATTAACCGAGTCCAACCCAAACCGAATAGCCATGTTGTGGGCTATATTAGCTCCTGAACTGTCACCAATAAAGAAAACGTTGTTAAGGTCAGCATGGTCATTTAACCATGACTCGGGACCATGTTGTTTAGCATGGGTAGCTACCCACTTGATTGCTTCCCATGAATCCTCATACAGTATTGGTATAAGATATTCTGGTGCCAGCCTGTAGTTTACTGACACGACAACAACATTGGATTCAAATGTGATTAGATTAAGTGTCGGGTGGTAGGTAGGAGAGGCGGCAGATTCTGTTAAGAACCTGCCGCCATGATAGTAAATGAGAGTTGGCAGTTTGTGATTGGTGGGTGTGGTTTTTGGGATGTAGATTCTTACAAAAACTTTGGATTTATTTGAGGTGATAACGTCTTTAGATCGGACACCGGTGATAGGATCGGGTCCGGCGGGGACGGTATCGGTTCCTACGAGCCTTTCACACCGACCATCTTTGTGTATTCGGACTACTAGATACCAACCAGGTTCATGTGAAGAGACTTGTTGGGAACTTGACATTTGTGTTTTGAGAAATTGAATTAACTCATTGGCTATATAACATGAGCTATGAGTTGTTGATAGTACTCTTGTAATAAGACCTATGTATGCCAATTTTGACAACAAAAATATGAAAACAATCTGGTTTTAGAAGGTTATGTCTAACATATTAATAGATGAGTCCTGTTCGGTTAACATGTTTGATGAAATAGGTCGTGTTTGCATTAATTTGTTCAACATGTTGAATTAAACAGGTTGATTGGTTAATTACCCATTTAACCCATTTCTTTTTACGATTAGTCCACCAAACCAATAAGAATGTTTATAACTTGATTGATGTGCGTCAACTCGTTTGACATGTGTTTGGGTTCGTGTTCAGTGAATTTAAATGAATGCAGGTTAGAGATGATTTTTAAACACGGATAAAAATATAGGTCGTGTTTGGATTATCCAACTTAACGTGACAATTTATGTGATTAAGGCTGTAATAAATCCATTCTAAACCCTAAGTGATATTTTTTATTATATTTGAAACTTAGGCTTTAGAAGACAAAAAAAAAAAACCAAAAACTAATATTTTTATGGTGCAAGTTAAAACGCTAACTCTACTACCTCTCTATTCCTAGATCTAGAATGTTAGGGAGGTAATTAAATTCCCCACGAATGCCAGACTAAACAAGTTTACTAGAACCTTTGCAACTTAGTAAATTAGTTTCATTCGTGTCCGGTGGCCGAGTATCCATTTATTCATTTTTATGTTATTCTTTTTTATCATAAACAAAAATATTATTTGTCTAGAAAAAAAGCCATTAAGAGTCCCAATTCCCAAACATGTGAAATGTTGCATATGTATGTACATAAACCTTAGTACTTAGCTGGCTTCCCTTCTAGTGGTCCAAGCCCAAACACTAAGTCTATGCACAGCACAAAAGAATACTGTGTAAGAGTAAGACCCACTATAGGATTTTTGGGCCTGCTAATGGCCCAAAGAAAACATGACTCCCCAGGCCCAATATTTTAGACTAGGTCCCATCCCGGAATAAACACGGGTCTAACCCCAACCAAGTTGACCATTTTTTATACGGACTGTTTTCCCAAAGGTTCCGTCTATTCCCACCCCCTTCCTATTTTCACCCCCCTCCAAGCGTCTCGCTTAGGCCTAAGCGAGGCGCTTGGGAGCTGAATTCGAGGAGGTCAGTACGAGGGGCAGAAAAAGCTGATTTTTAGGCCTAAGCGTCTCGCTTAGGCCTAAGCGAGGCGCTTAGGATCAATTTTTTTTTTTTTTTTTTTTGGTCTTTTTAGTTAGTTTTTTGTTTTTTTTTTAATATAATTATTATAAAAAATGTTTTTATAATAATGACTTGCATGAAAAGGTAGTGTGAAGATCAAGATCAAGAAGAACAGTACGGTCAAACTCCGGGGGTTGTGTTGTATGTATAAAATAGTGAATAATTGTAGTGTGTTCGGTGAATTTTGACTTGCTTGCATAGGAATCTTGACTGCTACAACATAACTTGCACCGGCTTGAGATATGAGTTTAATTAGCTTAAATCTCTCTGATCCATGATATGAGAGCAATATAAAAAAATGTTTTTTTGACTTGACTTGCTTGCATGAAAAGGCAACATGGAATGAGATGATCTCGATTTTCGTACAAAGTAAAAGTCAGTTGTTATCGGAGAGATAGCTGTCAACGATCAAGGCAACATACTTGAAATCAATGGGAAGGTTAACAATTCCTGCTCATCTTGATGATATCTTCATCAATCTCCTTGAGCTACGCATAAGTGTTAAAAGTATCAAGACTATGAAATTAGTAAAACAACTTTTCAGTTGTTATCAGACGAGGACTTGCCTGTGTTGCCGCATTTAATGAAATTTAACGCGCATACCGCATTCATTGTTATAGAGAGAGATGATATGAGAGCAATATAAAAAAATGTTTTTTTGACTTGACTTGCTTGCATAAAAAGTAATGATCAGGAACATTCCAAATAACCGTCCAATTTCAGCTAAGAAGGTATATGTACAATGATGTGGTTTCTTTTAGATAAGGAGGTATATGTACAACGATGAAGACAACCTGAAAGTGGATACCATGGATCAGAGAGATTCAAGCTAATTAAACTCATATCTCAAGCTAATTAAACGAAGCGAAACGGGGAGATATAATTTTCTTGGCTTGGAAACAACTTAAAAGAACCAAAAATGAATTAAAATTATTTTTTGGTGATTAACAGTCCAAATAACTGTAGCATCCTTGATCATCTTCTTGTAATTACTTTCTATTGTTTCGGGTTCCCTTCCATCGATGACAATTATCTCTCTGAGATGATAGCTTCTCTTCAGATTCTGATTGCACCGGTAGAATTGGAATTGGAATTGGAATTGGAATTAATGAGACAACTTTTCAGTTGTTATCCGATAGATAGCGGTCAACGATGAAGACAATCTGAAAGTGGATACCATGGATCAGAGAGATTCAAGCTAATTAAACTCATATCTCAAGCCGGTGCAAGAGGGTCACTATTCGTATATAAAAAACATTAATTTATTCTGTTTCATCTTTGTTATTTTGATAATTATCGTATTTGCAACTTAGTTCCTTTGATTCATCATTGTTGTACAAAGTTGGATGTTCGTACGGGAAAACCAAAACGAGCAATAAACGAAGCGAAACGGGGAGATATAATTTTCTTGGCTTGGAAACAACTTAAAAGAACCAAAAATGAATTAAAATTATTTTTTGGTGATTAACAGATAATTTTAAAGAATTAAAAGAAATTCAATTTTTTTTAATAAATGTCCACACGCCTCGCTTTGGTCAAAGCGAGGCGTTTGCCTGCCTCGCTTTGGCCAAAGCTAGGCACAAACAGCCTAGCTTTGGCCAAAGCGAGGCAAGCAAACGCCTCGCTTTGACCAAAGCGAGGCGTTTGGACTTTTTTTAAAAAAAAATTGAATTTCTTTTAATTCTTTAAAATTATCTGTTAATCACCAAAAAATAATTTTAATTCATTTTTGGTTCTTTTAAGTTGTTTCCAAGCCAAGAAAATTATATCTCCCCGTTTCTCTTCGTTTATTGCTCGTTTTGGTTTTCCCGTACGAACATCCAACTTTGTACAACTTTGATGAATCATTGTACGTGGTCCTCCGAGTAAACCTAACTCGCAACAATTGTTTTTAATTCATTTTTAAGTGTTTTAATTACTTTTCGAGAAATGATAATTTTCAGATATTACAGATCAAGGTGTTACCAAGCATGTCAAGAAATGATAATTTTCAAATATTGTAGATCAAGGTGTTACCAAGCATGTCAAGAAATGATAATTTTCAAATATTGCAAATCAAGGAAAGAATGAAAATACGTGATGCACATACCGTGAGTGTAGTCCATTGATGTATTAATATATTATTAATCGCAAGTTTCAATACTAGATAATGCACGTAACTCCCTAGGAGTCTTGAAGACGAAATGAATTTTACAAGATACTTGAAACAAGGTATGGATACCATGGATCAGAGAGATTCAAGCTAATTAAACTCATATCTCAAGCCGGTTGATATAGAGTATATCAGAGAAAGATTTAGTTGAAAGTGGATATAACTGGACAGTGAGATTGATAACTTCTCTATGGAAGTTGCTACAATAGTTAAACAAAAGCTGAAATTGAACAGTTATTTGGAATGTTTCTGATCATTACTGTTCTTCTTGATCTTCACACTTGCTTTTGACAAATATAAAAATCCATCACATCACTGTAATGATCAAGAATATTCCAAATAACAGTACGGTCAAACTCCGGGGGTTGTGTTGTATGTATAAAATAGTGAATAATTGTAGTGTGTTCGGTGCAGTCGACGAACATCATTCAAAATTTCAACTTCCCGTTCAGGTGCTTAAGTCCACCTTGAAGACTGAATGTGACTACGCCATGTTTCACGTCATGCTTTCATCCTTCATTCCGTTCAGGTGCTTAAGTCCACCTTGCTTGCATGAAAAGTAATGATCAGGTTGCCTTCATCGTTGACCGATATCTCTCCGATAACAGTCAATCTCACTGTAATGATCAAGAATATTCCAAATAACTGTATAATTTCAGCTTTTGTTTAACTATTTTAGCAACAGTCCAAATAACTCGTGTACAGCCTTTATCAGGTTCTTTTGGCCACAGGTACAGAAAGGTTATAAATGTTCATGTCGTTTCAGGTTGCCTTCATCGTTGACCGATATCTCTCTGAGATGAACTAAATTTTACTTTGTTATAGAGAGAAATGAACAGTCGGATCGACTGTTGGTTGGTATATTGAGAGCAAACCGACAATCATTCAAAATTTAAAGTTACCGCTAACCTCTGCGCCATCATCGACTACAGCAAACCGACGATCTTCCTCCACGGCACTCCTAATGGGCCTCTCTTTATTTCACGGTACGATTTGTGTTTTTGTTGCTTTATAAATAATAAGTTTTGTGTTTATCAAACCCTAACGTCTGAGCAATGATTTATTAAATCGTTTTACTAATTTCCGATTCTTGATACTTTCATAAATCGTTTTACTAATTTCCGATTCTTGATAATAATAAATTATTATAATAATCAAACAAATGAACTAAATTACAAATATAATAAAATAATAATAATAATAATGTTTATTGAGCAATATCTTCGACCTCTCTTATAATCAGGTAAATATGGATATTGTCTTTCACATCCGGATGGGTCAAACACAAAAAAGTCAAACACCATGTCTCCTTTGTGACTCATAGGAGTCTTGAAGACGAAATGAATTTTACAAGATACTTGAAACAAGGTATGGATATGGAGAATAAATATTTGACTATACGTGGTTGATGATGTCAAGTTTAAGTCGTTGATTCATTTGGAAATCGAAAATGCCTATCGTCACTCTGTATAGAGAAGAAAAACAACAACCGAATATTTAGTTCTCTCCGAACTTCAGCTTCCAAAATACGACGTCGTTGTAGCTCATATGTTATTATCTCTTCTCTTATTCTCTGTTTCTCTAGTTCTCGATGGATTATTGCTCTCATATCGACTCTCACAATTTTCACAATTTTATACATACAACACACCTTCATCGTTGACCGTACTGTTCTTCTTGATCTTTTTATGTATGAATAGTGACCCTCTGGCAAACCTACCTCTGTTTTGAATTTGTTGCTTCCATAGAGAAGTTATCAATCTCACTATAATGATCAGGAACATTCCAAATAACTGTATAATTTCGTTCAAGATTCCTATGCAAGCAAGTCAAATTCAGTTGTTAGACCAACTTGAGATATGAGTTTGATTAGCTTGAATCTCTTTGATCCATGGTATCCAGTCTTCAAGGTGGACTTAAGCACCTGAACGGGAAGTTGAAATTTTGAATGATGTTCGTCAACTGCACCGAACACACTACAATTATTCACAATTTTATACATACAACACACCTTCATCGTTGACCGTACTGTTCTTCTTGATCTTGATCTTCACACTTGCTTTTGACAAAGGTCTGGCTGACCTGAAGTTCCTTTGCAACCAGGTAAAAAGGAACTAAGTTGCAGATATAAAAATCCATCACATCACGATTATACTCTTTATGTATGAATAGTGACCCTCTAAGTGTGGTATGCTCAAAGATTTAAGTTAAAAATATTTTGTAAGGATTTATTTATAGATTAATGAAACAACTTTTCAGTTGTTATCCGAGAGATAGCGGTCAACGATGAAGACAGCCTGAAAGTGGATACCATGGATCAGAGAGATTCAAGCTAATTAAACTCATATCTCAAGCCGGTGCAAGTTATGTTGAAGCATCTTTGATCATCTTCTTGTAATTACTTGACAGATATCTCTCTGAGATGATAGCTTCTCTTCAGATTCTGAAAGTGGATACCATGGATCAGAGAGATTCAAGCTAATTAAACTCATAGGTAAGAACATTGTGGATGAGGATTGTTTATCTTCCCATTGATTTCAAGTATGTTGCCAAATAACTGTTCAATTTCAGCTTTTGTTTAACTATTTTAGCAACTTCCATAAAGAAGTTATCAATCTCACTTCTCACTGTCCATGTTTACCTTCAACGTCCAACGGTAATGAGTAACCTAGTAACCTCTACAATGATGTGATTTGTTTTTAAATAAGGAGGTATATGTACAATGAACTTTTTACGCTAAATAATGGCAGGTTTGCCAGAGGGTCACTATTCATACACACAACTTTTTGCTCTAGTGGTGTGTTCTACCTTTTTGACAAACACCTGGCTAACCTGTCCAGTTATCAATCTCATTGGCAATCATCCGGTGCAAGTTATGTTGAAGCTCATATGTTATTATCTCTTCTCTTATGCTCTCATATCATGGATCAGAGAGATTTAAGCTAATTAAACTCATATCTATGGGAAGGTAAACATATATAACATTCTCTTCTTCTTCCCTTACAAATCACTTTGCCATTAATACAAAATCACATTTGTGCATGACATTACATTCTGCATGTGTCATTTCATAACTTGCACCGGCTTGAGATATAGAGAGCAAACCGACGATCATTCAAAATTTAAAGTTACCGCTAACCTCTGCTGCGCCATCATCGTTGACAGATATCTCTCTGAGATGATAGCTTCTCTTCAGATTCTGATTGCACCGGTGGAATTGGAATTGGAATTAATGAGACAACTTTTCAGTTGTTATCCGAGAGATAGCGGTCAACGATGAAGACAACCTGAAAACAACCGGATACCATGGATCAGAGAGATTCAAGCTAACTAAACTCATATCTCAAGCCGGTGAAAGTTATGTTGTAGCATCTTTGATCATCTTCTTTGTAATTACTTTTTATTGTTTCGGGTTCCCTTCCATCGTTTGACAGATATCTCTCTGAGATGATAAAGGTAGATCATGGAAAGTTGAACTCAATAAAACAAAGATGAAACCGATTAATGTTTTTTATATATGAATAGTGACCCTCTTGCAATATTTGTAATTACTTTCTATTGTTTAGCGCCGATCCGATTGTTAAAAGTATCAAGACTATGAAATTAGTAAAACAACTGAATTTTACTTGCTTGCATGAAAAGTTCAATTTCAGTTCAAACTTTTCAAACACCTGCAACATCTCAAGAGTCGAGGTCCTCTGAAAAAGACATCATACAATGAACTTTTCATGCAAGCAAGTAAAATTCAGTTGGTATTAATGGCAAGATATGTGGCTTTAGTCCTTTACGCAGGATATTCATGTGAGAATGATTTCGTTCCAACATAACTTGCACCGGCTTGAGATATGAGTTTAATTAGCTTGAATCTCTCTGATCCATGGTATCCGGTTGTTTTCAGGTTGTCTTCATCGTTGACCGCTATCTCTCGGATAACAACTGAAAAGTAATTACAAGAAGATGATGTCAAGTTTAAGTCATTGACATTTAATTTTTTTTAACTTTTTATAATTATTAAATTAAAAAAAAAAACTCAAAACACCAAAAAACTACCAAAATAAATTACCCCCCAGAAGCGCCTCGCTTAGGCCTAAGCAAGGCGCTTCTGGGGGGTGTAAATAGAAGCTGGGGGGTTTAAATATCACCACCCTTTCCCAAAACCCAGTCTGAATCACCAAAAACTAGAGCAAAGCACACAGTTGACTCACAATACACTACTGATAACTATAAAACAACAAAAGTTTATAATATTAAAAATAATAGGACTTGCATTAAAAAAACATGTCTTTATTTCTGACTGACTTGATCATGAAGGACATTATTGTTATTTTTCTCAACCACAAATTTAACCATCTCAGTGGGTGTTTGGGCTTGAGTTTGGAAATACAAAACTGCTTTTAGTTAAAACTTAAAAGTGGTTATTGGTTTATGACTTTTTTAAAAAGAGTTTTAAAAAAAGTGTTTGGATTAGCTTTTGGGATGAGAAACGTCAAAAAGTCAATAGATTGTTTTTTAAGTGTTTCGCTTAACTTATTGTGAATATTGGTTGTATGGGTGGTAGATTTGTAATTTTTTTTCAAAAGTCAAAAGCCAAAAGCCATGATTTCTAACTTCTCAAAAACAGTTTTTCCACCCTTAAAAGCCAAAAGTCAAAACAAAAATTGTTTTTAGGTTACACAAACAGCTTATTGACTTATTGGCTTTTTGAAAAAACCAATAAGTCAATAAGTTGTTTTGAAACTCAATCCCAAACACCCTCTGAATATAAACGAAATCTTAGAAATTATTCTTATATTACAGCAATTAGCAAAACAATTTATAAAAGCCCAAGCCTTTTGCTTCTACAAACATAAAAATAAAAATCTATACATATAATAAACCAAAGCCATTTTAATGACATGGCATTCAAAGATGCATTCTCTTCTTTGAGTGTGTCATATGTCATCCCATGTGGCATTGAGATATTTTAGGAAAAAAATAATTTAAAAACAAAATTGGATTTTTCACCCTCATGTTTCCTCCCATAATTTTTAAACGTTAATATCTTTAATATACTAGATTTTTTAAAGAAAAAAAATTACACCAAATTAATGAGCGTTTTATTATCTTTATATAATAAACCAAAGCCATTTTAATGACATGGCATTCAAAGATGCATTCTCTTCTTTGAGTGTGCCATATGTCATCCCATGTGGCATTGAGATATTTTAGGAAAAAAATAATTTAAAAACAAAATTGGATTTTTCACCCTCATGTTTCCTCCCATAATTTTTAAACGTTAATATCTTTAATATACTAGATTTTTTAAAGAAAAAAAATTACACCAAATTAATGAGCGTTTTATTATCTTTCCAACGAGTACCATAGTGCTATATAAAAAACGGAGAAATTTTTTTGTGGGGTTTTGTTCATACAGGAAAAAAAACACAAGTGTTCAGGTAAATCATTAATCATGTATAGACAAGTCACTAATTATGTTTAAATCAGTAAATATGAATTTTTTTTCAAACAGAGCCGAATAGGTTAATAGAGTTATACGTTGTTTTAAGTTAGGTATCAATATTAGTATGTTAGAGTTGTACATTTGTTTAGTCTTTAGGATAGGTGTTAATATTAGAGTTACATTAAAGTTCTACATTTTTTAGGTTAGGTGTTAGCATTGGAGCTGTACATTGTTAATTTGTTTTAGGTTAGATATTAATATTAGAGTTATACATCAGTCTATTTCATATGTAAAACTAATGTATCATATTAAATTTCTCAACCCGGGACGCTCCCAGGGTATAATCTAGTAATATATATAAGACATAAGATATAACAACCAATTGCTAGCGGATCTATTTGGAATTTGGATCGAAGGGTAGCACGCGTTACCCTTTTAACTTTATCTCCGTTTTATGTATCATATATCAATAAACAAAAACAAAAATCTTCTCCCCGCTACCCTTAATTTTTTTTTATAAATCCGCCACAACACTACACGTACAGTAAGCAGTTGATATCATCTAAGATCATAATCCCAAGATGGAGTGCCCTTTCTCGCTGTTACATTATGAAGCTATGAATTTACCATGCAAGTAGTTCTATTAGTTGTATGAATTATGAAGCTACTGTATTAGGGTTTGACTTCCAATTGATACGGTCAATTACGAGTTTACCATGCAAGTAGGCTAGACATGGAGGCCCATTTCATCACATGGTACATGCTCCTAGACAGCCCTAAAGTTTGACCACACTTATTCTTAATGTTCCCACTTCTATTCCCATCCTCACCGTCCATCACGACGGCTTTCAGATCAACGGCCACCATTGCACCTATATTTGCCTCTTGTGATCAAGATCTATGATCATTGGTCCCCACTTTATGTTGCTTTCACCAACTACGGTTGATCACCGTCTCATCTGACGGCTCTTAACTATCCTCGTCAGCAACACACCCTACGAAGGCGATTTTTTAAATCCAAATTTTTACTTTAAGTCCTTTAACTTTTGATCATTTGTCATAAATTCTCCTTGTTTTACATTGCTTTAAGTTGCAATTTGCAAACACAATCCAAACGGCAATCCATAGTGTGGTAGCATCTAACTTTTTAATTTCATTTTCTTTATCTTTATAAATTAGTTTAGGATTAGGATTATTAAAATACATTGTACACATTTAAAAATGTGTTTATACAGATGTACATAACTAATACTCTCATGTCCGCTTAGCCTAACAAAGTGAAAATGGCTAATCGGAAACAAACTAGCCACATCCTATCCGGTGGTTGGTGTGAGTTCGAAACTTGGGTTTATATATAGTTGCCATTTTAAGTGAGAAATCAATCGTTTAGGTCGTACAAATTCATAAACTAACATATCAAGATTGACATCAGGATTGTGATTGTTAATAGAAAAAGATAGTTTTTGTTTTGCCCTTTCTTGTATTTTATTTTTACTAGTAGGAAACCCGCGCGATGCGGCGGGAGTGACACTTTTTATTTCGGCACTTATTTCAAATTCGTATTGTATTTGTTGTAGCATCATTGCGGTGGATATACGTCATAAGCCTTACACATGTCTAATAATAAAAAAGATTTAGCATTTAAATTGTAAAGTACTTTTAAGAAACATTTGATAATGTAAAGTAACATACGAAAGGAAAAATAAGTATTAATAAACATAAATGTTTAGAAAAATAAAAGCTAGTGAACTACTTGAATCATGAGATCAATTTAGTCATACACGTTCCAAGTCTGCATGATCTCATCTATATTGTCTGCCCACCATTCGTCATCAAGAACGATCACTGAAATTTGTTGTATTTCTCCATGTTTGATTATTACATCTTTTGGTGATGATGAGTTTCCTCCATTTTCTCATATCTAAAGTGTCATCAAACATGTCTTCTTTGTCATTTTTATCAGAACTGTCTAAATCAATAACTTGAATCCATTTCCATTAAGAGAGCCTCTTGAATCTCTTCCTATTAATTTCATGCATCTGACCCTTAAAATAAATTAAAAATATTTAATACACAAGTTAATAGAAAATGAAATAAATGTTGATATTACCTATTCACTGAATTCATGTTGAAGATAAGATTTGTAGGGACTAAACATTGCACCATAGCAAATAATCTCAACATTATTATAACCATTATCCTGCAATAAAACACATACAATATACCACATAAAATAACAACCATGTTAATATTAAAAAATTAAACATTAATAAATACAACCTTAGACGCTACTTTAGACGCTTGTATGGCTATTGGTTTGTTCATCTCTGTATGTTTTTCATCTAAATGAATCTGCAAAACCAAGAAGTTAACAGTTAAATGATTAAGATATGTATAAAAATGTATAATTAGTAAAATGGGATGAATGAAAACCATAAACTAACAAATAGCCAACATTTAGAAGCTTCAACTTTTGAATTCAGTATCCATGCCTACGTATTTTAGCAAGTGAAATAGGTGTGCATTAGTATGTATTTATAGAATAAACTTTAGTAGGTTAGCACATGGTTTAATTTTCAAATTCATGATTTTCCCACCCCTATAAATTATGAAATTTTGTTAAACTTTAGTAGGTTAGCACATGGTTTAAATTTTGAAATTGATGATTTTCCCATCCCTTTAAATTAGGAAATTTTGTTTATCTTTGACTAAAGTGTAAAAATTATTGTGTTTTCTGTGAATACCGAATTCAGTGCATTTATCTTTTTTTTAACTTTGTTAAAAAGAACCCCTTTAAATTAGGGAGTTTTGTTGTTATTAACATAGATGTTCATATCACATGGATATATAATATGCATCAAGTGTTTTCTACCAAATTGATGGAGCTGGGGTTTTTAAAAGAAATTTACCTACAATTAATATCTAAAATGCATTTTTATATTTTTTTTCTAAACTTAATTATTTTAAAGTTTATATATTTAGCTAATTATGTATATTTAAAAGTTTAATGAGATTTCTTTTAGTTAATTATATTTATGTGTATACCTATTAATATATGCATGCATACCCCATATACATATGCACATATTTCTAATGTTGATTATTTAAATAGGGTACTACAATTGAAGCTATCAGTAACAAACGTGATAAAGCATTCTTAGAGCCCAGTCTTGTGTTGCAGTTTTGTTACCGTGTGACAACTTATTTGTCTGTCAAAGCAAGGATGAACCATAATATTTAACAACATTATCATATTTTAAGAATCACCAAAGCTGATATGTAGATTTCGAGTGCCCTGTTTGGTTTTTTAAATCATTGCATTTGATTTATGTGATTTTTTCATTATTGGGTGGAAGAGTATTTAACACCAAATTCAATTTTACAATTTTGAGTTTTACTTGATCATGAAATGGTGTTATGATTCAACATCCATATTATATTTCATCTAGTTAGTATTTAAAACATAAAATGAAATAATCAGTTGTACACAAGGCATTCTTTCTTGTACATTTCAATCCACACATCGGTATTGACTACGAGAAACACCGACACGTTGACAAAAATGAGCGGTCGTCATGGTATATTCGAATGTTTTTAAAATACAATAGTTTTAAAGTTATGATAGAATTAAATAAAAGAAATTATAATTTTGTAGGGGAGGGGAGGAAAATGTAATTACTAACTAAATCTAGGAAATTAAAGTGTAAATGAGACATGGTATTAAACTGTAAATAATGTACGAATGACTATTTTACCCTCATTTTAGGGTTGTTAATGAAAAATTAGTTCTTAACTTTTGGGTATCTTAAACTACCCTACAATCATGCATTATAATATAGTATATATATATATATATATATATATATATAGGAAAGCGTAATTTAACATAGTACATAGTACATAGTACATAGTAATTTTCATTTCCAGGTTAGTTCACATATATAAAACTTCAAAGTAGGATAATAGAAAAAAAAATGAGAATAACATACTTTTATTGTGGATATCCTTGATTTCAGGTTAGTTCACGTATCCATCATTTGCTACAATTCTGAACTAAAAATCCATAGCAATGCATAAAATTTTGTTTGATGTTAACATTCATAATTGTTAAACACAACAGTTCAGTACTAACCTTTTTTAGCCATATATCGTTATGTTCGAAGAAACAATACTCCAAAATACTTTGTACCTACACATACTCACCAAACTGGTTACAACTGATTTTGCAACATACATCCATATTATAAGCCACGTTATATAGCGTAGGAATTTGAACATTATCACAAAATTTCACTATAACCACAATATACATCAGTGAAAGTAAGAACCCATCCAAAAACGAAGAGTAAAGTCCATTCAATAAAAAGCATCAAAAGCATTCCTCATATCTATATAAAATATTGTTCAACTGAGGAATATCCATACTCTGAATATTCACAACATCAAAAGAAAATGTAGAGTTAGTAAAAGTGAGACAAATGAAAACCATAAACTCATAAAGAGCTAACCTTAAAAGCTTCAAGCGGCAAGCTTTAGGCTTAGATTTGGATCTATGCCTAAATTTTTTAACAAATGGAATAGGTGTGTATAACTATATATTTATAAGATAAACTCAAGTAGTGCACTTTATGGTTTAAATTTTAAAAATTGTTTCCCGCTTAAATAACTAAAAGATTTTTTCACCCTTTAAATTAGAAAGTTTTGTTAATAATTTTATTAATGTTTTTCTCACCCTTTAATTTTTTTTACAGAACGTCTATCTTTCATTTTTTTTAAAGTTTAAACTTATTAAAATGAATCCCCTTTAAATTAGTGTATATGATAAAAAAAAAATATTGATAGTAATTATCATAAAAATGTTAATATTGTACACTAATAGTTATGAATAATAAAAAAAACAAAACAAATAGTTTAAACAAATAAAAGAGTAGACGTTTTGATGATAATGTCAGTATCTTTAAGGGTATCTCAAATAATGTTTATATATTAATAAGTTTAATATTAAGATATAGGTTTAGTATTCATGCACTAAGGCAATAATTTTTAACCATGTTCAAGAGTATTTATTAATGTAATAATTAATTATACGTAACATTTCAATCTATACGTCGATATTGACTAATACAAACATCGAAACGTCAACAAAAATGAGTAGGTCGTCACGATATTTTTTAATGTTTAAAACATATAATAGTTTAAAAGTTATGATAGGATTAAATAAAAGAATTATAATTGTGTAGGGGATGAGAGAAAAGTGTAACTACTAACTAAAAATGAGGGGATTAACGTAACTAAAATAAGGTACTAAAGTGTAAAAGTGTTTGAATGACTATTTTACCCTCATTTTAGGGTTGTGAATGAAAATAAAGTTCTTAACTTTTGGGTATCTTAAACTACCCCTCCCTCATGCATTATAATATAGTATAGATTATTGCATATTTTTCAGGTACAACTTTTCAAATCGGTGGCTCTTTTTCCTAAAATGTAAATCCTATTTTCAAAAGTTTGATAATTGTTTCATTAAGGTGTTTTTTTTTTTTTTAACTTAAAACCACTAGTATTTCAATGTCATTAAGATTTGTTTACATGTGAGTAAACTAAGTGACCTAAAGTAAATACTAGTAAAACTTTGAATAACAAAATCTATCTTATCGAAAACAAATGCTTTGTTCCTATGGATCAAGAAATTATTGTGTACAATTCTCTACATGCTGCCCAGGAATGGGCAAAAACTCAATAGCTTCGAGAGCTAAAAAGAACAATGTATCAAAATTTACAGAACAAAATTTTACAATAGGAAGGCAAACAGGCAACAATTTATGCCGCAACCCCCTTGTAAAATAGCAAAATCTATCATACCAAAAGCAAATCATTGGTTCCTATGGGTGGAAAAATGTTTGTTTACGACTCTCCGCACTTTGTCTAGTAATCCAATAAATTCGGGAGTCAAAGAGCCAAATGTATCAAAATTTACCCGTTGAAAATTTACAGAAGGATGGCAGGCAAACGGGCAATGAGCTGCGCAGCACCGCCCTTTTGAATAGCAAAATATATCCTACCAAAAACAAATCTTTGGTTCCTATGGGTCGATAAATTTTTGTGTACAACCCTTCACACTATACCCATGAACCTAATAGCTTCAGGAGCCAAAAATCCAAATGTACCAAAATCAAAAGGAATGAAAACATGTTGATTCTTAGCACATGCTTTTTCATGTTATTTGATTCCGCCTTCAACACAACCTAACTCACCACCAACTAGTTTACCTGAGGCCAACAATGAGGGACACTATAGTAAGGTCCACAAAAGCGTGTTTCATACCCATCCAGCCAAACACAAAAACATCCATCAAGCAAAACGCAGACCTCCCTTCTAGCGGGTTTGTCAGGAAGTTCACAAGGACCTTTTTTTAGCAAATTGAGCACAACCCATAAGACATCCCTGACCAAGTCATGTCGGTATTTGAAGTACGACAAATCTTTGCAATGAATCGCATGTTCCCTGAATATATCCAAACAAACTTTGTAGCAAACTGGGTGAGGTTCATCGACAGTATACAAGTGGATCATGGTATTTAAGGATGATCCGGTATTCCACCGATGACATGTATTGACCTAGCCCGTCATTAAGGATAACAGCCAGAAATACTTGGGCATGAGACTCCCGTAAACGTTATAACACCATTGTCTAGCACATGGATAAGTCAAACTTCACTCCTAAACTCTGAAGAGTTATACTGTAAAGCGCACTCGCCAAAGTATTTTTGACCTTTGGGGGTGTTCTTGTTAGTGAAACCGTGGAGATCAAGATCAGGAAGGGACCTGTGCAGAGTGCCCATCGCACATTCGTAATCTAAGTCCAACTCAACAACACTATTGTCTCGCATGATGTCGTCTTGTAACCTCCAAAACTGTGCCTTTGAAGCCACAAACATATAAACCGATACATTTACTGCCGAACAAAGGCCTAAACCTCCAAAAAGGATCGGCAAGGATATCAACCTCCTCTGAAAATCTCTGAAGCATGTACCCTCAGACCCTAAAGTGTCTTCAATCGCATCTTGGAGACCATTGTAGAATAGGGACATGACCTCCTCAACAAAACATAGGTTGACAGGTCCGTAGACCCAAAAACAACTTAGAAACCCCCGTCCCCATACAAGAGCGAAGAAACATGATCTCACTTTAAGGGTCCAACAAACGGGGAAGGCATCCCATAAGGTCCACCGCGCATGATGCCCCTTTCACGGCCAAACTATTAATATAACTAGCATCCCCCCTCCCTGGAGTTTAATGCCCCTCTCAGGTATCCCAATCCCACTAGACCCATTGGGGGAAAAAAAGGCCTTCCTTTACATTCTTCCCATTATACGATGCTAAAAAACCTTGATTTTCGTGATGTTTACCTCAAGCTCTATACATGGCCCCTCACATCTAATGACAACCAAGGCACTGGCCACTTATGCCGCATCTCCTATGATGGTGCCATCATCCAGGTACCAGCATGGAAAGAAACGTTGCAACTATCTCGCATAGTATGGATGAGAGGTTGCAAAACCAAAGCAAAAAAAGGAAGAGCACAGGAATCACCTTGCTGGACCTAGTAGTGGACCCAATACAACCTTCATTAACTTAGAGCCTAGCCGGTTTGGCATATAGAAAGTTGACCCAAGGGTATATGGATGGGCAACTGGAATGGACCTCCCACAGGAGAGCCCTTCGATCCACGAGGTTAAAGGCATTGAAAAAATCGACCGTAAGCATAGCCAACGGCTCATCTGAGTGGAACGAATTTTAAAAAATATTCGCATTTTGGAGCACAACCTCTGCCCCACTATAAGTCGCTACCCCAAATTGGAAGTCACCAAGGTAATTTGCCATTTATTTCCCTACCTTCCTTATAGCCAATTTGGAGACTAACTTTCTCAGATATCGCCCACCACGACAGGCCTAATTGCATTATTTGGCTTGAGCAAGGGAGTTAGAAGGGCAGAAGCTACAAGCTCGGCCAAGACCCACCCTAGGCATAGACCCCCAACCATAAACTGACCACTTTGGTAATAGCCGCAATGAAATCTAAAGTGATCGTAAATCAGTCCCAACATAGGGCGTTTAGGATATGCTAAGTCCTTATATCGTCTCTCCCACACGAAGTCCCTTGGGGAAGGATATAATGCACCATAATACACAATCAACGTCTACAAATAAGGGGGTCCGTAAACAGGGAGGCAAGTAAAACTGACGGGGGTAGACATGGTGCTTATCCACTAAAGCCTTCATAGTGGCACCTAGAGGAACATAGCATTTTAGCCAGAGCAGTGAAGTGACTATCAGTAATTTTTCGTAGACACTGCTTAATGTAGGAACTTACTTCAAAATACCATGGTTAGGAGACCCCCTCCCTCCATGGGTTGGGCGAGAAGTGTAACATCGTAAAATTTTCCCCAAAATTTTAATACATAAAAAGCCCTTATATATATATATATATATATATATATATATATATATATATATTTATTACACCTTTATCATTAATATTATACAAATGTGCCTAAGTCTTTATTTATCCTAACTCACAACTTATATACATACATAAATGTATATAAATAATAATAATAATAATATGATTCTAAATTCTTTTTTTTTTCACATACAAGATTTTTTTTTTAAAAAAAGCCTTGAGTCAAATAGTCAAAGTCCTAGTCAAAGTCTTAGTCAAACAGTCAAAGTCTTAGTCAAATAGTCAATTCTTCATAAAACCTTACTTTATGGTGTTGACCAATTTTAATGGCTAATTGACTCCAAAACTAGTATAAAAAACCCACCTATGACCCATTATACTTTGCACCTCTAAATCGATTGTTTCAATCCGATTAAACTTTCCCTCATACCTTTCTTCTATAGTCTATTACTTCTACAATTGAAGCTTTGATTATAAGCTCTTGTAATTGGCGAATTGGAAGCTTGATATTCTTTCTTTTTCGTTTTCTTCAATTTGGACTAGCTACGTTGTTGAGTCTTTGGGATTCGCCTCGCATACATTCACAACACATTATTCTATTTTTTTTACGAGACATAACATTTTGCTAAGGTGAGTTTTACATAGCCCCTTTTCTATTTATCACCATTTTTAGGGTGAAACATGTTACAACATTATTTATGCAATTCAATCATCAATGTGTCTATGTGTATTTCTATGTTGCATTATGTCTTGAACATGACTAGGGTAAGCACAATTCTAGCATAAACATTCATCAGCCGACGGTATACATTGATAGATCTATTGGACTGACAATCCCACCCGGATACGTGCCTCCTACAAAGGTTGCGTGGGTGTTTGTTACTGCAATATAAACGAGTGAACCATGAGCGTATGGGATGTACCACAATACAACAGTCACAATGGTTGATTATGCACTTGATTTACTTCTAGTATGTTTTCACATATGGACTAGATTGCCATGACACATGAATTGCACAACAATTTTATTCGATTATCAAAACCTATGTAATTCTCACCAACTTTTGTTGACCCAAAATATTTTCAACTTAACATGTTTCAGGTTCTACTTGTTTGAAGATTCGAATTAATGCTTGAAGATGTGTGCATAGTTTTATTCAATTTGATGTACAAATTCTTGTAGAACAATTGTATGTAATTTATTTAAATCATTTAATGAAATTTATTATTCACCATGAGCTACTGAACAATCATCAATACGTGACATCCCGATGTTTCCGCCATCGGTTGGGGTGTTACAGATTGGTATCAGAGCCATGGTTATAGGGAATTAGGTTATTAGAAAAATAATCTAGTCTATAACCATAGGATTTAACCAGTACATGCTTCTTTTACTTGCTATTCTCTATCTCCCTCCTACTTTCATCCTTACAAGAAGGCTGCTCTCCATCAGTGAATCTACTCTTAGACTAATAGGACAAAATCCTCAGGTTTAACCTGAACCACCTTGAGATCTCGTCGAAGTTCTAGATTTTACTAACGAACACGTGCAATCTGGAAGGGTGAACGCCTGTATTCTGAGTCTTCTGTCTAGGCTGGCATTGCGCATATATCCCAATCAGACGAGGGACCCGGATGCCTACCTGGGAATTCTCGGGATGAGTGTTCACTTATAGGCTAAAGCATGTCTTCACTATGTTGTTGGAATCTGGAATCTTTGATACGTCAACGTTTTTGTTTATTCGTTTTAATTAATGAATAAATGATTACATTCCTTATATCACCTCATTCATTTCATGCCACATTGAACCTTCATTGTGTCCCTTACAAATCATGTCTCCACGTCGCAGCACTCGCAATAACAGTGGTGAAAACCAAGAGGAAAGTAACAACAACCACAACACCAACCACAACAACAACAAAAACAACAAAGGTGTTGATGCCCAACTGGCTGCGATTATTTCCCAACAAATGGCGCAACAAATCACAACTCTGGTTTCTAACTTGTTGGCTCAAGTCATCCCAATGAATGGGAACGGCAATGGAAATGGAAATGGCGATGAAAATCACATAAAGAACGGGACCTTAGTTCGGAAAGGCGAGAAAACAAGTATTGTGGCCGCGGTAACTACCGAGAACCAGAAGCGCAAGACCAGGGATCCTAATGTAAACCTCACTACACAAGCTTCTAACAAGAAAACCTATACAAGAAACTTTCCATTGCGTAACACATGCAAACGACATCACCCCACTGTTTCAGTGTGTCGCCTGTGCACCAATTGTGGTAGGTATGGCCATCTGGTCAACACATGTCATGAGTCCCCAAACCCTAACACCAACCAACCAACCAACCCTGCTCAGGTTGCTAATCTCAATCGTCCTGGTAAATACAACTATGGTCAATGCTATGAATGTGGAAACCCAAATCATTTCCGTAACCGATGTTGTAACACCCCAACCGATGGCGGAAACATCGAGGTGTCACGTAGTGACGATTTTTCAATAGCTCATGGACTAAAGTGTAAATTTGAATACATTGATTAAATAATTTATTACATAGAAATGAAATACAACGATTCTAACTGTCAACTAAATTGAAATACAATGAATCAAAATCTAAATATAAATCCGAAAGCTTAAAGGATGCATCTCAAAACAACCTGAAACATGTACAAAATATTTTGGTCAATACAAAAATTGTATTGGTGAGCATACCCTGTTTGAATAAATATAGTAGAAAAGTGTTTAGCAATTCATGTGTCGTATACTGTCTGCAATTATGTAATAAGTGGTATCCGGGTCAAACCAACCCTAAGAGAAGAAAGCAGATATATATAGTATGCGCTAGTAGTAATGTAATACATAGCAATGACGAGGACTCTCAACAGAGTCACAAGGGTATAAACCATAGTACTATTCATTGAAATGCCAGGCCGCCCAGCGGTTAATGATTTGACAGGTCATAGATACACAAAATAACACAAGCAAACACACATAAGAATTGCTATTTTAGTAAAAGGAAATATAAACTTGATAGTAAGTACATGAGTCACCCCGAAATGTAAAATAGTAAAAAGGGGAAAGATATACTCACAGTTTGCGAAAGCGAGCAAAATCCAACTTAAGCGGTCGTGAGCTAAGTAATGGGAATTCCGAGGAATTCAACCTATAATGTGTAAGCATACTAATAAGGAAATGTCTAAAAAGTCTAAGGTAACTAGGGTCTAAGGCATTAGGGTTTACTAAGTCGATTTGGGGAATTAGAGTTTTTATGATCAGTCGCGTTAATGTAAAAGTTGTATATCACAGATAATATATGAAAGGTTGTAAATGTGGTTTAAATAATATAATTATTACCTATTGAATTTTCAGATAAAAACATATTTTGAATAGTTATGACAATTTAATTAAATTAATTACTTTAACTAAATTATTGTAAATAAATACAATAATCATAAACATTTGATTAAATAATTATGAATACACCATGATCCAAACTAATGATAATAAGGACTTTCAAACGTAAGGACATCTCTATTTTATAAGAAAAATATTTATAAAATAGACGTTAGATAATGTAAATAAATATATAATTAATTATGTCTAATTAAACATAAATAAAACTAATAATTCAAGACATGATCCAAAAATGCTATTTTTATATAAATTGGATACTTTCTGATGTAAAGTAATAGAAATAACTTTCCCATAATTTTTATAAACTTATTTATATTTAAAACTGATTTAACGAGATTAAATCATGTTTAAATGATTAAAAATAATAAAATTAATAAAAATAAATGTTTTCTGAACCAATAATTTTTATATCAGTTCATGATGATGAGAAATAATTACCCAAAAAGTTTGAGGTTAAAATCATTAAAAATGAATTTTTTCTCAATTAATTATGATTAAAACAATTTAAATTAATTAAATCATGAAAATAAATATTTTTCAGAAAACTAAAAATATGACAATTTTCTATGAAGTATCAAGAAGCTACTCCTAAATTTTCATAATTTTTGGAGTAAAAATGAATTTTCTATAAATATTTTAAGATTTATGTGTTTATATATTATTAAAATATATCAAAAATCTGGAAATAAAAGGGAAAGAAAAAGAAGGAGGAAAAATGATGAGTATGGGGTTCGAACCTGCCCCTACTCGTTTCACAACACACACACACACCACTAGACCAGTTCATGTTTTGTTTATTTATCTGGAACTGATTTATATTTAAGCAACAATACAAACCTCATCTTCTTCCCCAATCTCTTCCTAAGAACCCTAACCCTATACCCAAATTCAATAGCCCGATTCTGAACTTAATTATACTCTGTAATAGAGGGCTTTCGTTAAGTGATGTTTAAACATAAAAACGGCAAAAAAATTTAGAACTTACAAGGTCGTTCTCGAGTCAAACCGGAGGAATAAAGGGCCGCGATATATGATTCCGATTCAGGGACTTCCAGACGTGTTTAAGCTTAGTTTTTTTAGGGGGTTTGTGATGATATAAAGTGCAGAAACGTTTGGCTTATAAATTATATAATGATTTCGAAAAAAAACGTTAAGTGCTCGGTTTCTTTAAAGAGGTCCGATCGGTTACATTTATCTCGATTTAAGGCGCGTTATAACTAGATATAATGATTGGAATTCATTGATTGATGGAGGAGAAACGCTTAGGAATCATTTGAAGGAATTGAAACACATTAAAAGTGGGTATTAAGCTTCGCCGGAATCTTTCGCCGGCCGGACATGGGGTCGCCGGAAAAACGAAATCAGGGAGAGAGGGAGAAGAGTTGATTTAAAACTTTCACTATTTGGCAAGAATGGTCCCCTTAGTTAGTATAGTTAAGTTTATTGATGATTTTTAGTTAAGTTCCTTAATAAAACTCTAACCAAGTTAAGATAACTTAACCAAGTTGCTTTGTAAACCTTAAAATCTTAATTTTTTTTTTATTTTTTTTTTTAAAATTATATTTTTTTTTTTACGAACACGTTTCAACGTACGCATTAGATTAAAACTTATACCCGATCCATGATAAGTATAAATGATAAAATTTTAGTTCGTTTTAAAATTAACTTTGAAACCGACAAAACTTACAAGGACTAACATGAAAATATTTGGGGGACTATTATTGTCAATTAAATGAAACACGAGGGTGACGAATGTCACAGTCTCCCCTACTTTAGAAAATTTCGTCTCGAAATTTCTTTCAAGCGGAGACTACTATGAAAAAAAAAAAATGTTGTAAAAGTCAACTAGATTTTTTAAATGAATTTTCATCATTTTTTTTTTTTTAACAAAATTTAAAATAGTTGTTTTAATACCAAAGTAAACGGTTCAAAATCCTTGACAGTTGACCCCAGGTTAGAAAGTTGACACTTTAAATGATAAAGGTTTTGAGAATGTGTAACGGGTGAGGAGCAGATGTACTAATGAAGCAGTCTCCCCTACTTTAGAAAGGTTTCTAACCAAACTTTATTAAGGTACGTAACAAGATTTCAAATAACAGAGTGTGTAAGGGTATACAAGATTTGTGTTTTCTGTGTGGGTAGTCAAGAGGAAGACTCTAGGAAGACGAATGAAGCTCACGTAAGACCGTTCCTATCGAAAATGCTAGCTATTAGCCACTGTTCTAATGAAGAGATAAGTATAAAGTAATGGGTAGGTTCTTGGTCAAACTCCTAGTTCGTTCCCGCAGTATCGTTTATGCTTATATATAGGGTGTACCGCAGCTGACCCACCACACTCCCGATACTTTGGATTCGTACTGATTGTCTACCAACAGCCTAATTAGAATTACACACCACCCTCATGTACCTGTAAACCCATGATTGCGTTCCGGACCGTAATCATCGATTTACCTTACACTTGAGTGTTATGCTTTTCCATAACCCTATCCTAAGTAATACCATAAACAAATGCGTGCAATCAATATGTAATAGCCACTGTAATGAAATAATGTTCAATCATGACATGGTTAGAGGTCCTTCCCTTTCGGGTTTTCCCTTTAACCGAAATGAGAATAACATGTAAGTAATAGACATGGTTAGAGGTTCTTCCCTTTCGGGTTCACCCTTAACCGGTAACTTCTGTTCACATCATTGACTTTAAACACCCATATTGATGAACTTTGAGATTTACACCGTTCCCCTCGGATTAAAGAAATACTATAATCCGAGTCGTACATGGGCACCGGCTTAGATCTCATATGAGTTATCAACTAGTATGTTCGTTGGCCATGATGATGAACAAAATAATGTAAAGTATAACAGGGTTTTGCTCAAAACAGGAAAGAAAATGTGCATACCAAATATGCGTTTAAGTAAGTATATAAGTATAGCATAAAAATTCGACTGAAAGAATCGTATAACATAAATCGAATAAATCGCACAATTGCACAAATTGAAAGTAAACGAGTTGAATTAATGCAAATAGGCAATGTGAAAATAATCACAAATGACGTGTTTAGAAATAACTATGAATAAAAATGGTGCAAGAATAAAATAATGAAATTTACGGCAAGTGAGAGTGCACAGAATAGGTGTAATCTAGTAATTTTACTTATATGCGTTATACTATAAAAGGCATTTAGCAATATTCTGATAAAAAGATATGTCCATTGTTTTGTTAAACCAAAAGTTTTGCAACTGAAAAAGTATAAGTGTAAAAGGTAAATTTTCGCAGTTTACTCGACTTTGTGATATTGTTGAAAGAATAGTAGTGATGCATGAGAATAAATTTTTAGAAATCGAAGTGTGTTTTAGATTCAAAACAGGTTCATTTTGCAACATCTTCGTAATTACACATTTTCATGTGTTTATGAAAAGTCGAGTTTTTTAAAAAAAAATGTTATAAGGTATATTATTAGTTGTAAATTTCTCCCGAAAATATATATTGGATACGTCATATGAAAACAAAAGATTTACATTTGGTCTTTAAAATATGCAATACAAGTTTGTAAAAATGCAAAATGAAACCATTTCATGAAGTATGTGTATATCGAATATGTTTTAAAAGACAGGATGTAAAATGACGTGAATGATAAAATTAACGTATGTAATAGATTACCAATATTTAAGAAAATTCATGATCAACGAGATGTAGAAATAAATCATTGAGATGTGGATTTCACTCCTAACTCCAAGATGTATTTCAAATTTGAAAACGATTGTGGAATGAAACCAATCACTAAGTTAAGGATATCACTCCCAGCTTAGTGGTTAAGTTTTTTTTTTTTTTTTTTTTTTTTTTTTTTTTTTTTTTTGAAGGAAATACTCTTTGAGGTGTGGATGTCACTCCTATCTCAAAGACACATTCCTAAGATAAATAACATATAGAGGAGTGAAACTAATCACCAAGGTATGGATGTCACTCCTAACTTGGCGCTATCGTTTCGTTTGTGAAATACGAGCGTATTCTTTTCTAAGCAAAATACCGAAAGAATAACGAGAAAAATATCATAGCAAAAATACCTAAAAGAAAAATATAAGAATAAAGAGGAATATACACGAGAGGACTCGTGAATGTAAGCTTGGTTATAGACTAGGCTAAAAGGCATTCTAATAACCTAATTCCCTATAACCATGGCTCTGATACCAATCTGTAACACCCCAACCGATGGCGGAAACATCGAGGTGTCACGTAGTGACGATTTTTCAATAGCTCATGGACTAAAGTGTAAATTTGAATACATTGATTAAATAATTTATTACATTGAAATGAAATACAACGATTCTAACTGTCAACTAAATTGAAATACAATGAATCAAAATCTAAATATAAATCCGAAAGCTTAAAGGATGCATCTCAAAACAACCTGAAACATGTACAAAATATTTTGGTCAATACAAAAATTGTATTGGTGAGCATACCCTGTTTGAATAAATATAGTAGAAAAGTGTTTAGCAATTCATGTGTCGTATACTGTCTGCAATTATGTAATAAGTGGTATCCGGGTCAAACCAACCCTAAGAGAAGAAAGCAGATATATATAGTATGCGCTAGTAGTAATGTAATACATAGCAATGACGAGGACTCTCAACAGAGTCACAAGGGTATAAACCATAGTACTATTCATTGAAATGCCAGGCCGCCCAGCGGTTAATGATTTGACAGGTCATAGATACACAAAATAACACAAGCAAACACACATAAGAATTGCTATTTTAGTAAAAGGAAATATAAACTTGATAGTAAGTACATGAGTCACCCCGAAATGTAAAATAGTAAAAAGGGGAAAGATATACTCACAGTTTGCGAAAGCGAGCAAAATCCAACTTAAGCGGTCGTGAGCTAAGTAATGGGAATTCCGAGGAATTCAACCTATAATGTGTAAGCATACTAATAAGGAAATGTCTAAAAAGTCTAAGGTAACTAGGGTCTAAGGCATTAGGGTTTACTAAGTCGATTTGGGGAATTAGAGTTTTTATGATCAGTCGCGTTAATGTAAAAGTTGTATATCACAGATAATATATGAAAGGTTGTAAATGTGGTTTAAATAATATAATTATTACCTATTGAATTTTCAGATAAAAACATATTTTGAATAGTTATGACAATTTAATTAAATTAATTACTTTAACTAAATTATTGTAAATAAATACAATAATCATAAACATTTGATTAAATAATTATGAATACACCATGATCCAAACTAATGATAATAAGGACTTTCGAACGTAAGGACATCTCTATTTTATAAGAAAAATATTTATAAAATAGACGTTAGATAATGTAAATAAATATATAATTAATTATGTCTAATTAAACATAAATAAAACTAATAATTCAAGACATGATCCAAAAATGCTATTTTTATATAAATTGGATACTTTCTGATGTAAAGTAATAGAAATAATTTTCCCATAATTTTTATAAACTTATTTATATTTAAAACTGATTTAACGAGATTAAATCATGTTTAAATGATTAAAAATAATAAAATTAATAAAAATAAATGTTTTCTGAACCAATAATTTTTATATCAGTTCATGATGATGAGAAATAATTACCCAAAAAGTTTGAGGTTAAAATCATTAAAAATGAATTTTTTCTCAATTAATTATGATTAAAACAATTTAAATTAATTAAATCATGAAAATAAATATTTTTCAGAAAACTAAAAATATGACAATTTTCTATGAAGTATCAAGAAGCTACTCCTAAATTTTCATAATTTTTGGAGTAAAAATGAATTTTCTATAAATATTTTAAGATTTATGTGTTTATATATTATTAAAATATATCAAAAATCTGGAAATAAAAGGGAAAGAAAAAGAAGGAGGAAAAATGATGAGTATGGGGTTCGAACCTGCCCCTACTCACACTACAAAAAAAGTGTCCATTAGAGACTAAACTATGAGGGACTGATATATCAGTATCAAATACATAATATCTAGGACTGATCAATCAGTTACTAATACTATTAGGGACTGAATTTTTTGTGACTAATGTTTGTAACTAATAATCAGTCGCTAATACCTTTGCGAATTATTTGAGACTAATTTCCAGTTACAAATATGTCTAGGCTATATTAGGTTTTACAGGGAACGTATTAAAGACTGAATTTCAGTCCCAAATTTGTCTTGGAAAAAATGGCATTGATATGTTGCGACTGATCTTTAGTCTATAACATGGAAGAACTGTATCAGAGACCAAAATTCAATTCTTAATATTCTCAAAACGGGTCAAAATAGAGATTAATGTCCAGTCTTGAATGAATTTTGTGTATATGAAAGGATCAAGCACTGAGTTTAGTCTCTAATTAGTGGTGCAAATTCTACCATTCTAAGAAAATATTTGGGGCTGAAATTTATCTAAAAAACTTGTAATCAACGTTATTTGGGATTGGCATTTAATCTCCGAAGTATTATGTAGATAAAATAAGTAATGAGTAATGTTCGGTCCCCATTAATCAACTCATATTTTACCATTTTCAGGATATACACCAACAACAATGACATCGAAGACGATGATAGACAACAACACAGGTCAACAATGTCTATCAAAGTCAATCATAATAAAAGTTAGTTAAAATTATTCACACACTTAAAATGATGGATCATACTTTAAGATAATAATAAAAAAAAGATAAGTGTGTAGAGGGAAGCGTTATAGAGCGTTTTTGGCCCCATAGCGTCGGGGAACACCGCCCCTGGACGCTATGGGGGCATTATCGATGGCAGGGTTGTGGAGATGACGAGCGTTATGCATGGTGTGACGTTGGAAGCTTCAAAAAATCAACCGTTTGGATCATTTAATTGAGACAACGGGCATTTTTTTTAATGGGCCATTTTTTACAAAAAGACACATATACTTTTAAAACCCAAACGCAAACTGAAAGCATGGCAGGGTGGACTAATTAGGATCAACTCCAATTGGTGACGGCATGGATCAACACTAAGGAGAACCCGCCAAATATTATTATTATTATTAATATTATTATTTAAATAAGAAAACAATAATTAAGCAATGATTACCCAATCATTAATAATTTAGGTGCCAATGATTCCCAACTCAGCTGGTTTGAGTTATGGTGGGTTTTCCCTTAGGGGTTCTCATCTTGGGGGTGTGAGGAGGGGGGGGGTCACATGTTCAATCCATGTACACCACAAAAAAATTTCCCGTGACGGTTTGAGCTTAGGCAAGGAGGACACCGGTGCGTGGGTAAGGATTCGAACTTAGGATCGATAGGTTAGGGTTGTACAAGGATTTCCACTGGTCTAAACTTTTAAAAAAAATTAATAACTTAGGGTATTTTATTTTTGTTTCTTTATAAACTTAGATAACTATTTCATGTTAAACATTGCAATATAATATATGTTTAATGCTTTATAAAATAAAACTATTAAAAATTAATCTAAAGTTTTGAATTCACCATCGCTTCCCGCCTCACATTACCCCATGTCCCCATCCAATCTCCCTTGCTCTGAATTGCAATCTTTCCCTCTCATTAAAAAATTTTCAATACCTCCCTCCCTCCACATAATTTCAACAGTTCCCGCTCCCCTTGCAAACCCTAAATCTATCGTTCAACTTTTTTCCCCTTTCCCTTTGTTGATGAAGAGCATACCGATTTCTTCCCCTCATATTCCTGAATTGACTGACCGACCTACGGATTCAGCTCCAGTAATTTCGTTTTAACATCAAAGGTAAGTATTAAGTTGCTTCAATATGTGCTCTTGTTTTGTTAATTAGGTCAGGGAGATGAACGAGGGAAGATATTTGCGAAGTTCAAGACCAATACAGAGTCAAAGTCGATGGCTTTATAGTTGTGTTCACCTGATCTCAAATTTTATTTCTCCATACAGGCATATGATGACTAGTTGCTACCAATTTCTTCGATTCCTCTTTGAAATCCATCACGGGCGAAATCTTGAAGTTTCACCGATCGTGAGTCCTGCATCTTTTCAGAGGTTTGATTTTGTTTTTATAAGTTATTGTATGCTAATTTATTTAACGTACCAATTTTCAGTTGATTTAGTTGAGTTTAATATCAGATTTTGTTCCTATTTGATTGAATTGGTTTCGTAGTAATTTATTGTTTTCATCGCCATTGACAAAGCCATGGTTTCACTTTGTAACAATGTATCACTGATTGTGCGGAACTCATTTCATTTATTTGCATAATACTGACTTTAGATTATTATTGGTGTATGCACGATTCATTAATGTTATCGTTTGTAATGAACCTTCCTTTTACTTGCCTTTTTTATTTTTTGCTATGCTGGTTCATTGGATAACCTGACAATTCTCATACAATCAAACGTGAATAAGGAAAAATATGGCTCTTAAATAACCAAATGGAACCCCTTTTGATCTTATATTGGGTATACATTTTGCTTAAGAGTTTTTTTTTTATCCCAAACAATATTGTTGATTTACATTTTATAGTGTTCAGAGCCAAGAGGAATACATTTGTTAATTTACATACATATTAAAATATGTAGGAAAGGGATAGTTAATTCTCTATAGAATATAGAGAGATTCCCCTTGTTAAATGTCCTTATATCAGTGTTAGATTATGTGTCATTTTGATAATCGAGTTACAAAACTATTGTTGTCATATGATCATTTCATTAGTATTTACTAATTTGCATGTATTGTTAGGAATACGGTTCGGTTAATTCACCATATTTCTTGCTTTGTAGGCTCGTTTTTCATGAGCACATAATTATCAATTTGATTGTGTTTTAAGTGTTAATGTCAGAACCTTACTTGGCAACTTATATATTTAAAAGAATTGAGTACCCCCCCCCCCCCCCCCAGACACACACACAGTGTCGCTGTTGTAGTGCATCAGTTTCTGACCCCCCTCCTTTCCTAAAAGCACTGCTCCCAGCTTTAATTTTTAATTTGTTATTGTTTTATTTTCTGGTTGAGTTGGCTTTGATGTGGTTTTGGTTTGAACTAGTTGACCACTAAAACTTGGGGCCTACTTCCTTGGGTTTTATTCTTGAAACCAACATCACAACCTTCTCAAAAATATTGTAAAAAAATCTTGTTCAGATTCCCCATTAATCGACACCAGCAAAATAAAAAACAGATACAATTCCTCAAAGTTCAGCAATACAAGGATTGGACAGTTAACTAAAAATTCTTGTAAATGGACTTGACCATCAGCAGTCACAGTATGTTACTAAATCCCTACTTAGCAACAAAACACCAAGTAAAATAAATTGTCCACTTTATCGTGCAGGGGAAAAATTTCACAGTTAGTGGTTCCATCATAGACACGAGCATTGAAAAAGGATGACATTACACTGCTTGCGTCAAGTGTGGCGACAAAATCTATAAAGCCGATGATACATACTTTTGCCAACAAGATGGAAACTTTAATGATGCTAAATTCATGTAAGTAAAACAACAACCACTCTAACCACTTTCCAAACATACACTATTTTAAAATGCATTTTTATAGGTACCGAATCCCAGCAACAATTGATGATAAAAACAGGTCTGCTCAAGGCCACCATCTTCGACAAAGCCGCAACATAACTCCTACAAATTCCATGTAAAGACCTTCTAAAGAAAGAAGACCCCATTACCCTCATTAACAAAAGATTAACAAACAAACGAATCCGTTTTCAATTCAAGCTCAACAGGAACCACGAACTGGAACAACTTGCACAGTCAACAATGCCATGTTCTTAAACCCAGAACAAATAATAACAGATGACGCTTCCAGCAGTACTGTGGCACTAATGACCCCGAGCCCTTTAATGCCAGTAAAAACAACCAGCAACCAAAAAGGAAAAGAAACAACTGCAAAACGCTCACTGTTCAACGAGGAAGGTATGTAAATCAGCATTCCAATGACATCCCACAATTTCGAAATAACGGATAACAAATTTACGCACCATTGCAGGTACTACAGCTGCTGCTGCAAAAAAACCTACTCAAAACAAGTAGAAAGCCACTGGCAGAACTTCTACAATCCACAAAGAACAAGAACAACTTCCATGCTCCGCAAATGAAACATGACATCTTTTGTATTACCTATCAAAACACAATGTAGTAAACATGTTGTTTCTAAACATCCTAAAGTTTTGTTCAAACTGCCCAAAGCAACTTAAAACGATTGCGCAACGCGCAATACTGAAACATCCTAGTTATCTTAAACCCTTAGAAGTCAAATACCTGATCATGTGTAATGTTTCAATTTATGTGTAGGTGAACATGAAGCTGAATGAGGAGCTGACAACACTTTTTAAGCCCATAAGTTTTGAGGGTGTGCTGGGAGAACCATCCAGCTGGAAAACATTATACATATGTAGATAGTATTGAAACTCTTAAATTGTTAGATTAACAAAGGTTGGGAACTTCATTGTGTTGATCTTGAACATATGCATACTTTTGCTAATGTATAGAAATATTTGGTTTGTTTCTTGTTTGTACGTGTATTTATATGATTTAAAATTCCACTTGGCATTAGAAATATCCATTTTTTTAATTTTTGTTGCAACTGATTTGTAGCTTGAAAACAGTCGCTAAATGCAATGGCAAATTGGTCGCAAACAAATAAATGCGATTGTAGAGGACTGATTTTCAGTCCCTAAACTTATACACAAGGGATTGTAATACCATAGTATCCGACACTGATTTGCAGTCACTAACAAAATGTATTAGGGACTGAAATGACGTGATACCAGGGTAAAATTTAAGGACTGGATTTTTATCTATCGGAGACTAACCGTTAGTCCATGTTGGTGCCATACATTGGGGACTGATTTTTAGTTACTAAAACCACTATCTAGGACTAAGCATCTGCCACTGACTAGTGACTGGCGAAATCAGTCCTTAATAATCATCCGGTACTGAATGGGAGCATCAAAGACTATTTTTTTAGTCCCAAAAAGCCATCTTTTTTGTAGTGTCGTTTCACAACACACACACACACCACTAGACCAGTTCATGTTTTGTTTATTTATCTGGAACTGATTTATATTTAAGCAACAATACAAACCTCATCTTCTTCCCCAATCTCTTCCTAAGAACCCTAACCCTATACCCAAATTCAATAGCCCGATTCTGAACTTAATTATACTCTGTAATAGAGGGCTTTCGTTAAGTGATGTTTAAACATAAAAACGGCAAAAAAATTTAGAACTTACAAGGTCGTTCTCGAGTCAAACCGGAGGAATAAAGGGCCGCGATATATGATTCCGATTCAGGGACTTCCAGACGTGTTTAAGCTTAGTTTTTTTAGTGGGTTTGTGATGATATAAAGTGCAGAAACGTTTGGCTTATAAATTATATAATGATTTCGAAAAAAAACGTTAAGTGCTCGGTTTCTTTAAAGAGGTCCGATCGGTTACATTTATCTCGATTTAAGGCGCGTTATAACTAGATATAATGATTGGAATTCATTGATTGATGGAGGAGAAACGCTTAGGAATCATTTGAAGGAATTGAAACACATTAAAAGTGGGTATTAAGCTTCGCCGGAATCTTTCGCCGGCCGGACATGGGGTCGCCGGAAAAACGAAATCAGGGAGAGAGGGAGAAGAGTTGATTTAAAACTTTCACTATTTGGCAAGAATGGTCCCCTTAGTTAGTATAGTTAAGTTTATTGATGATTTTTAGTTAAGTTCCTTAATAAAACTCTAACCAAGTTAAGATAACTTAACCAAGTTGCTTTGTAAACCTTAAAATCTTAATTTTTTTTTTATTTTTTTTTTTAAATTATATTTTTTTTTACGAACACGTTTCAACGTACGCATTAGATTAAAACTTATACCCGATCCATGATAAGTATAAATGATAAAATTTTAGTTCGTTTTAAAATTAACTTTGAAACCGACAAAACTTACAAGGACTAACATGAAAATATTTGGGGGACTATTATTGTCAATTAAATGAAACACGAGGGTGACGAATGTCACAGATGCCCTAAACTAAATCGAGATCAAGACCCTCCAGCTACTTAACAGCAAACCCCACCATTTGAATGATGTCTACTTTTTAATTCTATGTATTGACACTTTTTGATTCAAGTAATAAATTCAAGTATTATCATAACATCTAAGTGCATACTTGTTTGAATGTGAACTAATTGCTATATCTATAATCATACTTGCTTACTTGTACAACAATTAGTTGACTACCAAACAACCTACTCAACGATTGGTAGAGGTCATCATGTCTTTCCAACAGTCGGGAGAGGCCCTACAACCTGCTCAACGACTAGTGGAGACTATCGAACCTGCTCAACAATCGGTAGAGTCATAAAAGGACGCAAAACCCTAATGTAAGGTAAATTGATAATTACGGTCCGGAACGTAATCATAAATTTACAGGTACGTTAAGGTAGTGAGAAATTTTATCAAGGTTTTCGGTAGTCGACCAATTGTATACCTGGTGTTTTTCTTTTAACTTCGGGACGAAGTTCCTAAAAGTAGGGGAGACTGTAACATCGCAAAATTTTCCCCAAAATTTTAATACATAAAAAGCCCTTATATATATATATATATATATATATATATATTTATTACACCTTTATCATTAATATTATACAAATGTGCCTAAGTCTTTATTTATCCTAACTCACAACTTATATACATACATAAATGTATATAAATAATAATAATAATATGATTCTAAATTCTTTTTTTTTTCACATACAAGTTTTTTTTTTATTTTTTAAATAAAGCCTTGAGTCAAATAGTCAAAGTCCTAGTCAAAGTCTTAGTCAAACAGTCAAAGTCTTAGTCAAATAGTCAATTCTTCATAAAACCTTACTTTATGGTGTTGACCAATTTTAATGGCTAATTGACTCCAAAACTAGTATAAAAACCCACCTATGACCCATTATACTTTGCACCTCTAAATCGATTGTTTCAATCCGATTAAACTTTCCCTCATACCTTTCTTCTATAGTCTATTACTTCTACAATTGAAGCTTTGATTATAAGCTCTTGTAATTGGCGAATTGGAAGCTTGATATTCTTTCTTTTTCGTTTTCTTCAATTTGGACTAGCTACGTTGTTGAGTCTTTGGGATTCGCCTCGCATACATTCACAACACATTATTCTATTTTTTTTACGAGACATAACATTTTGCTAAGGTGAGTTTTACATAGCCCCTTTTCTATTTATCACCATTTTTGGGGTGAAACATGTTACAACATTATTTATGCAATTCAATCATCAATGTGTCTATGTGTATTTCTATGTTGCATTATGTCTTGAACATGACTAGGGTAAGCACAATTCTAGCATAAACATTCATCAGCCGACGGTATACATTGATAGATCTATTGGACTGACAATCCCACCCGGATACGTGCCTCCTACAAAGGTTGCGTGGGTGTTTGTTACTGCAATATAAACGAGTGAACCATGAGCGTATGGGATGTACCACAATACAACAGTCACAATGGTTGATTATGCACTTGATTTACTTCTAGTATGTTTTCACATATGGACTAGATTGCCATGACACATGAATTGCACAACAATTTTATTCGATTATCAAAACCTATGTAATTCTCACCAACTTTTGTTGACCCAAAATATTTTTAACTTAACATGTTTCAGGTTCTACTTGTTTGAAGATTCGAATTAATGCTTGAAGATGTGTGCATAGTTTTATTCAATTTGATGTATGAATTCTTGTAGAACAATTGTATGTAATTTATTTAAATCATTTAATGAAATTTATTATTCACCATGAGCTACTGAACAATCATCAATACGTGACATCCCGATGTTTCCGCCATCGGTTGGGGTGTTACAAGAAGAGTTAGGATGAAGTCAGCGAACCCGATCCCACCCCCACATCGCAAGCTCCCCCTGAATACTACGACATTGTAAGGACTTTCTATTCCCTGACCTCCGTTCTTGTCTATTAGATGGGTTCTTACACATCTGTTAAACTTTCTTCCAAATATACATCAAATCTATCATTAAACTATAACCCACACCACCTAAGAACATACACCCGCATTACACACTTTGTTACTGTCAAACTAAAAGCTATTAGTATTTAGAGGTTGTTTGATAGCCTCTTAATGATTCAAATAAAAAGCTACATTTGAATCAAACAACAAACCTCTTACTAATTAATTTTTAAAATGATGTTGTGTAACGCCCCAAAAACCCGTCTCGCTTAATTATGCCATTAGGCGCGATTAGCAAAACAATAAATCAAGGCTTTGACAGTAAGAACAAGGGTTACTTTCTAGTATGGAAATAATCTAGTTATGATATTATTTATATAAATAAACACATCACATTAGAAACTAACCTAATTAGTTAGTTTTTATTAGAAAATGAAATTTGTGATAACATAAGGGACTAGAGTTGCACAAGGGACAATCTAAATAACAAAAATAAAAAACAAAAAAAAAATGGAAGAATCAACACACAAATGTGTGTGTGTCAGTGATCAGGAAGAAGAAAGAGGAGATGGAGCTCCAAAACCCTAAAGGTGCAATCTAGTCCAAAATTCAAGCCATGGGAGCCTTAAATTCGTGCATGTTGAAGGAATATTGATCCCTTGGCTTCAATAAAGCAAGATGTAACCTTGGATTTCCATTTTATGGGGTTTTCTAAGATTATATGAATGTTGGATTTGGGGGTTTTGGCAAAAACATGGGTTATTCGGGTTATTGAGGTTCTTCTAGCTTGAGTAGGCCTCAAACATGTTTGATTTGGCAAAGAATAACAATATACTTAGGTGATTGTCATGTTATGTGAAAGATGATTATATCTAAAACATGGGTTTATAGCCATTTGGTGAAAACTGACCCTAACGTAAGTTTGAATAAGCTTAAGTGTGAATACTCATGATATGAGTTGGTTATTCGAAATAATGACTAACTTGATTTATCTTGAGTATAGAAAAAGTTGATCTTGTCAAGCTAGGTAGCATAAAATATTGTACCAATTTAATTTATAACATAAAACATATTGTAAAAAAATAAATATAGTGCATGTTTGGCTCTCCTTATTTGGCTCCTTATAACTTATTGACTTAATCAAAAAGTTAATAAGGAGAAAATATTGTTTGGGTAATGGGTTGAAAATGAGATAAGTTATAAGTTAGAATTTGTAACTTTTTTATTAAGTAGATAAGGAGGTAGAAGAAGGAGATAAGGAGATAAGGAGAAGGAGAGCCAAACATGCCATAGTATAAATAGGTTAAACGGGTCAACCCGCCAACCTGTCCGGGTTGACCCGAAGTCGACCCATTTAGCTAAACAGGTTTACGGGTTCAACCCGACCTAACCCAAACCCATTTAAACCAAACCCAAACCCGCTAATTTCATGTTAAGTTCAAATCATGTTTTCAAATCGTGTCATAAATTCCCACCCCTACTTCTAACTCTTCAAAAACAAACAGCAAGTTAATAACATAAAAGTTGCCAAACAAGTGAACAACCCTCTGGTCTAAAATTATTATTTTTAATTAAAACTTTGCTAAAAAATCTCCTTCGGTGGTGCCTTTATACCCCAAACAAAAAAGTAAAAAAAAATAAAATAATAATAATAATAATAATTCGGTGGTGTTTAAATCTTGATATACCCTTCATTGACCACTCCTTTTTCTCCTTCTCTCTCTAAAACAACCTGGTTTCTCCCCTACACACCAGGTCTCATCCTCTCCGCCGCCATCCACAATATGCAGCAACCTCAATCCACCGCCACCGCCGCCACCGCCACCGGCAACGGCACAGAACTAACCCCACAACAACAGCAGCAACAGCAACAGTGGTTAGCTATGCAACAATACCAACAACAACAACAATGGTTGGCTATGCAACAATACCCTGCAGTCCACCATCCTGCCATGATGTACCAACAACCACCCCCTCAATACATGCCTTACCATTACCAACAATACCAGACTCAACAACATCAGTTAAATAAATAATAATAATAACAACCAGATTCATGGGTCTAGTGAAGATAATAAAACCATATGGGTTGGTGATCTTCAACACTGGATGGATGAGACTTATCTCCAGTCTTGCTTTTCCCAGATCGGAGAGGTTTATATCTTTTCTGGGTCTTTCTTTTTTTATTCTTTTTATTTGTTTTTTTTACTGCTTCAAGAAAAAAAAATCAAGATTTGAAAAAAAAAAAAAAAAAAAACAAGATTTGAAGTTTTTATGTTTTTGTTTTTAATTTTGATATGGGGATTATTTATGGGATGTTAATCATTGATTCAAGTTCTGTTTTTTTTTTTTGTTGTTGTTATTATTATTTGCTGTTTTACCGATTCAAGAAAAAAAAAATCAAGATTTGATTTTTTTTGTTTTGTTTTATTTTAATTTTAATTTATAATATTTGGGATTATTTGTTGGATGCCAATCATAGATTTAAGTGCTTGTTTGATTATGGTTTTATTAGATGAATAGTGTTTTTGTAGGTCAACTGTAGGTGTACGGAATCTGATAGCTTATGTTCAAGATAGATAGATAGATCTCTCTGTGAAGTAGATCTTGGTTTACTGAATAATGATTTAAGTCAAAACTTGATGTTTTTATGTACTGTTATTTGATTTATTAGTATTAGTATTATTATTATTATTATATTATTATTATTATTATTATTATTATTATTATTATTATTATTATTATTATTATTTATGGTATCATGGAAATTAATTCCAAGTTATGTGGGCACTTTTTTTCTTTTCTTGAAATTAAAAAATGTCAAAAAAAAAAAAAAAATTACAAAATGTGAATCTTTACAATTAATGCTTGTTTAAAAGTTAAGTTTGTTTAGTAAAAGAGTATGTATGGCATTTTTGACCATTTGGATTTGAGTTAATGTAAACAAATTGCAAAGATTTGCTTGCTTATTGTTTAGAGAATATTGTATTTTAGTGTTCTTAATGTTATTAAATGATTGTTTCTTGAGAGGATTAATATAATAAGTTTGTAACCCCTTAATGTGCAGGCACAATCAATAAAGATCATAAGGAATAAACAAACTGGTCAATCGGAGCGTTATGGATTCATTGAATTTCTTTCGCATTCAGCTGCTGAAAAAGCCATTCAGAGCTACAACGGGAGCATGATGCCGAATACTGATCAGGTTTTTAGGTTAAACTGGGCTAGTTTTAGTACAGGGGATAAACGTGGTGACACCGGGTCAGATTTATCTATATTTGTTGGTGATTTGGCGCCAGATGTGACCGATCCAATTTTGCTTGAAACGTTTGCTAGTCGATATCCATCGGTTAAAGGTGCAAAGTTGTTGTGGATACAAATACCATGTGTTCAAAGGGTTATGGATTTGTTCGGTTTAGTGATGAAAGTGAGAGATCGAGAGCTATGACTGAAATGAACGGTCAATATTGTTCAAGCCGGCCCATGCGGATTGTGTCGCCACCCCTAAGAAACCATCTGGCCAACAACAATATGGTCAACAACAGTTTTCATCACAAGGTGTGTTACTTCTGGTCCCTTTTCTTGATATCTTTTTAAATTAGAGCATTAGCAATTTGGGAGAGGTGGGGGGGGGGGGGGGGATGGGTGGACCCCTTGTTTTTTTTTTTTTTTTTAATCATAGAGAGAAACCTTATTCATATAATATGTTAAATCCTTTTGTCAATGTAAATTGTTTTTAGTTCCTTAACTATAATTTTTTTTAACTATATACAGAGTGTTATATATTTTATGTAGAAAGTTCTTCTTTTTCCATTGTAATGTACTGTTGTTTTAAGTGCTGTATTTTTAAGTAATCTGTTATTCTATACATTCATCTTGATTGTAATGTAATGTTCAGTCAGTGTAATGTATGAATGTCAATGTAATGCGTTAAAAAATTTAATTATATGAAGAATTTCATTTTATTTGTAGCGAATTTATCAAGTTACATAAACAATCATGATGCATAATAATATTATAATTCTTCATTGAGATTATATAGATTACTAATCTGTATTATGTATGAATTTATCAAGTTATATAAACAACAATGACGCGTATTAAAGTTATAATTGATCACTGAGATTATATAGATTACTGATGTGTATTAAGTAAAATAAAAAGTAAGCGAGAGACCGATAGTAGCTCTCAGATGCTATCAAATAATGTATGTAATTTTTTTTTTTTTTTTTTATATTGTTAGCTGTGATATTAGCTGGTGGAAATGGTTCATATGGGGCCATGTCTCAAAACTCTCAATCTGATGAAGATTCTTCAAACACAACAGTGAGTTGCTGGTTGCTTTGTAAAACAAAAAAGTATTATCTGTTTTTATTTTTCTTAATATTTTGTTTATTTTCTAAAAATTTCTATAGATCTTTGTTGGTGGGCTTGACTCAGAAGTCAATGAAGACGACTTAAGGCAAACTTTTATTCAGTGTGGCGAGATTTTATCCATCAAAATACCTGTAGGAAAAGGATGCGGCTTCGTCAGATTTGCAAACAGGTAATTATTATTTTTAGCATTCATGATTTAAGAATAGTTGGTTTAATAAAAATATTATATTTTTATGTTATATAGAAGCAGCGCTGAGGATGCAATTCAGAACATGCATGGCACGGTAATTGGCAAGCAAACTGTTCGTATATCATGGGGTTAAAACTCCAGCTGGCAGACAGGTATGCATTCAGCGGATTTTTTTTGTGACTTCGTTTATAAGTTTGTGATTTGTGTTAAGTTTGAATTGAAAAAATGGCATTGCTCAGTTGCTGTTGGCACAAAATTGCATTGTTATATATGTCTTGGTTTAAAAAAGCGCGCCTAGGAAATATATAAATTTTGTTAATAATAATGTGCGCCTCGCATACGAAAAGCGAGCGTTGTTGTTGCGTTTTGCGCCTTTGATGCCCAAGTATTCTAATAAGGATAATATATCTTGTTTAGATGTTTAAAATAAGACGACGTTATTTTGAACTTTCCTGGCTTGTGATGTTTTACAGCGAATGGATTCAAACGGAAACTATCAGGGGAAGCAAGGGTATGGAGGCGGAGGGTATGGATATGGTGGTTATGGGTATGGTATGGCGCAGAATCAGGATTCAGGCATGTACGGTGGGGAAGCTGCATCGGGTTATGGGTCAAACGGGTATGGAAACCATCAGCAACCGTAAGCTAATGTGGTCGAGTCTGATACCGTTATGTTTCTGTTAGTCGAGACTATGATGATGAGATATCAAAGACTTATATAATATTTTCTTTTATGGTTTATAAATGTTACTGGAATTTAATTTCAGGTCTTAAAAAGACTTCAAAGTTTTGGGGATAATTCGTGATCTTGTTTTTGAATTATTATTATTAATTGTCTTGATTTTGTGGTATTGGTAACTTGTTTTTTGGCTTGTAAATATAGTAAAATGTTATTCTTTAAACCACATTGCATTTAAAGGTGCAAAGTTGCAACAACATGATAATGAAGAGTTGGGATTTAAGTGACTTGTATGAGTTGAAAAAAAAAAAAAAAACTGTTAGGCTTTAACGAATTATATAAAGTGATTTAAAAAAAAACAATAATTAATGTAATAGCAATAAACATACCAAAATATTAAATATAAGGCTTGACACTCAACGACACACCTAATTTAGGGTGGAGGGGGCGTCCTTCAGGTAAGGGGTTAAGATACTTATCCTAAGCGGGTACATCGTGGCCACCCCTAGTAGAGTTCATAGGTTGGAGTAAATGCATGTATTAATGATTGGTTGGAGTAAAATGGACGGGAATAGGGATGCAAACGAACTGAACTTTCAGCGAACAGTTCATGAACCGTTTAGCGGGAAGTTTGTTCGTGTTTGTTCGTTTAATAAATGAACGAACACGAACAAAAAATTATGTTCGTTTAGTTAAACAAACGGACATGAACAGAGGTCGCGTTCATTCGTTTATGTTCGTGAACGTTCGGTAACGTGTTCGTTTGTGTTCGATAGTTTATTAAGGTTTTTAATTTTTATACTTTTTTTATATTTTATTTTTATTTATTTTACCCAACAACTAATATATGAGGTAAATATATGACTATATAGGATAAATAAACTTACTTTTTGTATTCAAGCTCATTATGTATTTCCACGTTCCACGTTGATGCCATCCACCTCCAACGCCCTTCTTCAGTACTAAGTATGTTTTGATAATTAGGTTATATTTTGGGTAGATCTAGCTAATGTCTTAATGTATGTGAATTCGATGTTATTCAAAAGTTAATATATGTCCGTTTGTGTTTGTTTCCGTTCATGAACACTTTGTGTTCATTTGTGTTCATGAACACTTGTTGTGTTCATTAATATTCGTGTGCGTTCATTAACAAAATTAACAAACGAACGCGAACATAAAAATCTCGTTTGGTAAATGTTCATGAACTGTTCGTGAACACTTAATTTTTCTTAACAAACGAACACGAACAAGGTCTTGTTCGTATTCGTTCGATTTGTTTGATGAACTAGGAGGATAGAAAACAAAACAAAACAGATTCTTTGTTAGGGGCCCACTCGTGAAGTATAACTGGAGTATACTAATTTTAGCTGATAGTTAGACTATAAGGTGTGGTGCAACATTTCCCTAACTTCCACAAATGCCACATCAGCGCCACATTATTTCCCCCATTTTCTTTCCCAAAGTTTGAAAATGGTTTCCCCCAATTTCCCCATTCGCCCTTCTTTATTTTTATTATTTTATATAATAATATTATATATGAAAGAAAGGAAAACTTTGGAAATAATATTATTATGTATAATAAAAAACACTCGGGGAGAAAGGGGAAGAAACCCTCATCCCCAAGTCGGGGGGGGGGGGGGGGGGGTCTTGGGGGACTTGTCCATGTTGTCATCTCCCCAACTCCACTCCAAATAGTCTTATTATAAAACTGTCCTTTATATATAGATAATAATTTTCATATTGTAGCATGATACGTATATATAACTTCTAAACTTATTCCTCCCGCCTATTAAATAAATTACAGAAAGTGGCGAAGCTTGAAGATTAAATCGGCGGGGCCGGACTTAATTTTTTTCGTATCGTTAGGGGCCAGAATATCAAATCGGTGGGGGCCGGACTCAATCCATATAAAAATTACCTCCGAAAATCGCAAACTTCTAACACTGGGTTAAAAGAACAGTGGGGGTCAGGGCACCCCTGGCCCTCACTAATCTTCGCCGTTGATTACAGCTGTAGACTTCTTTTATTATTTACCTAGATAGTTTTGCAAATTCTAACTTAAGTTGCTACAAATTCCCTACGCGTAATGTACAGAAACGACACTAACCGAGTCATGGGCTTACTACATTTTCTTTCTTTTTTACCTTATTTTTACATTCCTTTTTTTCTTAGTTTTATACCGAGTGCCAAGCCTATGGCAATACTGGAAAGATATTGATCGAATTTGCTACGTTTGCTATAATATGTGTCGAACTGTAATGAACTAAAACCAATAAAATTACTGTCGCATCATGTGAAGGAATGCGGAAAAATCGTTGCTCATAGTACTACTAAACACTCCTGACAACATACGCGTCCCGCCGCGAAACGCGGGTAACTAAGACCTGGTTTATAACCTAGAAAAGGAAATAAAATAGGATGTACTTTTGCGTTGATAAAAAAAAATGATTTAAAGTTGCCTACTTTTGATACTTAGAACTTTGGACCATATAAATATGTGAACGTTGAAAAAAGATCACATTCTTTATGATTATTCTCTTCTTCACTTCTTTTCCATTTTTTCTCACCCAAGTTGCCACCTCACACATTCTAAGTTTTTAACTTTTTTTTTTTTCAAATCTAAACATCTATATATATATATTATATATATAATATTATATATATATATATATATATATATATATATATATATTATATATATATATATAGTGGAAGGATAGGGAGAAAACCCTCCAAAATGAAAAAACTCTAGAAAAACCCTCAAAAAAACTACTTCCGAGCTTTTTTTTTTTAAAAAAAAAATTAGGGCATGTAATATACATGTTTTTGAGTGTTTTGAGCCAAAAAAATCAAAAAAGCGCCGAAGGGTTTTTTTTTAAAAAAAAAAAAAATAAGTTTTGCATCATAACATATGTTACCAGTGCAAAAATAAGCTAACATATGTTATGATGCAAAACTTATTTTTTTTTTAAAAAAAAAAAAAAACCCTTCGGCGCTTTTTGATTTTTTTGGCTCAAAACACTTAAAAACATGTATATTACATGCCCTACTTTTTTTTTTAAAAAAAAAGCTCGGGAAGTAGGTTTTTTTGAGGGTTTTTCTAGAGTTTTCTCATTATTTAGGGTTTTCTGTGGATCCATCCCCTATATATATATATATATATATATATATATATATATATATAGAGAGAGAGAGAGAGAGAGAGGAAGTATAGGGAGAAAACCCCCTCAAATGGAAAAAACCCCAAGAAACCCAACCATTGGTTCATGTTGTGCCACATCACCTATCATATTATAATATTATATAATATTCAAAGGGGCACAATAGACATTTTCACTACCCCTTTCTCTCTCTCCCTATATATATTGTTTCCCCCCTCTCTCTCTCTTCATTTTATTTTTCAAATTCAAATAAAGAACCACATTTTCTCTGCCCTCTCTCTATCTCTCTCTAGAACCACCACCACCATCGACAACCACCAGCCATAACCACCATCGCCACCTCCGGTCACCACCTCCAGTCACCACCTCCGACTGAAAGTGACTCGTCAACCCACCTACCGAACCCACCTAACTGTGCACCTACCGAACCCACCAATCTTATATTTCTAGAGAGAGAAAGTAAAAATTAAGGGAGAGAGAGACAAATCTTGTTCACCTGTACAGTTAGAGACGCGATGGCCGGATCTGTTGCCGGCATTAAAGGTATTATTATTATTATTATTATTATTATTATTATTATTATTATTTTATGCACATGTATTGATTTATGTGACGTGATGCCAAAACAGAATTTTGTTTAACAATCTGTGTGTGTGCGTCTGTTTTTGCTTGTGTTCTTATTGTTGCACTTGGTCCGATCTGTGTCTGGAGAAATTTGAGTTGGTAGGAAACTAAAGTAAAAGCTTTAATGGAGGATTGTTTTTTTTTAGGTTTGGAGAAGATGAACTATAGAGGTTAATAGATGGATGCTATAATGATCTGTGCAATGTTAGCAGAGAGTGTACAAGTGTTTTGACCACTCATTTGGTGAGTCAGCAATCATGGAAACCAACGCAAATCTACACATTCTTTTAGAAATAAATTCTTTTTTTTTCATTTTAGAATAATAATAATAAGCTGTTACGTTTTCATTTGTGCGTTTTGATTTTGTTAGGTTTTGGGTTTTGTTAGAAAAATAATAATAACAGTTTTGGGGATAGTTTTTGGTCGCACACCAAGTGTTCGATCAAATGCTTGAATGAAAAAAAAAACACTTATGTTAACCTTTTTTATTTTTTTTATTATTATTTTGTTTATGTTAGATTTTTATTTGATTGTGGACATGAGGTTGATGGATCACATGTGATTGAAGAATAAATTTATAGTCTTTTTATGTTAGTATATGCTAACACATGTTAGTGATGCCCCATTATGTGTTTGAGGATCCCAAAAACTAATGTGTATCTGTTTCAGTGATGGTTTACATGAGTAGGCTATTGGAAGAAGGCGGCGTTGATGATGTGGCTGTGGTAAGTGATGTTTTTTTATAAAGATTATAGATTTTTTAATCTTTTTGGTGAATAGGGTGTTTAAATAATTTTTGTATTCTATTTAATAAATTTTTGGCAAGTGAAATTGTTATGAACTCGTATAGGGTATATGTCTATTTTTTTGCGGTCCGGGTCTTGTATGCTCACACACGTTAGTGATGCTAACACATGCTAGTATATGCCTAACTAACAGGTGTTAGGGTTCATATGACATACGTTAGTATGTGCCCAACTAACATGTGTTAGCGTTCACATGACATACGTTAGTATGTGCCCAACTAATTGCAGATTTTTGGTGTTTTGTTTATACACATGTTAGTGATGCTAACACATGCTAGTATATGCCCAACTAACATGTGTTAGCGTTCACATGACATACGTTAGTATGTGCCCAACTAATTGCAGATTTTTGGTGTTGTTTGTACACATGTTAGTGATGCTAACACATGCTAGTATATGCCTAACTAACAGGTGTTAGGGTTCATATGACATACGTTAGTATGTGCCCAACTAACATGTGTTAGCGTTCACATGACATACGTTATTTCAGTAAAACATATGTTTTTAGAATACACTACACGTGTCAGTGATGTCTCATTATGTGTTTTGGAGAAGCCAACTAACATGTGTTATCTTTTTTGTAGGTGAAGAGATGTTTTTATGTTAAAGATGAAGATGGGTATCAAGAACGAAGCATAGCTAGATCTTTTTTATGTTGTTATGATAGTTTTTTTGAAAATTCACAAATAATTATGTTTGTATGAACCATTTTTTGGTATGTTTTAGTGTTGGTTGTAATGATTATTTGTATCAATTCTTAAATAAATACACATTTTATGTGTTATTTTATTATGTTCTTTTAGTATATGCCTGTTAACACATGTTAGCGATGTCTCATACGAGGTCAGAATTTTGTATCACAACACTAACGTACGTTAATATTTGTGCTGGAAAAAGTGCCATAAAGTAGGAGAGAGGTGACTTGACAAGTGTCAAATCAACTTTTAAAACCTAGGATTCAGAAAACACAAGATTACCTTAATGCCCCTAATCCAATATTTTAATAAAGTAGCCCACTTACTTTTCATTATTAAATACAAATTAATTAAGGACCATTGATCAAACTTGATCAATGGTCACCATAGGGTTTACAAGGTTTTTCCAATAGATAGAGTTTCCATATTATCCTAACCCTATATATATATATATATATATATATATATTTATAGGTTTATGATCCTGTACAAAGTACATTTTTCGTGAGAAGGACTAAGAATTGACATGTAGACATTATGTTTTGGATTTAGGAATGATGTTTTAGGTTGTTTTAACTTGAAAAACACCAAACACAACAATCTAAAAACACAATACAATGTATTATAGTCATTAAATTTAAAAAACAGCTAAAACACACTACTTAACGCTTAAAACACACTGCTAATGTTCTTAGCATGGTGTTTTAAGATTTAAGCCTAAAATACATTGTTTTCGGTTTTTAATTGTTATGTTTGGTGTTTTTATAGGCAAAACAATCCAAAACATCACGACTAGGTTCAAAAAATGATGCCTAAGTATCAATTTTTAATACTTCTCACACTTCTCACAAAAAAAAAAAACACTTTGTACACGATCTTGACCCTATATATATATATTGCAAAGGGATTAATCCTACATGTCATACTTTTATGCAATCTCTCCTTTGAGAGATGCCACATAGGATGTGATGTGGCAAGTGTAAAACAATTAAAAAAAAGAAATGTGATGTGGAAGTGTAAACCTAATCTATAACCTAATCTACTAAATCTAAATATTAAAACTTTATTATTTTTTCTCTCAACTTTCCTAACTTTTAAACGTTAATATCATTTATATACGAGATTTTTTAAAGAAAAAAATTACACCAAATTAACGAGCGTTTTATTATCTTTCCAACGAGTACCATAATGCTATATAAAAACGGAGAAAAAAATGACTATTTTTTGTAACCCGGCAGGTATTGTGTCGGGTTTGGGATTAGTTTAAAAAAATTGTGGGTTTGGGTCGGGTCTGGGATTAGGTGATACCCGACCCGATTACCCAAAACAACATACCCAAATACCCGAACTATATACCCGATCATATACTCATGAATTTTTTAACGCATCACATAACCCTTAGACTAATGCGTTCGATATTTCAATAATTAACTTTTTTTTTTCTTATTTCATGTTTGTTCTTTTTAGAATGATCGATTACAAACTTCCGAATTCATTTGTATTGGTATTAGATTTATACCCCGGCGCAGAGATTCGTTTTTTTAATATTTAAATATGATAACTTATGGCAGAGATTTGTTTAAAATAATAATAATAATAATAATAATAATAATAATAATAATAATATATTTTATTTATGTCATATTAGGTATTTTACCCGGGACGCTCCCGGGATAAAAAACTAGTATTACACTAGTAGGAATGCCCGCGCGTTGCAGCGGGTGCATTTGTTTTGCCCTTCTGCATCGTGTTTGTTGGTTATTCGTTATGATGAAGTAGAAAACAACGATGTATAAAATATATGTTATTAAAAACTGAAACTCAGAAGTATATCTTCTGAATATTTTAAATGGGTACATCACAATAGGTCGTACTATTCCTTGCAACACCCTTAGATTGGCCCACGTCCTTCGGTGGGACCCTTTTATGTATCTCGAAGGCAGATAAGTATGCCATCGTAGAGCGGTGCTTAGCGTAGTGAAGTGCCGTTGTATATCTTAATGATTCATAAGATTGTAGTGGAAGTGATGTAATTACTAAAATGCAGTTTGTAGTGTGCAACATATTTCTATTATTTTAGGGCACCCGCGGGATGCAGTGGAGTCAATGATTTACATAGATACTCTCGTTTTATGTTAGCTTGACAAGCGCCGTAACAAATATATTGAACCAAACAAATTAGTATGAATATAGTTAAAACTACAAAATCGACTGATAAGAACTTGTCCTCTTTTGGATATGTAAACAATTGGTGACTTCGTGAGATCAGAAACTTAAATTCTATTCCTAGAAGCTTATAGTAGCAGAGAAAAACAAAAAACCATCGAGGAAGATGATGACGTTGCTCATGAAGTATCTCTACCATATTTGCTTGTATAACGTCAAGCCTACATATATCGCTCACTTTAATGGGTTGAAACGTATCATGGGTTGGGTGTGTTGGCAAACTTCAAGCCTACATATCCATTTTTTTTCTTAAATACGATATTTTGTATTTAAAATGATAAGACCAAGACAAAACAGTAAAGTTGTAGGACCGTTAAACAACCAAGACCAAATCGTAAACCAACCCACATAAGCCGACTGGCATCGGTTTTAAGCGGTTTGGGCGGTTTTTTACCTTTATGAAGCATGTATACCCCTACTCTACAGCACAAAAAAGACAATAGTTAGTATACTTTACTGAGAAGTGACCACTTTCTAGCCCACTTTCCATTCATGTAAAGTGTCAGTTCTCAAGGAATCAACACTACAGTACATCTAGAGTTAAAAACAACATTTTTTTAATGTCACAAATAAATGTAAAATTCCCTTTTACAGCCAATTTAAACCAAGATACAACTTTGCTTAGACAGGTAGCATCAGCATAAAATTATGAATACACAAAAGAGTAAGATGTAGGAACTTAGACATGTAAAAGAATATTAGACCTCTTGGCAGCAATGTAAATAGTACTCCCACCTAGACTTCGAGAGTGAATGAAGACAAAGGAAGCACCATTAAGAGGGTGTTTGGGATTGAGTTTGGAGATGCAAAAGTGCTTTTGGTCAAAAGTGCTTATTGGCTTATGACTTTTGAAAAGGAGTTTTAAAAAAAGTGTTTGGATTAGCTTTTGGGATGAGAAACGTCAAAAAGTCATTAAATTGTTGTTTTTTTAAGTGTTTCGCTTAACTTATTGTGAATATTGGTTGTATATGTGGTATATTTGTAATTTTTTTTCCAAAAGCCAGGATTTCTAACTTTTCAAAAACAGCTTTTCCACCCTTAAAAGCCAAAGCAAAAGTCAAAACAGAAAGTGCTTTTGGGTTACACAAACAGCTTATTGACTTATTGGCTTTTTGGAAAAGCAAATAAGTCAATAAGTTGTTTTCAAACTCAATCCCAAGCACCCTCTAAGAATACATAAGTTTATAATGATTTAATGGTAGAGGAAACTTTATAGCTCTCTTCATCAATGAATCATTCATTCCTAAAACCTTTGATTTGCATTGTAAGTTTCAAGATGGCATGTAAAGAAATGAAGGGTAGTAATGTAAATTTGTTTTGATATTGTAAAGGAGGAGGATAGTAAAATGTCTACATTACCCTCCTAAGTGTCTTAATTGTCACTAACATCCCCATAATACCCTTAAATTCATGATTAAAAATGTTGTATTGTTGCTTCTTAAGTTATATGAAAATGAAAATGACTATGTTGGCCATCACTCCTCCTTAATAAGATAATATAGATATGTAAAGATTCGAATGCACATTTCATGTTCTCTCTTCAGTTTAGCTAGAAAACAGATCATTTAAGGGGTCAAAACAATGGACGTTGGACTCTTATGAAGAAAGTTGTTCGGCCGCGGGTCAATGGACCCTCCTCTACAGTTCTTACATGCATTTTTGTTCATGATTTGCAGCAATTTATGAATTTAGTACCTGGGACACAATAAAAAACATCTATACATATAAATAAACCAAAGTCATTTTAATGACATGGCACTCAAAGAGACATTCTCTTCCTTGAGTGTGTGCCATGTGTCATTGAGATATTTTAGGAAAAAAGTAATTTAAAAATAAAATTGAATTTTTCACCCTTATGTTTCCTCCCATAATTTTTAAACGTTAATATCTTTAATATACGAGATTTTTTAAAGAAAAAAATTACACCAAATTAACGAGCGTTTTATTATCTTTCCAACGAGTACCATAGTGCTATATAAAAAACGGAGAAATTTTTTTGTAGGGTTTTATTCATACAGAAAAAAAAACACAAAGTGTTCAGGTAAATCATTAATCATGTATAGACAAGTCACTAATTATGTTTAAATCAGTAAATATGATTTTTTTTTTCAACCAGAGCCAAATAGGTTAATAGAGTTATACGTTATTTTTAAGTTAGGTATCAATATTAGTATGTTAGAGTTGTACATTTGTTTAGTCTTTAGGATAGGTGTTAATATTAGAGTTACATTAAAGTTTTACATTCTTTTAGGTTAGGTGTTTGCATTGAAGTCGTACATTGTTAATTTGTTTTAGGTTAGATATTAATATTAGAGTTATACATTAGTCTATTTCATATGTAAAATTAATGTATCATATTAAATTTCTCAACCCGGGACGCTCCGGGGTATAATCTAGTAAAAACATATCTTTATCCACATCCCAACTGCAGGAACCATCGCCAACAGTCGCTTATTTCCTTCTAATCGGTCCCCCTCATCCATGATCCTTCAACTGATCCTATAACTATTAACTACTTCGTCAAGATTGACGAAAACGCCATAATGGCCCAATTTACGGATATACTTCTAATGTTGAGATTATGTGTATATCAAAGTTTAAACGTTGCGGTTTTAGTTTTGCTTAACCTGACACCACATCTAGCTAATCATGTTTCGCAAAACAAAATGATCCTAACCCATACAAAAACCCAAAGCCATGAACAAACTGCAATTTACCACAATTTCACCAAATCGAAATATACTTGATGACAAATGTGCCAACATTAATTCTATGGAAAGTAAAGCTTCTCAATTAACAAATTTACCATTCTTTAAAACAACACAAAAGATAGTCTAAAAGTGTACATATCCCTATCATTAAGATGAAAAACATAACCCAATCTATTACATTAACCACGAATTCACCCTTTGCGTTCATTTTTCTTTCATTTTCAGAACAAAAGGCATGAATATCATAAGTACACAAACAATTCACACGATTCATCTACTTGGACGCTTTACCATAATTGTCTCGTAATGTAACCGTCCTGTTTGAAAATGAGCTTCTCGGGGGTCGAATCCTTGTCAGCCACAAAGTATCCTGCCACAAACAAATTCATATTTCAAGAAAACAAAATTCGCGAACAATGAATTATGCAACAATGAAAAGGTTCAAGAAGTTACCAAGCCTTTCAAACTGAAACCTATCATCTACTTCTGCAAATTTGAGTGGTGGTACAGCATAGGCATATGGTACTATCACTTTCGACTCGGGTTTAAATCATCAAGCCAGTTATCAAGTTCTGCAGGATTCTGATTGCAGTATAAACAAAATGATTAGTTTAATTGATGCTGCTGTTTTTTTTAACAAATTACTCATGCTAAAATACTAAATAAAGATAAAAGTCAAAGATAAAACCACTCTTGAAGATTATTAGTTAAAGTAATAATAAAATTAGGTGGATAAATAAAAAATCAGTGAATTAGATAAGGGTTCAATTCATATTATATATATTTGGATGTATATGTTATTTCAGTTCGTATTAATTGTGGTTTCTTATATATAATATATAATAAACATTAAAACTAACTGAACCATCCAAATCGTGGTAAGTCGGTCGGTTTGACCAGCTAGAGATCCAAATAATTCAGTTCTAACTGTTTTGTGGTCGGTACAGTTTGGAACTTGGAACCCACCATTTAAACTTCGATGTACACGTAATTTTTTTGGAATGCATATTTATGTATCCTTATCATTATCATCATGAACCATATTTATCATTTTAAAAGCTTCAATAGAAACAAAGGATTTTGAAGCACATATAAGAAAATTGGTCAAAGCACCAACTGTCAAAACCGAACCGTTGAAACCACAAACTGGAAAAGCCAACCCGATTTACCCAACCCGGAAGGTTTTGTTGTTCCATGGTAAAGCCCACAATTTTCATGAAAACCGGCCAAAGCGAGCCATGGACCTATAATACAAAGATGCCAGTTAACAAAAACACCAACCTCAGAAAGGAACAGTTTATCAAACAGCCTGACTTCCACCTTCAACGGGTCAACCCCAGGAGAAGGCTCGGCAACCCAATGAAGAACCCCCTGCATCCAAAGTTTTTATAGTGAGAAAAGATTGAAAACCGTTTAATTTTCAAAAAAGATGGTCAAACTATCGTTCATGACTTGCCTTTGGTTTCGTCTTCTTGAAAGGATCATACTCAGCATGTATCTCAACGACAGTCTTTTTGTCATCAGAAAGCACCACTTCAGTACACTTTATAGGGAATGCATACCTGTATAGACATGATTAATTAATCAGTATTAATAGAGAAAAATTAATGATTAAAAGCAAAAATTATATCATAAATGATATTGCACCTGAGTAGGACAGTCTTCCCAGGAGCAAGTCCATAGTAGTCTTTTGAATCTTTCATTCTAAAATCAGCTTGCTCTATGTAAACAACATTTGAGAATGGAACCTGATAAAGAAAGAAAAGAAAAAAGAAATATTAACCTGATAGTTTTTTACATAAATAGCAAGATACTATACAACAATTCCTGATTTCAGCAACCAACTAATAAAACTACCAGAATAACAACCAACTTTCAGTTTTTTGAAAGAAAAAAAAAAACAATAACATTTTATCTGAATGCCAATTTACCAGGTCTTTTTTGTTTTTTTTTCTTCTTCTTTTAGTAATTTTTTTGTTTAAATAATACACACTCACCATTATTACTATATTACTGAAACCTACAAAAATCATGCAAAAAACAAAGCAATAAAAAATGTGAAAAAAGAAAGTACATACGTAATCATATAAAATGTTGCTAATATTTTTTTGTAACTGAAAGTCACTTAGCATTTCGGTGTTGTTAGTTGGTTCACCTTGCTATTTTAAAATCCGTATAATAAAAAAAGGGACAAGAAGTCAACCTTGTAATAAGAAGATGCATCCTCATTCGGGGCATCAGGCCACTTCTTTGCATCGAGCTCAATTACTGAACTGGGTTCAAGATTAGTAATAACAACCTACAATAAACCACAATAAAGCCCAAGATTAGTAAAAAGCAACATAATTAGAATTTTCAAAATCATAATTATTAATTTAGTATATTAAAAAAGTCACACCTTTAGTGGATGTAGTACAACCATGGTACGAGAAGCAGTTTTATTGAGTTCTTCCGTACATGATATTCAAGGCGTTCCAAACGGATCATACTGCCATCACTGCAGACCAAAGTGAATCACACAATTAAATATTTATTTAATAATAAATCTTTATTTAATAATAAATTACAAATCACAAATCACAATCTATACAACCATCTAGTAATTCCGAGATCTCTAACGAAAGAATTTATTGCAGTTGATGTAACACCCCTGCGCCTCAACCCCGCTAATGTCATCAAGCGAGGATCATCCCATCCATCTACATAACTCTCAGTTACAAGCCGATTTAACTACAAAGAAACGAACAATAACAATACTTATATTTCAGGTCTTATTGTCAATTCCACTTAACCAACCACCAAAATTACAAAAAATGCCTATCAACTTTCTCTCTCTCTCTCTCTCTCTCTCTCTCTCTCTCTCTCTCTTTTTTGCAAAAGTAGCCACACTTTAGTAGGCGAGTCAATTGTCCCGGTTGGCGGGTTAAATCATTGAGCCTGAACACGACCCATATATTTATCAGTGTCAAAGGCATCAACCATAACCAGGACACACTTGAAATGTATTATACTACTATTATTCAGGTTGATGGGTTTTATAAAGCCATAACCGGAAAATGACACTTTTAACCCATTTATCTAAACGAGTCAAACAGGTTGTAGATGTGTTATACAGGTTGATGGAATTGCAGGTAGACTTCTTTACTTAAATGGGTTATACAGGTTAAACTGGACATGACCCATTAACTTAAAAAGGTCCACCCGAACATAATCTGTTTAATAAACGGGTTGCATCATAAATCGCCATCTCTACATTTTATTAGATCACACTCATTTCTTTTACTGGCTAAATTACTTTTTAGGATTGGATTTTTATTATTTAAATAAACATTAAAAAAATAACAGAAAAAGACGGCAGGCAAAAAAAAAAGACATGCTATCCGTGGTAAAATAGCAACACAAAATACACAGGCAAAATAGTAATTTCTTGCTATTTTATATAACAAAGACCTGTATTTATGAGTCTGATGTGACTGGGCAATTTGGACCATTTTTGAAATTTTAAAAATACACATATATGATTTACCTTACGCTTTGACATTACAGTGTTGGTAATATTCAAGCGTGAATATTCCCACACGTAAGGCTGGTAGAGGCTTAGTGCATCCAGTAACCAGTAATATGAAGCACGTCTTGTTTCAAACTCAAGAGTGCAAAGCTACAAAAAATAATAAATAAATCAATATATGATAGTAAATAACCAAATAAGTGAATAAGGGTCCCAATAAACTTACCGAATGAGTGATATTTTCCAGGGAATCCACAATGCAGTGAGCATAATCGTAGCTCGGGTAGACACACCATTTGTCCCCAGCATGCGGATGAGGAGTGAACTTTAAAAAAGATATAAGTCACAAAATTGAAATTAATAAGTCAAATCGAAATAACTTTTTTTTGCATAAACTACCAACATACTATGCTTCAATTCCTATCTCTAGCAACTAACTACAAAATATTTCTAAAAATAGCTTCAAACATATGAATTTTCAAAATAATAACAGCATTTTACCTGATTGCCACTTTTGCGGGTCATTTGCCTTTTTCTGTTGTCTTTTTATTGTAGATTTTCGTTTTTGGTTGTTAATTTCTATAGTAAAATTAATATGTTATGGAAGTAGTAAAAAACCCTGAATAATAAACCAAAAGACAACTGACCAGCCAAAATGGAAATCTGGCAACATGTTAATTTTATAAAATACTGGAAGTTTGTTGCTAATTTAGAGCGTTCTCATAGTTGGCTGCTAGTATAGAGAATTGGTGCATATTCTTTTTGGATATATAATGTACACACACACACACTACTTTACCTTAATCCGATATGCAATGAGGTCATACATGTTGAAGTTATCACTCTGCATATCTTGTTTCATTCTAAGTGTAGCTTTTCCTTCTTCAATCATGCCATTTTTCATATCATTAAAAAGTTTCAGTGATTCTGAAATTGGCCTATCTCTCCATGGACTGTTCATCTTTTTCTCTCTGTATTCTTTTATTTCATCACCAGTCTGCACAAGAGTACAAATTAATTAGTTAGATAATTATATCAATTATCATGTTATGAGTTTGCTGTACATTGAGACAAAATGTAGTTATTAGAAAACCTGGTGATCAACATAAGCACGACCCCTTCGTATGAGCTCAACTGCCAAATCATATAGTTCTTGGAAATAATCACTGGTGTATGTGATCTGCAAATATATAATACATAATTTTATTAAGTTAAATGTTGTCGATCATCAAAAAAACAGGTCTAGATTTCTTACAGAATTACAAATTTATTATACCTTAAAAGGTTTCCATCCCATCCAATTCACAATTTCTTCAATATGATCAATATATTCTTTTTTCTCTGCTTCCGGATTAGTATCATCAAACCTACAAAGTTATTGTCACAACTGTAAGTTATTACGTTATACAAAATTTAGAATATAATCATATTTTGTAATTTCATTTTAAAGGTTTTTCATGCTTTCTAAAAATTACTAATTTAACAAGTTTTTGCTAACTCCATGTATTGGCATATGTTTTTCCACTTTTCCCGCAACGAAAATAGAAGATAAGTTTTAGGTTAGTAAATAAAAAATAGAGTTACCAATTCTAAAACCAAAGGCAAACATCTCCAGATAAATAAAAAGAACGTATCTCCTATTCTTTAGCTTACTTTAGACTAGTTTTTATTTAGTGTAAACACAAAGAAGTTGAAGAACTTATCTCCCATGTCTTATATTTGATGGGAAAAAGCATGAACTTATCTCCATTTCTTATATTTAGAGTACACAAGACCATAATAAGAAAACAATTAGTACTAATAAAAAACAAAAAGAAATGTCACTGGAATAAGACATGGACTAATGAAAAACAAGAGCATAGAAAAATTCCTTTTTTCAAAAGTTATTCAAGATATTAGAAACAAAGGTATTGTAAAAAATAGTCCTACCTCAAGTAGCAGCCACCACCTCTTTCTTTTGCAAGACCAAAGTCAACAAACATAGCCTGCAAATAGGATTTAATATGAAAACAAGTTTACATTTGAGACAAACTTTTGCAAAAAAAAAATGGCAATCTTCGAACAACCTGTATGCTACTACATTATGAAAAAAAAAAAAAAAAGAAGATAAATAGCTACTTACCTTTGCATGACCTATATGCAAATATCCATTTGGTTCTGGTGGAAAACGGGTCAAAAATTTTCCACCTGTTTCCTTCAGATGTTTTTCCAATATTTCTTTTGAATTACAAGCTCTAAGCACAGGTCTATCACTGAAATATACTTCTGTATGAACCTGTAAAACAATGATACAAAAATTAAAACTCGACAAATATACTTTAAAAGGAGAGGAAGTAAAAAAAAATTTAAAACAACCTTATAATTCTCCTCTGGTGAAGGGAATATTAAATAAGGGTTAATTTCTTCTTCAACGGCAGTTTTAACTTCTTCTACCTTAACAACCTTTTCTTTCTTCTTTTTTACAGGCTTCTCATTATCCGCGGCAGTTTTTTCGCCAAGTAATTCATATAGCTTTGAATCTATCAGTTGCTGGTGAGTGACATATGCAATGTATATAATCGTTAATCGTTATGTAATCAAACAGAGTACCAACAAGCTTTATTTTCATAAAATAGCAAGACACAATACCACATTTTCTAATTCTAGCAAATAAATACCAAAATTACTAGTAATAGCACCCAATTTTCCTTTTTTTCAGAGAAATGACAACATTTTGCCTGATTACCGAGATTACTAGTTTAGCCGGTCAATTGTCCTCTGGGTAAAAATTTATATGTTTACTTCCATTTAACTAACAAATATGGGTAATCAGGTAAAATGTTGCCAGTTTTGCAACAAAAAAAAACGGTAAGTTGGTTGTTAGTTCTGGTACCCATGATTAATGGTCTAGTGGTATTGTGCTTGCCCTCCATAAAAGTCGGTTGCTAGAATCAGGAAATTATAAACAGCCCAACAAAAACGGCAAAAAAAAAAATAAGTGAGTTACCTTAACAATCTTTGGATCAGCCCATGGCAGCTTCTTTCGTATATGAACAAACAAATCACCAACTAATGCCAATTATCACATTACAATCGGATTCACATTTCCACATAAGACAGTATTAACTTCAAAGAGATTATGATATCAGAACTCACCATTAGTACGGTAACGTTGCTCCAAAATTGCACTCTTTTTTTCTTCAAACATTTCATCAACGGTGCGTCGAATGTCTTCAACGGACACCTCAACCCCTGTTGCCAGATAAACGATTATATTCTAATACCTAGTAACAATCAGCAATAAAGACTCATAAAGTAAATAATAAAGTTTGTATATACCAACTCCACAAGCTTCTTCAAATTTGCTGATATCAAGATCTTCTGATCCAGTGACGGTAAGAAATGCAAACGCCGCTTCTACTTGTGCAGGTGTTTTTATCTGCAATAATCAAGAGTATATATTTTAATTATGCAAACATATTTTAGCATTATATACATGTTTCTTAACAGTCATATATAGTCCAACCTTAGAAGAAACAATGTATTCCAGCAACTTGGGACGATGTACAAGAGCATTGGCGGGGAACTTTGTGGCAACTGTATAAAGAAGATTGCCCGTAGACCGTTCACATCCATCAGTGACATTTGCCTGCATATATGTTATTAATTACATAAAGATGAGCTCGTGTGTAAAGCCAACAGTCCAGATAGAAAAGTAATGATGTAGCATCATCTCTGCACATTGGAATCAAGATAACCTAGACTAGAACTTTGTTTTAATAGCAATTGACTCAAGTCTTAGAAGTAGAAAACAAACAGCAAATACACAAACCAAACCACAACTATAGAAATAGAAGCTACTATAACAAATAAAGTGGTGAAGAGTAACATGGAAGACCAAAACATATGCAACATCATCAAACCACATATAGACATAAACACAGTAACTTGGTTTTAAAAAGCAAGAAGCGCACCGAGACGACAAGGTCTAAATCCGAGGCGCACAATACAAAATGCAAAAGTGGTGGGCTTTTCGTACGTGAAGCGGAAAGTGATTATAAAATTTTCTTTATGTATTTCATAGTTTTTTAGTATTCACCAACCAAAAATAGCAATAAATAAGGTTCAAGTATGTTTTAACATATAAATCACCTACATGTAAAACATTCTGCGGCACAGAATAGGGCATGTATACATGAGGCGCGATGAAGCCTCATCTACGCCTTACATACAACATGCGCCTTGAGTCACATGAAGCGACGCCCTTCACGTCTAGGCACGCTTTTTTAAACCAAGTGCGGAAAGACATTCACATGCAAAGTCCGCCTAACGCGATGGTATCCTATGACACTTATAAACTTAAATTGTATTCTTGTATAGCTAATCCAAGGTGCATGTGTATCGGTTTATACAAACATACTCAAACACGCCATCTTAACTATTTCAAATTCAGCAATTCCTAAACCTTATTATCACAAACCAAGCCGAAAATACACAGAAATGAACTAAACTTTAGATTCAATCACATGCAACCGTATCAACATTAACATTATCAACTAACTTACCTCGTTAATAACCGCGACAAGATTCAAGGTAACTTTATTATTAGCAATGGTGTTTTCCGCTGTGCGTTTATCCAATCCAATTTTCAAAAACAGATCAAGAGCTTCTACCATCTTTTTCACTGTTAAACCACTCCAAAATCTGCAGAAATCATTGTAGAGTTTGCATGTAATGAACTGATTCAGTTTGTGCTTAAAACTATGTAATCAATCAATTAATCGCATTGTGACAGTAACAGAATCAAATCCTCAACAATAACAAACGGTTCAATAACAATAACAAATTAGAGGTTAATTACCTATGATGAGAGTTATAATAGACGCAAAGGAACAGAGCAAAGACCGGCGTTGTATGTGAGACGAGTCGTCAGGAGAGTTGCTTGAGGATTGGTGTCTTGTGATGCAAGGGTTTTTGTTATTCTAGGGTCGCGTTTATTTTAGGAAAAGATATGCTAATGGATTTTGGGAATTGTGGGCTATGGGCTTCTTTTTCTGTGGGCTGCTGGCATATTACTAGTTTTTATCCCGGGAGCGTCCCGGATTGAAATATCTAATATAACATAATAAAATATATTATTATTATTATTACTATTATTATTATTTTAAAAAAAATCTCTGGCATAAGTTATCATATTCAAATATAAAAAAAAAAAAACAAAACAAATCTCTGCGCTGGGGTATAAATCTAGTACCATTACAAATGAATTCGGAAGTTTGTAATCGATCATTCTAAAAAGAGCTAACATAAAATAAGAAAAAAAAGTTAATTATTGAAATATCGAACACATTAGTCTAAGGGTTATGTAATGCGTTAAAAAATTCATGGGTATATGATCGGGTATGTAGTTCGGGTATTTGGGTATGTTGTTTCGGGTAATCGGGTCGAGTATCACCTAATCCTAGACCCGACCCAAACCCACAATTTTTTTTAAACTAATCCCAAACCCGACACAATACCTGTCGGGTTATAAAAAATAGTCATTTTTTTCTCCGATTTTTATATAGCACTATGGTACTCGTTGGAAAGATAATAAAACGCTCGTTAATTTGGTGTAATTTTTTTCTTTAAAAAATCTCATATATAAAAGATATTAACGTTTAAAAGTTATAGGATGAAACACGAGAGATAAAATAATAAAGGTTTAATATTTAGATTTAGTAGATTAGGTATTTAATAGATTAGGTTAAAGATTATAATAGATTAGGTTAAATCATATTTATTTCTTTTTTTTAATTGGTTTAGAGTTGCCACATCACATCCTATGTGGCATCTCTCAAATGAGAGATTGTATAAGAGTATGACATGTAGGATTAATCCCTTTGCAATATATAGATATATAGATATAGATATAGATATAGATATAGATTATTCTTGGGCTTTTTATTGTTATTGTTATAATTGTTGTTGTTATTACTAGTTTATGCTCTGCGAGCGTTCCAGGATAAACAAATCTAATATGAAGTGATAAATGTGTGTGCTATAAAATGAATAGGCCGTTTTTTTTAGATTTTTTTTTTTTTGTAAATAATCAACACTCGTCTCTGTACAACTGTCACTTTCTCAATGCACTCTAAAGTTGCGATGTGAACAAAAAAAAATGGTATCAAAGGATGTGTCATGATGATGATGATGGTAGGTGATTCTGATGTGTAAAATGAACATATGTTAATGATTGACATACCTATTCAATTTTCACTAAACAAAACAATCAATAGGTAAGCAGTGAAGATCCATTTTAAAAGTAAATAAATATGAACTAACTGCTGTCGACTAAAATGATTGTTGGATAACAACTTTTTTTGTCTTCAGATTATTTTCTCTACTCATATATAATTAAAGTATCTATTTCATTAATCACCACATAAAAATGTTGGGTTTCTTTTTTTCTTTTCTTGTATAGCACTATAGTACTTGATGAAAAGGTAATAAACCACTCGTTATTTTGGTATGTTTTTTTCAAAAAAAAATGTTGTATAAAAAGTTATTAATGTTCAAAAATCGTGGAGGAAAGTGCATATGCCATGCACATCATAGAGAAAAAAATAATTTAATAGTTTTGAAGGGAAATTAAAGGGAGGGATGGCCTCATTGAGTGTCAGTGTCATGTGTCCAACCCCTTTTCTTTTATATATGTAACTAGGTTAGAGTCCCGTGGGGACCCACGGTTCACCCGAAAGTAAAATGAAAAAAATAAAAAAAAAAGGAAAATAAGAATTGTATTATGCAATTTGATTTGGTTACTAAATGTTTGATGATGCAATATGTATGAATTTTGATGTTAAATGCAAAATGTCATCTAACAGTTTAATGTAACGAAATGATGGATATATCGAGTAAGTAAAGTTTAATTTGACAACCGCAAACTACATAGCATACTATTACAATATCACACATTACATCATTTGGGTAATATCTATATTCTAATCATAACTAAGCTTAAGCATAGAACACTTATCATTTAGTTGGGGCTTAACGAACTTCAACCAATATTACACATTACATCATTTGGGTAATATCTATATTCTAATCATAACTAAGCTTAAGCATAGTACACTTATCAATTAGTTGGGGCTTAACGAACTTCAACCAATGGTCCATTTTCATTACTTCAATCAAAATCTTCCAAGTCTTGCTTATTGATAGCTGATTTTCACCTTCGAAGTTGTTATCATTGTCATCACGATCCTCGGAGTGCAGCTCATTTCCAATAATTTATGAAAACCTCCACCATTGTATTCTATATTTGTGTTCTACATAAAATATAGTTGTTGTAAAGATATGGATATGTGATGTGTGAAAATGTGTATTAAATAAATTCGGGTCAAGTTTTAAAAATGGAAAAACCCGCTGAACCACACACTAACGGCAAGTGCACCGGTCGCAGTGTAGCAGAGCAAGTAAGTCCGGAATATCGATCCGTGGACACAATGTGGCGACTCTCGATACTAGACCTCTATCGACTCCTAGCCTAGCAAATTGGATTTTTGTGATTTTTATATTAATTAATTACTAAAGTAAATAAATTAAAAGGCTTAAATTAAAAGATAGTAAAGGATAACTAAGGAGGGAATCAGAGATGGGAAAGGCAACCACCTAGGTATCGAATCCTACTAATGAAATTGGAACTGCCTCGGCTTTGAAAACTATGTTGGCAATCAGGATCTTATAATATTCACCCCTAGTATCCTAGTGGCTCCCGGATCATTTACCAAGACTGACCGAAAAGGAATCCTAAAGGTTACTGATCTCACTGATTGGTTAGATCACCTCTCGGTCTCACTAACTATGCTAAAGTACTCGCTAGACTGGTTTAGATTTCTCACTCTCCAATCACAATACACCCTAAAGTGCAAGGAGTAACCTGTAAAGTCAATCTATGTCACAGATAAGCAAATAATACTAGAGAACCTAGGAAAACCTGATCTCTCAGCGTTTCTAGCCTAAACCTCTAGCACCAAAGACAAACCTGACTACCTATCACCTCTCGGTCTCAAGAGTAGGAAGAATACTAATCACCTCTAAACTCCCAATTAATGTTCCTATGGAATTTAGGCCTAAAACCATAAAGTAAACTACAAGCACAAAGCAAGTAATTCTAACAAGTATCCAAACATGAAAGACATTCACTAAGACACTCGTGGAACATCAAAAGATCATAAATTAGTAAAAAGTACGCACACACATCATAGAATCATAAACAAGTTTCTTACTAAAACATAAATCCAACTATAAAATCCAATACCGAAACATAAACCCAAAATCAAAAAGTCGTCATGTCAAACCTAGGTGGCCACTAATGTTTTAGCCAAACATAATTAGGGTAAACAATAAAAACATGGGTTCAAGAAAAATAAAAGTCATAGTAATAATATTCATAGACACAAAGTAAATAAATATAAAAATTAAGACTTTTAGTGACCGAACCTGAGCCTTCAATCTTCAACCCGAGCCTTCCTGGCCTTCACTCTTCCTCTCCCCTTAAAAATAATAATTCTTGGCGGCTTGATGCTTGATATCTCCGCTGGGATAATGTGCCCTCCAAATAATATATGTTTTTCGTCTTTTGCGGCTCCTCTGTTGACTTCTCTTTTGCGGCTCCTCTGTTGACTTCTCTATGGAAGTCCTTTTCCAATTGTCTACTAATTCCTTCCAATCGATCCCTCCTTAAAATAAGCACCCGTAGGTTTTTGTCAAATTCCCTTGGGCCTGAGCCCTTTGTGTTTTCTTTTTATTTTAGAATTATTATTATTATTATTATTATTATTATTATTATTATTATTATTATTATTATTATTATTATTATTATTATTAGTAGTAGTAGTAGTATACTCCAAGCTCGCATCTCGGGTGTTCTTAGCTCGACCAAAATTTCTCGTTTACGCTCCAACGTCCATGCACACCGGCTCTCAAGTGTTGGTGTCTAGATTAAAATTCTTTCATTTTGCGCTCATTTTGTCCAAACACCTATAAAATAATAAAATAAATAAATACATAATAAAACGACACGAAACGAATATAAACCCGACCAAAAACTATACAAAATACATTGGAAAAGAGATGTGTTTTGCAACACATCAATATGGAGATAAGTAAATTAAGAAACAATCCTTAACCCACTTACTTGAATGGGTAGCTTAAATTTTACATGTTATCTCTCCAATGGTTCAAAGCGATTACATAGCTAAAAAACAACTAATAAGAAAATGGGTCCAATGTCACATGTTGTAATATAAATTTCCTATATTTTATTAAAAAAAATAGACACCAAAATTATCAACCCCAAACCCATTTCAACATGTAGCCAAAAAGACCCATTGTACATACACTTTAGGAAACTTTTGACATGTTTCAAAATGCCGCCAAAAAACGTCATTATTTAAACTGTGTAAATATAGTACTTAACAATTAAAAATCTTAATAAATAACATCAAAATCATAATCAATTATTCAAATCAATGACATTAAAATAATCTGCGTCTGAAATTGCCTTACCCATTATATACAAATTATTATTGACATATTAAAATTAGCACACTTAAAATTAGCACACTTATTGAAATCAGGATGATGATTATCGTTTAGTGACAATTGATTAAAGGAAAGTCGTAATATCAAAATGAAAGTCAGTCAACAATGTTAAAATGAAATTCGTAATATTAGTAACATCAATAAATACGATTAAAAATCTTAATAAATAACATCAAAATCAATCAATTATTCAAATAAATGACATTAAAATCATTCGCGTCTCAAATTGCCTTACCCATTATATACAAATTATTATTGACATCTTTAGTAATAATTATTAGTTGTGATTGAAGTAATATAATTCTTTAACAGAAAATAACATTTTGAAAATTTATATTATCATTTAATTTCGTTGTTAAAATTGGTATGACGATTAAATGATTTTATTATTTGTTAAGATTTATATAGTATTGCTGTGTCTCGAACAATTCTGCAAAATTGGAAATATTGTGCCTCAATTGACGTGATTAAGTAGGAATATTTATTTATATATTTGAATTATAAAAAAATGGATGGATTCGTAATTGACGTGAATTGGTCAACAACGCTTAAAATTAGCACAATCAAACTTAAAGACATAAAGTCAAAGAATTGACCTCCATCAAATTAACAAAAACGTAAAAAGGTTTTATTTAGATTGGGTCAAAAATATTGAATTTAAGGTCGTAATATTAGTAATAGCATTGAAAATTATCTTGAATATATTATATATTTTAGGAAACTGTTAAATAGATTTAAATTATATTTATTATTAAAACAATAATAAAAGTGTAGGAAAATAAATGTACACTCCTATCTTCGGATTATATTTAAATTATAAACTGTTAAATAAATTTAAATAAATGTTTAAAGCAAAATCGTATATGTTTAAAAGAATATCGTTTTATGACAATTGATTAAAGAAAAGTCTTTGAATTATAAAAAATGGAAGGATTGATAATTGACGTGAATTGGTCAACAATGCTTGAAATTAGCACAATCAAACTCAAAGACATATAGACAAAGAATTGACTTCCATCAATTTAACAAAAACATAAAATTTTTTTTACTCAGATTCGGTCAACAATATTAAAATTAAGGTCGTAATATTAGTAATAGCATTGAACTTTTTTTTATTACATTAGATATTTTAGGAAACTGTTAAATATATTTAAATTATATTTATTATTAAAAGAATAATAAAAGTGTAGGAAAATAAATGTACATTGTTATCTTTAGATTATATTTAAATTATAAACTGTTAAATATATTTAACATTGTTAAATAGATTTAAATAAATGTTTGAAAGAAAGTCGTATATGTTTAAAAGAATATCGTTTCATGACAATTGATTAAAGGAAAGTTGTAATATCAAAATTAAAGTCGGTCAACAATATTAAAATGAATTTCGAAATATTAGTAATATCAATAAATAATATTAAAATCTTAAGAAATAACAACCAAATCATAATCAATCATTCAAATCAATAACATTAAAATCATCATAAATAACATTAAAACTCTTCATAAATAACATCAAAATCATAATTTGAATTTCAAAATCAATGACATCTTGTGGTGCAGCCTTAGTAACAAACATTTTGTGCTGGATTGAACACCATTTGAAGACACAATATTCGCCAATGGAAGTATCTTCTGATTGAAGCAAATCAGGCCATCCAATCACAGTAAACCTTTACAAAAGCATTATGTATAGAAAATTAAGGATGTGTAACTAAATATAAAATAAGAATATTGTAAACATAAATGTTGAATATGCAACTAACAAACCTAACGACTTGAGAAACAATTTCTGCACGTAATATTAGTATTACTATTAGTTAGTGAAGAAACAAAAGTTCTCACCTCTGGTAAGTGCGAACTATCTGTCTCTGCAAGAAGATCCTTCACTAAGATAGATGGCTCTCTGACGATGAAAACCCGAGAAACACAATATCCGGTGTGGGGCGACCGCCTCGAATCTAGAGGATTCTACTTAGCAGACACAAATACGTGGTTAGCCTTAGTGTGTTCTTCAGGGATTTCTGAATGGCCTATTCAAGGAGACGAAGTGCTCCTTAAATAGGTTCCACACGGGCCTCGACATTCACCCTTAACTTACCCAATGGGCTGAGGCCCAGTTAAGGGTTTGCCTCCACACCGGCCCACAATTAGGCCCAACAAAAGATATTATACGACGAGTGGGAAATCATAGAGAATGATCGTACCTTTTCTTGTGACGTGTCGTCGTGTGATTGGTCGCAGGCCTGGGCCAATATGATTGGCCATTGAGTGTACTATTGTCCCCTCTGCTGGCCTTCGTTAGTGGAGATCCTTGCTGAGGTGGTCCCATGCATTCTTATTGGTCGATACGTACGGAAAATGTACTGTTTGTCTCCTGCGGGTCTGGTCTCGGACACGTGTGATTCCCCTGTTAGCCGATCGTGCAGCATGCTCCTTGCTACACGTCGTTGGACTCTGGTTGGCTCGTACCATGTTGTACGATCATATGGGTTATTGCCACGTGTCTGCTTTGGCTTTATCCTCCAAACCCTGGCGGATGTTGGTCCAACATCCGCGCTTAGTGGTTGCAACCCGCATCCGGGTTGGTATGGCAGGACCCGCATGTGATGGGCTTACCTTGCCCATGGTTGACGTTGTAATCACTTGGGCCTTGTGGCCCTGTTCCCGTGTTTGGGCTTTGGCTTTGGGTAGGGGCCCAAGTAAATTTGGGTCCCTACCCCTTCAAGTCCCCCTAGTCCAGTGGCGCTCTTGGTTGTGCGCAGCAAAAGCGTGAGCGGTGATGGACTGATTGGGAAAGAAAAGTTGGGGTGTTTGTGGCGGATTTTTAATTTTTTGCGGGTTATATGTTTTAGCGGGGTTTTACGTGTTCCGTCAAGCGGGTCGTAATCCCGCTGTGACTATTATGTTTGAGATTATGGACGAGCTTGCCCTTGGAGGGGAATTCAAAGGGTTGTCATCATTGCATTTTGGTCTGACAGTTGAAGTGACTGACTCTTTGCCTGCCGCGTCTGTTTTGCCGTCAAGTCAGCTATGGGGGAACGACTTTTGGAGTACTTGTGTCAGGTGCGCGTGGGCGACGCGCTGCGCGTGGCAGGATTTTTCGCTGTAGTGGGCCACGTGTCACGTAGGTGATGGGCCTAGGTGTGTCAGTGTGGCCCACTGTAATTAATGTGGGCAGTATAAATTGCCCTTCATTCCCTCATTTGTGCATTTTCTCGCTTTCTGTTCACTTAAAATTTTTCACTTCTTTCTTTCGTGATAACCGTCCGCCGGTTGTTAGTCCAGAAGTTTATTCGTGTTTTCCTCTTAATCGAACATGGCCGATGCTGACGCTAGGGGCAAAAAAGAAGCCGTTTGTATGGCTGACGCTCCGATCAAGTGGAAAAGGGATTCGTTCGAGCAATTTTTAGAATTATATGAGATTCCGCCGAGTTGGGAGCCAATGTTGCCGGCTGATGGAGAAACTGTCCTCCATGCGGGCCCCGGTATGATGGCGTTGTATGCCGCACACTTTCAATTGGCCGGCTTTCGGCTACCGGTGACACGGTTCGTCTGTGACCTGCTCCTCCGGTATGGAGTGTATTTGACTCAGGTGACTCCCTTGGGCATGACCCGAATGGTGCATTTTGAGTACGTGTGTCGTTCTCAGGGTGTTGAACCGACCTTTGAGATGTTCAATGCCTTCTACCGGCTCACCCGTGGGGGTCCGCAATGGTTTTCCTTTACGCAGCGGAGTAGGATTAGGCCTGTTGGAAACGAACCGCCTCGTAGTATGCACGACTGGAAAACAAAATTCTTCTTTATCCGGCAGGGGGTTGTGCCGGTGTCTTTGCAGTGGCTGGCGGTTTCCGCCAAGTCGAAATTGAAAGATTTCCCGGTTGTCAATTATTCCGATTTCGATTGGTATGAGAGGATTACACAGCAGGTGACTCCCATTGAGATGGCGAACGTGAGGCCAGAGGCGTTGCTGATGGCGGGTGTCAGCCGTGTGGGCGGGAGAGCTGACCAGAACCCGCACTTTTATGTGGATGTTAAAGGTACGTCCGGCTTACGTTGTTCGCTCTGTCGCATTAATCTTAGTTTCCACCGTTCGTTTGACTCTGATGTTTTTGCAGAAACAAGCTGTTTCTACTCAATTGTGGCTGGAGTGGATGGTGAGTTCAGATGGGAGCCGCTCCGAGCGGATGAAGAACCTTTAGTGGAGCAGACGCTCAAGAACTTTGTGGCCGTCAACGTTAAGGATTTTCCCGGACATACCTTGATTCCAGGTGATGTTCCCATTAATCCCCGCCCTCGAAATGCAGTTTCTGCTGGAGGGGTTAATCTTATGTTTATATCCGATGATGAGTCTGAGGATGATTCGTACTCGTTATCTCACCGCGGTCGGGCTCGTGCAGGTATCAGTCGTGGCGGCAGTTCTTCTCAACAGCCGCCTGCATCTGGCGGGGCCAAAGATAAAGGGGATTATGTGGAAGTGTTTACCACGCCACCTGTATCTAGTCGTCCCGGCGGGGGGTTGGGGAGCGGTGGTCATGGTGCTGGGAAGAGGCTGCGGGATGTGGTGAGCATGATGGATGCGGGCAAGCGAAAGGTGCCCGAAGGGGATGCTTCAGCGTCCAACTTGAAGGTTAAGTTGGCTGTGTCCCACAAGAGGCCTCGTTTGGCCTCGAAGATTGTGAAGGAAGTTCACCCAGGTATAGCCCCGTTTAGCATTCTGTTCCTGTTCCCTTGTACTCCTTTCCTCATGTTCTGTGTTCTTGTAGGTGCATCCTTGCTTTTCCCTGGCGGGCCTAAGTTGTCCGAAGTAACTGGCGCACGATCTACTGGGCCTACCCCGCCCGGTGCCCCGACACTGGGTGGGGATGGCGAACGACCGCTCGAGACCGAAGTGCGTCAACAGCCTTCGCCACAAGGAGATGATCGGTCCGCCGAAGAGAAGCAGTCCGAGGTAGCTCGTGAGGCTGAGTTACAACAAGCTAAGCTATTGGCTGAAACAAGACGAAAGGAGAAGGAGAAAGGGAAGGGTGTTCAGGTTGGTGAGGATGTGGGCGCAGGATTGCAAGCTAAGTCTCCGAGTGGCATGGAGCAACCGCATGATCCTGGTTTTTCAAGTGGTGCCTTTGAGAGTGCGGGATATGTTGATTTATCATCTGGTGGCGGGTCAGCGGGTGGCAGCGATGGTGGTGGGTCCGTGAAAGAGAACATGCCCGCTAGCGGCAGTAATCCTAAAAAGACTGATACTACAAGGATAGCGTCCAGCGGTCTTAGGCTGGATGTTGCTACTGGGCCAATATACAGGCCTGACTGGTCCGTGCGTGAGGATGGCCGCTTTTTCCAAATAGAGACCTGTGAAGAATGGTTATCGGGTTCTATTCCTCCCGCCGAGCGAGCATATGCTGCTAAACGGAACCGTCTGGCGCTTCTTCAAGACGGTGCCGCTGGGATGGCGATGGCTGCGGCTACGCTAAGTGAGGTGCGGCGCGGATATCAGGAATTGCTTCAGGCCGAACAAGAATTGGCGGCGCGCAAAGCGGCCTTTAAGAATGTGCTTGACAAGCATAACAAAGATTGCGTGGCCCAGTCTAAAGCTTTATCTGATGCTTTGGCGCAGGCTAAGTCCGCTGAGGAGCGCCATGCCAAGTCTTTCCAGGAATGGAAGACGTCTTGTGAAGTTACAAACCAAATTATCGCCAAGGAGCGGGACCGCGCCCGGGGCTTGGAGAGTGAGCTTGACCGCCTTAAAGTTGCGTTAGAAGCCAAGGAACTTGAGTTGGAGAAGGATAAATCTGAAACCGCCAGTGCTCGCGCGGATTTAGCTAAAAAGGAGGATGAGGTGTTGGTTCAATCTTCCCGCGTATCAGGGCTGGAAAATGACATTATGCTGCTGAAGCGTGAGGTTGATGCCCTCCGCGACGAGAAGAAGACTCTTAGCACTGACGTCCAGGACCTTACTGCCTCCCGCGATAGTGCCCAGGACATGTTACGTGTTGCCCAAGATAGTCAGGAAGAGGCATTGAATGATGTGAACTGGTTAATGACTACTGGGATCCAAGGGGTATGTGTTTCTGACTTCCCTTTCATTGCTTTGTCGCGTAGTTGCGTTTCTTGGCACTTGTTAATTCTCTGTCTTGTAGGTTTTTTCTCGCGTGTGGGAGGAACCGGCGATGGTTCAGGCCGTTGCCCGCTTGTTGGAGAAGTCGAAGCAATTTGGCGTTGTCCTTGGCTTTAAACAGGGATTCGACTTCTGTCTCAGCGGGCGTGCCTTGGAAGACAACCCTTATCGTGACGTGGACGCGGAAGCGGAATATGATGCGGAGGTTGCGGCGTATGATGAATTAACTTTCCCCGTGATGGATGTGGTCGCTGAATGTGCTAAGTCGACTGATGGGGTGCGGCTTCTTCGTGCTGCCTTTGAGGAGGCGGAAGAAGAGTTACAAGCGGAGAAGGAGAAGGAGGCCCAAGAAGAAGCTGCTCGGGTGGCGGCTGCGCTCCGTGGTGAAGGCCCTTCGACCGCAACACTAGATGCGAGTGCTTCTTCCGCGCCGCTTGTCGACGACCCTGAAGATGATTTTATTGACCGCGTGGACTTCGGGGAGGAATGAGTGTTAAACTCTTTTAATTTGTTTGAATTTTCATGTTGAACATTTATGTTTTGTGATGACGCTTTGTATGCCTTGTGCCCTTTCATTTATGTATGTCTTTTCAACTTTCTTGTCATGATTGCTCTAGGGGTCTTAGGCGTCAGCCGTCAGTCATTAATGGCTTCTGACGGCGTGACAGACGGCTGCAGGTGACACTTGTCACTATTTGTCGATTGAAGTGACCTCCTGTATTAATGGCGACTCATGATCATCCCCTTTAATTGTGTATAAATACGGTTAGTTTGTGCTGATTTGCTCATTGATCCATTCTCTCTTATCCTTTTCTTTTCTCCGGTGTTTCTCATCACAATGGCTAATCTCCGTTCGTGTGGAAGAGTTTCCGGTGATGCAGTTGAAGAAAATCTAGTGGTTGAGTGTTTATTAGCTCTCAGGAGTGGAGTTCCTCCGGGTAACCCCCCGGAAGTGATGACCGGCCCAGTCGACCCGGAGAACAGGATGAAGATCCTGGCCAACGTTTGTATGCAAGCAGCTGCCGGAGCTGTGCCTCCGGCCACCGGCGAGACCTCCGCCGCTGGGGAGCGGCGCATGAAGGCCTTAGCTGAAGTTTGCGGGCAGCTTGTCGCCGCGGAGCGTTCCTCCTCCGTGGGTTCCAGTGATCGGCCAACGGCCATCCTGGCCTGCCCGGCGGTGGTCCGACTTACCCCTAAGGTCCGGTTTCGTCGCAACGGCGATTCGTGGGCCCATCTTATCGTCTTAGATTAGGTGTTGGCGTCACTTGGTTGTTGCTTTTGATGATGTATGTAATAGTTAGGATTATCGGGCATCTATGTTGTGCTCCTGCGGGGCTTGTTTTTTGCTAATGTACCCGGATGCCCGATGTTTTGTTGATGTTTGTCTTATATGGAATAGACTTAATATTATGGCTTTTTAACTTGTTTGTTGTTTACATAGCCCATGTCCATGTTTGCTTTTTGACCCGCTCAGTTTGTACTACCTTTCTTTTTGAAGGTGAACTTTGCGGGCCAAGGTGGCTATGTTGCATGAAAACGCCAACGTGCTTCTGATTCGCTTGGTCCGCGATGAGTTGTCTATGAAGGCAAACTTCGCGGGCCAAGGTGGCTACGTTGCGTGAAAACGCCATCGTGCCTCTGATCTGCTTAGTCCGCGATGAGTTGTCTATGAAGGCAAACTTCGCGGGCCAAGGTGGCTACGTTGCGTGAGAACGCCAACGTGCCTCTGATCTGCTTAGTCCGTGATGAGTTGTCTATGAAGGCAAACTTCGCGGGCCAAGGTGGCTACGTTGCGTGAAAACGCCAACGTGCCTCTGATCTGCTTAGTTCGCGACGGGTTGCTTGTGAAGTCAACTTCGCGGACCAAGGTGGCTACGTTGCGTGAAAACGCCAACGTGCCTCTGATCTGCTTAGTCCGCGACGGGTTGCTTGTGAAGGCAACTTCGCGGACCAAGGTGGCTACGTTACGTGAAAACGTCAACGTGCCTCTGATCTGGTTAGTTCGCGACGAGTTGCTTGTTAGGGAAACTTCGCGGACCAAGGTGGCTATGTTGCGTGAAAACGTCAACATGCCTCTGATCTGCTTAGTTCACGACGAGTTGCTTGTTAAGGCAACTTCGCGGACCAAGGTGGCTACGTTGCGTGAAAACGTCAACATGCCTCTTTAGTGTTATTATTGACTCTAACGTTATTTCGTGGATTGTAAGTTAAAATGCTAACATATATCATTGATAGGGCATAAAGCCAGTTTGGAGTGTTACATGACATTGTTGTAACTAAAACTATTACATGTAACAAATACGCAGCTGGGCCGCGTTCCATGACCTTGGGATTAGGGTGCCATCTAAGCGTTCCAACGCATATGCACCCTTTCCGAGTATTTCTTGAACTTTGTACGGGCCCTCTCAGGACGGTGCTAATTTTCCGGGTGCTTCAGCCGTCGATGCTTCGTTGAGACGGAACACAAAATCCCCGACATGGAAATGTGTCTTCTTTACCCTGGCATTGTAGTATTGCTCCAACTGTCTTTTATACTTGGCCTCTTTAAGTGCCGCCAACCCTCTTCGTTCCTCCAGAAGGTCCAGGTTGAGGTGTAATTCAGTGTCATTGTCAGTCTTTGAGGCTAACAGGACGCGTGCGGATGGGCACCCGATTTCGGCGGGGATCATGGCCTCAGTGCCATATGTTAGACTAAAAGGTGTCTCCCCATTGCTGCTTTTGGTTAGCGTGTGGTGCGCCCATAAGACGTTTGGAATCTCGTCCACCCAGCCTGTCCGCCTGGTGTTCAAGCGGGTTTTGATTCCATTGACTATGCTGCGGTTTGCTCGTTCGACCTGTCCGTTGGCTTGCGGGTGAGCCACGAACGTGAAGGTCTGTTCCACCCCCATGCTTGTCAGCCATTCTTGGAGCCCGGAATCCGTGAACTGTAGGCCATTGTCGCTGACGATACTCATTGGCAGGCCGAAGCGACAGATGATAAACTCCCAGATGAAGCGCTTTACTGCACGGGCATCGATGGATACGAGTGGCTTGGCTTCGATCCATTTCGTGAAATAATCAATTGCCACGATGAGGTATCTAACGTTTCCCGGGGCTGTAGGGAATGGTCCCACTATGTCGATTGCCCATTTTTGGAACGGCCATGCAGATGTGACTGGCACTAAGTCGTTCTTGGGACGCAATGTGCTTGGAGCGTGACGTTGACAGGCGTAGCACCTGCGGAGTATTTTGACGGCATCTACATGCATGCCAGGCCAATAATATCCCGCATTCATCAGTTTCGCAACTACCATCCTTGGTCCAGCGTGTAGACCACAGATCCCTTCGTGCACCTCTTTAATTAAGAACATAGCTTTATCTGTATCAACACATCTCAGTAGGGGTCCCAAGTACGACCGCCTATATAAGGTACCGTCTATCACTTGATAATGCATGGCCTTGTGCTGTATTTTTCATGCCTCGGATTTGTCTGTTGGTAGAGAACCGCTTGTTAGGTAGGTGATTATCGGGGTCATTCATGACGACGTGCCCACCTGCACAACGTTCACTTGATGTGCGGATACGGACGGTGCGTTTAATACCTCGACTCTGACGTCCTTGGCCATGTGCTAAAAAACGGAGGCTGCCATTTTACTTAGAGCGTCAGCGGGTTTGTTTTCGCTCCTGTTGATGTGGAGGACCTTGCAATGTGCGAACCGCTGCATGAGCTTTTTAGTCTGTTCCAGGTACAGAGCCATCTTGCTATCCCTCGCCTCGTATTGTCCGTTTACTTGCGCAGCTACGAGCATCGAGTCTACATGCGCGTCGAGGAAGCGGGCGCCCATCTTGTCCGCGATTCGGAGACCTGCTAGCAGGGCCTCGTATTCCGCTTCATTGTTTATACTTTCAAAGTTTAGGCGGATTGCATATGTGAATTCGGCGCCGTCTGGGCTGATGAGCCGTAGTCCTGCCCCCGCGCCGTCCTCGCTCTTCGCACCATCGGTGTAGAGCGACCACTTGTCGTTTTCGGCCATCGGTGACGGTGGATCTTGCTCTATTAGACATTCCGCTACCTTGTCGGCGGGGACTTCTGTCGTGAAGTCCGCCAGAACTTGCCCTTTGATGGCTGGTCGTGGCTTGTAGAAGATTTCGTGTTCTCCCAACTCGATTGCCCACTTTGCTAGTCTTCCCGAGAGTTCTGGCTTTTTCAGGACATCACTTATGCGGTAGTCGGTGAGTACGTTTATTGGGTGTCCCTGAAAGTATCGCCGTAAGCGCCGTGAAGCGTGTACCAAAGCCAATACGAGCTTTTCCATGGTGGAGTAGCGTGTCTCTGCGTCTAACAGTGTCCAGCTTACGTAGTAGACGGGCGTTTGCACTCCTTTGCGGTCTACCAGTAAGGTCGCGCCAACCGCCTTATCCGCTACTGCTAAGTATAGGGTGAGCGGTTCCTTGGGCCGCGGGGCTGTTAGCGTCGGTAGGTTCATGAGGTAGTGTTTCATATCCTGGAATGCGGTTTCTGCTTCGGGTGTCCATCTGAAATTTGTTTTCTTCAAGCAATTGCAGAGCGTGCTCACGAATGGGAATGACCTTGATGCGTAGTTTGATAGGAAACGGTTCAGGGCTACGAGTCGGCCCATCAAGGTCTGTACCTCTTTGACTGAAGCCGGTGATGGCATGCACTCTATTGCTTGCACCTTTTCAGGGTTTGCTCGAAAACCCTCTTTTGTGACGACAACCCCCAAGAATTTGCCTTCTTCCATGCCAAAGGAGCATTTGCTTGGATTCAGCCTCATGCGGACTTGTCGTAATTGGTCAAAAGTTTTTTGTATATCGATTAGCATTCGATCCTCTTCTGTACTTTTGATTACGAGGTCATCTACATATACCTCCAAGTTCACTCCAATCTGTGTGGTGAAGACCGAGTCCATGAGACGCTGATACGTTGCTCCCGCATTTTTGAGTCCGAAGGGCATCTTTGTATAACAGAACGTGCCGATGTCTGTTCTGAAGGCGGTTTTATCCTCGTCGCCCTTCGCCATTTGAATTTGATGGTAGCCTTTGTAGGCGTCGAGAAAGCATTTGAAACGGAACGGAGCCAGGGAGTCGACTTTCAGATCTATTTCAGGTAGTGGATAGCAATCCTTCGGGCAGGCTTTGTTTAAATCCTTGTAATCCACGCACATTCGCCATCCTCCGTTAGCTTTGGCGACCATTACGGGGTTGGCGACCCATGTTTGGTATTTCACTGGACGGAGTATGCCGGCGTTTAATAATTCAGTGACCTGTTCATGCATCGCTTTGGTTTTCTCTGGTCCCATGCTTTGCTTCTTTTGTACCACTGGCTCTGCTGACTTGTATGTTGCGAGCCGATGTTCTGCTATCTCTCGAGGGACTCCTACCATATCCGCAGGGGTCCATGCGAAGACGTCTTTGTTGTTGATTAGCAGTTGCTTTAGGTGCGTCCGCACTGTATTTGACAGTGCGGGTCCAATCGTCACAGTTTGTTCTGGGAAACTGGGATTGAGTATCCATTTCTCTGGCTCGGTCGGGTGTGGTTTTTTGGCGGATTTGGCTGGCTTTGGGGTCTCGGCTGTGTGGCATTGGCGATTGCCTCGAATAAACGCCACCCCCTTTCGGGTCGGGAAGCCGACCATTTGATACGGGGCGGATGCGTTGCTGTTGAATTTGGCCAGTCCCTCTCTTCCTATCAGTAGGTCGTGTGCTGAGTTCACTGGGAGCACCATGAACTCGCATTCTTCTGTCCGCGACAAATTACCATCTGACCAAGTAACTGGGAACGTGATGACACCTCGGGGCATTATTGATTCGTGAATGAATCCCGATATTGGTTCGCTCACTGGTACCAAGCGTTTCTTGTCCGTCTCATCGAGCTGGTTAAAACACTGATCGTACATGATGTCCGCACTGCTTCCCGGGTCGAGAAACATGTATGGCGTGCGATAATGACCGAATACCCCCGTGATGATGAGCGGGGATGTAGATGACGCTCCCCCTTTGGGGATAGGCAGAATGACTGGTTGTTCCTTCCATGCATCTTCGCTTGTTTCTGTCAGTTGACGCTTGTTTCGTTTCTGTCCACACAGGCCTCGACATTCACCCTTAACTTACCCAATGGGCTGAGGCCCAGTTAAGGGTTTGCCTCCACACCGGCCCACAATTAGGCCCAACAAAAGATATTATACGACGAGTGGGAAATCATAGAGAATGATCGTACCTTTTCTTGTGACGTGTCGTCGTGTGATTGGTCGCAGGCCTGGGCCAATATGATTGGCCATTGAGTGTACTATTGTCCCCTCTGCTGGCCTTCGTTAGTGGAGATCCTTGCTGAGGTGGTCCCATGCATTCTTATTGGTCGATACGTACGGAAAATGTACTGTTTGTCTCCTGCGGGTCTGGTCTCAGACACGTGTGATTCCCCTGTTAGCCGATCGTGCAGCATGCTCCTTGCTACACGTCGTTGGACTCTGGTTGGCTCGTACCATGTTGTACGATCATATGGGTTATCGCCACGTGTCTGCTTTGGCTTTATCCTCCAAACCCTGGCGGATGTTGGTCCAACATCCGCGCTTAGTGGTTGCAACCCGCATCCGGGTTGGTATGGCAGGACCCGCATGTGATGGGCTTACCTTGCCCATGGTTGACGTTGTAATCACTTGGGCCTTGTGGCCCTGTTCCCGTGTTTGGGCTTTGGCTTTGGGTAGGGGCCCAAGTAAATTTGGGTCCCTACCCCTTCAGTTAGTATTAGTAATTATTTGTAATTAGTAATACATTCGTAAAAATAGTAATAGAAAATTTTAATTCGGTCAATAAGATATATATGTGATTAAAATTAAAAATAGTAATATTAGTTTTAGTATCTATATACCTAATAAACAAAAGTCCATGAGTACACTTGGCACTCCCACATTCATCCTCAATTGTGGAGCCAATCATATTGTGCCAAGTGTCTCATTGTGGGATTTAATAAACTTTTTGATTTAAAAAAAAAAAAAACAGAAAATATAAAAACCCAACAAAAAAACACGGACATAAGCAACAGCATATCATCGCCTCCTCCTCAAAGAAACCCTTCCAAACCCTAATCACAGCGATTACCGGCGATCGACCCAATCATTCATCTCCAATCAAAGGTAACCTCTCTTTCATTCTTATTTTAATCAATCCATGTTTATCCCTCATTGTCACTGTGTTTTTTTTCGTTTTTTTCTAATCTCTTTGTCGATTGAGTCTTTTTTTTCCCTGTTTTGATTTGATTATTTATGTTTCCATTGTTGTGTTTATGTTACGACAAAGAAAACCTTCGTTTGCCCTTAATTAGGGTTCTTGATTGTTTGATTAGGTTTGTTGATTTTTTGATAAGGTTATTGAATGGATTTTGTTGTGCTCAAACAGTGTTTTCTATTTTGATTTTACACTGATGATGTTCTGAAAAACTTTGGTTTTCAGAAGATTAGATTCTTATTTTTTTTTAATCAACTTTGTATGAACATTGTGAATATGACTGGATTATATAAAGTTTTCAATTGTTTGATTAGGTTTTTTGATTGTTTGATTAGGGTTCTTGAATGGATTTTGATGGACTAACACAGTGTTTTATTTTTGATGTAAATAGATGATGTTAGGTCAAACTTTGGTTTTCCGAAGATTAGATTGTTGTTTTTTTTGAATCAAGTTTGTATGAACATCAAAAAATATGACTCGATTATATAAAGTTTTCAATTTGGGATTTTTCCAAAATTAATCTGTTTTCAAAATTGAATAGGTTTTAATAAAATACAGATTTGGCACTTATGTATTCATCAAATGATTCAATTTCAGTTATATGATATCATGTTTTAATATGTTTTTACTGATAATACAGTTGCTCTAAAGGTCGTCTCAGAATGGTTTATGGATTTTGGGTTAAATCAGAGGGCAGAGAACGTGTGTGTATGGTAAGCGACCTTTCTTATGCGTTAAAACTCTGTTGGTTGTTAGAATATTTTCATTGATCACTGTACAGTATTCGGATGTATAATGTTTATTAACTGAAAATCCAAGAGATTAGTTTATAATCAACTGTTTTTTGTATTGATTTGTAGGCGTTGCCCGGAGATTATAAGGAATGGATTTCTAAGTATGGATTCCCTACTGGCATGACCAGAATTCATACGTTGGATCAGAGATCATTCGAAGTTAAAGTGATGAATATCGCTGGGAAGTGGTTTTTTTACAATGGGTGGAAGCACATGATTACAACGCTAAACTACCCAAGTGGTTGTCACTTTGTGTTTGAGTACGAAGAAATGCTCAACTGTTTTAATATGTATACTTTCCATCAGGATGCCATAGCTGCACCGGGCAAGTATTTCTACTGCAAACTTGATGACCCACTCAGTGATCTGAATCGGCTGGTATGTTTTTTAAATGATGTGTATAAACATGACATAACGCCTTAAATACATTAATATGTACTAATGTTTCAACATTGTTTTTCAACTTTCCAGCATATAAGTGCCTTCGTTCATCATGGTTTGTACAATCGAAACCCTCCTATGGAACCGATTATGGTTAGCTCATTTCCAGGTAATATCATGTATATAATATATTGTTAGATAATAAGACTTTTTAAAATTTTGATGTTCATAATCATAACAGTATGCTGGAAAATCATCTTCTTTGCAGGGCATGTTTTCCAGATCCAACTTGAATACGATGGTCATGAGATTTTCATTACCCAGGGATGGCCGTACATGAAACAGAGGTTTAACATAACAGCGGATCATCTGATGGTGTTTCAAATTTACAACGAGGTTTGTTTGTCGATTTGAAATTTCAAAAAATATCATTAATTTTGTTTGAGATTTATATCATTAATTTGTACACCTTTCATGTGTTTCATTGTAAAATTAACAGAAAACATTGGAGTTGTCCATCTTTGAAAAAAACAAGCTGACCCTGCCTCCGGAGTTGTGGGAGGACGTTGAACAGCCCGAGGATGACCAAATTAATCAGGAGGAAATAGCTGTGGTTTCTGATGATGATGATGGAGAAGACTATTCAGATGATGATGATATGGAAACTGATGATGATGAATCTGGATCGGATGAAGATGTTGACGATATAGAAGATTGGGCCGTTCCAGTTGTTTTTGTTGTTGACAGGCATTTTGTAAGTATTATATGTTTAAGCAATCTGTTATAATCATTTTGATGCTAAATAAACCGTTTTATAACAAATTTCATGTATGATTATTTGTTTTAGCGGATGAAGACACAATGGGCGAAGGACAACGGCTTGAACAGGCCGCGCTCATTGACAATTAAGGATGCTGAGCAAAATAGCTGGGGTGTCTCTGTAGGTATTGAAGACAGGGGATCGAGTAAGCGTTTTTACATCAAAGGTATGTCTGTCTTTGTTGCTGACAATGATTTGCAGGCTGGTGATCAGGTGCATTTCCGTTGGTTTGAAAAACGAGGTCTGTTCAAGCTCTCTAAAGTAGTTAGGGTTGATGGTAATTAGGATGGGATTCAGTGGGTAGTTTTTTGGATATAAATCGCATACTTTTGGTCCTAAGTCGTGGTGGTTTTTGAAACAATACAGTGGTTGTGGGTAACTGTTAACACTATGGTTATGGTCGTTTTTTGGATGATGATTAATTAGCGGTCACATACATTGATTTGTTTTTTGTGTTGATATGTGTTTTGAAAAAATATATCAGTCTTATGGTTTGTATTTACGACATATGATCTTCTATGTTTTAATAGTTAGCAATAATTTGGTAAATATGTTTTTTTTAGCAATAGGTAAATATGGTTAATATGATTTATTTGCCATAATGAGAATTAAAATTTAGACAACTATAGATTTTACAAATTGACTTTTTAAAAATTGTTTATTAAAACTTAAATTTGGTAAATTACATTACATTAAGTTTTGTCATTCTCATTATTAACATTCTAAATTTTAGTAACTTTGACTTTTTTTTTTAAAAAGTACCAAGTTTTAATACTTTCCATTTTTATAAACTTATACATGTTTTTTAATATTTAAAAAACATAATTAATTAATAATTTTCAAAAATATATCAGTCTTATGGTTTTTGAAACAATACAGTGGTTGACTTTTTACAAATTGACTTTTTAAAAATTTTTTATTAAAACTTAAAATTGGTAAATTACATTACATTAAGTTTTGTCATTCTCATTATTAACATTCTAATATTTCGTAACTTTGACTTTTTTTTTGAAAAAGTCCCAAGTTTTAATACTTTCCATTTGTATAGACTTATACATGTTTTTTAATATTTTAAAAAAATAATTAATTAAAAATTTTCAAAGTCAAACCGTTTTATGTTGACAAACAAGATTTATGGAAAGCCAATCAATTAACGATGTGTAATTGACTACTTTTTATGGTTTCAAGCAACCTATATTCGATTTGTCTTTAAATATCCTAATTTATGGCGTTGACTTTTTTCTGGTCAAATAGTGTTGCTGTGTAACTGTTAGCACTAGAGTATGGTTGTTTTTGGGATTGTGATTAACTGTTATTGGTTACATAGATTGGTTTGTTATACCTGTTGATATGTCTAACGAGAAATAGATTTATGATATTCTTTTTTTTTAAACACATATGAATGCTTATTAACAAAATCAAACGTTTTATTTGAAAATATTAAATTTTTGGAATAACATTTTAAAAAAAAATTATAACTGAAATTGAATATTTTTTACTCACAAGTAATTAATAATTTTCATAATCAAACCGTTTTATCTTGAGAAACAAGATTTTTGGAAAGACAATCAATTAACAATGTATAATTTGACTACTTTTTATGCTTTCAATCAACCTATAATTTATCTTTTTTTACATCCAAATTTATGCCGTTGACTTTTTCCTCTTAAAATTGTGTTGCTGTGTAACTGTTACCACCTTAGTTTGGTTGTTTTTTGTATTGTGATTAACTGTTAGTGGTTACATACATTGGTGTGTTTTTACCTGTTGAATGCTTATTAACAAAGTCAACCGTTTTATTTGAAAATGTTAAATTTATCCAGTACAATTTTAAAACAAAACTAAACGTTTTCTCTTTATTTTAAAATCACAAGTAATTAATAATTTACAAATTAAAAAACTTTTAATTTGACAAGCAAGATTTTTGTATAGACAAAAAATTAGTCTTTGAATTTTTTACAATAAGATTTAATAAATAACTTTTATTTTCATAATTTCGGAAACTTTGACCACTTAATTTGATTGAAAATGTATTATGGAAACCTTTAAACTTAATCAATTAGATTGGCATTTCATATTTTGTTTCTATTTATATAATCAATACCAAAAATTAAACATTTCTTCCTTATTTATAATTGGTATACCAAATTATATATACATGTAGAAATTTTTCGAACTTAATTCAGTTTTTTTCTTCTACATTTCGCAGGTAGTATATACTACTTTAGGTTCTTACATTTTTATTTATATATCACACGAGTACTAACATATTTTTGTTCGCAGTTATTTGTGATAACTATTACACACGTGCAGGCAGATGGATCCAAATAATGTAACATTTTTGAATGACATAACATGGCGGCTGAGTAATTACACAATCAAAGTTAAGGTACTTAGGCTTTGGAAGAGAGCAAATCGAAAGACACCAGGTGAAACTCTTGCCATTGATATGGTTGTTATGGATGAACAGGTTAGATTTTATATCATCAATTCATTTGTCACATATATGTTACCAAAACTCCATTTAATATTTTCTGGTCAAATAATGTCTTCTAATTACATTTTTTTACGCAGGGTTCTAAAATGCAAGCGATTGTGTGGAATAGATACATGAAGAAGCATGAAAAATTTCTACGTGAAAATGAATCATATTATATCTATAGACCACAACTAGCGGATAACAAATCTGTTAAACACTTTTCTAAAAATGACATATTATCTTTTACTTTTGAAACAAATCTTACAAAGTGTAACAGATTTGATGGTAGCCAATATGGTTTTAATTTCTCTTCTTTTGAGTCTATTAAGTCTGGTAACCTTTCGCAAGAACAAAGGATTGGTAGTTTTCGAAGCCTTAATCTTTTATATATTTTTATTCTTTTAATTTGTCTTCTTATTTATTAGTTGAGATAACATTTTAAATATTTTAGATTTCATTGGCTTTGTTGAAGAATGGAGTCCACCCGAGCCTATCGAAACAAAAGCTGGATTGAAAATGAAAATGAACCTACTCTTGATTGATCTAGAGTATGTGTTTCATTTTTCCCATTCATAATTTATTATCTCATAATCTTTCATCATATATTCATTTCTCATTTGTACGATTAATACTTTGGAAGAAATGTTTGGAATTTATGCATGCTCTAATAAAAAATGTATTGTATGTAGTGGGGTAAAAATGTCATGTTCTTTGTGGGATGAATATAGTGAGCAGATGTTTGAGTACATCAAGCAGAACGAAGCTGAAGTCCATGTAGTTCTTATTGTTCAGTTTGGTAGCTTTACCAATTATAAAGGTTTGTCATTTCATGCAATTTGTATTACGTTTGACATTTTTTTTTACTTTTTTTAAAAAAATAACGCTTGCTTTTTTATTTTTTTTTAGGTAATGTAAGTTTGCAAAATGGGTTCAATATAACTCGCCTGTTTATCAACGAAGATATTGACGATATTCGTGCTTTTAAGAAAAGGTGATATGTTTAAATTATCCTGTAATTATTTACATATATCTAAATATTTGACTTATTATATAGATGTTATATTAATTTTTTTATTCTTATAGTTATATTGAAAAGTTTTTATCTACGGAATCATCGTCTGTGCAACGATCTCTTGGATCGTCTGGTAGTATGAATATTAATGATGAATTCTTGAATAAAACCCCTTTCAGCACTATTCGTGATCTTCCTTTGATAACAGAGGTAAGATTCAATTGATTTATCATATCATTATATACAAGTTTTTTTTAAAATTCATTTTTTAACCAATTCCTGTTTCTTTTGTAGGTGAACAAACAGGTCATTGTTCTTGGAACCATTAAGGGTGTCGATGATAAAGATGAGTGGTATTATTTGGGATGTGAGCACTGTAATCACAAGGTGGAGCCGACCTTAAGTTTACCTGATGATAATGAAGAAACAGATGTTACTTCGTTTAAACAGGTGTTAGTTTGCCCCAATAGAGAATGTCCAAAGCACATCGTCTCTGCTGATCCAGTGTATGCTTTATCTTAAATATGTACATCTTAAAGTAAAACAGTATTAAATTTGTTTAATAATATTTTGTAATTTGTAAATGTAGGTTCAGAGTACCTTTAAGGGTTCAGGATTTTACTGGTATTACATCCCTTACTTTATTTGATCGTGAAGCAAAGAAATTGCTGGGATTGTCAGCAATGCAACTTTTAGAAAAATCTAAGCAAGTAAGTTGTTTACACTCTGTCCAAAACAAATTAGTTATTTTGCTTTATATTATTTATGTCATTTGTTATTAAGGTTTCTGGTGAAGAAAAAACAACTCCAACTGAATTTCGTGATCTTGAAGACAAAAAGTTTGCGTTCAAAATAAAGGTGGGTCAATTCAATATTGACAAGCACCTAGACGGATATAGTATACGCAAGTTTACAAATGAGTCATCGATACTTTCTTCACTAGAACAAAAGTTCTCCGATATTCAGGTTTTTTATTCCCATCCTATATTCCTTTATAGGTTGCTTTTATAAAAATTTATTATTGTTTTACTATATAATGTGACACATACAAATCCTTTAATGTTTTTAGGTGGATCAACCTGGATTTGAAAGCTTGGATGGAGTTGAATCGTCTACACAAAATGCAATCTCTCTTAAGGTTCTTTTCACCTATTAAATCACTCCCGCAATTTAATTTAAATTGCTACTATTATCAAACATTAAACCTTTCATTTACTTTTGTAGGATTCTGTTGGAGATAACAACACTCCAGAATCATCTTGCAGAGTTAGTCTGGTCCATGACGAGCAGGAAGTGAAGCGTAGCCTCGACAAAGTTTACGGTCTAGAAGATGATGCAAGTGAGTCTACTACCAAAGTGCGTAAGGGTGATAAGAAAGTTTGCACCGACAAATCAGTTGAGATCCCCCTGTTGATCCCAAAGCTTGAAAAATAAGAACATTTATCCGTTTGTTTGCTATTTTTTTGGGGATTTTTTCTGAATGTTTGTTTATGGTTTGAAACAATTTGGTTTTTATTATGGTTTGTTTGATGTTTGCTACTATTTTTCATTTGAATTAGTTGTTGGTTTGAACATTTATGTTTTTTTTCCTTACCTTTGGCAAATAATTGTTCGTTGTTGAATAAATTTTAATTATTTATACGTTACGTTGAATTATCTATAAGAATCATAACATTATTCATAGGTCCACCTATATATAATTAACATTTTTTTATCATATTTATATTTTTTCAAACAATTTATCAAACATAAAGTTCTAATACATTCCATAAAATTATTCTACAAAATATGAGTAATACTTAATTATATTACTTTTTTAAAAAACGTTTTTTTTAGTTAGTTTAATATAAAATTCTAAGTATTATAACTAAAGATTATGTTAAAATTACAAAGTTGCTATAGTACAGTTACTTTAAACAATTGTATTCTAATTACATACTTAATAAAAAAAACATAATAAATACTAATAATAATTAAGTTGACTTTTTCGTTTTCTTTAAAATTCAAATACTATTTCTTTAATAATGGTAAGTATTTAAGCTTATTAATAAACATTTTTAATTACAAAATCTTTGTAATTACACACTTGCTAAAAATAAAAACCTATACATGTCCATATATTAAAATTTTCGAAAAATTTGAACGTAATTACACCAAAAAATTCAAATATTGAAATTCATTTAAATATGGTAAGTAATTAACCATATTAAAACAGTTTTGACTAGAATTTTTCTGTTTTTAAAAATCTATAAAACCCTACTACTATAAATCAAACCAACACCTTTCATATAAACGAATCCATTCAGTCTTACAGACAAATCAGAAGACTCAAATATTCAAGAGTTCATCTTTGCTTTTTTATATTTTCTCTACTTTCTACCAAACAAGTTGAAGGTAAGTAATTCTTTTATTTCAATATTACATGTTTTCGTAGAACATGTTTATCTACATGTTTTTTCTCTACTGTTCCATCAAAGAAGATGAAGGTATGTAATTCTTTAATTTCAATATTACATATTTTCGCATAACATGATGATTCGTACTTTATGTTGATTTATAATATATTGTTAGATAAGTATTATGTATCGTTGAATGTTTATATATATATAAACCTATCATCCATAATTTTAAGTTTGTTTATATTTTGTTAAACTCTTATAATGCATTTTATGTAGAATTGCATCCTTTTAGTTGAAATGGGACGTAAAAGACTCTCTAACAGTTCGAATGGTAATTTTTTTGGCATAAATATACAATGTATTTATAATTTTATTATTTTTAATTTGTCATCTAATTTTTCGATTTTTTATAAGGTGATGACAAACGAACGCCATTATCTAATATCTCAAACGGTACACTTATTTCGTAGTTATATATGTCTTTATTTATATTATTGTTGGGTCTGCTGACCTGGAGAAGAACAGATGATTGGAAAGCCAAAATATGCTATCTATTTGATCCTTGAATAAACAGTCTTTACAACTTACTTCTCCCAAAAGACTGCTGACCCTAACTACTGTTCTATCCAAACAACTGCTCAACAACTGCTGATACAAAGAACTGCTAAGGAAACAACTGATGAAGAACAACTGCTGACCAAAGGTCTGATGAAGAGCAACAGCAGATACAAGTACTGAAGACCAAAGCACTGCTGGAACCAACAGCACTTAGGCTCCAGCAGTGGATACAAGACCATCAGAGTTTATCTTTAACAGATGTTTACTATCAGTGCTTTCAATGTAACAGTAGTTTGTATAGCAGATGTTTAAGTTTGTTACTCTGTTAGAGGTCACTGTCTTAGGTGACGTCAGCCTAGGTCATCAGTGGTTTGAGTCAGTCTATAAATAGAACAGTGCATGTACTGTTCTATTGCATCACACACAAAACATTCTCTCTGACAAACAACTGTGTGATCAGGCTGAGGGGGAGTAACTTGTACGATTTGAATTAATGAAAGCATTCGATCGAAAAACATTTACTCTCTTGTTTTGATTTACAGTTTATTATTCCGCTGCACTTTCATTCTATTCTCATTCCATTTATTATCATCATTTAGTTAAACAATCAAAACAAACAAACTCAGATCCTAACAATTGGTATCAGAGCCTGGTCAATTAAATTCGATCTAACAAATCAATTTAATAATCAGCTCACAATTATTGATATCGTTTGTCAGTTTGATTGAAAACAGAGTAATAGTTTAATTTCGATTCAACCGTTGTTAAACAGACTTTGTTTTTTGAAAAATCAGAGAATGGCTTCTATCAATCACGATCCACATAACACTGGCACGAACAACAAGCCACCGATGCTTGTCAGATCTGAATACAATATCTGGCAACGTCGGATGAGCCATGTTCTAGCTCAACAAAACACTGGGTGTTGGAAGTCGGTTATCTTCGGACCACATGTTCCGACTGTGCCGAGTACTGAAGATCCCAAAGTGTTTGAGCCAAAGAAACTTGAAAACTACTCCGACCAGGATTTTCAGAAAATTGAGCTAGATGCTAAGGCCTTCAGTATTGTGGCCATGGCTCTACCCAATGATATATATGCTGGGTTGTTACACTGTAACAGTGCAAAGGAGTTGTGGGATGCACTGAAAGAGCAGTTTGGTGGGACAGAGGAGGTTATTGAAAACAACCGTGAAATACTTAACCAACAATATGAAACATTCAGTCATGTCAAAGGAGAGTCATTAACTCAACAGTTTGAGAGATTTAACTGCTTAATTAGTGAACTAAAATTGGTTGGTCTTACTTACCCTCATTCAACTTTGAACCATAGGTTTTTAAGATCATTACCAGACAAATGGGACACTATTGCAATTGTTATGAGAAACTCAATAGGATTTAAAGACCTATCACTGACCCAGCTTCATGGTAAGCTCTTGACCTATGAAAGAGAGCTTAACCAGAAAAAGAAGCTCCAGGACTCTGGAAAAGTGTCTGATGACTATGTGTTTGGGAATACAGCACTTTTGGGTCATGATGAGGTGCCTGGAAACACAAAGGATCAGAGTTATGATCATTTTATTGACATAACTTCAGGTTTTAACTCAGGTTTTAACTCTGATTCTTATTCACCTAACTATGCTTTCACAGCAAGTGGTGGTGATATACAGGCATCTGATAACATATCCTTTGAGTATGATGACCTGAAATACTTTGACCCTGATGATTTGGAAGAAATGGACATTATGCACCAATTGGCCCTTCTCAGTGTAAGAACTAATAATTTTTACAAGAAAACAGGGAGAAGGTTTCCAGGGTTGACTGGCAGATCTAAGGTGGGGTTGGATAAATCAAAGATCAAGTGTTATAAATGTCATAGGTTTGGTCATTTTGCTAGGGAATGTAGGGGTCAACATGGTACACCTATGATAACCTATCCAAATCAAAGACCACAGACCAACACTTATCAGAATTCCTATAATACCCCTGGACCAAATGTGCAAAACACTGCTCATTTTGCACAGTCCTCAAACACTGTTCCTGTCCAGTATGTCCAAACCACTGTTCCTCAGATCCATTATGTGCAAGCACCTGTTGCTCCACCACCTGTACAAACGACTGCTGCTCCATCCTCTGCTCCTGCAGAGACCAGTCAACAGAGCTTCTTTACACAAGGCTTTGTTGATTGGAGCAGTCTACCTGATGAGCTAACAGATGAGAATTTTGCACTTGTTGCCAAAGCTGAAAATGAACCAGAGAACTTTTGTTTCATGGCTATGGTTGATGAGATTGAATCTGAGGAAGTGGTAAATGAATCTGATGTTGTGACTGATGATATTGTTAGTGAAGTTGTTGCAGGTGAGAAACCTGAAGAAGAGGTTGTGAATCTCTCAGATCCCTGGGGTGCATCTGATGAATGTGAGTGCAAGTGTGATTGTGCATTGATGGCTGCTGCTAAGGTATCTCCTCAAATTCTTAAAGAGTTGTGTTCTGACAAATGTGTGATAGCATTTGCTAACATTAAAGAGGTGAATGAAAACCTTAGAAAGAAAATTTTGGATGATGAAGTTAAATTTGAAAAACTCACAAAAGATTTAAAAACAAGTTTAACTGCAAAAGAATCTGAGATTAGCAGTCTAAAACATGAAGCAACTATTACCAAAGACCAGCTCCAAACTATGATAACAAAATATCAAAGTTGTAAAAGTGAGCTTGAGTCCACCCAAGTTGAATGTAAAAAATGGGTGGAATCATGTAGAGGTTTTGAGATGCTACTCAACAAACAAACCAAAAGTCATGTGAAGTTTGGCTTTGGTTTTGCAACCACTGCTCCAGCTTTTGAAAACACTGACACAAAGGATCAAAAGTCTGTTGAGATAGTACCCACAAACCTGCAGGGTCAAGAGATTAAAATCACTGAACCAAATGGTAAGAAAATTGTTCTTGAAAAACCAGAAGGTTCCTCATCTTTTGCTGAACTTGAAAAGTATGAATTTAAACCTACTTGGTCTGATGAGTGTGATACTCTTGAGAATTATAAACCTGTTGATTTTAAGACTCCTGAGGGAAAAACAGCTCCTCAGGCAAGGGTCATTCCCTTGGCAAAAGTCATTCCCCTGAAAGATTCTCCAGCAGATGCTCAAACATCTGCTGAAAAGAAGCCTGAAAAGGGGAAGAAGAAAGAAAAGACTGTTAACTTGTTTTGTGATTTCTGTGAAAAGAAGAATCATGTCACCAAAAACTGTTTTCTTCTAAAAGCATATGATATCAACAAAGGAACAAGTGAATGTGATTCAAAAGCCACATGCTCAATATGTGGGAAAAAGAATCATAAGACTAAAGAGTGCTTGTATCTCAAAAATTTTGATGTAAAAATACAAGAATACAAAGCAAAAACTCTTGCAAACCCTGTGGTTAGTACTCCAAAAGGAAAGCCCAAACAGACCTTCACACCTGTCCAAACATCTGTTACAAAAAGGCTTGAAACATCTGCTTCTAGAGATGTCCAAGTAACAGATGCTCCACCCACAAGCAAATACCCAAGAGGTTATGGTCAACCTCCATGTCACAGTCTGCCACATGTTTATGAGGAGCCAAAAAGACCCTCTAAACCAAGAGTGAACAGAAATCCATATGGGTATTATCATCTGTCAGGAAGTGATCAAACAACTGCTGCTCCAAGTGCTGACATACAAGCACTGGCAAATGGTCAGCAGCAGTTGTTGACCTTAATTCAAAAATTGGTCCAAACCACTGATCACCTTCCAAAACTTGAGTCTGAAAGGTCTGAGGATCCATCCAAAGCCAATTTGGCTTTGGACACTCACCAAAACTAATCATTTACTGATGTGCAGGGAGCTTCTGCTTGTTTAGATAGTCTTTGGTATGTAGATAGTGGAGGTTCTAGGCACATGACAGGATGTAGAGCCCTACTTCTGGACTTCTTGGCTCATGGAGGGGGTGATATATCCTTTGGTAATGATTCTAAAGGTAAGGTGTTGGGTTCAGGGACTGGAAAACTCAAGTTTGAAAATGTCAATCTTATTGATAATCTCAAGTTCAATCTTCTGAGTGTTTCACAAATGAGTGACAAAGGTTATGGCTCATTTTTCACAAAGAAAACTTGTAAGATTATTGGGCCAGAAGTGGTGAAAAAGATTGATACCATTATTGCTGAGAGCAAAGCACAGCTTGTTGCTCATAGAAGTGGCAATGTGTATGTTGTTGATATGTTAAAGGACAATCCTATGGCAAATGTCTGTCTGTTTTCTGCTGCCTCCACTAAGGAGACAGAATTGTGGCATAGGAGACTGGGTCATACCAACCTTAATACTATCAACACACTCTCAAAACAAAGCCTTGTCAGAGGTCTTCCATCAAAAGAATTTAAATGTGATGAGCATTGTGTTTCTTGCTTAAAAGGGAAACAACATAAAAGCTCTTACAAATCCATTGATGAGTCCAAAACTAGTCAGTGCTTACAACTGTTGCATATGGACTTGTTTGGCCCTGTTAAAATCATGAGTCTAAGGAGAAAAAGATTTTGTCTTGTCATAGTTGATGATTTTTCTAGGTTTACATGGACTTACTTTTTACACTCTAAAGATGAGACTGCAGGTATATTGAAGGACTTTGTCACCAAGGTTGAAAAGCAGTATGACTTGCCAGTAAAAGTCTTCAGGAGTGACAATGGAACAGAGTTTAAAAATAAGGAGTTAGATGACTTCTGTGTGTCAAAAGGGATTGTGAGGCAATTCAGCATCCCAAGAACACCAGAACAAAATGGGGTAGTTGAGAGGAAAAATAGAACTCTTATAGAAGCTGCAAGAACCATGCTAGCAGATTCTGGTTTGCCACTGTCCTTTTGGGCAGAAGCTGTAAACACTGCTTGCTATGTTCAAAACAGAGTTTTGATCAACCCCAGACATCAAAAAACTGCTTATGAAATTCTGTTCAAAATCAAACCATTAATCTCATTCTTCAAAATCTTTGGCTGCCCATGTTTCATTTTAAATCTTAAAGATTCCATTTCAAAATTTGCAGCCAAAGTAGACTGTGGTTATTTTCTGGGATATTCTTCTACTGCTAAGGCCTACAAAGTGTTTAACACAAGGACTAAAACAATAGAAGAAACCTTGAATGTTAAGTTCAATGAACTTTCATCTCTGAAAATCCCTGCAAACCCTGCTGAATTATTTGATTTAGATAAATTCAAATTTGAAGATATCACTGTTAAGACTAACAATGCAGGTATTCCACAGTCTCCACAGCAAGATTACAGAACAGATGTTGTGATTCCCAGTCACTACAAAGTCTATTCTGCATCAGAGGAAGCAGCTGTTCAAAACAATTGTCAAAACTCTGCCACAGCTGTGTCAACCACTGTTGGCCAGTCCTATCCTCAAACCTCTGCTTCACCCCTCACTACCACTGACCTATCATCTGTTGACAAAAGTCAATCATCTGTTGACAAAAGTCAGTCAAGTTTCACACCACTAGGACCCATTCCTCCACTACCATTCCAAACATCTGTTGGCACTACAGAAGTACCAACAGATGTTACACCAACAGAGTCACCAAACCTCTGTCCATCACCTCAAAATGCCATTGTTCCATATCAAGGAGATCTTATTTACTTAAGAGCTCATCCACCAGACCAGATCATTGGCAACATCAGAGAGGGAGTGCTCACAAGAAGCCAATCCTCAAATATCTGTCTTTTTGCAGGTTTCTTATCCCTCACACAACCTGTCAAGTACCAAGAGGCACTGAAAGACAACAGTTGGGTAGAAGCCATGCAAGAAGAACTCCTTCAGTTCAAAAGACAACAAGTATGGGAGCTTGTACCACTTCCTAAGGATGTTTGTCCTATAGGAACAAAGTGGGTCTTCAAAAACAAAACTGATGAAAGGGGTATTGTTGTCAAGAATAAAGCCAGTCTTGTGGTTCAAGGCTTCAGACAAGAAGAAGGAATAGATTATGATGAGACCTTTGCTCCTGTAGCTAGACTAGAGGCCATCAGACTCTTTTTAGCCTTTGCTGTCAACCACAACATAAAGGTGTATCAGATGGACATCAAATGTGCCTTCCTTTATGGCAAAATTCAGGAGGAGGTCTATGTATGTCAGCCACCTGGTTTTGAAGACACATTCCATCCTGACTATGTCTACAAGCTCAACAAAGCTCTGTATGGACTCAAACAAGCACCAAGGGCCTGGTATGAAACTCTTTCCACATTTCTCTTATCCATTGGCTTCACAAGAGGTAAAATTGACAAAACTTTATTTCTTAAATGGAAAGGGAAACACTTAATGATTGTTCAAATATATGTGGATGACATCATCTTTGGATCCACATGTAACCAAATGTGTGAAGAGTTCAGAAAACTCATGACAGCAGAGTTTGAGATGAGTGCCATGGGTGAGCTTCAGTGTTTCCTTGGTCTTCAAGTGAAACAACTGCAAAATGGCACATTCATTCACCAAAACAAATATGTAAAGAATTTATTAACCAGATTTGAGATGAATGATTGTAAGCCATGTAGCACACCCATGAGTACAGTCAAGCTGCTCACTATTGATGACAAGGATGAACTGGTTGATCAAACATATTATAGATGTATGATTGGGTCTTTATTGTACCTAACTGCATCTAGGCCAGACATTATGTTTGCTACCTGTGTCTGTGCCAGATCCCAGGCTTCACCCAGAAAGTCAAACCTTATTGCTGTAAAAAGGATATTCAGATACCTCAAAGGTGCTCCCACACTTGGTATCTGGTATCCTGCTAATGGAAACATTGAGCTTTCAGGTTTTTCAGATAGTGATTTTGCTGGCTGTCACACCACAAGAAAATCCACTTCAGGAGGGTGCCAATTTCTAGGGAATGCCTTAGTTTCATGGCAAAGCAAAAAGCAGGCAGCTGTTTCAACCTCAACAGCTGAAGCTGAATACATTGCTGCTGCAAGCTGTACAGCCCAATTGATGTGGCTTCAGAATCAACTACTGGATTTTGGGATAACTGCACTTAGGACTCCACTCATGTTGGACAGCCAAGCTGCTGAAAATATCATCAAGAATCCAGTCTCTCATTCCACTACCAAACACATTGACATAAGACATCATTTTGTCAGGGACAGCTATGAAAAAGGTTTGATTTCTTTACACCATGTTCCAACAGAGGATCAGTTGGCAGATGTGTTAACAAAAGCTTTAGACACATCTACCTTTACAAATCTGATTTCCAGAATTGGCATGTTAAACATGGATTAACCAAATAAATTTTTTTTATATAAATTGTTCAGAAATCAAATATTTTCCTAAAATTGCTGTTTGGTTGAAAAATCTGTTTATAACATCTGATCAGATAAAACAACCACTGTTTCATTCATTTCCACTGTTGGTTGAAAAGTCTGTTTCCAAACATCTGATCAGATAAAACAACTGTTAGTTGAAAAATCTGTTTCAGAACATCTGTTCAGATAAAACAACTGTCCACATATATATATATATATACTATATTAAAAAAAAAAAAAAAAAAAAACCAACGGTTGGATCCATCAGCTGTTTGTATCAGTTGTTTACCAAAACAGCTGTTCTCCACCAGATGTTACATCCATCAGATGATTGCCACGTCTGCTCATACAAACAGATGTTTGGCCACATCAGCGGTTTCTTTGAGCCTATAAAAACTCTGTTTTACCACAACAGATGTTACACTGTCTCATTGTATTCAAAATACTGTAAACCGCCTTCTTCACTCTCAAACCCTTCTTCAATCTTCAGTCATTTTCACCTTCGAAATCCATTACAATGGATCTTCAAGCCAAAGCTACACACAATTGTCTCCCCTATCTGATTAAAACAGATGACAACACTCCATTTCACTCCACCATCGACATTTTCCTTAACTCCAAATACTTACCCATCCTAACCGCCAACGCCCCATCTATCTGGATACACTCCAAGAATTTTGGTTGAATGCCGAGTTTCTTTTACAAGATAAAAAGCCTACATCCATTATTTCCAAAATTGGAGAAACCAGTATCGTTATTACCCCTGATATCATATCCACAACCTTCACACTGAATGACCTGGCAGGTAAGGATTCCTTCACTAAAACAGAGCTTCACACTGAGTTCCAAGAAAGAGGGTATGATGGTCAGATGACTGGATCAACTCTTTTCAAAAAGTTTTTCCCTCCAGTCATGAAATTTTTCTTCCATACTCTTCTTCTTTGTGTCTCTGCTAAGTCCACATCCTTTAATGAAATTCCATTAAGGATGCAATATCTGGGATATGCTATGTTGTCAAACTCTGACTTCAATCTTTCCCAGGGATTGTTTATGGATTTGGTATCAAATGTGAAAGCAGTCAAGTCTGGGTCAAACAATGCTTTTCTTATTTACCCACGAATTCTTAGTGTAATTTTACAAAAATTATTACCTGAAAAAGTTTTCAAAAAGGGTGCTGCTATGCAAATGAAAAGCTTAACTGATGAAACTTTCACAAGAATGCTGGGTGGAAGCACTCAAGAAAAAGTGTCAAAAGTGTCCAAAGTTTCTAAAACACAAACAAAGAGGACAAAGGCAACAACTGTTGTCAAAACCTCTGTTGTTGAGCCCACTGCTCCTGGTGATCATGGCACTACATCCAGTGCTGTGAAACCCACACCAGCACCTTCCAAAAAGAAACATTCATCCACAAAAACCACCACTCAACCACAAATGAGGCTTCTGGATGTTGAGGTACCAGAAGAAACCTCTGTTGCACAACAAAAGCAACCTGAAACCACTGTTGTTACTTCCTCACAACAGTTGGACATACCTCCACCTGACCAACCTCCTCATGAATCCTCTCAAAAGGATCATGTTGTAAGCCAAGGGGACACACATCATGATGCATATGAGTCACTTGACCATATGTTCACAAGCCCCTCTCCCAGGGCTAATTCTCTTCTTACTCCACCACTCACACCATCACATGTCCCACAAACAATGCAACCTCTGTTTGAAGCTATTGAACAATCTCAGGAAGATCCCAGTTCCTCTCTTCCACCTGTCACTGAGAGTATACTCCAACAAGTAACTGAGCCTGAGAATATTCAATCTGCTATCCCCCAAACAGAAGAGGAGGTTACACCACCAGGGTTCAATGAAACTCTAGGTGAGTTTTCAAGTGGAGCAGCCACTACTGATGTAGAGACCACTGTCTCACATCAGGACAGTGATTTCATAGCTAAGACTCCCTTGAAGGCAACAACTGTTGAAGCCACCATAGTGTCTCCAAAAATAGTTGGAAGTCCCCAGTACCAAGAAAAAGGGGCATCTGATTCACCTATTAGGCCTGAATCAGATAAAACTACCACTGGTAGGGACTCAGATGATCCTATTCATTTAGGAGATGAGTCAAAATACCAAGAATTGACGGTCAGAGTTTCTGCTATTGAAACATCTGTTGCTGACATCAAATCTGATGTCAAGCTTCTCCTAAGCTCAATTGCAGATCTCTCCAAGAGTCAACCATCTACCACTGATATAGCCAATGAGTTATGGAAATCAGTTTCCCCCATCATCATAGCTCACAGGAAATTGGCTGATCAGACACATGAAACCTACATGGCTGAGATCAGAAATATGGTTGATGCAAGGTACAAAGATACCCATGCTGACATCAAAGCCATCAAGGACCATCTGCTGAAGACTACTGGCTCTGCCCCTACCACCATCCTCAGGGATGAAACAGATGATGATTTCACGGCTGATGATGCCAAAAAGGGGGAGAGTGGCAGAGATAGGCTACCAAAATTAGATCCTTTTGGTTGCCCACCTTCTCAAAAAGGTCAAGCCAAGTCTGCCAAGAAACCAGAGTCTACCAAATCAGCTCCACAACAACAACATCAAGCACCACCACCACCACCACAAACCACTGAAAAGAATAAGGCAGTAGATGACTCTGCAAACATAGAAGCTGAAAAGGCTGCTCAGTCCAAACAACAAAGGGCTGACACCTTGGAAGTAAAAGCAGAGTCATTGATTGAACTCAAGAAGAAACAACAAAGGGAAACTGAAGATGTGGGATCCTCTAAAAGGATGAAAAGACCTGCCAAGCATGTTAGAAAACCACCATCCAAGTTACAAACCTCTGTTGATAAAACCACTGCTGCTGAAACCACTGACACCCAAAACACTGAAACCACTGCCACCCAAACCACTGAAACCACTATACCCAAACCAACACACACTCCTGAACAAACAACCACCAAACCTACATCACCAATCAAAACCCCAACATCTGCTGGTTCTTCTAAAAGGCCAACAGATGTTAATCCAACCACTGCTACCAAATCACCTTCACCAAAAATCATGTACACAAGGAAGAGAAAATCAACCTTTGTTGTGCATGATGAAAACATACACACATCACCAACCACCATTTCAACTGCCCAATCCACTCCTCCCATCACAGCCATTCCACTCACATCATTCTCACCACATACATCCAAATTCACAACCCATAGACCACCACCAACCATTACACCATTGGTTGTTCAGTATCCCCTTGAACTTGATCTACTCAAGGGGGAATTACAATCCTTCTATAATACTGAACAGCCTTCTGAAAGATCCTTCCCATCTCTCCCAAATTTCCCTGTTCCCCTCAACATTGATACCTATCTAAAATACAAGGGTGAACAAGTGGATGCCATCATCAGGGAGAAATGCAAAGGGAAGGATGACAGGACTGCTCAGGGCATCCATTCAGCAGAGCTTAGCAAACTCAGAAGGATTGAAGACTTTGCTAAGACCCTGAGCAACTCCATGTCCACCATGCCTCTCAGTGTAGATCTGGAGAAGGAGGTAAGGGAATCCCTACTTGAACAGATAATGGCAACCAAGCCCTACAAAGCAAACAAAAAGCAGTTCAATGGCTGGACTACTCATGCTTTGAGGGAAGAACTGATCAGAATTGAAGAAATGGCCAAAGATCCCAAAGCTAAAGTCTCCATTCCCAATTTTGGCAAAGGCAGAGACCCAGTCAGAGCCTTGAAGTTCAAAAGAATGAGGCAGGAGATTGTAGCTGCAAATTATGGGGAGATGAGGTCTGTTTCCAGATGGTCAGAGCTTAGATTGGTTGAAACCTATAAAAGTCTGGAAGAGAATAGAAAGAAGGATCCCAGCCTTCCAAGAAAACCAATCTACAATGATGAGCCTATGATGAAGAGACCCCAACAGACTTTTAACCTAGACAGCTTACTTGAAACCTCTGATCTCACAGCTGCTGCAAGTAGACAGTTCAAAAGGCAGAAGGAGATGTCAGAGGAAGACCAAAGAAAGTTTGCTGACACATTTATAAAGGAAGGGCTCTTCAATCAAATCCATTATTTCTCTGATCCCACAACAGAGAAACTCAGAGAACTTATAGGAAGACCACCATCACCCAACTCATCAAGAATAAAGGTTCATCTCAGCAAATCCACTGACTCAAAAATTCTAAAGTGGAAGGTCAACAAAGACAACCACGAATTGACACTGCTCAGGTCAGATGGAAAGGTTCAGAAGATCAGTATGGATGATGCTTACAGCCTTTGTGCAGAAGATCACCAAGCACTGCTAAATCTGGATCTGGAAAGAGATGAAGAAGACCTATTTGCCTTGAACTTTGAATTACAATTCAAAGGTCAAATCAGAGAAAGTCTGATGAGAAATAAAGATCAATGAATAAAGCTGAGTTTTGGCATCATCTGTTCTAGGGGGAGATTGTTGGGTCTGCTGACCTGGAGAAGAACAGATGATTGGAAAGCCAAAATATGCTATCTATTTGATCCTTGAATAAACAGTCTTTACAACTTACTTCTCCCAAAAGACTGCTGACCCTAACTACTGTTCTATCCAAACAACTGCTCAACAACTGCTGATACAAAGAACTGCTAAGGAAACAACTGATGAAGAACAACTGCTGACCAAAGGTCTGATGAAGAGCAACAGCAGATACAAGTACTGAAGACCAAAGCACTGCTGGAACCAACATCACTTAGGCTCCAGCAGTGGATACAAGACCATCAGAGTTTATCTTTAACAGATGTTTACTATCAGTGCTTTCAATGTAACAGTAGTTTGTATAGCAGATGTTTAAGTTTGTTACTCTGTTAGAGGTCACTGTCTTAGGTGACGTCAGCCTAGGTCATCAGTGGTTTGAGTCAGTCTATAAATAGAACAGTGCATGTACTGTTCTATTGCATCACACACAAAACATTCTCTCTGACAAACAACTGTGTGATCAGGCTGAGGGGGAGTAACTTGTACGATTTGAATTAATGAAAGCATTCGATCGAAAAACATTTACTCTCTTGTTTTGATTTACAGTTTATTATTCCGCTGCACTTTCATTCTATTCTCATTCCATTTATTATCATCATTTAGTTAAACAATCAAAACAAACAAACTCAGATCCTAACAATTATCGTTTACTTATGTAACTAATACGTAATTCTTCATAGTTATCTCCCATGAAGAAAAAGTTAGGCACGCGGCCGAGTGTCGTAGATATAGAAAATTACAACTGGATGCAAAGAGATGCAAGGTGAACAATCATAATAATGGAATTCAAAATGTGCCGCCAACTACAATATTTAATCGTTACTCCGTTGAAACTTCCAACCATTATATTCATCAAAGCTCATCTTTCCAAAGTACATTGAATGTTTCTACACCAGGTAAATCAACGAATAACACTTTCTACTTTTAAGTATTTCTATACAGTCTTAACTACCATTCCACATTTACAATTTAAGTAAATTTTATTTGTTCGTCTTTTTTTATAGGACAATTGCAACAAAATCATTTGTTTAATTTATCAAATGTTATTTTTATTTATTTAAACTACATGTTTCACTGTATACGAATATCCTATTTTCTTATTGATTTCATTATAAAAACTAATACTATTTCATACGTTGTTTCTACGATTGAAGTCAATAAATATATTGCAACGGAGTGTCCAAAATCCAGAAAACTACAAATGGATTCTATGAGACTCAATGCTAATCAATGTCAAAATTCAAACTCATCAACATCCAGAAGTACTTTAGTTTCAATCGATATGCCATCCTTTAGATCAACCTTCAACAACCCATTTAATGCATCCTTCTCTGGTAATAAATTTGTATGCCATTTAAATATTCGATACCTTTACTTTTTAAATTGATGACAAATTTTTTACTCTAACACTTTCTCTTTGTTATTTCATTATGTATTATTAGGTTCCACACAAAGAACTCCTTTGTCCAATATTACAAACGGTATCATAATACTATGTTATACACGTTTTATTTTTACATTAGTCCTTTATTTAAACATTAAACGTTTATTGAATATACAACCTGATATTATTTTTATCCATAGTTTCCGTGGCTGAAGTCCAAAGACAAAAATCTACAGAGTTACGAAACGTTAGAAAAGCACAACTAGATTCAAAAAGACGTAAAGTTGGTTCTGTTGGTAGACCTCGAAAACAACCCACTGTTGCACATGAGTGTTCAAATGATGACACGCTAAGAACTCCTACTTATCCAACCCCATCTGGTACAATTTGCTTTGTGTCGATTAATGTAATGAATTTCTGAATCTTATTAATACTAACTTTTAAATGTTATTATTAATTACAGGTGGACTTACTGATGTTAATACGGTCTCACTTGCATCATCTTCTGCTCAAAGAGAACCGATTAATACATCAAGGAATAATCGACGTTGCATCTCACCTGTCCGAATGGTTAGTTTATCTGACGAAGAAAATGTGGAACCTCAAACAATTGAAGGCTTGCAATTTAAGGGTGTCTCTAAAGGTAAATATTAAATTTACAAAACATTTAAAAGCCTTTTTTTTGTTTTATAAGTTAATTTTATTTTATTTATTCTGTTTGCAAGATTATCTGGATCATGGTGATCAAACCGTTGTATGTCAAATGTGTAATGCAAAGTTGTGGAGGTCAGAAGCTATTAGAAGCGTAAATGTTTGTGGAAAAACAACCTATTTGCTATGTTGTGGTTATGGAAAGGTACAACTTCCAGATTTCAAAGAGAGCAATTCAGATTATCAGAACCTTTTCAAGAACATAGAATTAAAGAGCAAATATTTCTTAAAGCACATTCGCCGCTTCAATTCTATGTTTTGTTTTACTTCAATGGGAGGGAAGGTTGATTCAAATATCAATAGTGGAAAGGCTCCCTTCATATACAGAATAAGTGGTGAGAATTATCACACGATGGGTGGTCTTCTTCCTTATGATGGTTCGAAACCGAAATTTTCGCAGTTATATATATATGACACTGAAAATGAAGTTTCAAACCGAAAAAACATTTATAGGTAATATTCTACAAATTTTATTCTACTTTTTTTTAGCCCTGTATATAAATTTTAATGTATTAATTTTTTTTTTCATTCTTTTCAGTAAGGAAAAGGAAAAGTGTAAGGATATTTCTGACCTCCTTGACATTGAAATCATTCAGTACCTGAAGTCGATGTTAGACTCAAATAATGCGCTTGTGAAAAGTTATAGGAGTGTACGGGATCGATTTCATGAAAATCCAGAAGTTACCCTTAAGTTGCGTCTTATTGGTAGGAGAACTAAAGATGGCCGAACATACAACCTACCAACTTCGTCAGAAATCGCTGCTCTTATTTTTTCAGACAATGATGAGCAGCTTGACAATAGAGATATTGTCGTCGAATCAAGATCAGAGGGACTTCAGCGTATATCTGAACTTCATCCGTCGTATCTAGCCTTGCAGTATCCATTGCTTATTCCCTTTGGAGAAGATTGTTATAGGGTTGATATACCACATAGGGAAGAGAGGAAATCTAAAAAGAAGGTGGATTCAAAGTGTTCAATGAGAGAGTATTTTGCATATCATATTCAGGACAGAGTTGGTAAGTTCTCATTGATTTTGAATGCTAGGCGGCTTCTTCAACAGTTTTTGGTTGACGTTTATACAATGATTGAGAGTGAGCGCTTATTTTATGTCCGTTTCCAGCAAAGTAAACTTAGGTGTGAAACTTATACTAATCTTCAAACGTTGAACCAAAATGGACCTACTGACTTGGCAAAAGTAGGGACACCTGTGATTTTACCCTCTTCTTTTACTGGTGGTGCACGCTACATGAGGGAAAATTATCTTGATGCAATGGCTATTTGTAAAAGGCATGGATACCCTGATTTTTTTATTACAATCACATGCAATCCAAAATGGCCTGAAATTAGACGGTTTCTTAAAGACAAGAAGACAAATCCAGAAGACAGGCCAGATATTTTAGCTAGACTATTCAAAGTTAAGCTAGACTCAATCATGAAAGATTTACGTGAAAAAGCACTATTGGGCAAAACTTCAGCAGGTAAAATTGATTACCAAAAAAAAAACCTCCAATATATATTCATATATTAGCATCTTTATTCATTTATACTAATACAATTCTTATTTGTTGTTTCTAAATAGTAACGTGTTTTATTATATTGTTTTACTTTATGTTTCAGCTGTCTATACTATAGAGTTCCAAAAACGTGGACTGCCCCATGCTCATATCTGTTTGTTTCTTAAAGAAGCCAGTAAGCTACCCACAATTGAACACGTTGATCGTTTTGTTTCGGCTGAAATCCCTGATAAGAATCTTGATCCGGAGTTGTTTAGTCTTGTGAGTGACTTTATGATGCATGGACCATGTGGGCGTGAATATCCGAACTGTCCGTGCATGCTTGACGGTAAGTGCTCCAAGAAATTTCCAAAGAAGTTTTCTCCTGCTTCAACTTTAGATTCAAATGGATATCCGGTTTATAGAAGAAGAGAGTCAGGGATATTTGTTGAAAAAGGAACTGCTACGTTAGACAATAGACATGTGGTCCCTTATAATGCAAAACTTTTAAGGCGTTACCAAGCTCATATCAATGTTGAATGGTGTAACCAGGCCGCTTCAATTAAGTATTTATTTAAATACATTAATAAAGGACCTGATATGGCTAAAGTTGCTTTTGTCGAAGATAATGGAGAAGGTGAAGAAGTGATGCAAAGAGATGAAATCAAAAAACATTTTGATTGTAGGTTCCTTTCAGCATGTGAAGCTTCGTGGAGAATATTTAAAAATGAAGTGCATTATAGATACCCTCCAGTTATAAGGCTTCCATTTCATTTGCCCGGTGAGCAAAGTGTTGTATATGGTCCAAAAGAAAATATTCAAAATGTGCTCGACAAACCAACGGTGGCTGCCACAATGTTTCTAAAATGGATGGAACTGAACCGAAACGAAGCTGTGGCACGTGAACTAAGTTACATTGAAATCCCAAGTAAATTTGTCTGGAAAGAGGAAGAAAAAAAATGGGACTTTCGAAAGATGGGTAAGGCAATTGGTCGTGTTCACATGGTTAATCCATCTATGGGCGAGGCGTATTTTTTGAGAGTGCTTCTAAATAAAGTAAAAGGCCCTAGATCATTTGAGGAGATAAGAACGGTCAATGGAGAAATCTTACCAACATTTCGTGATGCATGTTATGCTCTTGGCCTCTTAGACGATGACAAAGAATATGTAGAAGCTATTGAAGAGGCTCATTATACCGGTTCTGGATATTGTCTTCGTAATTTGTTTGCGATGATGTTGCTTTCTAATACCTTATCTAGACCTGAGCATGTTTGGGAAAAATCATGGAAGTATCTGTCAGATGGTATTATGCGTAGACACGAAGACGTATTCCAAATTGAAGGTAACAAATTTTAATTTCGAAATTTAATGAAATAATTTTTTTTAATGTCCCTTTTATTTTAAATTGAATGGTCCAAACTTTTTTGTTTTTAGGTTTGTCTCTTCCTGATGAACAAATAAAGAACCTTACGTTGCTTGAAATTGAGAAACAATTGCTTCGGAATAACTCAAGCCTGCGTAGGTTTCCTTCTATGCCTTATCCTGATAATGATTCCATATCATCTGCAAATAACCGTTTGATTCTTGATGAGCTGAATTATCAAGTAAGTACGTTGGCTGAGGAATTTCATACCTATTCACGTTCTTTAACTGATGAGCAACGTTCAATTTTTAATCAAATCATACATGCGGTTGATGGTTACAAAGGTGGGCTATTCTTTGTTTATGGTTTTGGAGGAACTGGTAAAACCTTTTTATGGAAAACGTTGTCTGCTGCCATAAGATCTAAAGGACAAATTGTTTTGAACGTTGCATCCAGTGGTATTGCTTCTCTGCTGTTATCTGGTGGAAGGACAGCGCATTCTAGGTTTCGTATACCTTTGAATGTTACTGAACAATCATTGTGCGGTATAAAGCCCAATAGTGATATTGCTGATTTATTGAAGCAAACTAAGTTAATTATTTGGGATGAAGCTCCAATGATTCACAAGCATGCTTTTGAGGCACTTGATCGTACAATGAAAGACGTCCTGCAGTCAAATTCTTCACCTAATTCTGATTTGCCTTTTGGTGGTAAGGTTATGGTTTTTGGTGGTGATTTTAGACAGATCCTTCCGGTTGTTCCAAACGGTAGTAGAAGAGATATTTTAAATGCATCAATAACTTCTTCTCCTATTTGGAATAGTTGCAAAGTCCTCACTTTAACAAAAAACATGAGGTTAACTTTAGGTAACAACACGTCTGAATCCGATGAAACAAAGGCATTTGCAAACTGGCTTCTTGAATTAGGTGAGGGTAAAGTTGGTGAGTCAATTCATGATGATGAGTTTGATGTGGAAATTCCAGATGATCTTCTTATTAAGGGTACATCAGATCCGATTTCTAGATTAATTGACTTCGTCTACCCTTCACTTATCCAACTTTACAAAGATAAGGATTACTTTGGGGAACGAGCAATACTTGCACCTACAAATGAAGTCGTACATGATATAAATGAAAGGCTTCTTGCATTGTTTCCTGGAGATGAAGTCGAGTATCTGAGCTCTGATAGTATATGTCAGATTGAGAATGGTAATAACCGTTCACAGGAAGACTTATACTCTCCTGATGTCCTTAATGGTTTAAAAATTTCTGGGTTACCTAACCATCGTTTAGCACTTAAAGTCGGTGTACCCGTCATGTTGTTGCGAAACATAGATCAACAAAATGGTTTGTGCAATGGAACGAGGTTACGAATCACCAGACTTGCAAAGCGTGTTATTGAAGCCGAGATCATATCAGGTGGAAACATTGGTACCAAAACTCTTATTCCAAGAATAAATTTGATACCATCTGATATCAAGATTCCAGTAAAGTTCCAAAGGCGTCAATTCCCAATAAGCGTATGTTTTGCAATGACCATCAATAAAAGCCAAGGACAGTCTTTATCAAAGGTTGGATTGTATTTAAGAAATCCTGTATTCTCACACGGCCAGCTTTATGTCGCATTATCAAGAGTTAAAAGCAGGGCAGGCGTGAAGTTACTTATACTGGATGCTGATGGGAAAGTGATGACTAAAACAAAAAATGTTGTTTATAAGGAAATTTTTAGCGATATTTGAATAACTGTGTATTCGTTGCTTTTAAATTTTAATAAAATGTTTCTACTTTACTTTTTCTTATACGTTATACTACTCCAAATAATCGTACGTTGGTAAACTGCGTGTAACGCGGGCAATTATCTAGTTAGTAATATATTCTTAATTTAATTTGATCAATTCGGTCAATAATAAATAAATGAGCTTAAAATTCGTAATATATAACATTAAATTCGGTCAATTATTATTAATGTCATTAAAACTCATAATAAATAACATTAAAAATGAATAAATTGTAACAACCCGACCAGGAGGGGGCTGGACGTTACGACAGTTTGGTGACAGACTTGCACAACGGAAGCAACGATAACAAATATTTATTTGTTTATACAATCTCTAATACAAAAATATAATTACATAACTTAAATAAATAGCCTAATAGCTATGCAGGGACGAGACGCGGCGGTCGTCGAAGCAGTTGAGGAGTGTAATCCACTAGTCGTTCCATACTTCTACCAACGCTTATCTCTAATGCTCTAGTCCGCACAATTATAGTCTGAATCTTCTATCCAAGTCATCTAGCGATCATCACCTCTAATCCGCATCATATGAACACGATCCGTATGCTTCATAATCATCCGAATGCAGTACCTGAACACATGCTTAAAAAGAGTTTGGGTCAGCAAATATGCTGGTGAGTCCGTGTAAGTATTGAGTGGATCCAAAACAGTTTATCAGTTCATAAACAAGTTTACACAGTTCAACACAGTTCAACACACGTGATGTACAAGCGACACCTCAATCCTAATACACCGAATCTATCTACTGCCATTATAGATTCACCTGGCAAAATATATGTCACAACGGCCCCGTGGACCTCAGTGGAGGGTTTTCCGGGCTTCCGGATCCACTGTGTGTGGGGGTTTCCCCAAGTAGTACTACCCACATATTAAGTGGCCCAATCCCATGGGTTAATGAGTGTCGGTATGGTATCCGGCAGCTGGTATCTTGTCACATCATACAGTTCATAAAAAGGAAGCATGCATTCACCCCAAAACAGTAAAACACAAAAAGAGGGGAATGGTACACGAAACTCACCTTAGCAGCGTATCATACAGTCACACAGTATATAGTAATCTTGCGCCTCGAGTCTGTCTATGCATTACATTCCAAGTCCTATCATGATCACAAGTATTAGCGCGTGTAACCAATATCGCGGTTACACGTGTGGACGAATTTAGGACCATTGGTTATTATTGTTGATTTTATTCTTATCCTTGAATCATGGCTTTGTTCTCCTAGCTATGTATTGCATGTTGCTCTTAACCCATAGTTTATACATGTCCATCTAATTGTATGGTTCTACTCATGTTTACTATTCGAGTCACAATCAAACTAGATGTCTAAGGTTCATGTAATCCTACATAATCCAAGTCTTATAGTCTCAAGTGTTCTTAGTTTATCGATATCTCCAAGGTCTCGCTTTAATATTTATACATTTTTATAGGTCATGTTTACTATCCAAGATCCCGATCTTATACCCTATCCAAGTTACTCATCGTCTCCTAGGTCCAAGAGTCCGTGCATTATTTACCTCGTCGTATGGATTATCCTATGTTCAAGGTCCCGGATGCCGTACTCGTGTTCCTATGTCTTTATTATCCTCAACATTGTAATTCAGTGATTACTATTATGTCCGAGTCACGTATGCTATCTTGTGTCTATAGTCCATTGTAAATCATACGTTGTTTCTCTCGTACAAATAATATGTCCCATGGTTCAATGTCTTAATTGTATATCATCCTATATCTCAATCATTTGTCACATTACTCAATGTTTTACGTATAATTACATCTTCTATACATAACTAAGTTCTCATAACACACATTAGTTCGCTTACCTGTTCCTCATATTTTATAGAAGTTATTTAGTTAATTATGGTTTGTGGAGTTGGTCCATGGATTAGCTACGGTTCCACACGTGCTCACCCGATATGTATAATATAATCTAAACTAGCTCATATAATTAATATACCTTCTGTCATGCTTCTTGATCAGGCTGTGTTGACCAGCGTTGACCGAGACCTCCCTCAAGACATGAGACCCACTGTAACCCATTACAAACTATCAACAACAGCTAACCATCATCATCATTCACTAACCTCCATGTCCTATCTACTCCCTAAACGAAACTCAATTTGAAAACCCATACAGCCGTCATCGTCACCACCAGTACCGCCGCTCCTCACCACCATCTATCATCCATCATCAAAACCCTTTTTCAACCAATCGATATTATTTAAGGGAAAATATCAAGGATTAATAATCTTACCAAGCTAATCGGACCCTTAATCGGAATCCCAACTGTCACCGCCGCCGTGTATTCTCCTCTTTCTGGCCTGAACCCGACGCACCGGCCGATCGTAGACCATGGCCGGCTCCTCTTTATACGGTGGTCGGAACCCACCGGTTCCCTTTCTCTCTCTCTCTCTCTCTCTTTCGTTTCTCTCTCTCTCTCTGCTCTGTTCTACTAGTTAGGTGGGTGTGGTTTTATTTTGTAAAAGGGCTAGAGATAGGAGTGGTTGTGTTTCTGTGTTGTTGAGGGTGGCGCCGCCGGGCACCACCGCCTATGGTGGTGACCGGAACCCCTTTATTCTTCTCTCTCTCTCTCTCTCTCTCCTGAAATTAAGTGTGTGTGTGGGTCTGAAGTTTGGGCAGACAAAATGAAAGGCAGATGGTGGGTTTGTGGTTTATAAAGGTAGATAACTTAATGGTTTTAGAAAACCATTACTATGTTAATGGTTATTAGGAATGTGTTGTTACAAGAGAAAGGTGCCATGGGGCACATGGCACATATGCCATGTGTCCCCATGGGTGACTCACCCATGAGTCACGGGATCGAGTTCGGGTTCGTAACGCGTATTAACTCAGTCTCGTAACGTATATTCTAATAATATTATTTATGTTAAATGGTTCGGTTTTTAGTTTCGTATGTAACCGACTCGGTTATTACTTATTTTGGTTCATTTTATTATAAAATAATAATATAGACGCAAAAATTTTTGGGCCCTAGGTCCGGGTTGTTACATTCTCCCCCCGTTGATGGAATTCCGTCCTCGGAATTTCTTTCGTGCTATCCACTGAACATATCCAATATACTTCATACTCGGATTCAATGTTCTGATCTATATGCTTGCGTGTACATAACTATTTTCTTAATACCCAATTGTGATTTAGGTGATTTCACACCGTATTTAGATTTAAAACAAATAGTTTAAACGTTTGACAGATTATGGTTTGTTCTTGGTTCGATTCTCAGTCTCATTTTCGACGCGTCATTGATGTTTATATATAGGGTGTACCGCAGCTAACCCACCACACCAATGATGCCCCGAAAAATATACTGGAAATCTCACCTTAAAACCCTGATAGAAGACGTACTTTGTCGACAAATCCTAGGTGTTTTCTAAAAAAATATTAGCCATTAGGAATTGTGCTTATGGTAAGTTAAATATCAAAATGGAAACCTTATGTAACACTAAGTTCCTAGAGCTTCATGCCACTCCTACCGATTTTTATGCCTCATACTGTGGTTAATTCTATTTCCATTGACGATAAAATCGTTATATTCTTATGTTTCCAAAAATTTCTAAGATACCGTGTAGGGCATGATGACCAATTGTCGAATAATATTGGAAGGATAGATATTCGAACTCAACTTATCAATCCTAAACATATTAATAAGGCGCATAACACTCCCCGGGTCTCCTAGACCTTGTCCTTCTTACCGAGCCGGTTTGCTATTTATGATGGTTTTTCCTACTATACAATAGTAAAGGTTTGAAACTAAACTTACGTGGTACAAGCATGGTGACATTTATCAAAGAATGTAAGAAAATATAGATATCTAGACTCGTCACGTCAATCTTATCATATCAATGGTACGTACTTTTTCTTTTGCCGTCCTAAATCTTGTTTCCTCGTGAGGTCAAATTAACACCTATGTAGAGCTCTCTTGCTAAACTTTGAGCGTGTTTTACGGTTCCTGTCAAATATACCTTAGAGTGATTGCTACAACTACATCTGCTCCCCCCGTTAGATCCATCCTATACAGTTCTAATAGGTTTCATACAAATAATTCCATTACCATGCTTAGATGTTACGAAGCTAACCCCAATATTTTGACAACAATCTATATATGTCATGAGGTATTTAAATTTACTTTTGTATTTCAACATGATATCATACATTAAATCCTACATTTACCTCATATAGCATTCATTCTTAGTTTCTTCAAGTCGCATGGTAATAGTATTCACCGTGCACCTACATCCTTTAATGTGGTTTATCCATATCCTTATTTGATACTTTGGGAATCATCTCTTCGACCTGTTATGTGATCATAAATCCAATATGCTATGTTTATCTAAAAAAAAATCTTGCAGAGTCCGTTATAAATCGAGCTCGAATGAAATGATCTAGCAATCAATGGTTTAATTTCTAACTTTTGGTCTATTTGGTCAAGAGATGTTAACACTAGGTTCAACTTACATATGCGCACAATCATATAACGAACAATAACTATTTGGTTACAAAGTAAAACTTATCGGATTAGCGGGTAAAATGAACCTTCCGGGCCATTTGCTATTTTGGTCAAAACTTATCTTGCTAGAAAAATTTGTAAACCATAATGGTCTCGTTGGATCTTAGAATTATCGGTATAAGCGTGTGTTTCGTCATATCCGGGTTCACTCCCCCCGTTGGAGCCTACCTATCCAATTCTAACAGGTTTCATAAGGATTACTCGTCGCTATATTTAAAAGGTTATGAGACTAATCCGAAGATCCTGGAAAAATCTAAAGACAACGTGGGGCATTAAAGTGACTGAAACCTTGGTTAAACTTAAAGAATACCTCAAGTATTATTTAATCTGAGTTTCTTCGGTTAGGAAGGATCGAATGTTCATGGTGATTAGTGCATTCTTGGATTTAGAATTACTGACTTTCCGATTGTTACTTTGGAGTCAACTCTAAAACTTGTAATGTGGTTACGAATCCAATGCACTAGATTTGACTTAGATCTACGAAAGCCGCTATAACTCAAGTCCGAATAAAGGAATTCTGGTAATCTATGGTTTAAACTCTAGTTTCGATCTAACTAGTAAGAAACTACCAATGCACAAATCATATACTAGGTGATAACTATCTGGTTAAGAAATAGAACTTTCGTACGAAGAGGTATCCATTCGCTAGATGAATTAGGTTTTACCTCGGTAATTTGGAGTTTCTTCAAGTTGCAGCGCCAAGTTTTGGCGAGGTACCTGGTTCTCATGGTTAGCTCGCACTCATTCACAGAAAGTTAAATTACATATAATATAGTACGTTAAAGATCATTACACGTATATATAGTATTAATGGGATAAATACTACATTAGTTATGGGCGTGTGTTTATATATACTATCAAAACACACCAAGTCATAATAGTATAACGACTTCAAACCCCTAATGTGGTCACACAGGTATATCACAGATTTTTTTTTTTGACACTACCGTAGTCCATGCTTTCACATAAGTTTATGGCTATCATAGTTAACACTCATAGTTTCGGCGACTCTTCGGATTTTTTAGAACTTTTTCGTGCCTGTAAATTCACAATTACATGACGTCAAGTGTAATTGTCAATTTACCTCACAAAATTATTCTAGTAATCTCCGTTGTAGTCATCATTCACATATCACACAAAGTCCGCTCACTAGTCAAACTAGTTCAAAATCCTTGTAAGCATTCTAGTGTGTTCAGGTACTCAAGTCTCGACTTATTTCGTTCCTTATTCTGCTCGGCATTATTTCAAGGCATTCCCTAGCTAGGTAATCTTAGAGCCTCAAACGCTAAGTTCTCTAAGTTGTCTTGGTGTGGTGTAGGATATCTGGAGATATCCTGTTGTGTTACGACCGTTGCTCTGATACCAACTGTAACAACCCGACCAGGAGGGGGCTGGACGTTACGACAGTTTGGTGACAGACTTGCACAATGGAAGCAACGATAACAAATATTTATTTGTTTATACAATCTCTAATACAAAAATATAATTACATAACTTAAATAAATAGCCTAATAGCTATGCAGGGACGAGACGCGGCGGTCGTCGAAGCAGTTGAGGAGTGTAATCCACTAGTCGTTCCATACTTCTACCAACGCTTATCTCTAATGCTCTAGTCCGCACAATTATAGTCTGAATCTTCTATCCAAGTCATCTAGCGATCATCACCTCTAATCCGCATCATATGAACACGATCCGTATGCTTCATAATCATCCGAATGCAGTACCTGAACACATGCTTAAAAAGAGTTTGGGTCAGCAAATATGCTGGTGAGTCCGTGTAAGTATTGAGTGGATCCAAAACAGTTTATCAGTTCATAAACAAGTTTACACAGTTCAACACAGTTCAACACACGTGATGTACAAGCGACACCTCAATCCTAATACACCGAATCTATCTACTGCCATTATAGATTCACCTGGCAAAATATATGTCACAACGGCCCCGTGGACCTCAGTGGAGGGTTTTCCGGGCTTCCGGATCCACTGTGTGTGGGGGTTTCCCCAAGTAGTACTACCCACATATTAAGTGGCCCAATCCCATGGGTTAATGAGTGTCGGTATGGTATCCGGCAGCTGGTATCTTGTCACATCATACAGTTCATAAAAAGGAAGCATGCATTCACCCCAAAACAGTAAAACACAAAAAGAGGGGAATGGTACACGAAACTCACCTTAGCAGCGTATCATACAGTCACACAGTATATAGTAATCTTGCGCCTCGAGTCTGTCTATGCATTACATTCCAAGTCCTATCATGATCACAAGTATTAGCGCGTGTAACCAATATCGCGGTTACACGTGTGGACGAATTTAGGACCATTGGTTATTATTGTTGATTTTATTCTTATCCTTGAATCATGGCTTTGTTCTCCTAGCTATGTATTGCATGTTGCTCTTAACCCATAGTTTATACATGTCCATCTAATTGTATGGTTCTACTCATGTTTACTATTCGAGTCACAATCAAACTAGATGTCTAAGGTTCATGTAATCCTACATAATCCAAGTCTTATAGTCTCAAGTGTTCTTAGTTTATCGATATCTCCAAGGTCTCGCTTTAATATTTATACATTTTTATAGGTCATGTTTACTATCCAAGATCCCGATCTTATACCCTATCCAAGTTACTCATCGTCTCCTAGGTCCAAGAGTCCGTGCATTATTTACCTCGTCGTATGGATTATCCTATGTTCAAGGTCCCGGATGCCGTACTCGTGTTCCTATGTCTTTATTATCCTCAACATTGTAATTCAGTGATTACTATTATGTCCGAGTCACGTATGCTATCTTGTGTCTATAGTCCATTGTAAATCATACGTTGTTTCTCTCGTACAAATAATATGTCCCATGGTTCAATGTCTTAATTGTATATCATCCTATATCTCAATCATTTGTCACATTACTCAATGTTTTACGTATAATTACATCTTCTATACATAACTAAGTTCTCATAACACACATTAGTTCGCTTACCTGTTCCTCATATTTTATAGAAGTTATTTAGTTAATTATGGTTTGTGGAGTTGGTCCATGGATTAGCTACGGTTCCACACGTGCTCACCCGATATGTATAATATAATCTAAACTAGCTCATATAATTAATATACCTTCTGTCATGCTTCTTGATCAGGCTGTGTTGACCAGCGTTGACCGAGACCTCCCTCAAGACATGAGACCCACTGTAACCCATTACAAACTATCAACAACAGCTAACCATCATCATCATTCACTAACCTCCATGTCCTATCTACTCCCTAAACGAAACTCAATTTGAAAACCCATACAGCCGTCATCGTCACCACCAGTACCGCCGCTCCTCACCACCATCTATCATCCATCATCAAAACCCTTTTTCAACCAATCGATATTATTTAAGGGAAAATATCAAGGATTAATAATCTTACCAAGCTAATCGGACCCTTAATCGGAATCCCAACTGTCACCGCCGCCGTGTATTCTCCTCTTTCTGGCCTGAACCCGACGCACCGGCCGATCGTAGACCATGGCCGGCTCCTCTTTATACGGTGGTCGGAACCCACCGGTTCCCTTTCTCTCTCTCTCTCTCTCTCTTTCGTTTCTCTCTCTCTCTCTGCTCTGTTCTACTAGTTAGGTGGGTGTGGTTTTATTTTGTAAAAGGGCTAGAGATAGGAGTGGTTGTGTTTCTGTGTTGTTGAGGGTGGCGCCGCCGGGCACCACCGCCTATGGTGGTGACCGGAACCCCTTTATTCTTCTCTCTCTCTCTCTCTCTCTCCTGAAATTAAGTGTGTGTGTGGGTCTGAAGTTTGGGCAGACAAAATGAAAGGCAGATGGTGGGTTTGTGGTTTATAAAGGTAGATAACTTAATGGTTTTAGAAAACCATTACTATGTTAATGGTTATTAGGAATGTGTTGTTACAAGAGAAAGGTGCCATGGGGCACATGGCACATATGCCATGTGTCCCCATGGGTGACTCACCCATGAGTCACGGGATCGAGTTCGGGTTCGTAACGCGTATTAACTCAGTCTCGTAACGTATATTCTAATAATATTATTTATGTTAAATGGTTCGGTTTTTAGTTTCGTATGTAACCGACTCGGTTATTACTTATTTTGGTTCATTTTATTATAAAATAATAATATAGACGCAAAAATTTTTGGGCCCTAGGTCCGGGTTGTTACATTCTCCCCCCGTTGATGGAATTCCGTCCTCGGAATTTCTTTCGTGCTATCCACTGAACATATCCAATATACTTCATACTCGGATTCAATGTTCTGATCTATATGCTTGCGTGTACATAACTATTTTCTTAATACCCAATTGTGATTTAGGTGATTTCACACCGTATTTAGATTTAAAACAAATAGTTTAAACGTTTGACAGATTATGGTTTGTTCTTGGTTCGATTCTCAGTCTCATTTTCGACGCGTCATTGATGTTTATATATAGGGTGTACCGCAGCTAACCCACCACACCAATGATGCCCCGAAAAATATACTGGAAATCTCACCTTAAAACCCTGATAGAAGACGTACTTTGTCGACAAATCCTAGGTGTTTTCTAAAAAAATATTAGCCATTAGGAATTGTGCTTATGGTAAGTTAAATATCAAAATGGAAACCTTATGTAACACTAAGTTCCTAGAGCTTCATGCCACTCCTACCGATTTTTATGCCTCATACTGTGGTTAATTCTATTTCCATTGACGATAAAATCGTTATATTCTTATGTTTCCAAAAATTTCTAAGATACCGTGTAGGGCATGATGACCAATTGTCGAATAATATTGGAAGGATAGATATTCGAACTCAACTTATCAATCCTAAACATATTAATAAGGCGCATAACACTCCCCGGGTCTCCTAGACCTTGTCCTTCTTACCGAGCCGGTTTGCTATTTATGATGGTTTTTCCTACTATACAATAGTAAAGGTTTGAAACTAAACTTACGTGGTACAAGCATGGTGACATTTATCAAAGAATGTAAGAAAATATAGATATCTAGACTCGTCACGTCAATCTTATCATATCAATGGTACGTACTTTTTCTTTTGCCGTCCTAAATCTTGTTTCCTCGTGAGGTCAAATTAACACCTATGTAGAGCTCTCTTGCTAAACTTTGAGCGTGTTTTACGGTTCCTGTCAAATATACCTTAGAGTGATTGCTACAACTACATCTGCTCCCCCCGTTAGATCCATCCTATACAGTTCTAATAGGTTTCATACAAATAATTCCATTACCATGCTTAGATGTTACGAAGCTAACCCCAATATTTTGACAACAATCTATATATGTCATGAGGTATTTAAATTTACTTTTGTATTTCAACATGATATCATACATTAAATCCTACATTTACCTCATATAGCATTCATTCTTAGTTTCTTCAAGTCGCATGGTAATAGTATTCACCGTGCACCTACATCCTTTAATGTGGTTTATCCATATCCTTATTTGATACTTTGGGAATCATCTCTTCGACCTGTTATGTGATCATAAATCCAATATGCTATGTTTATCTAAAAAAAAATCTTGCAGAGTCCGTTATAAATCGAGCTCGAATGAAATGATCTAGCAATCAATGGTTTAATTTCTAACTTTTGGTCTATTTGGTCAAGAGATGTTAACACTAGGTTCAACTTACATATGCGCACAATCATATAACGAACAATAACTATTTGGTTACAAAGTAAAACTTATCGGATTAGCGGGTAAAATGAACCTTCCGGGCCATTTGCTATTTTGGTCAAAACTTATCTTGCTAGAAAAATTTGTAAACCATAATGGTCTCGTTGGATCTTAGAATTATCGGTATAAGCGTGTGTTTCGTCATATCCGGGTTCACTCCCCCCGTTGGAGCCTACCTATCCAATTCTAACAGGTTTCATAAGGATTACTCGTCGCTATATTTAAAAGGTTATGAGACTAATCCGAAGATCCTGGAAAAATCTAAAGACAACGTGGGGCATTAAAGTGACTGAAACCTTGGTTAAACTTAAAGAATACCTCAAGTATTATTTAATCTGAGTTTCTTCGGTTAGGAAGGATCGAATGTTCATGGTGATTAGTGCATTCTTGGATTTAGAATTACTGACTTTCCGATTGTTACTTTGGAGTCAACTCTAAAACTTGTAATGTGGTTACGAATCCAATGCACTAGATTTGACTTAGATCTACGAAAGCCGCTATAACTCAAGTCCGAATAAAGGAATTCTGGTAATCTATGGTTTAAACTCTAGTTTCGATCTAACTAGTAAGAAACTACCAATGCACAAATCATATACTAGGTGATAACTATCTGGTTAAGAAATAGAACTTTCGTACGAAGAGGTATCCATTCGCTAGATGAATTAGGTTTTACCTCGGTAATTTGGAGTTTCTTCAAGTTGCAGCGCCAAGTTTTGGCGAGGTACCTGGTTCTCATGGTTAGCTCGCACTCATTCACAGAAAGTTAAATTACATATAATATAGTACGTTAAAGATCATTACACGTATATATAGTATTAATGGGATAAATACTACATTAGTTATGGGCGTGTGTTTATATATACTATCAAAACACACCAAGTCATAATAGTATAACGACTTCAAACCCCTAATGTGGTCACACAGGTATATCACAGATTTTTTTTTTTGACACTACCGTAGTCCATGCTTTCACATAAGTTTATGGCTATCATAGTTAACACTCATAGTTTCGGCGACTCTTCGGATTTTTTAGAACTTTTTCGTGCCTGTAAATTCACAATTACATGACGTCAAGTGTAATTGTCAATTTACCTCACAAAATTATTCTAGTAATCTCCGTTGTAGTCATCATTCACATATCACACAAAGTCCGCTCACTAGTCAAACTAGTTCAAAATCCTTGTAAGCATTCTAGTGTGTTCAGGTACTCAAGTCTCGACTTATTTCGTTCCTTATTCTGCTCGGCATTATTTCAAGGCATTCCCTAGCTAGGTAATCTTAGAGCCTCAAACGCTAAGTTCTCTAAGTTGTCTTGGTGTGGTGTAGGATATCTGGAGATATCCTGTTGTGTTACGACCGTTGCTCTGATACCAACTGTAACAACCCGACCAGGAGGGGGCTGGACGTTACGACAGTTTGGTGACAGACTTGCACAATGGAAGCAACGATAACAAATATTTATTTGTTTATACAATCTCTAATACAAAAATATAATTACATAACTTAAATAAATAGCCTAATAGCTATGCAGGGACGAGACGCGGCGGTCGTCGAAGCAGTTGAGGAGTGTAATCCACTAGTCGTTCCATACTTCTACCAACGCTTATCTCTAATGCTCTAGTCCGCACAATTATAGTCTGAATCTTCTATCCAAGTCATCTAGCGATCATCACCTCTAATCCGCATCATATGAACACGATCCGTATGCTTCATAATCATCCGAATGCAGTACCTGAACACATGCTTAAAAAGAGTTTGGGTCAGCAAATATGCTGGTGAGTCCGTGTAAGTATTGAGTGGATCCAAAACAGTTTATCAGTTCATAAACAAGTTTACACAGTTCAACACAGTTCAACACACGTGATGTACAAGCGACACCTCAATCCTAATACACCGAATCTATCTACTGCCATTATAGATTCACCTGGCAAAATATATGTCACAACGGCCCCGTGGACCTCAGTGGAGGGTTTTCCGGGCTTCCGGATCCACTGTGTGTGGGGGTTTCCCCAAGTAGTACTACCCACATATTAAGTGGCCCAATCCCATGGGTTAATGAGTGTCGGTATGGTATCCGGCAGCTGGTATCTTGTCACATCATACAGTTCATAAAAAGGAAGCATGCATTCACCCCAAAACAGTAAAACACAAAAAGAGGGGAATGGTACACGAAACTCACCTTAGCAGCGTATCATACAGTCACACAGTATATAGTAATCTTGCGCCTCGAGTCTGTCTATGCATTACATTCCAAGTCCTATCATGATCACAAGTATTAGCGCGTGTAACCAATATCGCGGTTACACGTGTGGACGAATTTAGGACCATTGGTTATTATTGTTGATTTTATTCTTATCCTTGAATCATGGCTTTGTTCTCCTAGCTATGTATTGCATGTTGCTCTTAACCCATAGTTTATACATGTCCATCTAATTGTATGGTTCTACTCATGTTTACTATTCGAGTCACAATCAAACTAGATGTCTAAGGTTCATGTAATCCTACATAATCCAAGTCTTATAGTCTCAAGTGTTCTTAGTTTATCGATATCTCCAAGGTCTCGCTTTAATATTTATACATTTTTATAGGTCATGTTTACTATCCAAGATCCCGATCTTATACCCTATCCAAGTTACTCATCGTCTCCTAGGTCCAAGAGTCCGTGCATTATTTACCTCGTCGTATGGATTATCCTATGTTCAAGGTCCCGGATGCCGTACTCGTGTTCCTATGTCTTTATTATCCTCAACATTGTAATTCAGTGATTACTATTATGTCCGAGTCACGTATGCTATCTTGTGTCTATAGTCCATTGTAAATCATACGTTGTTTCTCTCGTACAAATAATATGTCCCATGGTTCAATGTCTTAATTGTATATCATCCTATATCTCAATCATTTGTCACATTACTCAATGTTTTACGTATAATTACATCTTCTATACATAACTAAGTTCTCATAACACACATTAGTTCGCTTACCTGTTCCTCATATTTTATAGAAGTTATTTAGTTAATTATGGTTTGTGGAGTTGGTCCATGGATTAGCTACGGTTCCACACGTGCTCACCCGATATGTATAATATAATCTAAACTAGCTCATATAATTAATATACCTTCTGTCATGCTTCTTGATCAGGCTGTGTTGACCAGCGTTGACCGAGACCTCCCTCAAGACATGAGACCCACTGTAACCCATTACAAACTATCAACAACAGCTAACCATCATCATCATTCACTAACCTCCATGTCCTATCTACTCCCTAAACGAAACTCAATTTGAAAACCCATACAGCCGTCATCGTCACCACCAGTACCGCCGCTCCTCACCACCATCTATCATCCATCATCAAAACCCTTTTTCAACCAATCGATATTATTTAAGGGAAAATATCAAGGATTAATAATCTTACCAAGCTAATCGGACCCTTAATCGGAATCCCAACTGTCACCGCCGCCGTGTATTCTCCTCTTTCTGGCCTGAACCCGACGCACCGGCCGATCGTAGACCATGGCCGGCTCCTCTTTATACGGTGGTCGGAACCCACCGGTTCCCTTTCTCTCTCTCTCTCTCTCTCTTTCGTTTCTCTCTCTCTCTCTGCTCTGTTCTACTAGTTAGGTGGGTGTGGTTTTATTTTGTAAAAGGGCTAGAGATAGGAGTGGTTGTGTTTCTGTGTTGTTGAGGGTGGCGCCGCCGGGCACCACCGCCTATGGTGGTGACCGGAACCCCTTTATTCTTCTCTCTCTCTCTCTCTCTCTCCTGAAATTAAGTGTGTGTGTGGGTCTGAAGTTTGGGCAGACAAAATGAAAGGCAGATGGTGGGTTTGTGGTTTATAAAGGTAGATAACTTAATGGTTTTAGAAAACCATTACTATGTTAATGGTTATTAGGAATGTGTTGTTACAAGAGAAAGGTGCCATGGGGCACATGGCACATATGCCATGTGTCCCCATGGGTGACTCACCCATGAGTCACGGGATCGAGTTCGGGTTCGTAACGCGTATTAACTCAGTCTCGTAACGTATATTCTAATAATATTATTTATGTTAAATGGTTCGGTTTTTAGTTTCGTATGTAACCGACTCGGTTATTACTTATTTTGGTTCATTTTATTATAAAATAATAATATAGACGCAAAAATTTTTGGGCCCTAGGTCCGGGTTGTTACATTCTCCCCCCGTTGATGGAATTCCGTCCTCGGAATTTCTTTCGTGCTATCCACTGAACATATCCAATATACTTCATACTCGGATTCAATGTTCTGATCTATATGCTTGCGTGTACATAACTATTTTCTTAATACCCAATTGTGATTTAGGTGATTTCACACCGTATTTAGATTTAAAACAAATAGTTTAAACGTTTGACAGATTATGGTTTGTTCTTGGTTCGATTCTCAGTCTCATTTTCGACGCGTCATTGATGTTTATATATAGGGTGTACCGCAGCTAACCCACCACACCAATGATGCCCCGAAAAATATACTGGAAATCTCACCTTAAAACCCTGATAGAAGACGTACTTTGTCGACAAATCCTAGGTGTTTTCTAAAAAAATATTAGCCATTAGGAATTGTGCTTATGGTAAGTTAAATATCAAAATGGAAACCTTATGTAACACTAAGTTCCTAGAGCTTCATGCCACTCCTACCGATTTTTATGCCTCATACTGTGGTTAATTCTATTTCCATTGACGATAAAATCGTTATATTCTTATGTTTCCAAAAATTTCTAAGATACCGTGTAGGGCATGATGACCAATTGTCGAATAATATTGGAAGGATAGATATTCGAACTCAACTTATCAATCCTAAACATATTAATAAGGCGCATAACACTCCCCGGGTCTCCTAGACCTTGTCCTTCTTACCGAGCCGGTTTGCTATTTATGATGGTTTTTCCTACTATACAATAGTAAAGGTTTGAAACTAAACTTACGTGGTACAAGCATGGTGACATTTATCAAAGAATGTAAGAAAATATAGATATCTAGACTCGTCACGTCAATCTTATCATATCAATGGTACGTACTTTTTCTTTTGCCGTCCTAAATCTTGTTTCCTCGTGAGGTCAAATTAACACCTATGTAGAGCTCTCTTGCTAAACTTTGAGCGTGTTTTACGGTTCCTGTCAAATATACCTTAGAGTGATTGCTACAACTACATCTGCTCCCCCCGTTAGATCCATCCTATACAGTTCTAATAGGTTTCATACAAATAATTCCATTACCATGCTTAGATGTTACGAAGCTAACCCCAATATTTTGACAACAATCTATATATGTCATGAGGTATTTAAATTTACTTTTGTATTTCAACATGATATCATACATTAAATCCTACATTTACCTCATATAGCATTCATTCTTAGTTTCTTCAAGTCGCATGGTAATAGTATTCACCGTGCACCTACATCCTTTAATGTGGTTTATCCATATCCTTATTTGATACTTTGGGAATCATCTCTTCGACCTGTTATGTGATCATAAATCCAATATGCTATGTTTATCTAAAAAAAAATCTTGCAGAGTCCGTTATAAATCGAGCTCGAATGAAATGATCTAGCAATCAATGGTTTAATTTCTAACTTTTGGTCTATTTGGTCAAGAGATGTTAACACTAGGTTCAACTTACATATGCGCACAATCATATAACGAACAATAACTATTTGGTTACAAAGTAAAACTTATCGGATTAGCGGGTAAAATGAACCTTCCGGGCCATTTGCTATTTTGGTCAAAACTTATCTTGCTAGAAAAATTTGTAAACCATAATGGTCTCGTTGGATCTTAGAATTATCGGTATAAGCGTGTGTTTCGTCATATCCGGGTTCACTCCCCCCGTTGGAGCCTACCTATCCAATTCTAACAGGTTTCATAAGGATTACTCGTCGCTATATTTAAAAGGTTATGAGACTAATCCGAAGATCCTGGAAAAATCTAAAGACAACGTGGGGCATTAAAGTGACTGAAACCTTGGTTAAACTTAAAGAATACCTCAAGTATTATTTAATCTGAGTTTCTTCGGTTAGGAAGGATCGAATGTTCATGGTGATTAGTGCATTCTTGGATTTAGAATTACTGACTTTCCGATTGTTACTTTGGAGTCAACTCTAAAACTTGTAATGTGGTTACGAATCCAATGCACTAGATTTGACTTAGATCTACGAAAGCCGCTATAACTCAAGTCCGAATAAAGGAATTCTGGTAATCTATGGTTTAAACTCTAGTTTCGATCTAACTAGTAAGAAACTACCAATGCACAAATCATATACTAGGTGATAACTATCTGGTTAAGAAATAGAACTTTCGTACGAAGAGGTATCCATTCGCTAGATGAATTAGGTTTTACCTCGGTAATTTGGAGTTTCTTCAAGTTGCAGCGCCAAGTTTTGGCGAGGTACCTGGTTCTCATGGTTAGCTCGCACTCATTCACAGAAAGTTAAATTACATATAATATAGTACGTTAAAGATCATTACACGTATATATAGTATTAATGGGATAAATACTACATTAGTTATGGGCGTGTGTTTATATATACTATCAAAACACACCAAGTCATAATAGTATAACGACTTCAAACCCCTAATGTGGTCACACAGGTATATCACAGATTTTTTTTTTTGACACTACCGTAGTCCATGCTTTCACATAAGTTTATGGCTATCATAGTTAACACTCATAGTTTCGGCGACTCTTCGGATTTTTTAGAACTTTTTCGTGCCTGTAAATTCACAATTACATGACGTCAAGTGTAATTGTCAATTTACCTCACAAAATTATTCTAGTAATCTCCGTTGTAGTCATCATTCACATATCACACAAAGTCCGCTCACTAGTCAAACTAGTTCAAAATCCTTGTAAGCATTCTAGTGTGTTCAGGTACTCAAGTCTCGACTTATTTCGTTCCTTATTCTGCTCGGCATTATTTCAAGGCATTCCCTAGCTAGGTAATCTTAGAGCCTCAAACGCTAAGTTCTCTAAGTTGTCTTGGTGTGGTGTAGGATATCTGGAGATATCCTGTTGTGTTACGACCGTTGCTCTGATACCAACTGTAACAACCCGACCAGGAGGGGGCTGGACGTTACGACAGTTTGGTGACAGACTTGCACAATGGAAGCAACGATAACAAATATTTATTTGTTTATACAATCTCTAATACAAAAATATAATTACATAACTTAAATAAATAGCCTAATAGCTATGCAGGGACGAGACGCGGCGGTCGTCGAAGCAGTTGAGGAGTGTAATCCACTAGTCGTTCCATACTTCTACCAACGCTTATCTCTAATGCTCTAGTCCGCACAATTATAGTCTGAATCTTCTATCCAAGTCATCTAGCGATCATCACCTCTAATCCGCATCATATGAACACGATCCGTATGCTTCATAATCATCCGAATGCAGTACCTGAACACATGCTTAAAAAGAGTTTGGGTCAGCAAATATGCTGGTGAGTCCGTGTAAGTATTGAGTGGATCCAAAACAGTTTATCAGTTCATAAACAAGTTTACACAGTTCAACACAGTTCAACACACGTGATGTACAAGCGACACCTCAATCCTAATACACCGAATCTATCTACTGCCATTATAGATTCACCTGGCAAAATATATGTCACAACGGCCCCGTGGACCTCAGTGGAGGGTTTTCCGGGCTTCCGGATCCACTGTGTGTGGGGGTTTCCCCAAGTAGTACTACCCACATATTAAGTGGCCCAATCCCATGGGTTAATGAGTGTCGGTATGGTATCCGGCAGCTGGTATCTTGTCACATCATACAGTTCATAAAAAGGAAGCATGCATTCACCCCAAAACAGTAAAACACAAAAAGAGGGGAATGGTACACGAAACTCACCTTAGCAGCGTATCATACAGTCACACAGTATATAGTAATCTTGCGCCTCGAGTCTGTCTATGCATTACATTCCAAGTCCTATCATGATCACAAGTATTAGCGCGTGTAACCAATATCGCGGTTACACGTGTGGACGAATTTAGGACCATTGGTTATTATTGTTGATTTTATTCTTATCCTTGAATCATGGCTTTGTTCTCCTAGCTATGTATTGCATGTTGCTCTTAACCCATAGTTTATACATGTCCATCTAATTGTATGGTTCTACTCATGTTTACTATTCGAGTCACAATCAAACTAGATGTCTAAGGTTCATGTAATCCTACATAATCCAAGTCTTATAGTCTCAAGTGTTCTTAGTTTATCGATATCTCCAAGGTCTCGCTTTAATATTTATACATTTTTATAGGTCATGTTTACTATCCAAGATCCCGATCTTATACCCTATCCAAGTTACTCATCGTCTCCTAGGTCCAAGAGTCCGTGCATTATTTACCTCGTCGTATGGATTATCCTATGTTCAAGGTCCCGGATGCCGTACTCGTGTTCCTATGTCTTTATTATCCTCAACATTGTAATTCAGTGATTACTATTATGTCCGAGTCACGTATGCTATCTTGTGTCTATAGTCCATTGTAAATCATACGTTGTTTCTCTCGTACAAATAATATGTCCCATGGTTCAATGTCTTAATTGTATATCATCCTATATCTCAATCATTTGTCACATTACTCAATGTTTTACGTATAATTACATCTTCTATACATAACTAAGTTCTCATAACACACATTAGTTCGCTTACCTGTTCCTCATATTTTATAGAAGTTATTTAGTTAATTATGGTTTGTGGAGTTGGTCCATGGATTAGCTACGGTTCCACACGTGCTCACCCGATATGTATAATATAATCTAAACTAGCTCATATAATTAATATACCTTCTGTCATGCTTCTTGATCAGGCTGTGTTGACCAGCGTTGACCGAGACCTCCCTCAAGACATGAGACCCACTGTAACCCATTACAAACTATCAACAACAGCTAACCATCATCATCATTCACTAACCTCCATGTCCTATCTACTCCCTAAACGAAACTCAATTTGAAAACCCATACAGCCGTCATCGTCACCACCAGTACCGCCGCTCCTCACCACCATCTATCATCCATCATCAAAACCCTTTTTCAACCAATCGATATTATTTAAGGGAAAATATCAAGGATTAATAATCTTACCAAGCTAATCGGACCCTTAATCGGAATCCCAACTGTCACCGCCGCCGTGTATTCTCCTCTTTCTGGCCTGAACCCGACGCACCGGCCGATCGTAGACCATGGCCGGCTCCTCTTTATACGGTGGTCGGAACCCACCGGTTCCCTTTCTCTCTCTCTCTCTCTCTCTTTCGTTTCTCTCTCTCTCTCTGCTCTGTTCTACTAGTTAGGTGGGTGTGGTTTTATTTTGTAAAAGGGCTAGAGATAGGAGTGGTTGTGTTTCTGTGTTGTTGAGGGTGGCGCCGCCGGGCACCACCGCCTATGGTGGTGACCGGAACCCCTTTATTCTTCTCTCTCTCTCTCTCTCTCTCCTGAAATTAAGTGTGTGTGTGGGTCTGAAGTTTGGGCAGACAAAATGAAAGGCAGATGGTGGGTTTGTGGTTTATAAAGGTAGATAACTTAATGGTTTTAGAAAACCATTACTATGTTAATGGTTATTAGGAATGTGTTGTTACAAGAGAAAGGTGCCATGGGGCACATGGCACATATGCCATGTGTCCCCATGGGTGACTCACCCATGAGTCACGGGATCGAGTTCGGGTTCGTAACGCGTATTAACTCAGTCTCGTAACGTATATTCTAATAATATTATTTATGTTAAATGGTTCGGTTTTTAGTTTCGTATGTAACCGACTCGGTTATTACTTATTTTGGTTCATTTTATTATAAAATAATAATATAGACGCAAAAATTTTTGGGCCCTAGGTCCGGGTTGTTACATTCTCCCCCCGTTGATGGAATTCCGTCCTCGGAATTTCTTTCGTGCTATCCACTGAACATATCCAATATACTTCATACTCGGATTCAATGTTCTGATCTATATGCTTGCGTGTACATAACTATTTTCTTAATACCCAATTGTGATTTAGGTGATTTCACACCGTATTTAGATTTAAAACAAATAGTTTAAACGTTTGACAGATTATGGTTTGTTCTTGGTTCGATTCTCAGTCTCATTTTCGACGCGTCATTGATGTTTATATATAGGGTGTACCGCAGCTAACCCACCACACCAATGATGCCCCGAAAAATATACTGGAAATCTCACCTTAAAACCCTGATAGAAGACGTACTTTGTCGACAAATCCTAGGTGTTTTCTAAAAAAATATTAGCCATTAGGAATTGTGCTTATGGTAAGTTAAATATCAAAATGGAAACCTTATGTAACACTAAGTTCCTAGAGCTTCATGCCACTCCTACCGATTTTTATGCCTCATACTGTGGTTAATTCTATTTCCATTGACGATAAAATCGTTATATTCTTATGTTTCCAAAAATTTCTAAGATACCGTGTAGGGCATGATGACCAATTGTCGAATAATATTGGAAGGATAGATATTCGAACTCAACTTATCAATCCTAAACATATTAATAAGGCGCATAACACTCCCCGGGTCTCCTAGACCTTGTCCTTCTTACCGAGCCGGTTTGCTATTTATGATGGTTTTTCCTACTATACAATAGTAAAGGTTTGAAACTAAACTTACGTGGTACAAGCATGGTGACATTTATCAAAGAATGTAAGAAAATATAGATATCTAGACTCGTCACGTCAATCTTATCATATCAATGGTACGTACTTTTTCTTTTGCCGTCCTAAATCTTGTTTCCTCGTGAGGTCAAATTAACACCTATGTAGAGCTCTCTTGCTAAACTTTGAGCGTGTTTTACGGTTCCTGTCAAATATACCTTAGAGTGATTGCTACAACTACATCTGCTCCCCCCGTTAGATCCATCCTATACAGTTCTAATAGGTTTCATACAAATAATTCCATTACCATGCTTAGATGTTACGAAGCTAACCCCAATATTTTGACAACAATCTATATATGTCATGAGGTATTTAAATTTACTTTTGTATTTCAACATGATATCATACATTAAATCCTACATTTACCTCATATAGCATTCATTCTTAGTTTCTTCAAGTCGCATGGTAATAGTATTCACCGTGCACCTACATCCTTTAATGTGGTTTATCCATATCCTTATTTGATACTTTGGGAATCATCTCTTCGACCTGTTATGTGATCATAAATCCAATATGCTATGTTTATCTAAAAAAAAATCTTGCAGAGTCCGTTATAAATCGAGCTCGAATGAAATGATCTAGCAATCAATGGTTTAATTTCTAACTTTTGGTCTATTTGGTCAAGAGATGTTAACACTAGGTTCAACTTACATATGCGCACAATCATATAACGAACAATAACTATTTGGTTACAAAGTAAAACTTATCGGATTAGCGGGTAAAATGAACCTTCCGGGCCATTTGCTATTTTGGTCAAAACTTATCTTGCTAGAAAAATTTGTAAACCATAATGGTCTCGTTGGATCTTAGAATTATCGGTATAAGCGTGTGTTTCGTCATATCCGGGTTCACTCCCCCCGTTGGAGCCTACCTATCCAATTCTAACAGGTTTCATAAGGATTACTCGTCGCTATATTTAAAAGGTTATGAGACTAATCCGAAGATCCTGGAAAAATCTAAAGACAACGTGGGGCATTAAAGTGACTGAAACCTTGGTTAAACTTAAAGAATACCTCAAGTATTATTTAATCTGAGTTTCTTCGGTTAGGAAGGATCGAATGTTCATGGTGATTAGTGCATTCTTGGATTTAGAATTACTGACTTTCCGATTGTTACTTTGGAGTCAACTCTAAAACTTGTAATGTGGTTACGAATCCAATGCACTAGATTTGACTTAGATCTACGAAAGCCGCTATAACTCAAGTCCGAATAAAGGAATTCTGGTAATCTATGGTTTAAACTCTAGTTTCGATCTAACTAGTAAGAAACTACCAATGCACAAATCATATACTAGGTGATAACTATCTGGTTGAGAAATAGAACTTTCGTACGAAGAGGTATCCATTCGCTAGATGAATTAGGTTTTACCTCGGTAATTTGGAGTTTCTTCAGGTTGCAGCGCCAAGTTTTGGCGAGGTACCTGGTTCTCATGGTTAGCTCGCACTCATTCACAGAAAGTTAAATTACATATAATATAGTACGTTAAAGATCATTACACGTATATATAGTATTAATGGGATAAATACTACATTAGTTATGGGCGTGTGTTTATATATACTATCAAAACACACCAAGTCATAATAGTATAACGACTTCAAACCCCTAATGTGGTCACACAGGTATATCACAGATTTTTTTTTTGACACTACCGTAGTCCATGCTTTCACATAAGTTTATGGCTATCATAGTTAACACTCATAGTTTCGGCGACTCTTCGGATTTTTTAGAACTTTTTCGTGCCTGTAAATTCACAATTACATGACGTCAAGTGTAATTGTCAATTTACCTCACAAAATTATTCTAGTAATCTCCGTTGTAGTCATCATTCACATATCACACAAAGTCCGCTCACTAGTCAAACTAGTTCAAAATCCTTGTAAGCATTCTAGTGTGTTCAGGTACTCAAGTCTCGACTTATTTCGTTCCTTATTCTGCTCGGCATTATTTCAAGGCATTCCCTAGCTAGGTAATCTTAGAGCCTCAAACGCTAAGTTCTCTAAGTTGTCTTGGTGTGGTGTAGGATATCTGGAGATATCCTGTTGTGTTACGACCGTTGCTCTGATACCAACTGTAACAACCCGACCAGGAGGGGGCTGGACGTTACGACAGTTTGGTGACAGACTTGCACAATGGAAGCAACGATAACAAATATTTATTTGTTTATACAATCTCTAATACAAAAATATAATTACATAACTTAAATAAATAGCCTAATAGCTATGCAGGGACGAGACGCGGCGGTCGTCGAAGCAGTTGAGGAGTGTAATCCACTAGTCGTTCCATACTTCTACCAACGCTTATCTCTAATGCTCTAGTCCGCACAATTATAGTCTGAATCTTCTATCCAAGTCATCTAGCGATCATCACCTCTAATCCGCATCATATGAACACGATCCGTATGCTTCATAATCATCCGAATGCAGTACCTGAACACATGCTTAAAAAGAGTTTGGGTCAGCAAATATGCTGGTGAGTCCGTGTAAGTATTGAGTGGATCCAAAACAGTTTATCAGTTCATAAACAAGTTTACACAGTTCAACACAGTTCAACACACGTGATGTACAAGCGACACCTCAATCCTAATACACCGAATCTATCTACTGCCATTATAGATTCACCTGGCAAAATATATGTCACAACGGCCCCGTGGACCTCAGTGGAGGGTTTTCCGGGCTTCCGGATCCACTGTGTGTGGGGGTTTCCCCAAGTAGTACTACCCACATATTAAGTGGCCCAATCCCATGGGTTAATGAGTGTCGGTATGGTATCCGGCAGCTGGTATCTTGTCACATCATACAGTTCATAAAAAGGAAGCATGCATTCACCCCAAAACAGTAAAACACAAAAAGAGGGGAATGGTACACGAAACTCACCTTAGCAGCGTATCATACAGTCACACAGTATATAGTAATCTTGCGCCTCGAGTCTGTCTATGCATTACATTCCAAGTCCTATCATGATCACAAGTATTAGCGCGTGTAACCAATATCGCGGTTACACGTGTGGACGAATTTAGGACCATTGGTTATTATTGTTGATTTTATTCTTATCCTTGAATCATGGCTTTGTTCTCCTAGCTATGTATTGCATGTTGCTCTTAACCCATAGTTTATACATGTCCATCTAATTGTATGGTTCTACTCATGTTTACTATTCGAGTCACAATCAAACTAGATGTCTAAGGTTCATGTAATCCTACATAATCCAAGTCTTATAGTCTCAAGTGTTCTTAGTTTATCGATATCTCCAAGGTCTCGCTTTAATATTTATACATTTTTATAGGTCATGTTTACTATCCAAGATCCCGATCTTATACCCTATCCAAGTTACTCATCGTCTCCTAGGTCCAAGAGTCCGTGCATTATTTACCTCGTCGTATGGATTATCCTATGTTCAAGGTCCCGGATGCCGTACTCGTGTTCCTATGTCTTTATTATCCTCAACATTGTAATTCAGTGATTACTATTATGTCCGAGTCACGTATGCTATCTTGTGTCTATAGTCCATTGTAAATCATACGTTGTTTCTCTCGTACAAATAATATGTCCCATGGTTCAATGTCTTAATTGTATATCATCCTATATCTCAATCATTTGTCACATTACTCAATGTTTTACGTATAATTACATCTTCTATACATAACTAAGTTCTCATAACACACATTAGTTCGCTTACCTGTTCCTCATATTTTATAGAAGTTATTTAGTTAATTATGGTTTGTGGAGTTGGTCCATGGATTAGCTACGGTTCCACACGTGCTCACCCGATATGTATAATATAATCTAAACTAGCTCATATAATTAATATACCTTCTGTCATGCTTCTTGATCAGGCTGTGTTGACCAGCGTTGACCGAGACCTCCCTCAAGACATGAGACCCACTGTAACCCATTACAAACTATCAACAACAGCTAACCATCATCATCATTCACTAACCTCCATGTCCTATCTACTCCCTAAACGAAACTCAATTTGAAAACCCATACAGCCGTCATCGTCACCACCAGTACCGCCGCTCCTCACCACCATCTATCATCCATCATCAAAACCCTTTTTCAACCAATCGATATTATTTAAGGGAAAATATCAAGGATTAATAATCTTACCAAGCTAATCGGACCCTTAATCGGAATCCCAACTGTCACCGCCGCCGTGTATTCTCCTCTTTCTGGCCTGAACCCGACGCACCGGCCGATCGTAGACCATGGCCGGCTCCTCTTTATACGGTGGTCGGAACCCACCGGTTCCCTTTCTCTCTCTCTCTCTCTCTCTTTCGTTTCTCTCTCTCTCTCTGCTCTGTTCTACTAGTTAGGTGGGTGTGGTTTTATTTTGTAAAAGGGCTAGAGATAGGAGTGGTTGTGTTTCTGTGTTGTTGAGGGTGGCGCCGCCGGGCACCACCGCCTATGGTGGTGACCGGAACCCCTTTATTCTTCTCTCTCTCTCTCCTGAAATTAAGTGTGTGTGTGGGTCTGAAGTTTGGGCAGACAAAATGAAAGGCAGATGGTAGGTTTGTGGTTTATAAAGGTAGATAACTTAATGGTTTTAGAAAACCATTACTATGTTAATGGTTATTAGGAATGTGTTGTTACAAGAGAAAGGTGCCATGGGGCACATGGCACATATGCCATGTGTCCCCATGGGTGACTCACCCATGAGTCACGGGATCGAGTTCGGGTTCGTAACGCGTATTAACTCAGTCTCGTAACGTATATTCTAATAATATTATTTATGTTAAATGGTTCGGTTTTTAGTTTCGTATGTAACCGACTCGGTTATTACTTATTTTGGTTCATTTTATTATAAAATAATAATATAGACGCAAAAATTTTTGGGCCCTAGGTCCGGGTTGTTACATAAATCTTGTTAATTGCAGGCAAGACCAATAATAATTCATAAAGATAAATTAAACATAATTTCGTATTAATATTAATATAAATAAATGAGATTAAAAAATCGTAATAAATAACATTCAATTTGATCAATTATTATTAATGTCAATTAGTATTAGTAATATATTCGGTCAACAATACGAATTTTTATGAATATTAAAACTAAAATCGTAATATTAGTATTAATATTAGCTAGTATTAGTAATTATTAGTAATTAGTACTATATTCATAAAAACAGTAATACAAAAATTTAATTCGGTCAATAAGATATAAATGGGATTAAAATTAAAAGTCGTAATATTAGTTTTAGTATTAGTAATATATTCATAATTTAATTCGGTCAATAACAAATAAATGAGAATAAAATTTAAAATCGTAATATTAGTATTAGTATTAGTAATATATTCGTAAATTAATTCGGTCAATTTGGTCAATAATAAATAAATGAGCTTAAAAATCATAATATATAACATTAAATTCGGTCAATTATTATTAATGTCATTAAAACTCATAATAAAATATAATTAAAAAATGAATAAATCCAATTAATTGCAGGCAACACCAATAATAATTTGAACGAATAGTAATATAAATAATGTTAAATATACTTTCATAAAGATAGATTGAACATAATTTCGTAGTAATACTAGATAATTGCCCGCGTTACACGCGGTTCACCCACGTACAATTATTTTGAGGGGTAAAACATATAAAAAATGTAGCAGAAATATTTTATTAAGATTTAAAAGCAACGAATACACATTTATTCAAATATCGCTGAAAATTTCCTTAGAAACAACATTTTTTGTTTTAGTCATCACTTCCCATCAGCATCCAGTATAAGTAAATTAAAAACGTTTTTTTAAAAAATTTGTATGTAAAAACTGAATATAATTAAATATTAGTCATATTTTGTTGAATACACTTATTGGGAACGATTTAACACTTACCAAATGATAATATTATTAAGAAAAAAAATAGCACCGACAATGTGAAACAAAATACCAGAGTACTAAAAATACAAAATTCGGAAATAAAACATAAAATATGACTTAAAAAAAATTAATCATCAAACAATATTAATAAACCCAATGTTCTGCAAAGCCTTGTTATGTTTTTTTCCATCAAGATGAGCATTTAAGTTCGTTTGACTGGTACACCTGACTTGACATATACCACAATAGAATACATCATCGCCATGAGCGTGTGCAACCTAAAAAAAATGAATACACAAATAAGACATATATTTTTACGTATAATAAATATATATATATATAAAACTTATATATATATATATGTATTAAACGAAATATATGGATCAATATTATAAAATACCTATTTGTACGTATAATAAATATATATATATATATAAAACTTATATATATATATATGTATTAAACGTAATATATATATATATGTATTAAACGTAATATATGGATCAATATTATAAAATACCTATTTGTACGTATAATAAATATATATATAAATATATATAAAACTTATATATATATATATATATATATATTAATCGTAATATATGGACCATTATTATAAAAAAAATGAATACACAAATAAGGCATTTATTTTTACGTTTAATAAATATATATATATATATATATATATATATTAAACGTAATACCTTGGCTTGATGTTTTTTGCCGTTAACATGTTGTGCATATTGGGCATCATCCAAACATTGGACGTCACAGAGTTGACAATAATTAACTGGTTGTAGAACTGCACCATTGTACAGCATGTGAGAGAACCTAATATCCATGACTACCTATAAAGAGCAAACCGATTTTTGTCAGTATCTTCAAATATTTTTTTTTAAAAAATTTTAATAAACGAAAATCGGCCACAATTGTTACATAGAAACTTTACAAATTAAAAAAGAAGCCGATAAAAAAACAACAACAAAGAGAATCGAAAATAATATGTGTATTTTATAACATAAAACCTACTGTATAATCGAAAAAAGCAGAAAAAAAAACAACAATACAAATAAAGTAAAAATATAAAGCTGATGTTAAAAAAAAAGATATAAAAAAAAAATTCGATGGTTACAAAATAATACCTTATTAAAAAAAATCGACGGTTACAAAAGCCGTTCCAAAAATCCGATGGTTACAAAATGTGGTCAAAGAGAAGTAAATGCGTATTTATATAGATGTTAGTTATTCTATATATTTTTGTTAACTTCATATTTTTAGTAATAATTAATTATAATATAATTATGGCAATCATATTTTCGGAAAGTTATTAAAAACCTCCAATTTTCTGAAAATTATTAAGTTTATATTTTTAGTAAGATTAATTATAATGTAAATTTAATATAATTAACTATAAAGTACCGGTTTTTAACATATTTAAAAAAAATAAAAAAAATATATAAACTAACCGTATAAAAAAATAATTATAAAAAATAAATCGAGGGTTGCACTAAGTTGCCATTTTTTTACATATTGCGAAAAATAAATAAAAAAATAAAAGAAACCGTACAAAAAAATTATAAAAAATAAATCGAGGGTTGCGAATTAATACCTTATTTGACTATCCAATGTATTTGATTATAGATAATAATATGGTTAAAGAGAAGTATAAATGCGTATTTATATAGATATTAGTTATTCAATATATTTTTGTTAAGTTCATATTTTTAGTAACAATTAATTCTAATATAATTATGGAAATCATATTTTCGGAAACTTATTAAAACACCAAAATTCTGCGTGTCAAATTATTAAAGTTAATATAATTAACTTTTTATTTTTAGTAACATTAATTATAATATAAATTTAATATAATTAACAATAAGTTGCCGTTTTTTAAGATATTGCAAAAAAAAAACAAAATATATAAAGAAACCGTATAAAAAAATAAAATTGTAAAAACTAAATCGAGGGTTGCACTAAATTGCCGTTTTTTAACATATTGCGGAAAAAAAAATGTATATAAAGAGAAGTATAAATGCATATTTATATAGATATTAGTTATTGAATATATTTTTGTTAACTTCATATTTTTAATAACATTAATTATAATATAATTATGGCAATCATATTTTCGGAAACTTGTTAAAACACGTCTAATTTTCTAGTCAAAAATATTATTTAATATGGTTAATTACTTACCATGATTAAAGGAATTTTAAGTTTTTTTAATTTTTTGGTTTAATTACAATTCAAATTTTTCGAAAATTTGAATTTATGGACATGTAGCGATTTTTATTTTTAGCAAGTGTTTAATTACAAAGAATTTTTATTTAAAAATGTTTATTACTAACCTTAAATACTTACCATTATTAAAGAAATACTATTTACATTTTTTGATGTTTTTTTTAAAGTAAACGAAAAAGTCAACTTAATTATATTTACATTTTTTGATGTTTTTTTTTTATTAACTATGTAATTACAATACACTTGTTTAACTTAATTATACTATAGCAACTTTGTAATTTTAACATAATCTTTATTCATATTACTTATAATTTTATATTAAAGTAACTTAAAAACGTTTTTTTAAAAAAATGTTTGTAAAAACAGAATATAATTAAATATTTGTCATATTTTGTTGAATAATGTTATTGAATGTATTAGAGCTTTATGTTTGATAAATTGTTTGTAAATAATATAAATATGATAAAAAAATGTGAATTACATATAGGTGGACTTATAAATAATGTTACGATTCTTATAGACAATTCAACATAAGGTATAAATAATTAAAATTTATTCAACAACGCAACAATCATTTGCCAAAGGTAAGGAAAAAAACATAAATGTTCAAACCAACAATTTATTCAAATGAAAAATAGTAGCAAACATCAAAAAAACCATAATAAAAAACAAATTGTCTCAAACCATAAACAAACATCCAGAAAAAATCCCCAAAAAAATAGTAAACAAACGGATAAATGTTCTTATTTTTCAAGCTTCGGGATCAACGGGGGGATCTCAACTGATTTGTCCGTGCAAACTTTCTTATCCCCCTTGCGCACTTTGGTAGTAGACTCACTTGCATCATCTTCTACACCGTAAACTTTGTCGAGGCTACGCTTCACTTCCTGCTCGTCATGGACCAGACTAACTCTGCAAGATGATTCTGGAGTGTTGTTATCTCCAACAGAATCCTACAAAAGTAAATGAAAGGTAAAAAGTTTGATAATAGTAGCAATTTAAATTTAATTGCGGGAGTGATTTAAGAGGTGAAAAGAACCTTAAGAGAGACTGCATTTTGTGTAGACGATTCAACTCCATCCAAGCTTTCAAATCCAGGTTGATCCACCTAAAAACATTAAAGAATTTGTATGTGTCAGACTATATAGTAAAACAATAACAAATTGTTATAAAATCAACTTATAAACGAATATAGGATGGCAATAAAAACCTGAATATCGGAGAACTTTTGTTCTAGTGAAGAAAGTATCGATGACTCATTCGTAAACTTGCGTATATTATAGCCGTCTAGGTGCTTGTCAATATTGAATTGACCCACTTTAATTTTGAACGCAAACTTTTTGTCTTCAAGAGCATGAAACTCAGCTGGAGTTGTTTTTTCTTCACCAGAAACCTTAACAACAAATGACATACATAATATAAAGCAAAATAAGCAATTTGTTTTGGACTGAATATAAACAACTTACCTGCTTAGATTTTTCTAAAAGTTGCATTGCTGACATTCCCAGCAATTTCTTTGCTTCACGATCAAACAAAGTAAGGGATGTAATACCAGTAAAATCCTGAACCCTTAAAGGTACTCTAAACCTACATTTACAAATTACAAAATATTATTAAACAAATTTAATATTGTTTTACTTTAAGATGTACATATTTAAAATAAAGCATACACTGGATCAGCAGAGACGATGTGCTTTGGACATTCTCTATTGGGGCAAACTAACACCTGTTTGAAAGAAGTAACATCTGATTCTTCATTATCATCAGGTAAACTTAAGGTCGGCTCCACCTTGTGATTACAGTGCTCACATCCCAAATAATACCACTGATCTTTATCATCGACACCCTTAATGGTTCCAAGAACAATGACCTGTTTGTCAACCTACAAAAGAAACATAAATCGGTTGAGAAATGAATTTTAAATAAAAGTTGTATATAATGATATGATAAATCAATTGAGTCTTACCTCTGTTATCAAAGGAAGATCACGAATAGTGCTGAAAGGGGTTTTATTCAAGAATTCATCATTAATATTCATACTACCAGACGATCCAATAGATCGTTGTACAGAAGATGATTCCATAGAAAAAAACTTTTCAATATAACTGTAAACATAAAACAATTAATATAACATATATATAATAACTCAAATATTTAGATATATGTAAATAATTACAGGATAATTTAAACATAGCACCTTTTCTTAAAAGCACGAATATCGTCAATATCTTCGTTGATAAACAGGCGAGTTATATTGAACCCATTTTGCAAACTTATATTACCTTTGAAAAAAAAAACCAAGCGTTATTTTTTAAAAAAAGTAACAAAAAATGTCAAATGTAAAACAAATTGCAAGAAATGACAAACCTTTATAATTGGTAAAGCTACCAAATTGAACAATAAGAACAACATGGACTTCACCTTCATTCTGCTTGATGTACTCAAACATCTGTTCACTATATTCATCCCACAAAGAACATGACATTTTTACCCCACTACATAAAATACATGTTTAATTAGATCATGCATAAATTTTAAACATTTCTTACTAAGTATTAATCGTACAAATGACACATGAATATAACATGAAAGATTATGAGATAATAAATTATGAGTAGGAAAAATGAAACACATACTCTAGATCAATCAATAATAGGTTCATTTTCATTTTCAATCCAGCTTTTGTTTCGATAGGCTCGGGTGGACTCCATTCTTCAACAAACCCAATGAAATCTAAAATATTTAAAATGTTATTAAAAGAATAAATATATATAAAAGATTAAGGTTCTCGAAAACTACCAATCCTTTGTTCCTGAGAAAGGTTACCAGACTTAATAGACTCAAAAGAAGAGAAATTAAAACCATATTGGCTACCATCAAATCTGTTACACTTTGTAAGACTTGTTTCAAAAGTAAACGATAATATGTCATTTTTAGAAAAGTGTTTAAGAGATTTGTTATCCGCAAGTTGTGGCCTATAGATATAATATGCTTCATTTTCACGTAGAAATTTTTCATGTTTCTTCATGTATCTGTTCCACACAATCGCTTGCATTTTAGAACCCTGCGTGAATAATATGTAATTAGAAAACATAGTTTGAACAGAAAACATATTAAATGGAATCGTGTAACATATATGTTGTCACAAAGGAAATGATGATATCACAATCTAACCTGTTCATCCATAACAACCATATCAATGGCAAGAGTTTCACCTGGTATCTTTCGATTTGCTCTCTTCCAAAGTCTAAGTACCTTAACTTTGATTGTGTAATTACTCAGCCGCCATGTTATGTCATTCAAAAATGTTACATTATTTGGATCCATCTGCCTGCACGTGTGTAATATTTATCACAAATAACCGCGAACTAAAAAATGTTAGTACTCGTGTGATATATAAATAAACAATGTAAAAACCTAAAGTAGTATATGCTACCTACGAAATGTAGAAGCAAAAGATTGAATTATAATCGATTGAATTGTACATATATATATATAATCGTATACCTATCACAAATAAGGAAGAAATGTTGTATTTTTAGTATAGACTATATAAATAGAAACAAAATATGAAATGGCAATCTAATTGATTAAGTTTAAAAGTTTCCATAATACATTTTCAATCAAATTAAGTGGTCAAAGTTTCCAAAATTATGAAAATAAATGTTGTTTCTTAAATCTTATTGTAAAAAAGTCAACGACTAATATTTGGTTATGAAAATACTAAATTAACGTTTGATTTATATAATAGGTATAAAAGGTAATCAATTAGATTTCCTTAATTTTTTGTCTTGCCAAAAATCTTGTTTGTCAAATTAAAACGTTTTTAATTTGTAAATTATTAATTACTTTCGATTTTTAAAATATTAAAAACCGTTTTATTTTTTTTTTTAAATGGTATTCGGAAAACTTAACAGTTTCAAATAAAACGGTTGAGTTTGTTAATAACCATTCATATGTATAAAAAAAAAAAAAATTCATACTTAGTTTTCTCAAACGACATATCAACAGGTAAAACACACCAATGTATGTAACCACTAACAGTTAATCACATTCCAAAAAACAACCATAGCAAGGTGGTAACAGTTACACAGTAAAACTACTTTTAACAGAAAAAAGTCAACGCCATAAATTAGGATGTCAAAAACATAAATTATAGCTTGATTGAAACCATAAAAATTAGTAAATTACAAATCTTTAATTGATTGTCTTTCCAAAATTCTTGTCTCTTAATATTAAAACGGTTTGACTTTGACAATTATTAATTACTTTTGACTTTAAAACATTTAAAAAGATCTATATTTCTTTTAAAATGGAAGATATAAAAACTTTGAAATTTTTCAAATAAAAAGTCAAAGTTACGAAATTTAAGTATGTTACTAATCAGATTGTTTAATATTAATGTAATTTTATTTACCAAATTTAAGTTTTAATCAACAATATTAAGAAAGTCAATTTGTAAAATCTAAAGTTGTCTAAATTTTAATTCTAATTATAGCAATCACATCATATTAAACATATTTACCTAATTCTAAAAAAAACATATTTCCCAAATTTTGCTAACAACTATTCAACCATAGAAGATCATATGTGATAAACACAAACCATAACACAAATATATTTTTCAAAACACATATCAACCCAAAAAATGCCAAATCAATGTATGTGACCACTAACATTAACCATCATCCCAAAAACCACCATAACCATCGTGTTTAGAGTTACCCACAACCGCTATATAGATACAAAAACCACCACGACTTTGGAGCAAAAGTATGTGATTCATATCCAAAAAACTACCACCAGCAACCTAACTAATTACCATCAACCCTAACTACTTTAGAGAGCTTAAACACACCTCGTTTTTCAAACCAATTGAAATGCACCTGATCTCCGGCCTGCAAATCATTATCCGCAACAAAAACAGACATACCTTTGATGTAATAACGCTTACTCGATCCCCTGTCTTCAATACCAACAGACACACCCCAGCTATTTTGCTCTCCATCCTTAATTGTCAATGATCGCGGCCTGTTCAAACGATTGTCCTTCGCCCATTGTGTCTTCATCCGCTAAAACAATAACCATACATGAAATTTGTTAAAAAAAGCTTTACTTACCATCAAAATCATTATAATATATTGCTTTAACATATAATACTTACAAAATGCTTGCCAACTACAAAGACAATTGGAGGGGCCCAATCGTCTATATCGGATACATCAGCATACGATCCAGATTCATCATCATCACTTTCCGTATCATCATCATCTGAATACTCTTCTCCATCATTATCAGAAAGAAAAACAAAATACGCAAAAGTCAGCGGACCAAACATGTTAACGCTACATGGTAAGCGACAATATATAGAATATGATCATTCAGAAAAATTTCAAAGAATTTGACCCATTCAGTCAAAATACTAATTTTGAGCCGTTCAACGAAAATGAAAGGGTGAACCGTTTAAGAAAAAGAAGGCAATTATGGCACCAACAACCCAAATCAATTGTAAATCAGATCTATACATATAATACCTAAAAAATTACTCGCACAACAATTAACAAACATGAACCATACAACATGAACCCTAAAAATAAATATATATAAAACTGACCAATAATAGATGTAAATGCAAGTGTTTTAAAAAACAACATCGTAGAAATATTAATCTGATTAGAACACAAATCAATAATAGATGTAAATGCAAGTGTTATAAAAAACAATATCGTAGAAATATTAATCTGATTAGAACCCAAATATTAATCTGATTAGAACCCAAATCAACATCGTAGAAATATTAATCTGATTTAAAATATATATAAAACTGAACAATAATAGATGTAAATGTTGTTTTCAAGAACCCAAATCAATATCCCAAGCAAAATGATTAATCTGATTAGAACTTTATAAATGAAATAAAATAACGGGAATGCAAAAGTCAGAGGCTTGCAAACCTTGATCAGAAACGACAATTGTAACCCGATGATTACGGTGATCATCCTCAGGCTTTTCAACTTCCTCCCACAAATACGGAGGCAGGATCAGACGGTTTTTCTCAAAGACGGACAAATCCAAGGTTTTCTGTTAATTTTACAATAAAAAACATGAGAAGTGTACAAATTATTGATGTAAATTTCAATCAAAATTAATGATATTTATTGAAATTTAGAATCGACAAACAAACCTCATTGTAAATTTCAAAGACCATCAGATGATCTTTTGTTATCTTAAACCTCTCTTTCATGTAAGGCCATCCCTGGGTAATGAAAAGCTCATCACCATCGTATTCAAGTTGGATCTGAAAAACATGCCCTGCAAGGGAGATTAATATGTAACCACTGTTATCATTATGAAAATCAAGATTTAAAAAAGTCTCATTATCTAATAACTAATTATATACATGAGATTACCTGGAAATGAGCTAACCATAATCGGTTCCGCTGGAGGGTTTCGATTGTACAAACCATGATGAACGAAGCGACTTATATGCTGCAAAGTTGAAAAACAATGTTGAAACATTATTGTCGATTAATGTATTTAAAGCGTTATGTCATGGTTCTACACATAATTCAGAAAACATACCAGGCGATTCAGATCAGTGAGCGGGTCGTCAAGTTTGCAGTAAAAATACTTCCCTGGTGCACCTATAGCATCCTGATGAAAAGTATACATAGTAAAACAGTTGAGCAGCTCTTCGAACTCAAAAACAAAGTGACAACCACTTGGGTAGTTTAAAGTGGTTATCATGTGCTTCCATCCATTGTAAAAAAACCATTTCCCAGCTATGTTAATGACTTTAACTTCAAATTGTCTCTCATCCAGAGTATGAATTTTGGTCATGCCTGTAGGGAATCCATACGTAGTAATCCACTCGTTATATTCGCCAGGCAAGGCCTACAAATCAACACCAAAAACAGTTGATTATAAACTAATGTATTCGATTTTCAGTTAATAAATATTCTACAAAACTCATAATGTGCAGTGATCAATGAACATAAATTAACAACCAACGGATTTTTAACGCATAAGAAAGGTCGCTTACCATACAAACACGCTCTTTGCCCTCTGATTTGACCCAAAATCCAGAGACCATTCTCAGACGACCTTTTAAAGCACCTGTATTATCATTTAAAACAAATTAAAACATGCAATCATATAACTAAATTTGCATCATTAGATGAATAGATAAATGACAAATCTGAAAAATCTTGAAACCTTTATATAATCGACTCATATTCATAATGTTCATACAAAACTTGCATCAAAACAACATCAATCTAATATTCTGAAAAGCTAACTTTCACCTAACATCATCAATGCCAAATCAAAGAAAACAATGTCCGAGTCCATCCATATCCATTCAAGAACCCTAATCAAACAATCAAGAAACCTAATCAAACAATCAAGAACCCTATTCAAGCCATATTACACACAATACATGAACATTCAATTGTAAATCAGATCTATACATATAATCCCTAAGAAATTACTCGCACAACAATTAACAAACATGAACCATACAACATGAACCCTAAAAATAAATATATATAAAACTGACCAATAATAGATGTAAATGCAAGTGTTATAAAAAAATTACTGAAATCAAACAAAAGAGGTATAAAAAAACTGTAATCGATCTTTGAAATCAGTAACAAAACCAAAAAAAATCCAGACAAAAGAGATATAGGAAAGACAACTGATTGACATAATGATAGAAGAGATGATACCTTTGATAGGAGATGAAGAAGAAGGCTGTAGGTTGCCTGATTTGGGCGATCGCCTGGTAGGTAGGGTTTCGATCAGAGACGGCGAGGAGGAGGATTGTGTCAAACATGTTCTGTCCGTGTTTTTTTTTCCCTATATATATTTTCTTTATTTTTGAATTTTTTTAATTGAAAATTTTATAAAATACCACAATGAGACACTTGGCATTATTTGACTGGTTACACAATTGAGGAGGAATGTGGGAATGCCAAGTGTACTCATGGACTTTTGTTTATTAGATGTATAGATTAATATAAATAAACGAGATTAAAAAATCGTAATAAATAACATTCAATTCGGTCAATTATTATAAATGTCAATAAATAACATTAATTCTAACATACTAAAAATATATTAAAAATGATTAAATTTTATTAAATATAAATTTGAAAAAAGTAATAATAAATAAATGATCTTAAAAATCGTAATATATAACATTAAATTTGGTCAATTATTATTAATGTAATTAAAACTCATAATAAATAACATTAAAAATGAATAAATTCTATTAATTGCAGGCAAGACCAATAATAATTCATAAAGATAGATTAAACATAATTTTGTAGTAATATTAATATAAATAAATAAGATTACAAAATCATAATAAATAACATTCAATTCGGTCAATTATTATTAATGTCAATAAATAACATTAAGTCTAACATACTAAAAATATATTAAAAATGATTAAATTTTATTAAACATAAATTCAAAAAAAACTAATAATAAATAAATGATCTTAAAAATCGTAATATATAACATTAAATTCGGTCAATTATTATTAATGCCATTAAAACTCATAATAAATAACATTAAAAATGAATAAATCCTATTAATTTCAGACAAGACCAATAATAATTCATAAAGATAGATTAAACGTAATTTCGTAGTAATATTAATATAAATAAATTAGATTAAAAAAATCGTAATAAATACATTCAATTCGGTCAATTATTATTAATGTCAATAAATAACATTAATTCTAACATATTTAAAATATATTAAAAATACATTAAAAATGATTAAATCTTATTAAATATAAATTCAAAAAAAGTAATATAAATAAATGAGATTAAAATTTGTAATAAATAATATTAAACATCTTAATAAATAACATTAAAAATGAATAAATTTTATTAATTGCAATCAAGACTATCATAATTCGTATGTGGCAACTGTAACGTCACTGCATATGATGTTTTTAGATAACAGAAATTTGTTCATGGCCTTCGGCATAGTCTGGAAAGATACGTATAAAAAAATAAAAAAAAACATTTTATAAAATGAAATAAGCATTTTTTACACAAAAAAAATAACAATCATACCAACACGGTTGACGAAGGGTCATGCAAAACCTTGAAGAATTGAGAACCTTTGTGATAAGACATAATAACGTTGGTGTGTTCGGATGAGATCCTGATTTTTAAAATAAGTAAAATATTGAATGATTAAATCAGTTTAAAGGTAAATCCGATTCACTGTATATCTATCAATACCGATTTAAAAAGTTGGTATTTCTAAAGAATAATCACAAATGAATACATCAAATTGATAAATTTCTTGAAACGATTAAATGTTAATTATCCATGTTCATTCTAAATCATCTAGATCGTATTTTATAAAAAAAACCCGATTAAAACTTCATTCTAAATGTATCAGTATTTAATCATTGATAATAATATTATTGAAGAATTTGATTAAATAGTCAAAGATTAAAAAAACCGATTAAATCTTCATATGGATCATATTTTATAAGAAAACCGATTAAATAGTCAAACTAATTTTTGTAAACAATAATTAAGAAACCAATTAAATCTTCATTGCAGAATTTGATTAAATAGTCAAAGATTAAAAAAACCGATTAAGTCAAACCATTTGATTAAACAAATGATAAGAGTAATTTATTCATAAGATTAACAGTAAAGCATTGAGTTTGTTAACAAAAACATCAACTGAAAAATTGTATACATAGGTTTCATCAAGATGATTAACAGTAAAGCATCGAGTTTGTTAACAAAAATAAGTAAAACACAATAATATTAAGCAGTGTTAGAAGAATAGGGATCGATGATTACCTTGAATCAGTTGTGAAGAATCAAGAAAGTATGAAAGATGAAGGAGGAGGATAGAAAGGTTTGTTATGGAGAAATGAAGAATGATTTGTGGAGAATGAAAAAAAATTCTGAAAATGGTTTATATGGACTTCAATTCGGAGCTCCATATTGTGGTTGGATCCATGAGGACCCTCTCTAAGCCCTCCATTCGACCCGAGTGTATTCAATTATTATATAGATAGATTATCATGTGGACCTCACTCGTATTATTATATTGGCATGTATACTTGACCAAAAAATTATCCAAACCATAATACAAACATACTAGAAATAACCCTGACGATGATAGATCACCTGGACCACTAGAGGTAACGTGTTAATACAAGGTCTTTCACAATCAACAAAGAAAAAGATAAATAAATAGAAGACAACATTTTAAGATGGGAGAAGAGATAGTGGAGCGTATGAGTCTAGTATGATGTAGTTAGAGTTATATCTTGCTAGATTATAGGTTGATGATGAACCTCTATCCTCAGGAACATACATGTTTGGATAAGAACGAACCCAATGGGCCTAATATGGCCCACATGTATCTCTTATAGAAAGAGAGTTATTCCATGTGAAGGGATAGGGAGCCTAATCCGAAGGGAGGCGGCGCCCCTATCCCCATAAACCGGAATCCTGGCGCCATGTTCCCTCCGTAGCGCTAGCGAGGCAAAGAGCAAGCCAGCGCGCAAGGTCGCCAAATGATAAGTAACACACAGCAGTTGATAAGCGCGTGTGCCCACGTGCGGAATCTTCCCTTACTACTTCCGGTACGAGGTACAGGAGATAACAAAAGGAAGATTCAGCAGGATCCCTGACAGAGTATGCGCCAATGGGAGGGCGACAAGTGGCAGGGGGTGGTACAACCACTACTGACAGGAACGACGACATGATTGTGCCCACGCTTCCTCCATGTCGTCGTCAACAGTGACCAGCAAACATTCCCTGCTACTGCCAGACGTCAAATCAGGTGGCAGAGGCATGGTCAACAACTGTAGCCAGGATAAGGCCGCTGTCCGCTAGTCAGAGGCTGCCACGTGTCCGCCTCGAGCAACGATCATGCTACAGCCTGACGTCATCCACAGTGATCTGCCTTTTCCTGCTACTTTCCTGAAGAGTCTGGACTTGGGCCTTGGCTAGGCCCAAGTGGGAATAACTTCTCGTGGGCTTCTCTATTAGGCCCACGAGTTCACCTATAAATAAGAATAGTCATCTCCTTGCAGAAGGATCCGAAATTATTCATTGTAACCTAATACTAGCCTTTTGCAATACTTGATCATTAATAACATCCCGGCTAGTTACAGTGGACGTAGGTCAACTCCGACCGAACCACTTACATCTTGTGTCGTTACTCACTAAGCTCACACGTACACACTCACTCCTTATTCTTACACGGGTTAAACCAAGAGGTTTGGGTAAAGGATTATTCCTGACGTTACATAAGTATAAACCACACGGAGATTAGTGATAATCACCGTGATACTTATTGTTTCTTCATTGGCGCCATCCAACGGTTAGAACAGCTATATTCCTCATCTTTTAAACTGATCGATGCCGTTGGGTCAGTCAAAAGAAAAGATTAAGTAGTATGTGGAAAGTAAGGTCGTCTCCACGGGGAATTGGTGGAAAGTTGTAATTTTTATCTAAATTAACTATAGCCTAATGATTTGTTTTGATTGATTGAGAAAACTAAGCACTTTGATTTTAAGTTGTAAACAATAATTAAAAGAAAATAACCCCCTCCGGATCTCTAGTTTGACGATTCACCCAACTTGTTTCAATTAGTAAGAATACCACATAGACATGGCCTTGTTAACTGGTTTTAATTCAAGTGGTAACTAGACACAAGTTTTTAATAATAACCTATACAATCCAATTACCAAACCATATGTGCCAAATACCCTCCCAATAATCAAACTGCTCACGATGCAAGGAAACCGAATGCGAATGATCAAAAGATAAGCAATTGAAACACATATAATTTGTTTAAATGAATCAAACCACAAGTATTCTTCAAAACATAAAGAACAATCCAAAGATACTAAAAGGAATCAAGTTGAGTTTCACATACAAACCATCCACCCAGAGGTGGTCACAAAGGAATTAGCCTCTCATCTCCATTGCAAGATCTTCACTTGATGTGTTGTTGGAGATTGAATGCATGATTTGATGATTATGATGATGATTAGGAATGATTAATTAAGGGAAAAACACCTTGGGAATGATTAAAAACGGCTAGGGTTAAGTATCTTTACGTTTGGGAGCATAATTATCTATTTATAGGGTTTAAACCATTAAATTCGTAACTTATGCTGGCAGGGGCGCAAGGTCAGACAAGACCAGCGCACCTTGCGCTGGTACCCTTCTCAGCTTGCGCTGGGGAGCACCTGTGACAACCGGCAAATTTCGTACAACGATTAACGTGATCCTAATCATGTTTTAGAAATAATTAACATGGTTTAAGGTTAATTATGGTTAATTGAGCTGATATGAGTCCTACGATGTCCTTTTGAAAGTTCGTTGAAGTCTTGAAGCCTTTAAAGAAAGAATTCGCGTGTTTAACGTAACGAACTGACATCAGCAAAAATTTGTCAAACTGGAATAACATAAGCTTATTCTACGAAAATACGACACGTATTTACTATCGATGCGAACGGATGTGAAATCGGCGTGGTAAACGGCCAAAAACGCAGCGTTTTGGAGAACGCGGAGAGGAACTGACGTGGGATTCGAACGTCAAAACGCGTGGTTTTAACCGTTATCGAACTTTCGGAATAATTATTTATTATAAATAATTTCAATTATTTAGTTTCGAAAGTGAACAGGTCGCCTAAATGGAGTATAGCTCGACCGGATCGATTAACGCGATTTTAACGCGTGTTCTGTTTTCACGCGTCGAGTTACGAAAATAACATCTAAATTGCTCGGTTTAGTTATGTTTTTCATTTCGAATAAAACCGACTAGTTTTTGTAATTAATTATCGGGCCAAAATAGAACCGAAGCGAAAAACGTTTACACGGGTTCGATTCGCGGTACAAGTCACCTACCCCAAACCCTAAGTATAAATAGCAAGCTCCTTCTTCTTCCCTTCATTTTCAGCAGCCGCACCCTCTCACTCTCTCTCTACTCTCTCTCTAAAACTCTCTCCCTCTCTCTCATCGCGTCTCTCTCTCCTCCTCCCTTACAGAAACCGGCCGACCACCACCCCTCCGGTGGTGGCGGCGTGAAGTTCTAGGCCAGAAGGGGGCAGACCGGGTGGAGATGGGGGTTGACGAGGGTTGGGTCCGGCGAGGATGGAGGGGGGCACGGTGGTGATGGTTTTGGTTCGGGGGTGCGGCAGGTGGTCTTTGGGTGGTTGTGGAGGCCGCTTGGTGGCCGGTAGTGGTGGTTTAAGCCCGAAAATGGGCATGGGGCGGATGGTGATGGCTGTGCGGTGCAGAAACAGCAGCGCAGAGGTGAGTTTTCGAGGGTTTTGGGGCAGGTTGGTTATGGGTGTTGTTTGGTGGTGGCGTACGGGTCTGGTGGTTCCGATCGTGGTGACGGTTTGATGGGTTTGCAGCGGATTTCGTATACGATGTGCAGATCGGGACGTGTAACAACGTTTATGGTCCGATCCATCTTGTTTAGGTGGCTGTGGAGCGAAACAGTTGGGCTCGGGTGTGATTTTTGGTCCGGGTCAGTTTCGGATGCTCGGGTAGTTCGGGTCTTGACTGTGGTTTTTGGTCGCGGGTCAAACGCGTTCAGTACGGGTCAGATCTGGCTGGTTCGTGGCCGGTCAACACGCGGTCAACCCTGGTCAGTTCGGTCAAAACCGATCAAACGTGGTCAAGCGATTCAGTCAACGCGGCATACGGGGCGGCCGCAGGATACCCGCGTATAACTTCGGTATAAATAATTAATTACGTATTTATTTTGCGAAACATTTATAAATATATATATTTATAAATATATCAATACGAACAAGTATCTTTAACTCGCGAAACGAACCGGTCTATATTAACGAAAAGTATAAATTGATGTTGTATATACTAAAAGCGTGACTTTGCGTTGATATTGGATTACATACTATATATATTGTTATATATATTTATATAAATAAGTGGTATTTTTCGTATAAGTTATCGAAACGCATAAGTGTCTCGTTTAATAGAAGTGCGGATAAATGATGGTCGTCATGTGTTTAGTTGTTGATTTTGGGGAAATTGTAGACAACTTGTATTGTCTGGTTTATACAAAAACAGAGGGAACTCTGCCAAAATTTTTATAAAATCCGAAGCGCAAAGGCGTTATTGTGGTGCGTCTTTATTAACTATTATCAAGTGTTTGACAAGACTAACTCGATACAAAGTCGCGACGTTTTAATGAAGAGTATTGGAAACCATAATAGTCGATCACGAACAATATTAGCAAAACAAATATATAGTTTTGTCGAGCGTCAATTGTGTCAACTTCAATGGTTTTTGGTAACCAAAACATTGTTAAATGTACGGATTTGAAATACGTAGACGCTTAACTTGTTGGGGAAAAATTATTTGAAAGTAATGTTTTAAAAGCACTTAAAACACTCGGATTTTGTGAAAAGAAATAACAATTGTTATTAAACGGATCTCAATAACTATATTTCCGCAAGGTATATTATCCAAAAATATTTATACAAAGCAACTACATTTATCCGATTTACGAGACAAACTATTACTCGGGATGAGTTATACGTTTCGTAGTAGTAGTCCAACATGGTTTACACACGCAGAGTAACAGGTGAGCGACTTGGGTACTATGCCGTATGTGAACACATAAATTATGGTAAGTCACGATCGGTTCGTCGAGTTAAAACACTTAAGGACTCGGGTTAGTACACACGAGTCTAGATAGTTGAATAAACTATCTTTTAACCGGAAAATAAGCTAGGCTTATATATGATAGACTTTAAGGTGTCCTTTTATTGGTAAATAGGGCACGAGGAAGTCGGTCAAAGCTTTGGGTTTTATTTGCTAACTAAGCATGGAAATTAAGGTGAGTTTCACGGCCCCATTTTACTGTTTTAACTGGGGGAAAGATATGTTTGTCAAAAGTTATCACATATTGAAATGTTTTCAAAGGTTAAAAAGTGATAAGTGGCATGATGAGTACTTGAGTTTTTGGTCGCCACTCGGGGTTGGGTCCTCGCTACTGTAACCATTAATACAGGTAAATGAAACCAAAGGAATATTTGAATAGTACTATTGGTGCCTGACAAGGCCCACCTCTGGTTGATAGCGTCAACCCGGTAAAGACAAGAGGTGCACGTATTCTGAACTTAAGTCGTTGGGTTCCGAGAAACGACTTGGAGCGGGGCATATTTATTAGTCTTGGTTTGGTTATGGGGCTCAGGGGATTGCTTATCATCATAAATTGTAGGAGCTAGCTACTCCATACAAAGGCCACAAAAATGTGCTGGATTGCACAGGATGTAAAAATGTGCTGGATTGCACAGGATGTAAAAATGTGCTGGATTGCACAGGATGTAAAAATGTGCTGGATTTGCACAGAATGTAAAAATGTCGTATTTACGAAACTAAAACCTGTGAACTCACCAATATTTTATATATTGACGTCTTTTTAAACATATCTTTCAGGTAACTAAGTGCTGAACAGGTATGCGGCTAGTACGGTGGAATTTGGGATGTCGGACACTGGTTGGGGGTTTCATCTATTGTTACCATCGGGTTGGGACATAAACGGAACGCCCCACTTTAAACTTAATGTTTGTGATTTTAAGTAATGTTTGAAACCAGGTATCCCTTCCCGACATCTTAATATAATTATCTTTTCTAATTAAATATAGTTTGTGTTAATCTTGACTTTGATATGCTTTCGAGCGTCGCGCCACGTGTTTCCGCCATTGGCGTGGTGTGACAACACCAAATTTCCCAAACTTTCTGTGCTGCGCCGGGATCAGAGCACCTGCGCTCAAAGGCATTTTACCTTGCGCTCCAACTCGAAATTCCTTCTTTTCTTCACACTTTCACTTGGGATTGCATCCATAAACTTCCAACCTCTTGTCTAGCTTCCAAAACCTTCATATTAAGCTCCAATTAACTTCATTAAGCCTCAAGTACCTGCAAATCCCAATCATTCTCAAAGTAACTATGTTTTATGATATAAACCACTTAAAAACACCTAGTTACACATACTAAAACATGTTTAAACATCCACCCATCACATTCCCACACTTACCTTTGATTGTCCCCAATCAAACCATCTCAAAACACGACTCACCTACTTAACAAATCACCTCCAATTCCTTCACCTATCGATTTTCCAAGGTCCCCAATCATACCCGTCCCATAGACTTACACAATCGAGATTGACAATCTGGTGAGCAAGTGTTGCGCAGTTTCAAAACAAGACTTGCCTATCCAAAACTAACATGCTCATTATCATCTACATATGCTACACACCCCTCACAATGTTCGCTCCTCTCGGTTTAATATCTGGACTAGCGTATAATGTGCTAGTATATAACACTCATAAAACCAAGAATGCGACTTCGTTATCATAGGTTTGTATAACAATCACACATAAGCTATAAACCGTGCACATATCAAAAGGACTTACGGGTTTTGGGCTTCGGGTAAAGGTAGGATAGATTTAGTTCACATATGGCTTGGAAACAATGGATTTAACACAATTGTTTGACATCCTTATTCAAAATCACATAAACATACTAACACACAAACTTGGGCAAAATCGACCCATAACAATAACTTCTATATTTTTTTTCATTTTTTTCTTTCATATATATTTTTTTCTTTTTCTCTCTCTCTTTTTTTTTTCAATATTGGGTAACTCAAACAATAAGCATTACGAACACATTGGATGTCAACATTTTTATTCAACAAGGTAAACGGGTCAATTTGGGTGATCATGTAGGTCTAACAATTGAAAGGTTTAGGCTCAACATGGTTTACTAATGGTAATGTTTAACAAACAGGTCAACACAAACAACACAAGAGTATCAACAAACGAATGGGTTCCTACATTGCCTTTCTCATCTATGCACATTTTGCCTAAAGCGTTAGCGTGTATCGAATTATACAAATTCTGCAACTAAGAAGCATTTGGCCTACTCTCATGAAACGAAACGTTTATATCACTAAATATCTAATAGGCTCAAGGTCTCGCAATGTAGAGAAATGGGCTGCCGACATGTAGCATATGCAAGTCCTATAAGCATGTTACCCCTAGTTAGGCATCTCTTTTCATTTCCTCTAAAAACGCTCACCAGAAACACTCTCATGAAACTTAAAGGGACAACCATGATTGGGGATCTCGTACTTTCATGTTTGGCAAAAGACTCTTTGGTGATTGAAAATTTGGCTTTTATGTCTGATTAAGCAGAAAAAGGGACAACTTTGCAAGAAAATTTTTTTTTCATTAAAATTTTTCAAAAATTTTCAAAATTCCACATTTTTCTTGCAAAGGTAAGTACTCCACCTTACTTCCCTCGGGTCTCCCATCCCCACACTTGGGATACCTTGTCCCCAATGTATGGTGTTTCATGCTTTTCAAAACCTCTCCCACTCAACATGCTCAAGTTTCAATGTTACCAACCCAGGTGGACTAACATCCTAAAACACATAAATAAATAAAAAACACTAAAAATAAAATGCAAATAATAACATAAAAACTCCGGGCTGCCTCCTGGTAGCGCTAAGTTTATGAGTCTTCAGCCAGACTTGTACCTGATATAGCTTTTATGGTGGTCGAACGGGATGCTTGCCTCCCTCAGCTTCCAAGCACATATTCTGCTTGTACTCATATGGGTCATAACTTATGTTCAGCATTGAATCCTCTTTTGTTGACCCGTTATTTTCTTGTTCCAATTCAGGCGGTTTCTTAGCCTTCTTCTTCTTCTTCTTCTTTGGCTTCTCACCAATCTCTACCATCCTGTCAACCATACAACACACCTCATCGGTTTTTGGGTCATTAACAGTTGAAAACACATTTAAACTCAATTTCTTATCCCCAAAACTCATACTTACCATTCCATCAGCACAGTTGATTACTGTATGAGTAGTTGCTAAAAACGGTCTACCAAGAATAACTGTGTGTGGTGTACTCTTAACATTTTTCTCACAATCTAGAACCAAGAAATCCACCGGGTAGTAACAGTCTTCCACCTTAACTATCACATCAGTTAACATTCCCCTGGGACGTATGGGTTTTTGATTAGCCAACACCACTGTGGTGTCAACTTTTTGTAATAGACCAAATTCATGTTGATCATACATACTTCCCGGGAGAATGCTAACACAAGCTCCATGATCTAAAAGTGCCCGGTCAACCTTAAGCTCCCCTATTTGTATTGAAATAAGGGGCGCTCCCGGATCTTGGCGCTTGGGTGGAACTGTACCCGATAACGCGGCACGCACATGCGCCGGTAAGACAAATTGTTTTGGCAGCTTGTTGTGCCGATTTTGGGTGCTTAATTCTTTTAAATTTTCAGCATGAGCAGGACTTTCTTGAATGACATTAAGTAATGGTAAATTAATTTTAACTTGTTTAAAGGTTTCCCACCCCTCGTCCTTCGATGGGTCCCGTTTACTTAAAGCCCTTATTTTTTCTGGTGCTAATAAGGCCGAAGGGAATGGTGCAATTTTTACTTTCCCACACTTATCCTTGGCCGCATCCACATTTTCCTCAAAAAACTTTTCACAAAACCTTTTTTTCAAATTTTTAACTTTAATGTTTGATTTTGAAAACGTTTCCTGCTCATCTTCAGAATTGGAGAGAATACTTACCGCGTTGATGTGCACATTCTTTGTGGTTGACGCCTGATGTGCTGGATTCACTACAGTGGTGCTAGGAAACTTACCTGGATCTCGACGCATGATGGACATCTCTTCAGCAATTTGGCCAACTTGCTTTGCCAAGGCCTTGTACTCCTTGTCTCTGATTTCATTGTCCTTCCTAATCTCCTTCATGAAATCTCCTGTTGACTTCATAAACTCAGTCAACATATCCTTCACTGATACATCCTGCCCCGAGGATCCACCCTGTTGATTGCCCTGACTTCTCCGGTTGCCTTGAGAACTCCCTTGATTGTTTCCAGATCCTTGCTGATAATTTCTTTGATTGTTGTAGTTCCCTTGGCCTGAATAACCTCTCTGGTTGTTTTGATTAGATACCTGTGATAGAGGATTCAACTGGTTAGAAGTATTACTGTAACTAAAATTAGGGTGATTTCGCAAACCTGGGTGATATGAATTAGAATTCATATCATATGGCTTCAGTTGTCCATAAACTTGATTCACTTCTTCAGGTTTCCCTTGTTGCGTAGGACAATCAGCATCCATGTGTCCCAGATCATCACAAATAGAGCAAACTGTAAAAGAACTAGCTGCCTTTGCTCCATCACTCATTCCTGCGCCTCTACCAGCTGTCAACTGTGCAATTTGTCGCTCTAAGCTTGCTATTCTCTTTTCAGCTTCTACATCAACACCCTTAGCTGCACCTGTTCGGCTTCTTCTACTAGCACGAGCTTGTCTCTTTGATGTCACTGCCAACCTCTCCATATACTCCCAATCCACATCCTCATGGTTAGTCAAAAAGGTACCATTACTGTTGGCATTCAAATCTCTAACATCCTCGGGTAATAAGCCGTCATAAAACGACTTAATCAGTTCCCACATAGGTATATCATGATGTGGACACTTCCTTAACAACTCCTTAAACCTCGTGAAGGCTTCATGAAATGGTTCCCCCGAGTGTTGTTGGAAAGTTCTAATAGCCTCCCGAGCATCAGTAGTGCGAGTCATAGTATAATATTCCTCTAAGAACTGTTGTTGAAGCTCTTGCCATGTGAATATGCTCCCAGCAGGCAATGAATGGTACCACAATTTCGCTTGATCCTTGAGGGTGAACTGAAACATCATCAACCTCACTTCATCCTGACTAAACCCATGGCCCCCAATGGTGTTACAGATACTCACAAACTCCGCAATGTGTAGATAGGGCTCCTCTGTTGCCTTACCATAGAAACTTGGAAGATGGTTCAAATATTGGGGTCTAACTTCAAAGCTCCTTCCGTTCTGATGTGGGGGTACTACAGGTGACGTGTGCTCGGTGGCCACTGGAATAAAATGGCTCCCAACGCCATTTACAGGAGGTCTGTAATTCACCCAAGGTACTCCAACTACATATTGCCTCTGCCCATTCCCTCGCACTTGATTTCTTGGTTGATTCTGAGGGACCCCTCTCTGTCCCTGATTATGTCCCCTCATATTAAACCCTCGCTGATGTTGTTGCTGATATTGCGGACCAAACTCATCATACTCATCATAGTTGAACTGATCCTGATTCATGTAGTATCCATCATCAGCAACTCCTCCATCCCAATCAGCAACTCTACCATTAAAAGTGCCCGCTGCACCTTGCATACTATCATCTTCATGAAGTGAATCCGTTGCTCTATTACTGTTAGATCTCGGGTTTCGGTTTTGTGGTGGTTGTCGATTTAAGGCTAATGGGTGGTTGGGTTGTTGTTGCTGTAGTGGAGCCTCAAAAGCTTGATCATTTTCATAATGTTCGTCCCACTCGTCATGCTCTTGATGGCTTTGCTGAAATTGTCTAGAACCACCAACATTCGGATCTGGGTTAAATTGTGGGAATGGTTGTTGTTGTCTTGGAGTTGGTGCTGGTTGAAATGGTCGTGGAGGCATATTGCCCAATGGGTTTTGTTGTGGTGGTATTGGGTCAGGTTGGTTCGGTGGAGGTTGGTTATCTTGGTTACTGTGATGGCTCATGTTTGGTGTTGGTCGGGTTTGATAAATGGCTCTGTTCTTTCTAGCTGTCTTTTCAATTTCCGGATCGTAAATTAGTGGTGAAGTTTTGCCCGAATAACGTGTATGATGCATGCAATTGAATTACCTGCACAGACACAAACAAGCGAACCACGCGTAATACCGAACTAAACAAATCAAAACAAAACTTAAACTAAAAGACTAGAAAAAGAAAATATATTTTTTTTTATTTTAATTTTTATGAGAAGTAGTAAAACTAAAACAAAACTATCTAACTAAGCGCACCGATTCCCCGGCAACGGCGCCATTTTGATCGATGCCGTTGTGTCGGTCAAAAGAAAAGATTAAGTAGTATGTGGAAAGTAAGGTCGTCTCCACGGGGAATTGGTGGAAAGTTGTAATTTTTATCTAAATTAACTATAGCCTAATGATTTGCTTTGATTGATTGAGAAAACTAAGCACTTTGATTTTAAGTTGTAAACAATAATTAAAAGAAAATAACCCCCTCCGGATCTCTAGTTTGACGATTCACCCAACTTGTTTCAATTAGTAAGAATACCACATAGACATGGCCTTGTTAACTGGTTTTAATTCAAGTGGTAACTAGACACAAGTTTTTAATAATAACCTATACAATCCAATTACCAAACCATATGTGCCAAATACCCTCCCAATAATCAAACTGCTCACGATGCAAGGAAACCGAATGCGAATGATCAAAAGATAAGCAATTGAAACACATATAATTTGTTTAAATGAATCAAACCACAAGTATTCTTCAAAACATAAAGAACAATCCAAAGATACTAAAAGGAATCAAGTTAAGTTTCACATACAAACCATCCACCCGGAGGTGGTCACAAAGGAATTAGCCTCTCATCTCCATTGCAACATCTTCACTTGATGTGTTGTTGGAGATTGAATGCATGATTTGATGATTAAGATGATGATTAGGAATGATTAATTAAGGGAAAAAACACCTTGGGAATGATTAAAAACGGCTAGGGTTAAGTATCTTTACGTTTGGGAGCATAATTATCTATTTATAGGGTTTAAACCATTAAATTCGTAACTTATGCTGGCAGGGGCGCAAGGTCAGACAAGACCAGCACACCTTGCGCTGGTACCCTTCTCAGCTTGCGCTGGGGAGCACCAAATTTCCCAAACTTTCTGTGCTGCGCCGGGATCATAGCACCTGCGCTCAAAGGCATTTTACCTTGCGCTCCAACTCGAAATTCCTTCTTTTCTTCACACTTTCACTTGGGATTGCATCCATAAACTTCCAACCTCTTGTCTAGCTTCCAAAACCTTCATATTAAGCTCCAATTAACTTCATTAAGCCTCAAGTACCTGCAAATCCCAATCATTCTCAAAGTAACTATGTTTTATGATATAAACCACTTAAAAACACCTAGTTACACATACTAAAACATGGTTAAACATCCACCCATCATTGACGTAAAGGCAAAAAAGACGTTCCCCGCCCAACTCCTTCACAGGTCATGGCGGAGCACGTCTTCCCCAGCGCAAATTTGACGTAAAAGCAGAAAAGACATTCCCCGCCTAACATCTACACAAGTCGTGGCGGAACACGTTGTAACACCCCAACCGATGGTGGAAACATCGGGATGTCACGTATTGATGATTGTTCAGTAGCTCATGGTGAATAATAAATTTCATTAAATGATTTAAATAAATTACATACAATTGTTCTACAAGAATTCGTACATCAAAATGAATAATACTATGCACACATCTTCAAGCATTAATTCAAATCTTCAAGCAAGTAGAACCTGAAACATGTTAAGTTTGAAAATATTTTGGGTCAACAAAAGTTGGTGAGAATACATAGGTTTTTAAATATAATTGATAACAATAGTTTATACAACAATCACAGTTGTATGATGATAGAGTATGATTCCGACATGTAACAATGCGTCTTTGTACAATCAAACCTTGTGTCGACTGATGACTAACTCGCAAGTTAGTTAAATGTTGTTACTGTTATCGATCATCCCTGAATTTATGTGGGGGGATGGGTTTGTCAGACCTATAGCGCTATAATCTAAACAGGCGGCTTGATTATTGTTAATGATTGTACTGTGTCTTTTTGTTACAGTCAAATGATAGAATGATGATGTAATTGAATCACAAGTAAATATGATAGTATAAAATGTTCAAACATGTTTCACTCCAAAAATAGTGAAAATAGAGAAAAAGGGGCTATGTAAACTCACATTGGCTAAGGTGAATTATCCTCTAAGTGTTGTGAATGTATGCGAGTTGAATCCCAAAGACTCAACAACGTAGCTAGTCGAAAAAGAAAGAATATCAAGCTTCCAATTCGCCAATTACAAGAGCTTATAATCAAAGCTTCAATTGTAGAAGTAATAGACCACAGAAGAAGGGTATGAGGGAAAGTTTAATCGGATTGAAACAATCGATTTAGAGGTGCAAAGTATAATGGGTCATAGGTGGGTTTTTATACTAGTTTTGGATTCAATTAGCCATTAAAATTGGTCAACACCAGAAAGTAAGGTTTTTATGATGAATTGACTATTTGACTAAGACTTTGACTGTTTGACTAAGACTTTGACTAGGACTTTGACCAGGACTTTGACTGATCAATTTAAGGAGTGTGTTAAGTTTATTTTCTTCTGAAATACTACACAAGATGATAGTTGGCTCAGTTGGTTGTCACTGTGTGTTGGTTGGCTGTGGACGCGGGTTCGAGTCCCGGTCCACACAAATCTTTTTTTGGCAATAATTTCCCTAAAACTATATTATTCTAAATTCATAATATGATTATATAAGCCCGAAAGTGACTCGAAATATTTTTAAAACGTACAAAAGTGTCGAGATACAAATAATTATTAGTTTAAGGTATTTAAAACATATATTGTTTAAAACAATACATTCTTTTTATCATAAAAAAAATTAGGGGAAATTCGTGATGTTACACACGTCCACGCCAACAAATTTCCCGAGCAACCAGAAGCAGATGAGCTTTCATCCGCGACTCGACATTTTGAGTCTAGCACTCCACCTACTCTCCATAAAAGAGCAGGAGAAGCCCTAGACTAGGGGGACTTGAAGGGATAGGGAGCCTAATCCGAAGGGAGGCGGCGCCCCTATCCCCATAAACTGGAATCCTGGCGCCATATTCCCTCCGCAGCGCTGGCGAGGCAAAGAGCAAGCCAGCACGCAAGGTCGCCAAATGATAAGTAACACACAGCAGTTGATAAGCGCGTGCGCCCACGCACGGAATCTTCCCTTACTACTTCCGGTACGAGGTACAGGAGATAACAAATGGAAGATTCAGTAGGATCCCTGACAGAGTACGCGCCAATGGGAGGGCGACCAGTGGCAGGGGTGGTACAACCACTACTGACTGGAACGGCGACATGACTGTGCCCACGCTTCCACCATGCCGTCGTCAACAGTGACCAGCAGACATCCCGTGCTACTGCCAGATGTCAAATCAGGTGGCAGAGGCATGGTCAACAACTGTAGCCAGGATAAGGCCGATGTCCTCCAGTCAGAGGCTGCCACGTGTCCGCCTCGAGCAACGATCATGCTGTAGCCTGACGTCATCCACAGTGATCTGCCTTTTCCCGCCACTTTCCTGAAGAGTCTTGACTTGGGCCTTGGCTAGGCCCAAGTGGGAATAATTTCTCATGGGCTTCTCTATTAGGCCCACGAGTTCACCTATAAATAAGAATAGTCATCTCCTTGCAGAAGGATCCGAAATTATTCATTGTAACCTAATACTAGTCTCTTGTAATACTTGATCATTAATAACATTCTGGCTAGTTACAGTGGACGTAGGTCAACTCCGACCGAACCACTTACATCTTGTGTCGTTACTCACTAAGCTCACACGTACACACTCACTCCTTATTCTTACACGGGTTAAACCAAGAGGTTTTGGTAAAGGATTATTCCTGACGTTACATAAGTATAAACCACACGGAGATTAGTGATAATCACCGTGATACTTATTGTTTCTTCACCATGCTTGAGAGGCCTCTCATGCTTCTTACTTCTCTTATGATGGTTCTCTCTCGTTCTTTAACAACCCCCTCTCTTTTTCAGTTTTTCTAGATTATCTATATACATGCTAGTATAGTTGTGTGTGTGTTTAGACTTGTATATATAAGATTGACAAGAGCGTTATGTTCCCTAAGGCTAGGTCTTCCCGTGCTATTATTAAGCTCAAGAAAAGCTAGATTCGGTCCACACACTTCAAGACACGACCCTAAAAACGACGTTTCAACAGGTAATTTAGTGGACATCCAAGCGATGCAATCAATAAGTCTGGTAAAAAGGGACGAACATGATAAACCACCTAACTAAGAGTAGACACAATCGATGTCTGATAAAAATGGACGAATATGTATTAGCTCGGGCCCCCGATTTTTTTTTTCAAACTTCGCCACTCTTAAAAGGAGTCGTTTGTAGTATGATTCTAATATCAAAATTTATCCTTTAATACAAAGTTGTCGTAAGGCTGTTTATCAGTGCGTTTCTTGGGTTTGTAGGTTTATTTGGGAAAACACTACTACTTTGGTTTCGTTTTAAATTAAAAAACAATCTCATCTTGATGTATAACTTAATCAATGGCTGGACATGCAATGAGAAAGGCGGAATCAAAGAAATTGGAAAAACAAGCCAAAGCTTGCGAAGATAACCAACATGTTTTCGTCCCCTTGGTTTTTGATACCTTTGGCTCCTTGGCACCGGAAGCTATCCATTTCCTGACAAGGGTCCAACGGGTTATTCATAGCAATGTTTCAACTCCATGGGGCAGGGTTTTGTGTTTAATAGATTGGGTTTTGCGATTCAAAAAGGTGTGGCGGCGCAGCTTGTTGCCCGTCTGCCTGCTCTAATGTAATTTGATAGTAATGAAATAAATGTCTTTCTAATAAAAAACGGCAAAGCCTGCGAAGATAATTAACATGTTTTCGTCCCCTTGGCTTTTGATACCTTTGGCTCCTTGGCACCGGAAGCTATTCGTTTCCTGATAAGGGTCCAATGGGTTATTCATAGCAATGTTTCGACTCTAGGGGGCGGGTGTTTGTGTTTAGTAGATTGGGTTTTGTGATTCAGAAAGGTGTGACGGCACAACTTGTTGCCCGTCTGCTATAATTTGACAGTAATGAAATGAATGCCTTTCTCATAATAATAAAAAAAAGCACGCCAATGCGTGCGAAGATAACCAACATGTTTTCGTCCCCTTGGCTTTTGATACCTTTGGCTCATTGGCATCGAAAGCTATCCGTTTCCAGACAAGAGTCCAACGGGTTATTCATAGCAATGTTTCGACTCCAGGGGGCAGGGGTTTGTGTTTAGTAGATTGAGTTTGCGATTCAGAAAGGTGTGGCGGCGCCTGTTTGCCTGTTTTAATGTAATTTGACAGTAATGAAATGAAGTTCTCTCTTAAAAAAAATATATATAAACTACTAGTGAATATGTGTGTTCTATGAATAAAAAATAAAAAGAGAAAATTGCTCGAATGGTCCCTGTGGTTTGCACTTTTTTCACCTATAGTCCTTAAGTTTTTAAAATTACAGACATAGTCCCAAAACAGTGCGAAACAGTGAATTTTTTTAACTCGGATAGTCCCTGGAGATAACTGAGGTTAAATAATCCAGTTAAGTGGGTGTGAAATTACAAAACTACCCTTACTTTAATAAAAACTAATATAACACTAGTGGGTCCCACACTTCATCTTCCCTACTTCATCTTCTTCACCTCATCACCTCCACAAACCACCACCACCCATCTCCACCCTCCACCACCACCGACCCCCATCTCCACCCATCCCACCCGATTCCAACACCCAAACCCTACCTATAAAAGCATCGCTATACACACTTCTACCGCTGCTTCTTAGAGAGAGCTCGAGAGATGAGGAGGAGCCGGAGGTGCTCCTGCCACCGCCTCCGCGGAGCTCTGGCAGCCGAACACCACAACCAACCGCCTAACCTTCACCCTTTTACCAATTATTATTATTATTAAGTGAGAGAGAGAGAGGAACGACGAAGAGAGAGAGAGAGAGAGATGCAGAAGGAAAGTAGAGAGAGAGAGAGAGAGAGCTTGGGAGGAGGAAGAGGACGACGACGACGGTTCACGGTGGTAGCTGTACCAACCGGGTCAGATCTGGTCAAGGAGGTAAAACCCAATCTTTTCTCCTCTTCGATTAACAATCTGTGGGTTGTGGTAGTTGTGATGATGATGATGGCCGATGATGTTCTGTTGGGGGTTTGGTCTGGGTTCGGTGGGAAGATGATGTGTACGGCTTTGGTGGTTTACGGTTGTTGGGTGAAGGTGGAGCTTAGTGGTGTTTTGGTCCGATTGGCGGTGGTTGGCTTTGGTTCGGGTGGTTGTTGGTGGTGTTTGGCCGATGATGATGGTGGCTGTGGTGGTTGTGGTTCGGTTCGGGTCGGGTCGGGCAGACCAGACCTGGTCTGGTCTGGTTCTGGACTTCTGGTCTGCTCCGGCCATGGTGATAGGGTGGTGAAGTTGGTGGTGGTGGTGGTGATGGTGTAGGGATTAAGGGTTTTTTTATATAGTTAGGGTAGTTTTGTAATTTCACACCCACTTAACTGGATTATTTAACCTCAGTTATCCTCCAGGGACTATCCGAGTTAAAAAATTCACTGTTTCGCACTGTTTCGGGACTATGTCTGTAATTTTTAAAACTTGAGGACTATAGGTGAAAAAAGTGCAAACCACAGGGACCATTCAAGCAATTTTCTCAAATAAAAATGTCAATCACTACCATTTAATATTACATGTCTATTCATTATTAACAAAATCAATAAGACAAACAAGTAAGAAAAAGTAAGAAATTTATATTAAAAATAGCCATCTCTTGCAAGTGTTAATGTGATCCCTAGACGGCCATAGCCCCAAACTTTTTTGATACTTTTTACAACTCTCGGTATGGCCGGCCGGAAACCAAACATTCCGGCCAATATCCTCGCAAGAATAACAAAGATATTTATCACCAACCTTCCAGAAAAGTGTAGCGGCAAAGATTTGTCAGAGTTTATCAGGGATTATGGGGACATTTACGATTTGTACATCGCTCGTAAGAGAGATAAGATGGGCAATAGATTTGGTTTTGTTTCGTTCTTAGACGTTAAAGATTGCAATGATCTTATTAAGAAGATTCGTAACACCAGAATCGGCGATTGTTGTTTAAAAGCCAATATCGCTAGGTTCACTTACGAAGAAGGTGAAATACGGCCAGAACCGGTTAAATCGAAGACAAAGGTTACCCAGAATGGGGTGGAATCGGGTATTAATCACACACCGTCCTATTTTGATGGGACACGTTCGTTTTCAGATATGCTCACCGGTAAGAAAGATGTTAAGTCAGTCATTATTAATGATCATGTGAACGCATTCGGTGGTTTATATGGGAAGGCGATCGTGGCCAGGATGATTGATTTAGATGCATTGAAAAATATTTACGTTATTTTGGAAGATTTGTGCCCAGGACGTGGTAAGATTCAATATCTCGGTGGATTGTCAGTTCTAATCTCTTTTGAAGATCAGCAGGAGGCTACTAACTTTATTGCGGCTGCTAGAGAGGTGATAGGGCGTTTTTCTTCCTTAGATGTTTGGGAAGGGCAAACGTTTGGTTTTGATCGTCTGGTTTGGCTGAAACTGGTTGGAATCCCGTTACATCTGCTATGTTCTGAAGTTATTGATGCAGTGGGTGGACTGTTTGGCAAGATTGTCCATAGAGCGTCTAGATCAGATGAAGATGACGTTCTTTCGTATGATCATGTCGGAGTTTTAGTTGGGGAGGGATCTCGGATTAGTGAAGAAGTTAAACTTGTTTGGAGGCAGAAAAAGTTTTCGGTGTGGGTCTCGGAGGATTCTGCGGAATGGTTGCCAGAATTTTATAGATATCAATCGCCTAGAAATGATGTTCCGTCAAATTCTGAGGTTCATGAAGAAGATAATATTGTAGCGGACATGGATGAGGTAGACGGGGAGTCGGTGCCGGAGAAGGAACATAGCATCCCGGGGAATATTCCGGCAGTCAATGATGGGGAGTTTTTGGTAACTCCTACGGCATTTAATGTGGTCAATAATTCCCCCATTATTGAGGAATTAATTCCGGAATGTGAGGAAGTCAACGACACGTTTATTCCTGGAGGTAATTTTGATTTCGAGAAAGATTTTGAAATTTCCAAAGATGACAATATAAGGAATGGTAATGTTATTCTTAAAAGAAAGAAAAAATCCTTATTGGGCTCTACTAATAGGCCTAACCCAGCCTACTCTAGTAGCCTTGAGAAAACAAAAGTGGGTAAAAAACCCAAAGGGGATGATGATGTGTTTGGATTAAATGTTTTGTTGGGCCTGGACAGTGATATTGGGCCGGCCCAGCCACCATGTTTGGATGACAATGTGAATGTTGATAATAATGAGAACTTGGATCTCAATGCTTATTCGGGTTATGAGTCGCAACATCATGATGAAGTGGACGCAACAATTAATGTTGGAAGACAATTGGGTGCTGAGATGGGTAATACTAACGTTACAGAATTGATTGTCCAATCGATTACAACTGAAGGGGTACAAGACGGTATCCAATGAATTGCATATCCATTAACATTAGGGGGATTGGGGGTGGAGGTAAACCGGGTTGGATAAGGAAGTTGAAAAATGATTTCGGTACTGTTTTTATCGGTATACAAGAAACAATGGTGGCTAATATTAATTCGAGTCTCCTTTCTAGCTATTGGGGTGGCTCGGATTTTGAGTTTGAGGTGGTGAGTTCCAATGGCAATTCGGGGGGTTTAGTTAGTTTTTGGGATCCCAAGGTATTTGTGAAAGAAAAGGTGAACAAAGATAGCAATTTTTTACACGTTGCGGGAAGTATTTTGGCCGGGTCTATTAAGCTTAACATCGTTAATGTCTACGCTCCACAATCTAACGTAGATAAAAGAACTCTTTGGACGAAGCTGAATACTTTGGCGCAAACTCATGATGGTTGGTGGGTTATGATGGGGGATTTTAACGCGGTTAGGAACCGGGACGAGCGAAAAAATTCCAAGTTTGATACGGTTTGTACGCGGGAATTTAATGACTTCATCGATGATGTGGGCTTGAGAGAGTATGATTTAAAAGGGATGAAATATACTTTTATGGCTAATAAAAGAGGTTCGTGCACGTGGAGTAGAATTGATAGAATTTTGGTGTGTGATAATGTATTTAACCGTTGGCCGAATGCTTGTGTCCGGGCGATTAATAGAAATTTATCGGACCACTCTCCATTGGTTTTCTCGGTCATTGACACTAATTTTGGGCCTAAGCCATTTAGGATGTTCGATTCTTGGTTAGATCGTCCTGGATGTGTTGAGGTGATTAATTCGGTGTGGGAAAGGAGTTCGGAAGAAGGTGACCCGGCCACTATTCTCTTGCATAAGCTAAAAGATCTTCGAAATGCCCTCAAGGAGTGGTTTCGAAAATACAGTGCAGTCGAGAATGAAGATGAGGCTCGTTTGCGGAAGGAAAAAGATGAGTTGGAAATACAAATGGAAACCGATGAATTAGATGAAGCCGATCTTTGGGTATGGACCGAATGTAAGGTGGCATTAGAAGACATTGAGTTTCATAAAACGCGAGATCTTAGACAAAAGTCTCGCGTCAGATGGGCGACTTTAGGTGACGAGAACTCTAGATTTTTTCACACAATGATAAATGGCAGGAAAGCGCGTAACCATATACCGGGTCTTATGATAAATAACGAATGGGTTACCAAACCTACGTTGATTAAAAAGGAGGTTATGAAGCACTTTAGAAACCATTTCAGCGAGATGGTTCCTGTTCGGCCTTTACTCACGTGCTCAGGTATAAAACGGCTCACGGATCCTGTTTGTTTGGAGCTTGTTGATTTGTTTTCTGTGCAGGAAATCAAGCAAGCGGTTTTTGAATGCGGTTCTGATAAGGCACCGGGTCCGGATGGTTTTAATTTCCGGTTTGTCAAGCGATTTTGGAACCTGTTTGAAGGGGATTTCTTGAAGATTATGGCGGAATTTCATGAAACGGGGTCGATATCTCACGGATGCGGTTCGGCATTCATCACTTTAATCCCAAAAGTTAACACTCCAACGGGCCTTCGTGACTATAGACCTATCACTCTAATTGGGATGGTAAGCAAAGTCATCTCTAAAGTGCTTGCTAACATCAAAAAGGTTCTGGGGCAGGTTATTTCAGAAAATCAATCGGCTTTCTTAGCTAACCGGTTCATTCTAGACGGACCACTTATGGTTAATGAAGTGTTGGAATGTTTGAAGAAGCGACGGAAAAAAGCTTTCCTTCTCAAAATTGATTTCGAAAAAGCCTATGATAACGTCAATTGGAATTTTTTGTTATCAATTTTATCTCAAATGGGTTTCCACCCGGATTGGTGCAAATGGGTTAAAGGTATTTGTCTATCTTCTAGAGCCGCGGTACTTGTAAACGGCTCTCCCACCTTTGAATTTAGATGCGAGAAGGGGCTTCGTCAAGGCGATCCATTATCTCCTTTTTTATTTTTGGTGGTGATGGAAGCTTTGTCTTGGTTATTGAAAAAGGCGCAAGAGATTGGTATTTTTAAGGGTGTTTCTTTTTCGGATAACGAAGGTGCTCTATCACACCTTTTTTATGCGGATGACGCCCTCATCATTGGAGAGTGGTCCCGAGAAAACATTCAAAGTATAGCTAGAGTGCTTCGGATCTTTCACATTTGTTCGGGCCTTCGTATTAATTTACACAAATCCAACATTTACGGAGTGGGGGTGGACGATGGTGAGGTCGATAATATGATGGAATTGTTGGGGTGTAAGAGGGGCGATATACCTTTCAAATATCTTGAGATTCAAGTTGGAGCCAAGATGACACGAATTTGCAATTGGGAGCCGGTTGTGGAGGTCATTCGAAAACGCTTATCTTCGTGGAAAGCGAAGAACTTATCTATAGGAGGCCGCCTAACCCTTATTAAATCGGTTCTACAAAGTCTACCGGTTTTTTATTTCTCATTATATAAAGCCCCGGTGGCAGTTATTGACGCTATCGAAAAAATCATGAGACGATTTTTATGGTCCGGAGGGTGCGAAGAAAAAAAGATACCTTGGGTCGCTTGGGATGTCGTTACAAAACCGGTTACTAAAGGTGGTTTGGGAGTTTTCAGGTTAAAAGATGTGAACGAAGCATTATTATTAAAGTGGACCTGGAGATATAAAAAAGAACAAGCCTCGATGTGGAAGTCCATTATACACGGCTGTCATGGGTTGACTAGACCATGGGCGATGCTTCCTTGCAATGCTAAGTTGAACGGTTGCTGGAAAAGTATTGTTAAGATTGGTATGAATAAAGCTCCAAACGGGTTACCTCTCAACTCTTTTTTCTACGGAGAGTTAGGAGATGGCCATTCTATTCTATTTTGGACGGATCCGTGGCTTAGGGAGGTCCCATTGCGAGAGGTCTACCCGAATCTATTTCGGCTGGAAAAACAAAAATGGGTCACGGTAGATCGGCGTATCCTTTGGAATAATGAGAATAAGACGATGCAATGGGAATGGAGGGTTTTACCTTCAACATCTGAAGAAGTTTCCGAATTGTTTCTTCTTCTTAATGACATTTACGAGTTAGCGAGGACAGGGGGACCAGATATATGGAAATGGAAGGCGGCAAAAGATGGCATCTTTTCTGTTTCATCAGCGAGAAGGCTGCTCTCAAATAGCGATGGCGAACAGGAAATGGTTTTGGTCAATTGGAAGAATTGGGTCCCTCTCAAATGCAAAGTCATGGTATGGAGGCTTATGCGAAATCGCCTCCCTACCATTGCAGAACTGATAAAAAGAGGCGTAATTATACAAAGGTCGGATTGTCACTTTTGTCAAGAATATGAGGAAACTGCTTTACATCTGTTCACCGCCTGTTTTTTTCGCTCAAGAGGTTTGGTTCCGAATACAAGCTTGGTGCCGTATGGAGCATGGTTATACTTTAGAAGTCATGGATCTTGTGACAGCAGTGGAAACGCACACTCAACATAAAGACAAGAGGTTCATTCTTCTTGGCATCGTGTATACTACTATGTGGGTGTTATGGAACGAGCGAAACAACAGGATTTTCAATAATACTAACCGAAGACCTATAGAGATTGTGGAAGTGGTAAAAGCTACGTCTTTCTTTTGGTTTCGTCATAGGTCTAAACGTTGTAATATTGATTGGAAGAATTGGTGTATATGTCCGACGGACTGATGTATTGGTTGTTTGGTTTTGCCGCTCGTAGGTCCTTACTTTGAGGACTCTTCGAGTCGTGTTTATTGAAGTTCTCTTTTAAAAAAAAAAATCTCTTGCAAGTGTTCGTAACATCAAGAAGATTAAATGGAAACACGAATATAAAGAAAGCACACATACATAAAAGTTAAAAAAAAAAGTTCAAAGTAAATAATTGTACTAAAAGTAGAAAAGCGTAAGTCTTGAATACGTACCAAACTGTTGTCACTTCAGATATGAAAGCTCAATATTTATTCTTAAATAAATAAAAATAGTGAAACCTTGATCGTGTTAGTTGCCTTGGAGGCTTGGAGGGCTTTGTCACCGTAATTTCTTTTTATAGACACTTTTGACGTGACTTACAAGTTTATATGATTTAAAAACACACATTCTTGTCACCTGATACGACATATAAGATACTATATAAATACTTTGTGAAATTATCACGAAACTACTATTTATTAAATAAAAAAATTAAAAGGTTACGTTTTGCGAAATGAAATTTGTAATAACATCACCCGAATAAGTCATCACATTTAGACAATGTAGTAGTTTCGTGTTAAATAACTTTAGAATATGTTTTCAATAATTGGTGTGATTTTGTCAAACAAGTGCAGCATTTGTCAACTTCAATTCATGTTTTTCATTGTATTTATGAGTATGCCATCATTACTACCCTAAGAAAATTTATTTCTTTCCATTTGTTATTTCATATATCCTTTTATTTATTCAAAAGAATAAAACAATTTTTTTTAACTTAACTTTGATCTTTTTTAAAAGTTAACAAAATACATGCATCTAACATTAACTTTATGAGTTTTTTTAGTCTAAACATGTTCAAATCAATTATCGGTTAGACATGTTTTGCTCAGTCTGTTCCGGTCAAGTGACAAGCTTGTGGGTGTAATTAACTATATTTTATATACATTTAGCACATGTCATGTTTATGTTAACCCATTAAAACTCATATCATCAACAGATCATATGTCTAACGTAGTTTTAAAAACACGTCAGACTAAAATTCGTGTAAAATTTTCACATTCATGACTCATTTAACACCCATGTGTGTTTTAATTAAAAAAAAAATACACATAACAAGTCATGTGGTCTTTTAAGATAAAAGTGAATGTATTACATAATAAATCATGTAGTCTTCATGATATTAAAACCACTCACCCCACACCTAGTCCCCTACCCCAACATCCATCTCAATCTCTTTAACTACAATAGTTTCCAATTGCTTCTTTACCTCTTCACATAATAATCACATCACATGGATATACAACTCATGATCCCCTCTCCCTCAACCACCACCACCACCACCACCACCACCACACCCTACACCACCGCACCCTCCACCCCTAACCACTTCCCTAATTACTACTATAGTGCACCCACCAGCCCAATCCACACCACCTTTCACGATGACGACAACGACGAAGACGACGATTTTGCATTCGACTTCAGCGGACAACTAGAACCACCATCTATCTCCGCAGCCGACGAGCTCTTTCATTGTGGCCAAATCAAAACATCAAACACCTTTTTTAACAATATTATTCACCCAAACTCCACAACTTTTTATAAGAAAAAGTCACCTATTCAAAACTCACCCAAACGAGTACATGAAACCACCTCATGTACAATATCAGACATATTATCTAAAGAAGATAAGTTCGATACCAAAAGCCAAAAGCATTCTCTAACATGGTACAATAAATGGAACGTAAAAAACTTGCTACTGTTTCGAAGCACATCAGAAGGTAGTGCAAGAAGAACAAAAGACCAAGTGAATAGATACTCTAGAGTAACAAAAGGAGATGAAGATGTGAAGAACTCGAGCTTTAGAAGTACGGAGAGTTGTGGGTCGGGTAGGAGGGTGGTGAGGAAGGTGTCCGCGCATGAGATGCATTATACGGCGAACCGGGCCGTGTACGAGGAGATGAGGAGGAAGACATACTTGCCGTATAAGTCGGGGTTGTTAGGGTGTTTAGGGTTTAGGAACAATGTCGGTGCTGGTACTGTTCATGAGATTTCGAGAGGGGTTCGGTTCGGTTAAGGTGGATGGAATGGGTTTGGCATCACCCCATTGGCGTATGCGAAATGGTGTTTGCCGTCGGTGCCGATTGGAATCGGCATGTACGTGCGTGATTTCCTCAACTATTCATGGGATGTTACATAGGACATGAAATCAGTGCTGGTATCTACTTGTGACATATGTGAAGGTAGCTCACTTAGTAAAAGCTATTGCCTCTTAGTTAAAGGTCTTTGGGTTCAGTCCCAAGAAATAAGTAGATTTAGTGTAATTTAAGAGTGTGTAACTTTGTCGTTAAAAAATGTCCTTTCGGCCTTAGTGATCGAAATCTTGATTTTTCTGTGTGCATACGTGAAATATATAATACTTTTAATTTATTTGTAATAGTTTTAAGTAGTTTATATAAGTCGGTCTCATGATCTAGCAGGAGAGGAAAAAAAAATCGAACTTAAGTGGCATGTAAAATGATATCAATCTTTGTTATGTTGAGAGTTTATCGCACCGAACGAGTTATAAAAAAAAAATCTTATATGTCATAATTAAAAAAATATGTTCTCTATGTATTTTTATTTTATTTTCATTTAGCATTGAACGTCAAGTCTAAGTTTAAAAATTGAAACATTTTTTATTTGGCTTTTAAAGATTAAGTAAAGGGGTGTGCGCGATGCGATAAAGATTGGGATAACAATTGAAACTGAACTTGATGGGTAAATCCGAAACCTGATATACTTGGGACCGGTCTAGGATTGGGTAATTAGGTTTGGGATTGGTTTTTATTTTTTCGCCGGTTTGAAATGATAGGACAAGCTTATCTAACATGGTCTGGGTTGTCTAAACCCGATACAGTGCCATCCTTAGATGGGGAAAACAAAAGGTCGTGGCCTACCAAAGTGACATCAATACATGTTTTACATCGATTGATAATCGTAAAAATAAACACCCACATCGATAGCCAGGTTGTTCAATTGGTAATGATACGATACCGATACTTGGTATATACGGTATCAATAAATGTTTTATTTTGTATTCAACTTTGTTTTTAATAAAATTTATATTAAAATGTTGATAAAGAATATAATAAATAGGGGTATTGGATTGAAATAATCCAAAGTTTGGCCCATTGACCAATAATAATCCGAACTTTAACGTTGGACCAGGATAATCACAAATGGATATGTGGGTATCAAAAATAAACCGTCGTTAAATATGAACTAACTGAGTTAGTGTCAGCTGACACAACATGCTGACGTGTACACCACTGTTGACGTGGCAGTCGTGGTATATGATGACTTGGATTTTTTTAAATATTAACAGCAACAGTAACACCACCACCACCATCATCATCATCTTCATCTCCACAGCCATGTCATTCAGATCTCTTTCAAAAACGCCCCACCCCTTCCCCTGTCATCTTCAACCATCAGTCCCATTTGCACACAATCCACCCCCATCAACCATCGCGATCTCCTCTATCTTCTTCACTCCCTCTTCAGACTCCACCTGACACATTATGAGCAACTCATCTTCATAACTATCTAGATACCCATTTTCAATCCCATAATCAGAAGCTCTAACAACCATATGAGATTAATCGAAATCGAAGCATAATTCGAACAAGATGACGAAGACGAACAATTCGATGACGATGCATCATTCAAAGACAGAGAGTGTGACGAACACGTAATTCGAATACGAATCGGTTGATGAACATGATGAAGAAGATGAAAAGGATTATGAAGAACATGAGGAGGATGAGTTATTATTTCTTGTGGTGGAGGAGAGAAGACATGGTGAGGAGAGGGAGGATGGCGGTGGAGATGGCAGTGGTTGTGGTGGTGCAGGTTGATAGATGAAGAGGATGATGATGATGTTTTGATATTAAAAAAATCCAAGTCATCATACACCTCAACTGCCACGTTGACGTGCGTGCTGGTACTTTTGCGATGATTCTAACACAATTTTGGTTTTAATATTTATAAAAATGGTTTAGACCTTAACATTAAAACACACACAACAAGGCAAGTGTACCTTATCATATATGTAGTAATCTCAGATAAGAACCAGATATCGATCCATGGACGCGAGCGGACGCATTAGTACTTAAACTCTATCTCCGATTTACCAGTAAAAGATAATAGTAAGTTGTTTAAACTACATTAATTCTAAAATACTAAATTAACATAAGTAAGACTCCAAATACTATATATATATATATACATATATATATATATATATAGAAAAATTACAAAATTCGTCCTTTAAGTTTACCTCGTTTTTCAATGGATACCCTTTCGCGTTTCAGATGATGAGATTAATCCTTAACGAGTTAAAATGTTACACCCACTGTCCTTAGGCACTACCCCAGTTAAAAATTTCAGTTAACTCTGTTCATGTGCCTTGAACATGAGGGTAAATTGGTAAATTTACTTAATATATGTTTAAATAAATAAAATAAAATGAATTTAAAAAATTTATAACAAAAGAACCTGTATTATGTCTGTCCCACCATCTCCCTCACTTTCTCACTCTCTCTCTCTCTCTCTCTCTCTCTCTCTCTCTAACTTCAACCATTCCTACCACAACCCAACAACCACCACTATATCCGACCACCTAAACCCCCACCCCCACCCCCACCACTACCTACGACCAGCCACCACTACTACCGCGAACACCACCGTCCAAAACCTCCACCATCGACATCACCCACACCTGATCCACACCAGAAGCTACCATTATACCCCACCCCCTCTCTCCACCGTTGCCATTATTACTCACCCGAAAGAATCTTTCACTACTTCTATTGATCTCCTCCAATTAACAAAAAGCATCAACAAATCTGTTCCTATTACCAAGGTAAACATTCTTTCTGCTTATAAAATATAAACATCAGATGACCCATCAAAGTTCCCTTCTTTATATTCAACTTAATCACTTGAATTAATAATCTGATATGTTCCTGAATTGATTTGGGTGTTGTTCCAATTGGGTTCATTCTTGGTTAAATGTTAATAAACCTGATCAAGATTTCACAAGTTACAATTAATAAATTTGAAAACAATTTGTGTTTTTAATTTGCAGTAAAATCATGATAATACTGGAAAAAGAATAGAAGATGTTGGGTTCGCCGAAAAATGAAGTAATTGGGTCGCCGGAATCTTGAAATTCCGGTGGAAGAGAGGATTTCTTCGAGTTTTTTTTTCCCGGATTGTTTGCCATTAAAGGAAGAGGGTTTGATTGAATGGGAGAAGAAGATTAAGGAAGAGATTTGGTCGGTGATTTAGAGGTCCGACGAGAGCTCCGGTGAGAGTTCGGCGAGGGTGGTTTGTTGTTGTTGGTCTATCATGAAGACGTCGTTTTAGGTGTGGAATGAAGACATTTTCAGTTGGAATGAAAATTAATGAGGGAAAGATCTTATCCTCTGTGTATGTAACAGAACTGGGGTATGGGCAAAACCCTAGATCATCTGATCATAAAGGTGAAAGATGAAGAGGGAGAGGTGAAATGATTGTTATGCCCTCACATGTCTCTCACGTGATCAGATTTAACGTAAAAAACTAACATGGTTAGGGCTAAAGGACAATGGGTGTAACATTTTAACTCGTTAAGGATTAATCTCATCATCTGAAACGCGAAAGGGTATCCATTGAAAAACGAGGTAAACTTAAAGGACGAATTTTGTAATTTTTCCTATATATATATATATATATATATATATATATATATAAGCACTATAATAACAATCCTAGCATGTCAACTACATAACACATGTTAAAAAGGCGTGAGATCAACATTCCCATTTTCAGACAATTAGTATCCCTTTTGGGAATCCTATGATGACCTGTCGTTAGGAGTCATGCAAAACCTAATTAACCTAGGTAGATAGGGTAAATAGGGTATCAATCCAAGGAGCGTGTGGTTAGTGAATGTTGTTTAGTTGATTAGAAAATGTTGCTTATGAAGTTGCTAGTTTAATTATGAAGAGTGCAAGTTATCATTTAAGAGTTTGATTTTTAAAAGATTTTGTTTATTGTAATAGAACTTGAATATTGTAAGAGTAAAAAAAGTAATATGGGTTGTAAACAATTTAATTAAAAATATCACACTAGGGTTTCAACAATTGAATACTAGGGATTTTACAAATGGGTAAACAATAATAATGTAATTGGTGTTAACGGAGTGATTGCTCAATAGGCTTAGGTGTCAAGTTTTATCAATATCGAAAATAGAATAAACTACACTTCATTACCTAGAACATACAATCCTATGTTTGTGTTAAAGCAAGGAACCATGTTCATATCATTAGAAATTGGCACAAGATCAATTAACTAAAATGAGTTCAACATAAGGTTAATCACAATTCAACACAGTTAATTCAAACACACAAAAACACAATCAATAGTTTAAGAACAATACCCAATTGCTAACCCTAGATCTTCAAAAGTTTACATCCCAGTGCGATACAAAGGGATTAGCCACTCATGGCCATGGAACTTGATGCCTTCAAAGTTGGATCTCTCTTGTTGTCCCTTTTGTCTCTTATGCGTAACCTTCTTTTTTAGAATAATCCTGTGCTCCTCTCCAAGAAATATGCGATCCCCTTGTCTGCTCTCCAATCTTCCCTAATAAAATTGCCGTCCAAAGAATGTATAATAAAACCTCCAAAAATCCCTAAAGCCCTTTTCTTTTTTGGACTTCTTTGGGCCACGTGAGTACGTGACACAAAGTCACTTTGCAATTCTTTTATTTTATTATTATTATTATTATTATTATTATTATTATTATTTAATATACTATTATTATAAATGGTATTATGACCCCATGCTCTTGACTCGGGTGTTCGGGTCTCGAATATAATCTGTACTGTTTTAGCTCCGCTCCATGCGATCACCTACCAAAAATATAAAATAAATAAATTAGTAGTAAAAACAACCAAAAAGTATTAAAATATATACAATACTAAAATAATAGAGTACAGACCTAAAACTAATAAAAATACTATCTAAACAACTCAAAAATATACAAAACTGGCAAATAAACATGATGCCTGCAACCGCGCATCACACCCCCACACTTATCTTTTTTCGTCTCGAAAAAATTATATACACTCTGCTCAAGACATTATCACAGACTAGCACCCCAGTCGCCCCATCATACCTTAGCTAAGGTCCAAAGCCATACCCCATTTACAGATCAGCATTAGATGTGTTAATTCAGCAAGTCAAATTGATTTCCATTTAAAAACAGAATTTATCCGACTAAAGCTAACATGCTTCTGGTTTTTATTTTCATGCAACACACCCCTCACAATTTTTCACTCCACTCGGTTTAATATCTGGACTAGCATGTAATGCGCTAGTATTAATCACTCAAAAACCAAGTATGCAACTCTGTTATCATAGGCTTGTATGACAATCACACCTCAACTGTAGGCAATGCACATATCTAAAGGACTTACGGGTTTTTGGCTTAGGGTTAAGGCAGGAAATATTTGGCTAACAAGTGGCTAAAACGAAGACACGTACCGACCCATGACAATCTTTTATTCATACTAAACACAATAACTAAAACTGTGGGTTATTTTCAACCCATATTACATAATACTCACAATTTTTTTTTCTTTTTTTTTCTTTCTTTTTTTTTCTTTTTTTTTTCAATCACCTACTTTGGTATATCGGCCTCATGAATTGACTGATTTTTTTTTAGCGTATAAATACTAAACATCATAATAACTACACTTAGATTGTCAAGTAACACTCGTGACACAAAAGGTCGGTTTAAGAAACGGATTTGGGTTTAACAAACGAATAGGTAAAGGCTCAACATGGCTACTAAGGGTAGTATTGTTGGTACACAGGTTAATCACGTAGACAAATACACGGGTATCAAACGAAAAGGGTAATCCTAAATTGTCTTTATCATCTATGTGCATATCTAGTCTACAACCTCGGCATGTATCAAACCACACAAGTTCTGCAACAGAGAAACATCTGGCCTACTCTCACAAATGAAAATATATAATTCAATCTATCAACTAGTAGGCTCAAGATCTCACAAAAGTGGGGAAATGGGTTACCGATGTGTGCATGCATTTATTACCAATAGCTTGTTAAATCTAGTCAGATAATTCTAAACTTTTTTCTTAAAAACACCTGCTAAAAACGGTTCATATTACTTTTCCACAAATTAGACCATGACTAAGGATCTACTGCCAAAACAATCAAGAAACAACTGGTAGGTACCGAAAGAGTTGCTTTTATGTCTGATTAGAATGCTTTTTTTTAGGAACAATTTTCAAGACATTTTCAAAATATTTTTTTTTTCAAATTTTTTTTCAAATTTTTTTTTAAGACACAAAAATAAATAAAAACGAAGTTTCCCCACCCCCACACTTGAATGACACATTGTCCTCAATGTGAGCTAGGAATAAAATAAAGCAAAAATAAAAATAAAATATAACAGTAAAAGGAACAGACTCCCCTGGATATAGGCAGTGCGCGTATGAGTCTCTGGAATTCCTCCCAATCGAACCGTATAGCATTTCATTCGCGGCCGATAGACAAACCTGAACTAAGACTCAAAGAAAAATAAAAACGTAAAATTCTGGGATGCCTGATACACCGATGGTGTACAGATTTACCCTGCCTGAATGGAGATTGAGTACAGGCAAGTTATCTGATTGCAAGTTAAACTCAAAGCATTCCCAAAAATCAAAAGAGACTCAAAATACTAACTAAAAATAAAAGAAAAATAAAACAAAATAAATAAATATACAAACTATACAAGAATCATACCTGATTTTTTTTTTTTTTAGAGTTAAGGTTTACCTATATAAAAATTGTACACTTTTACAACTACGCTTCCCACCCCCCGAAAAAAAAAATTACCATTGTCCCCAATACTACAATTAGAATACGTACCTGGATGGGAGCTAGCACCTGCATTTTTAATTGATTTCATAGGTTGGTAAGTCCTCTAAGAAGCTTACCAACTCGACAATGTAACCGTGCTCCGTGAGATGTTCCACGTAGGGCTTCAAACGATGCCCGTTCACAGTTTGCTTCAACCCATCTTTCGGGTCCTCAATATCCACCTCGCCAAGCTTTCCAACCCGCGTTATTATGTACGGGCCATTCCACTTACTATTGAGCTTCCCAGGGAAGAGCTTCAACTTGGAGTTATAGAGCCAAACTTTTTGACCCACTTCGAATTCCTTCTTACGAATCTTCGCGTCATGAGCTCTTTTCATTTGATCCTTGTATTTTGACGCAATCTCGTAAGCTTCATCCCTTAACTCTTCCAACTCGCACAATTTGAGTTTCCTCTCTCGACCTACATCATCATAACTCAAATTAACCTTTTTAATAGCCCAATATGCCCGGTGAACTAATTCAACCGGGAGATGACAATCTCTATCATATACTAATCGATAAGGAGTTGTTCCAATAGGTGTTTTGTAGGCTGTGCGGTAGGCCCATAAAGCATCATCTAGCTTTGTTGACCAATCCTTTCGGTCCGCACGAACCGTTTTTTGTAAAATTTCTTTGATTTGCCTATTGGAAACCTCAACTTGTCCACTAATTTGTGGATGATATGGGGTGGCAATCCTATGGTCAACACCATATCGCTTAAGCAATTTTCCGAATTTTCGGTTTTTGAAATGAGATCCCCCATCACTTATAATTGTGCGAGGTAACCCAAACCTTGAAAAAATATGTGTTTAAATAAAATTGCAAACACCGATATGGTCATTGGTTTTGGTGGCAATAGCTTCAACCCATTTAGAAACATAATCTACCGCCACCAAAATGTATAGATTACCAAAAGAATTAGGGAATGGTCCCATGAAATCAATCCCCCATACATCAAACACATCAACAACCATAATGGGTTGCATTGGCATTTCATCACGTCTTGAGATGCTTCCTAATTGTTGACAATGTAGGCAATTTCTAGCATACTCAAACGAATCCTTAAAAATTGTTGGCCAATACAACCCACTATACAAAACCTTGTGACCCGTCTTTTGGCCACTGAAATGGCCTCCACATGCATAAGAGTGTACGTGCTTCAACACACTCATGATCTCCTCATCCGGGATGCATCTTCGAATGATTTGATCCGCTCCCACTCTAAATAGGTCAGGGTCATCCCAAATGTAATGTTTCACTTGGGACAAAAAGTGGAGCCTCTTCTTCCTTACCCAATGTTCCGGCATTGTACCTGTCACTAGAAAATTAACAATATTAGCAAACCAAGGTAATGTCGAAACAGCTAACAGGTGCTCATCTGGGAATGACTCATTAATTTCATTCGTTGAGTCTTCCTCCTCAATCATCAATCTAGACAAATGGTCTGCAACCACATTCTCCGTTCCTTTCTTGTCACGTATCTCTAAATCAAACTCTTGTAGTAAGAGTATCTGTCTTATCAACCGGGGCTTAGCATCCTTTTTGTCCATTAAATACCTGACAGCACTATGATCCGTATAAATAATAATTTTACTACCCCACACATAAGACCGAAATTTGTCTAGAGCATATACTACCGCAAGTAGCTCTTTTTCGGTAGTTGTATAATTCAATTGTGCTTCCGAAAGAGTCTTACTTGCGTAGTATATAGCAACGGGTTTCTTATCTACCCGTTGACCCAACACGGCCCCAACCGCATACCCACTTGCATCACACATGATTTCAAAAAGGCAAAGACCAATTGGGTGATTGCAAAATTGGGGCCCCAACTAACTTCTTTTTCAAAATATCAAAGGCTTCAATACATTTTTCATCAAAATTAAATGGAGCATCTTTCAATAACAAATTACATAAAGGTTTTGTTATGTCGCTAAAACCCTTAATAAACCTCCTATAAAAACCCGCATGCCCAAAAATGATCTAATGCCCTTAATATTGGTGGGATAAGGTAAAGTTGAAATAACTTGTATTTTAGCATGATCAACCTCAATCCCACGACTAGAAACCACATGGCCCAACACTATCCCCTCTTGGACCATAAAATGACTTTTCTCCCAACTCAAAACCAAATTTGTCTCAACACATCTTTGTAAAACCTTTTCCAATTGATCTAAGCAAGAATTAAATGATGACCCAAAAATAGAAAAATCATCCATAAAGTTTTCCAAAGACTCCCCCACCATATCCGAAAAGATACTCATCATACACCTTTGAAAGGTGGCGGGGGCATTACAAAGACCAAATGGCATTCGCCTAAATGCGAATGTGCCATATGGACAAGTAAATGTGGTCTTTTGTTGATCTTCGGGATGAATAGCAATTTGATTGTAACCCGAATACCCATCCAAGAAACAATAAAATTTTTGTCCGGCTAATTTTTCTACTATTTGGTCAATAAAAGGTAAAGGAAAATGGTCTTTAGAAGTTGCAGCATTCAACTTCCTATAATCAATACAAATACGCCACCCGGTTACCGGTCGGGTGGCTACCTCCTCACCTGAGTCGTTTTTCACGACTTGAATACCTGCCTTCTTTGGAACGGTTTGAGTTGGACTAACCCACTGGCTATCGGATATAGGGTAAATGATACCCGCATCTAACCACTTCAATACTTCTTTCTTCACAACCTCCCGCATATTAGGATTGAGTCTCCTTTGGGCATCTCTTGCAGGAGTCACCTTCTCATCCATGATGATCTTGTGCATCACAATCGACGGACTAATACCTTTCAAATCCGCCACAGTCCACCCAATAGCAGCTCTATGGGTCACCAACACCTTCATCAATTTTTCTTCTTGCTCCCCGGTTAAATTTGAAGCAATGATTACCGGGAGCGTGTTGCCTTCACCAACATAAGCATATTTTAGATGCTTAGGCAACTCCTTCAATTCCACTTGTGGCGGCTCGACTAATGATGGCTTCAATTTCGTGTCAATATGATCCGGAAGACTTTCCACTTGATGAGTCCATGGTGGTCTTCCTTCCTGTACCGCCCTTGCTTCTTGATTCTTCTCCTCCTCAACTATGCCTTTCAACATTTCCACCTGTGACCTGTCGAACATAAAACACTCCTCTATTGTGCTTTCCTCGTCTACAATCGTGTTGTATAGAGGTATGCACTCGTCAACAATGTCCGCCATATAGCATTCATCATTGACTAGAGGGTTAGTCCCATTTGAAAAAACATTTAACCGAAACCTACGGTTACCAAAGGTCATGTCAAGCGTGCCCGTTTTGCAATTAATTTGGGCATTTGCTGTGGCCAAAGGTCATGTCAAGCGTGCCCGTTTTAAATTTGGAGACATTACTTGTACGGTACCAAATGCACCATCTACACCGATCACAAGAGTCTTCAACATATTTTCGACCAACAACATTTGAACATACGACAGCGTCGTTGGATTGAAATTCTGAATGACTATGATTGCACCATTAAGTACCATCCTGGCAAGGCGAATGTAGTAGCAGACGCCTTGAGCAGGAAGGAATCAATTAAACCTCGTCGCGTTCGGGCGTTGCAACTCACCATTCATTCATCTCTACCTGATCAACTCCGTTCTGCTCAGTTAGAAGCTTTGAAGGAGGAAAACCTTAAAGCTGAGACTATGCACGGTGCCGACAAGCACCTCGAGCGAAGGCCCGATGGCCTGCACTACTTCGCAGAACGCATATGGGTTCCTTTATTCGGGGGACTTCGGGAGCTTGTCCTAGATGAGGCTCACAAGTCCCGGTATTCTATTCATCCTGGTTCGGATAAGATGTACCAAGATCTGAAAGTGCTTTACTGGTGGCCAAACATGAGGTTGGATATAGCCTTATACGTGAGCAAATGCTTGACCTGTGCTAAGGTCAAGGTAGAATACCAGAAACCGTCGGGTCTCTTGCAACAACCTGAAATTCCGGAGTGGAAATGGGAACGGATTACAATGGATTTTGTCACGCAACTTCCTAAGTCACCGAGCGGGAATGATAAGATATGGGTGATTGTTGACCGATTGACGAAATCAGCTCATTTCCTCGCTATTAAAGAGACTGACACCATGGATCGTTTGGCTCGTCTTTATCTGAAGGAAGTTGTTTCGAAGCACGGGGTGCCGGTTTCTATTATCTCGGATCATGACTCCCATTTTACTTCTCACTTCTGGAAGTCCTTACACAAAGCATTGGGTACCCAGCTAGACATGAGTACAGCTTATCACCCACAGACTGACGGTCGAAGTGAACGTACGATTCAAACCTTGGAAGACATGCTGCGGGCATGCGTGATCGATTTTGGCAAAGGTTGGGAAGCTCATCTACCGTTAGTAGAATTCTCTTACAACAACAGTTATCACACGAGCATCAAGGCGGCTCCGTTCGAGGCACTGTACGGGCGGAAATGCCGTTCTCCTCTTTGTTGGGCTGAGGTGGGTGAGAGTCAACTCACTGGGCCTGAACTAGTGTACGAAACTTCGGAAAAGATCGTACAGATTCGTAACCGGTTGGCAGTGGCACGGGATCGGCAAAAGAGTTATGCCGATCAGCGTCGCAAACCATTGGAATTCCAAGTTGATGACAAGGTACTTCTGAAAGTTTCACCGTGGAAGGGCGTCATACGCTTTGGGAAGCGTGGCAAACTCAACCCTCGGTATGTCGGTCCATTTACGATCCTGGAACGGATTGGACCGGTGGCGTGTCGTCTTGATTTACCGACGGAGCTCGGCAACGTACATAACGTCTTCCATGTGTCCAACTTAAGGAAGTGTCTGGCTGACGAGTCTCTTATTGTTCCGCTGGAAGAGATCAAGGTTGACGATCGTCTTCGGATTGTGGAAGAACCTGTTGAGATTCTGGATTACAAGATTCGTAGCCTACGTCATAGCAAGATTCGCATTGTAAAGGTTCGCTGGAACTCGAACCGGGGACCAGAGTACACTTGGGAACGGGAGGATCAGATGAAGTCTAAGTATCCTCATCTCTTTCCTAAGGAAGCGTTCGAATCGAGATATGTCTCCACTGCTGCTGAATGAATCTCGGGGCGAGATTCCTTTTTAACGTGGGGATGATGTGACAACTCGGGTAAATCTCTCTCTTGGTTTCTATCTTTTGTCTGTTTCTTTTGTTATTCCTTTTGGGTACTGTGCAATTTTCGGGACGAAAATTCTTTTAACGTGGGGATGATGTGACACCCGGCAAATTCCGATTAACAACGTTGTCTAGATGAAAGTCTACCTTAGCGAGTCACGCGTATATTGTACTTAACGGGGTTAGTTAAGTCGTGTTATGGTTCGGGAACTGTTAGTTCAGTATAGAGGATCATCGGATGTTAGTCTAGAGGTTCATTAGATGTCAGTCCTTAACCAAGTGTACAAGTGGTGACGATTCGTAGAATCGTCAGAACATAGGGAAAATACAAGTCTCGAGCCCCGGGAATTGGTGAACGAGTGTGAATGTGTTTATTTGCAAGTATTATGTGTTTACAATCATTATGTGACTTGTCGGTATGAGAATATGTGTTAACATATGTTAAAACGGAGTTTAACGCGCAAAATACACAGAACCAGCCCCTATAGGCGATTAGGGGAGGCTAATCGCCTATAGGGTATGCATTTGGGGATCATTTCATGCGATTAGGGGGCTACTCGCATGTTATAACAGGCGATTAGCCCTAAATGCATGAAATGTCATGCGATTAGCAATGCTAATCGCGTATAGCTGCTGCACAATCGCGTGTTACGTGCTGGACGACTAAAAACGACTATAAATACAATGCTTGACCTCCTAAACTTCATAATATCAACCCTAGTCGTCCCATAACCCGCCCCAACACACACACAACCTCTGGAACGTGATTTTGGATCAAAACACAAGGTTTCAAGCCTATTCCATCATTCTATCACAAATCTAAGGTGTGGTTTTCATCCATGCAACCTTATTTAACGTTTTCATTGAATCCCTAATGGTCCAGACCTGTTGATAAACGTTTGAGTCTTTTAAAAATCGTTAATAATCGTTGTTAATTGGATTTTAAATAGCATGCATGATGTATGTGGGTTTTCAATTAAAAGCTAGGGTTTTTATGATTCAAGATGGATGATTAACCTGTTATTAGGTTAGTTTCAGATTAATAATGATGGCATGATGATGAGATCTGAGTTATTGTTAATTAGGGTTACGGTTTTGCATGCTAATGTGATGTTTCATGTTATGTGTATTGTCTTTAAGATATATGATGGCATTCAGGGCTGATAGATCGAGGTTAAACGAAGGATTTTGATGGAAATATGTTTGATATAGTTGTTTGGATGATATTTGATGTTTACACACGTTCTGGGATTGATTTGGAGTGTTAAACGCGCGAAAAACCAGAACAGCCATGTTGCAGGCGATTAGCCTCCTAATCGCCTATAGTTTCATGCAATTGGGGGCTAATTGCTAGCAGATGCATGTCTTATGAGCTAATTGCTAGTAGATGCATGTCTTATGAGCTAATTGCTAGCAGATGCATGTCTTATGAGCTAATTGCTAGTAGATGCATGTCTTATGACCTAATTGCTAGTAAATGCATGTCTTATGACCTAATTGCCTATAGACTCCTGAAATGCATGTCTTATGACCTAATTGCCTATAGTATAGGCAATTAGCATTCCTAAATGCCTGTTGACTTTCATAATCGCCTGTACTGCTGCTGTAAGTATATTTTGACATATCGAGACCCGATTTGACACCTAGGAACATGCTAGGAACCCCGTAACATATCTAGTGACTTGGTAACATGTGTTCGGACTTATTTACGTGATACTTGAACTACGTGCTGTAACTTGTTGGACGTTAACGTATGTTAAGTGTGATTGCATGATTGTATGTTTGAGAGTGTAAGCATAACACGGGGAGTCTCGGGTCACCAATGGGATGTCGAGTCTTGTAATTTGGGTTAATTTAACAGTCACGGTGTTTTCAAACGAACTTGGTTATGATCTGGACATCTAGGGACTAACTAACCTGCGGGTTATTAGTCTAAGTACTTGTAACTGTCATATGTTAGGTCGCCGCTTTACGGGACTAGCATAGCTTGCTGAGTTTATTCGTATTACGAAGTAACGCAATCTAAGGTGAGTTTACGGCCCCTCTTTTAACTGGTTTCACTTTTCGGGGGAGAAAACATGTGTTAAAACTTATGTTTGGTAACTACTGTCATACTATGGGTTTCTATGGTTTACTATACGATCTTTGGAAGTCCCGGGGGGAACCATGAATGTGCGGGTTAGCACAACGGGGAAATGTGAATAGCGCTATTGGGAGTGACCAACCCCGCTCGTCGGCTTGGAGGGCCGGGCGAGTGCATATTGTCTCTAACAGGAACAACAGGTTTACTATTCGGGCACGACATCTGGTTTGCGAGTTAGTAATGGTTTTCCAATCGTAGTAGTAACAAAACATACGCCTAGCTAGCGTACTTTGGTATTCGATTTGTTATAGTATGGACAGGTTGAGCTTGGTACTGTGATTACAAAACCTGTAAACTCACCAGCATTTTTGTGCTGACGTAAACTTTTACATGTTTTCTCAGGTCGCTAAGGTAGCACAATTGAACTAGGGCGCACGCGTCTGCACGGCGTCTAGTTAGGATTGCATGGTTTTCAAACGTTGAACACTTGGTTTATTTTGAATTATGTTTTGAATAAGCTTCCGCTGTATTTGGGGAATTTTAAACTATGTTTTTGAAATTGCATATGTTCATTTAGATTTGTTTATTGTGATCGTTGGTTTGGATCCTGGTTTGTCATGCGCCTCGCGGTAAAACTCCGCAAGTGGATTTTGAGGGTGTGACAGATTGGTATCAGAGCCAATGGTTATAGTGAACTAGGACTGCATGTAGAGTCTAGACTATAGCCGAGTCGCACACACTAGACGATCACTTAGTACTAAACATTATGGTGGTTTACGTATGGGCTTGTCGGGGTGTCTCTGAATCATCTGACCTTCCTATGTTACATCATCCGTTCTATCTTATGTCGGGTTACTTGCTTTCTAGGCAGTGTGGTATATTGGGGTAAATCGTGTACTTTTGAGATTTGTCCAAGGCTCGGACATCTCCCTTTCATACTCCAATAGAAACACTTGCCATAAACTACCGTAGCATTACGGTGTATAGCTAAGAGTCTATGTTCGGTGATTTGAACTTTGAACTAGGAGAACACTTGGAGGACCATGTAGAGCGGTTTATCATTTTGGGTGCACACAAAATCATAAACCGAAATGCATGAAAGCCCTAGTGAGCTCTGGGTTTGAATAGATAGTCCTGAGTTGGATCTAGCTTTGATTTTGTAAATGCTAGTGGTTACCATTAGCTGCGAAACTAAATTTTCTCGTTTCTTCTGTCAGATCATGTCTGGAGTACGAGGAGGACGTGGAGGTGGTCGCAATGGTGGACGTGGTGGTGGTCGCGGTGGTGCTGGTGGTCGTGGAGGTGTAAACCTATCACAGGAAGATCTGAACAACTTGCTACAAGCTGCCTTTCAGTTAGGGCACAATGGTGGTGGTAAGTTGATTTATCCACTTTTGCCTCATTAGTGAACCTTGTTTACATTCTTCGTGGTTTCTCATGCGTTTCATTTCAGGTGGTCCTGTTAACCCACCCCCACCTATGTGTACCTACAAGATGTTTCGGGACTGTAAGCCCCAGGAATTCTCTGGCACTGAGGGTGCGGTGAGCTTGCTCAGGTGGCTGGAAAAGGTGGAGTCAGTGTTTCTGATGTGCAACTGTCTCCCAGAGGACCGAGTCAAGTATGCTGCTGCGTTGTTCCAGGATGTTGCTTTGACATGGTGGAACAATATCACCCAGAACATGGGTATTGGGGAGGCTTATGCTATGCCTTGGGAGAATTTCGTGCAACTGCTGAAGCGAGAGTACTGTCCAAGGGAAGAGGTGCAGAAGTTAGAGCACGAGGTGTGGAACCTCAAGATGTCTGGGTCCGAAATTGAGAAGTATACGGTAAGGCGTAATGAGTTGGCAGTGCTGTGTCCTGATCTGCATGTGCCAGAGTACCGGAGAATTGAACACTATGTCTCAGGGTTAGTACCAGAAATCGCAGGGTTAGTGGCTGCGGGAAATCATCCTACGTACTCAGAGGTGGTCCGATCGGCTCATAGGATGACCAACTTGAAGGTGAATGAGGGTATTTTGCCTGCTAAGGGTTCGACTGTCAAGGCCCCGGAGAATAACAAGCGTAAGTGGGATAATGAGGGGAAAGGATCTGTGCCAGCACAACAGGGTAAGAGATTTGATAGCGGGGGTTCTTCTTCTTCTGGTAACAAACAGGGTGGCTATGCGGGGAAATTGCCCAAATGCAACAAGTGTGGGCGTCATCATCAGGGGGACTGCGACCGTAATCGTTGCCATCGCTGTCAGCGATTTGGGCATTTTGCTAAAGACTGTCGGGCGACACTTCCATCGACCCAGGCCCCAACTACTAACTCGGCTCCTACTGCTCAAGGAACTACGGGAAGACAAGGATGTTACAACTGTGGTGAGACCGGGCATTACAAGAAGGATTGCCCGAAACTGAAGCAGGGCGGGAACAACGGTAACGGGAACAACGGGGGCGGTGGCAGGAATGCACATGCCTTCGTCATTGGAGCCGCTGAGGCTAGACAGGATCCTGATACAGTTACCGGTACGTTCCTTCTCAATAATCGCTCTGTTAGTGTTTTATTTGATTCTGGTGCCGACAAGAGTTTTATATCTGTGGAAGTTAGTCGACTGCTAGATGTAGTACCCGTACCATTAGAGGCTAAGTATATTATTGAGTTGGCTGACGGTAAAAAGATTGAAGCTACTTATATCCTTTGGGAGTGTCAACTAGAGTTGTCGGGTTTGTCTTTTCCCATCGACCTTATGCCGGTACCTTTGGGTAGTTTTGACGTTGTTGTAGGCATGGATTGGTTGTCCTTGTATCGCGCGGAGATTGTTTGTTACGACAAGATTATTCGGATTCCTCTCCCTGATGGAGAATTTCTTTCGGTGTACGGTATCAAGGGTGGTGTTCCGCTAAATCTCATCTCCAACATGAAAGCCCTTAAGTGTCTTCGGAAGGGTTACTCGGCCGTTTTGGCACTCTTATCTGTTTCCTCTAGTGATGAGAAGAAGATCGACGATATTCCAGTTGTACGCGAGTTTCCTGATGTTTTTCCTGATGATTTATCTGGTCTTCCTCCCCATCGTCAGGTTGAGTTCGGTATTGATCTTGTACCAGGGGCTGCTCCTATTGCTCGGGCCCCCTACCGTCTTGCACCTCCCGAGATGCAGGAATTGTCTAGTCAGTTACAGGAACTCTTGGACAAGGGTTTCATCAGACCAAGTTCTTCCCCTTGGGGAGCCCCGATCCTATTCGTTAAGAAGAAGGATGGAAGTTTCCGATTGTGTGTGGATTACAGAGAACTGAACAAATTGACCGTCAAGAACCGTTATCCTCTTCCACGTATTGATGATCTATTCGACCAACTCCAGGGTTCTAGTTACTACTCCAAGATTGATTTGAGGTCCGGTTATCACCAGTTGCGCGTAAGGGAAGCTGACGTTGCAAAGACTGCCTTCCGTACACGTTATGGCCATTTCGAATTCTTGGTCATGCCTTTCGGTCTCACGAACGCACCGGCGGTTTTCATGGATTTGATGAACCGCGTTTGCAAACCATATCTTGATAAGTTCGTCATTGTGTTTATTGATGACATTCTGATTTACTCCAAGAACAAGACCGAACACGAGGAACACCTGCGTTTGGTTTTGGAACTATTGCGACGGGAACAACTTTACGCCAAGTTCTCAAAGTGTGACTTTTGGTTACGCGAAGTTCAGTTCCTAGGACATGTGGTTAATGAACTAGGAATCCATGTCGATCCAGCTAAGATCGAAGCGATCAAGGACTGGGGAGCACCAAAGACGCCAACTAAGGTGCGGCAATTTCTAGGCCTTGCGGGCTATTATCGTCGTTTCATTATGGGGTTCTCGAAGATCGCTCAACCCCTGACCACTCTTACTCAGAAGGATAGAAAATTCGACTGGGGTGAACCACAAGAGTCGGCATTTCAAGAACTGAAGTCTAAACTTTGTTCTGCTCCTATTTTGTCCTTACCTGAAGGCCCTGATGATTTCGTTGTTTACTGTGATGCTTCTATTCATGGTCTCGGTTGCGTGTTGATGCAACGCGAGAAAGTGATTGCGTATGCTTCTCGTCAACTCAAGGTGCACGAGAAGAATTATACCACCCATGACTTGGAGTTGGGTGCAGTGGTATTTGCGTTGAAAATTTGGAGACATTACTTGTACGGTACCAAATGCACCATCTACACCGATCACAAGAGTCTTCAACATATTTTCGACCAACAACATTTGAACATACGACAGCGTCGTTGGATTGAACTTCTGAATAACTATGATTGCGCCATTAAGTACCATCCTGGCAAGGCGAATGTAGTAGCAGACGCCTTGAGCAGGAAGGAATCAATTAAACCTCGTCGCGTTCGGGCGTTGCAACTCACCATTCATTCATCTCTACCTGATCAACTCCGTTCTGCTCAGTTAGAAGCTTTGAAGGAGGAACACCTTAAAGCTGAGACTATGCACGGTGCCGACAAGCACCTCGAGCGAAGGCCCGATGGCCTGCACTACTTCGCAGAACGCATATGGGTTCCTTTATTCGGGGGACTTCGGGAGCTTGTCCTAGATGAGGCTCACAAGTCCCGGTATTCTATTCATCCTGGTTCGGATAAGATGTACCAAGATCTGAAAGTGCTTTACTGGTGGCCAAACATGAGGTCGGATATAGCCTTATACGTGAGCAAATGCTTGACCTGTGCTAAGGTCAAGGTAGAATACCAGAAACCGTCGGGTCTCTTGCAACAACCTGAAATTCCGGAGTGGAAATGGGAACGGATTACAATGGATTTTGTCACGCAACTTCCTAAGTCACCGAGCGGGAATGATAAGATATGGGTGATTGTTGACCGATTGACGAAATCAGCCCATTTCCTCGCTATTAAAGAGACTGACACCATGGATCGTTTGGCTCGTCTTTATCTGAAGGAAGTTGTTTCGAAGCACGGGGTGCCGGTTTCTATTATCTCGGATCATGACTCCCATTTTACTTCTCACTTCTGGAAGTCCTTACACAAAGCATTGGGTACCCAGCTAGACATGAGTACAGCTTATCACCCACAGACTGACGGTCGAAGTGAATGTACGATTCAAACCTTGGAAGACATGCTGCGGGCATGCGTGATCGATTTTGGCAAAGGTTGGGAAGCTCATCTACCGTTAGTAGAATTCTCTTACAACAACAGTTATCACACGAGCATCAAGGCGGCTCCGTTCGAGGCACTGTACGGGCGGAAATGCCGTTCTCCTCTTTGTTGGGCTGAGGTGGGTGAGAGTCAACTCACTGGGCCTGAACTAGTGTACGAAACTTCGGAAAAGATCGTACAGATTCGTAACCGGTTGGCAGCGGCACGGGATCGGCAAAAGAGTTATGCCGATCAGCGTCACAAACCATTGGAATTCCAAGTTGATGACAAGGTACTTCTGAAAGTTTCACCGTGGAAGGGCGTCATACGCTTTGGGAAGCGTGGCAAACTCAACCCTCGGTATGTCGGTCCATTTACGATCCTGGAACGGATTGGACCGGTGGCGTGTCGTCTTGATTTACCGACGGAGCTCGGCAACGTACATAACGTCTTCCATGTGTCCAACTTAAGGAAGTGTCTGGCTGACGAGTCTCTTATTGTTCCGCTGGAAGAGATCAAGGTTGACGATCGTCTTCGGATTGTGGAAGAACCTGTTGAGATTCTGGATTACAAGATTCGTAGCCTACGTCATAGCAAGATTCGCATTGTAAAGGTTCGCTGGAACTCGAACCGGGGACCAGAGTACACTTGGGAACGGGAGGATCAGATGAAGTCTAAGTATCCTCATCTCTTTCCTAAGGAAGCGTTCGAATCGAGATATGTCTCCACTGCTGCTGAATGAATCTCGGGGCGAGATTCCTTTTTAACGTGGGGATGATGTGACAACTCGGGTAAATCTCTCTCTTGGTTTCTATCTTTTGTCTGTTTCTTTTGTTATTCCTTTTGGGTACTGTGCAATTTTCGGGACGAAAATTCTTTTAACGTGGGGATGATGTGACACCCGACAAATTCCGATTAACAACGTTGTCTAGATGAAAGTCTACCTTAGCGAGTCACGCGTATATTGTACTTAACGGGGTTAGTTAAGTCGTGTTATGGTTCGGGAACTGTTAGTTCAGTATAGAGGATCATCGGATGTTAGTCTAGAGGTTCATTAGATGTCAGTCCTTAACCAAGTGTACAAGTGGTGACGATTCGTAGAATCGTCAGAACATAGGGAAAATACAAGTCTCGAGCCCCGGGAATTGGTGAACGAGTGTGAATGTGTTTATTTGCAAGTATTATGTGTTTACAATCATTATGTGACTTGTCGGTATGAGAATATGTGTTAACATATGTAAAAACGGAGTTTAACGCGCAAAATACACAGAACCAGCCCCTATAGGCGATTAGGGGAGGCTAATCGCCTATAGGGTATGCATTTGGGGATCATTTCATGCGATTAGGGGGCTACTCGCATGTTATAACAGGCGATTAGCCCTAAATGCATGAAATGTCATGCGATTAGCAATGCTAATCGCGTATAGCTGTTGCACAATCGCGTGTTACGTGCTGGACGAATAAAAACGACTATAAATACAATGCCTGACCTCCTAAACTTCATAATATCAACCCTAGTCGTCCCATAACCCGCCCCAACACACACACAACCTCTGGAACGTGATTTTGGATCAAAACACAAGGTTTCAAGCCTATTCCATCATTCTATCACAAATCTAAGGTGTGGTTTTCATCCATGCAACCTTATTTAACGTTTTCATTGAATCCCTAATGGTCCAGACCTGTTGATAAACGTTTGAGTCTTTTAAAAATCGTTAATAATCGTTGTTAATTGGATTTAAATAGCATGCATGATGTATGTGGGTTTTCAATTAAAAGCTAGGGTTTTTATGATTCAAGATGGATGATTAACCTGTTATTAGGTTAGTTTCAGATTAATAATGATGGCATGATGATGAGATCTGAGTTATTGTTAATTAGGGTTACGGTTTTGCATGCTAATGTGATGTTTCATGTTATGTGTATTGTCTTTAAGATATATGATGGCATTCAGGGCTGATAGATCGAGGTTAAACGAAGGATTTTGGTGGGCTCAATTTTGTTCTCAATTTTATTATCAATGATTTTACCACTACGAAGAACGGTTACCTTATTAATGGGAACATTGCGAGTGTTCTTCGAATTCGAACCTTGATGTTGTGGGTTGAGAGTGGTATCACTAGGAAGCTTCCCCGTGCTTCCTCTCCATTGAGCCATTTCTTCCGCTAGTTGACCCACTTGTTTAGCTAAGGCCTCGTGAGACTTATCTCTCACCTCATTCACCTTCTTCATTTCCTTGATATCATTGTTGGAGTCCTTCATCATATTCATTAGTGCATCCAACTTTGAACTCAAGGACTCATCACCACCTTGACTTCCCGAAGAATTTCCTTGATTGCTTGAGGAGCCGCCTTGGTTGTAACCCCGTTGGTAATTACTGTTGTACCCTTGGTTACCACCTTGATTGTAGTTGTTTCTTTGGTAACCACCTTGATTACCACCTTGGCGACCTTGATATTGCCCACCACCGCTTTGATTACCCGATTGAAAATTCGGGTTCATTTGATTAGAAGGATTACCATACCTAAAGTTAGGATGGTTTCTCAAGCCCGCATGATAGGTGTTGGAGTTCATGTCATACTTCCTTTCCCCATACACTTGATTTACTTCTTCGGTGGTTTGACCCATATCACCGGGGCACTCACTAGCCTTATGCCCAAATCTCCAAAATTATCACAAACCGGGTATTGTACCGCTGACACCTCCCGTTTCTTCATCCTTGCCAACTCTCTTTCTAACTGAGCAATCCGGTCTTTAGAGCTTGAATCTGAATCGGGAAGAGATTTAGAGACCGGGTGTTTAGTTCTTCGATCAGCTGCCTCCTCCAATTTTGAATTCCTTGCCATTAGTTCCAAAAAATCCCAGTCTTCTTGCTCTGGATTAGATAACAAAGTCCCATTGCTAGTAGACTTGAGGTATTTTCTTTCCTCCTTACTCAGTCCATTCACAAAACTACTAACCAATTCCAAAGGTCGATGTTATGGTGCGGGGCATTTCCGAATTAACTCCTTGAAGCGAGTGAAAGCTTCATGAAGTGGTTCCCCTTGTAACTGTTGAAAGGAACGAATCTCTAACCGTACCCCATCCGTTTTAAAAACTAGGGAAATATTCATCCAAAAACACCTGTTGCATCTCTCCCCCAGTATAGATGCTGTGTGCGGGCAAAGTAAGAAACCAAGTCTTTGCCTTATCCTTGAGGGAGAACCGGAACAACCTTAGCTGAACTTCATCTAAAGAGAAATTGTGACCTCCCATAGTACCGCACATTGCTTTGAATTCAGAAAGATGATCGTATGGGTCTTCAGTAGCCATCCCATGAAAATGAGGAAGAATGTTGATATAGTTCGGTTTACAATCGAAAGATCTTCTTCCTGCAGGTGGAGGTACAATGGGTGATTCATTCTCGGAGGCAAGTGGTCTAAACCGACTATTAACCCCTTGCATTGGAACATGAGGCCTTCTTCGCGGTGCATCAACCTCTTCTTCTCTCTGTTGCCTTCTCACAGGGGGTCTTCTATTTGCTTGACCAACATAATGTGCATCCCGATAATAATTACCCTGATGATTTCGGTGCCCTCTTGGGTTTTGCCTCGGTCGATTGACAAAGTCATGATTATAGTACCCTTCATTTCCCACATTTTGGTGTGCACCCACATTGGAGTGATGATCACTTTGGTGGTCTTCTTCATCTTCATGACTACCATTACCATTGCCATACCCCCAACCATCTTCTTCTTCAGTATACTCCCTTTCTGACTGTTCATCTTCCTCCGAATGATACGTGTGAACACTGACTCGCTCTGATGACTGATAACTTGGAACACTAAATGGTTCATCATCGTTGATATTTCCTCTCAGTTCTTCAATATTATCCTCAAGGTCATCATATCTTGCTTCATTAAATCTGTTCACAGGTCGAATGTGGGATTGCCACGGTTTGATACAGAGGGGCCTTGTTTGACATTTCAGGTGTTGGGAATTTGGTTATAGTTTGATTGAGGAGGTGGGTGTTGTTGTGGGTGTTGGGTTCGGTTTGGATGTGGTGGAGTGGGTGGTATACGGTTTTCACCCGAACGGCGGTTTTGATTTGAAGTGGCCATTTGGACGGTTCCAAAAGACAAGGTTTGGTGTGTAAGTGGTGATTGAGGGTTAGAAGGAATCGGCTCCTCTAACCGGTGTTGTCGGTTTCTTCTTGCTACTCTTTCAATTTCCGGCTCAAACACTAAAGGAGATGTCCTCCCCGAATGTCTTGTACGCATGCACTACCTGTAATCTGCACAAGTAACACACCCGCGTAATAAAGAAAGATAGAGAATAAACCAAACAAACACTTAAACAGATTATCACAAAATCAACTAATCTCTAAACACTAAGCGCACTAGCTCCCCGGCAACGGCGCCATTTGATTACCTGTCGTTAGGGGTCATGCAAAACTTAATTAACCTAGGTAGATAGGGTAAATAGGGTATCAATCCAAGGAGCGTGTGGTTAGTGAATGTTGTTTAGTTGATTAGAAAATGTTGCTTATGAAGTTGCTAGTTTAATTATGAAGAGTGCAAGTTATCATTTAAGAGTTTGATTTTTAAAAGATTTTGTTTATTGTAATAGAACTTGAATATTGTAAGAGTAAAAAAAGTAATACGGGTTGTAAACAATTTAATTAAAAATATCACACTAGGGTTTCAACAATTGAATACTAGGGATTTTACAAATAGGTAAACAATAATAATGTAATTGGTGTTAACGGAGTGATTGCTCAATAGGCTTAGGTGTCAAGTTTTATCAATATCGAAGATAGAATAAACTACACTTCATTACCTAGAACATACAATCCTATGTTTGTGTTAAAACAAGGAACCATGTTCATATCATTAGAAATTGGCACAAGATCAATTAACTAAAATGAGTTCAACATAAGGTTAATCACAATTCAACACAGTTAATTCAAACACACAAAAACACAATCAATAGTTTAAGAACAATACCCAATTGCTAACCCTAGATCTTCAAAAGTTTACATCCCAGTGCGATACAAAGGGATTAGCCACTCATGGCATAGAACTTGATGCCTTCAAAGTTGGATCTCTCTTGTTGTCCCTTTTGTCTCTTATGCGTAACCTTCTTTTTAGAATAATCCTGTGCTCCTCTCCAAGAAATATGCGATCCCCTTGTCTGCTCTCCAATCTTCCCTAATAAAATTGCCGTCCAAAGAATGTATAATAAAACCTCCAAAAATCCCTAAAGCCCTTTTCTTTTTTGGACTTCTTTGGGCCACGTGAGTACGTGACACAAAGTCACTTTGCAATTCTTTTATTATTATTATTATTATTATTATTATTATTATTATTATTATTATTTAATATACTATTATTATAAATGGTATTATGACCCCATGCTCTTGACTCGGGTGTTCGGGTCTCGAATATAATCTGTACTGTTTTAGCTCCACTCCATGCGATCACCTACCAAAAATATAAAATAAATAAATTAGTAGTAAAAACAACCAAAAAGTAATAAAATATATACAATACTAAAATAATAGAGTACAGACCTAAAACTAATAAAAATACTATCTAAACAACTCAAAAATATACAAAACTGGCAAATAAACATGATGTCTGCAACCGCGCATCATCCTAAGATGACAACTATACAAAAAGCTAACACAATAACACACGTTAACCACCTCAAATTGTTCATTAGCGAGCAGTCGATATAATCTCATGAAAATCTTCTAAAGATAAGGTACACGACCATTATGCACAAAACACCAACTTGCATAAGGTACAAGACTATTATGCACAAATATACTGTAAGGCTGCACAGTGTATAGGGATAATGACCCTCCACCTCAGCCATTTCATCCAAAATAACGCCATCCCCTATTTTCTGGGCGCCATGGGGGAAGGGGGTGATGTGGACAAATGGAGACCCTAGGGGCTTCAAACTACACCATCCAACCTAAGAGCATTCACAATAGCATCTTCATCTCCATCTTTATAATTACACTAAAAATCACTATCTTTTCTTTCTCTTTTTCAATCAAATAATATTTTTATACATTTATCATTACATTTTCTCTTTCTTCCCGTCAAAAACACTTTTAAAAAGCATTAAAAAATGGGAAGAAATATTGTATAAAGTCTCTAAGAAGCATAAGAAGCAATCTGGACCATTAGATTTCAAAATGATCAGATCAAATAATCATAGTCGTTTAAATCTAACCAGGGGTAAATTAGTCATTAAAACATTTAAACGCGTTTTAAAAAATACAAAAATAAAACCGCGAATTCAAAAATCAACGACGGTTATTACTAAAATCATAAACACAAAATCATCAAACCTCATTTAATTAGGGTTCCTTACACATCCAAAATCAATCAAAACCACACACACACACAAAATCAAACACCAGATTGTCGAAGAAATAACAAAAAACAGAGGATAATGTCTTCAAAACATTCAGGTGCATTTTATCATTAGATTATAACTTATTTCTGTCATTTTTTCAATGTCGTTTCTGATAATTTTTTATTTTTTAAAAATGGAATCAGACATGGAAGGACGAAGAAGAAGAGAAGATAAACATAGCAAACCAAATTCAAAACAGAGTAAAGGTATATTTGATTCAACAAAACAAAATAGCACTTAATTTTTGATGAGACGCAACTAGGTTATTTGCATGTTTATAATACTTGCTTAATTACATTCAGTTGTTATATAACATATTAACTTTACAGTCTAAATCTGGTGTGTGAGTGCGTTTGTATTGATGTTCGAGTGCGTTTGTATTGATGTTTGGGTGCGTTTGTATATTTAGTTTTATTTAGGTTTGATTAGTGCGTCTGAAATAATGTTTATTTAAATTTGATTAGTGCGTCTGTATTATCTTATTAGTACGTCTGAGAATGTTATGTTAGAATTAGTAGGTGCGTCTGTAGTAGTTTGTTAGTGCGTTTAAATCACTGATATGTTAAATGTTTGTGCAGAGCCAAATGTAGCATCAGATGATGATGATTTCGATTATCAACCACTGAAAAATTTGATTAAAATTAAAGAGGGAGTTGAAAAGAAAAACAAAAAAGCTGCTAAGAAGTTGGAAGTTGATATTAAAAGGATGAAGCAGCAGTTGAAGAAACAAAAACAACCTGTTGAATAGGGATGGCAATGGGTCGGGTTTGGGACGGGTTTAGGTAATCCCAACCCCATACCCGGTTAGGTATTCTTGTCCCAAACCCGACCCAAAACCCGTCGGGTTTGTGTCGGGTAATTACCCATCGGGTATCGGGTATATCCGCGGGTTTCGGGTAAACCCATTAATTTTTAAAACTTATTCATTGAGTATATCCGACCAAAAACCCGACGGATATCTATTAGGTATAAATAAATATAAATGATTACAATGTATAAATATAAAATAATTAAATCATATAAAAACACTCAAAGACATAGATAATAAATAGTATACACTAATTATTTATAATTTTTAGCACAAGATGACAATCTAGATGGACAATTAGATATATTATGCATACATACTTAAAAAGATATATTAGAAATTATATTGAGTATCTAATCGGGTAAATGGGTATACATTATCGGGTAATCGGGTCAGGTAAACGGGTATATCATCAAATCCCAAACCCGTCCCAAACCCGCGAAAAAAATAAAAACTAATCCCATACCCGACCCATACCCGATTACTTGACCCCAAACCCGTCCCAAATGTGTCGGGTTTCGGGTTTACCAATCGGGTTCGGGTTTGATTGCCATCCCTACTGTTGAATCTCCATCAGAATCATCTGATGAAGATTTTCAGAGGCCATAGAAAAAGGTGAAGATAGATGAACCGAAGAAGAAGGTGAAGAGAATACAGGAAAGAGAGTTTGTGCAATACATGGGGAAGAAGTTAAAAATAAGATGCTCTCCTTCTGAGTTTATTGATAGCATCCAGGACTACACGGATGAACAAAAAGAGGAAGTTAGAAAGATGGGGTTCGGTTCTGTGCTGGACATTAAAATTGAACACATATCAACAAGCTTGGGTTATTGGCTGCTAGTCAACTATGACGAGGGAAGGAACGAACTAAATGCAGGAAATTGGAAAATCAAGATCACACCTGAATTGGTGCATGAAGCTTTTGGATACTAATGGGGAAGAAACTGGTTCTTGAGAAAAATAGGGCAAGGAAAGGTTCGGACAGTACAATTGATGAGTTTAAGAGTCAATTTGAGAAAAATAAAGTGAGTGTTGCGATGGTAACACCAGTTGTTAGACAACAACCAAAAGGGTGGAAGATTGTTTAAATTGAATTTTCTGGTGTTAGGGAACACAGTTTTCGGGAGATCACAAAGTCAACAACAATAAATCAAAGCTTTCTGCATGGCGTGGATGATGAGTCTGAAATTCCAAATTTGGATTGGTGCTCTTACCTGATCGAATGTCTAAGAAGAACAAAGGCAGGATGGAAAGAAGACCAATATAATGGTTCAATTGTAATGCTGAGTGTAAGTCTTCAAAAGCACTAATATTATCTTAATTTATTTTGGAAGCACTTACCTTTGATTTATACGCATTAATGTTTACTAACACAATTAAACTCTTTCGAAAATAAACAGGTTATCTACACACATGAATACAACAAGAGACATCCTTCTGAAATACAAGTCAGCATACCGGCAATTAATTACATCACTAGTGGTTCACTTGCAGAGATGGAAAATCATCTAGATAACAACGGGTTGTTGACTGACATTGAAGATGATGATGGAGATGCTGATAAGGGTGAGGAAGAAGAGAATGAGAATGATGATGAAGAAGAGGATGACGATAATGAAGATACTGAAGAAAATGAAAAATCTAGTTAGTAATATCCTGGAAACCTTGATTGAAATGCAAGGTGAAAAAGATGGTGATAAAACAACAAAATCTTTGGATAATGATGATTACAACCTCAATATGGGACCAAGTCCACTGAGACGAGTCCAAATTGATGATGCTGATGACACTGAAGATTGGAGAAATTATGAAATGAGTACACAAACTCAACAAATGTTTGAGTACTGCAACACTCAACCAAATCTGAGTTATAGACAGGGGATTAGAAGAGAAGAATATGAGTCAGCAATGAAAGCCAAGAAGGTATATATTTAAACGCACTAAATATTAATTTATAGACGCACTAATTTATTTCTGTTTTGTATATTGGTAAAAAACTGACCATGATTTCAGACGCACTAATGATAATTTACAGACGCACTCATGATATTCTGTTAAGTGTAAACTGATCAACAGTTTACATTTCAGACGCACTAATGTTAAGATACAGACGCACTAAGCATTTTACAGACACACTAATGTTATTTCAGACGCATTAATGTTCGTTTTTTATTTGAAACAGGTTTGGATAAAAACCATGGAGAGAAACATAAAAAAGTATGAATCAATTCAAAAGGAGATGGAAGAAATGGTTGCACAAGCACGAAACAAGTACTTATGGGTACTAGAGTTAATGAAGATGTGCGACAAGTGGGACGAATTGAACAACAAAGCTAAAGAGGTTGAAGATGAGAATATTGATGCAGAGAATATAATGGAGCCTGAAGCTGATTTGGGAAATGATGATGAAGTTCTCAAAGGCAATGTTGAATCAACAAACCTGGAAAATGTTGATGTGAATAAGGATGGGGATGACTTGGTAATGGATGATCAGGCTGGTGATACAAACCTAGAAATTGTAAATGAAGAAGACGAAATAACTGATACAGCTATTGTGGCACTAGAAACAGTTGAACCAGGGGTGTATAGGGTAAGAGATGTGAATGAGGAAGCGAACAAAGAAGCTGATAAAGATTTGGAGACATAGAACACAGAAAAGCTGCATGATGTTGCTGTTTCATCAGAATCACAGGGGGTAACTGACGCATCATTTATTCAACTTCAAACAATAGAACCAACTGTGCATGAAGTTGAAGATGGACTAGCAACACCCCAAGAGAAGCATGCTGAGAAAGAAAAAACACCAGAAAAGGAAGTGTGCACTGTTTGTTATGAAAAAGAAGCAGAAAAAGCACAAAAAAATGGTAAAGGGAAAACACCGGTTGGTTATGACAATCCAGCTAGGGAAAAAAACTCTTCATGGGCTCTGAGGTCACCATACACAGGGAAACAAGCGAGCACTGTTGAGAAATTAACAGAAGATGAAGCCAGAATAACACAATACATGTTTGCACCAATTCGAGAAAAAAACGTAAGTGTGTTTTTTAATTTTGTTTATAAATTATTACTAACTAATTACTAATTTCATTTTTAAAAAAATTGTAATTTCAGAAAATCTGTTATGTAGATCAAGGTGGAAATGAGATCATGAAAGTGATCTTTGGAAGTTTACACCCTGGACTATGGCTGTGCACCAATGCTATATATGTATGGACAGATATCCTCAACTATGAAGAGAAGGAAAATTTAAAGAAAAAGAAGGATGGATCTATACGAAGGCTATTTCTCTGTACCAACATGATGGTATGCAAAAACTCTGAACTTAACCGCACTAATATATATGTATATTAACATTCAGACGCACTCTTATAATGTTTGTTAATATTTGAAAAATTCAGACACATTAATGTGTATATTTAGACGCACTTATTGTTTTTAACTGTTTTTTTTCTTTTTTTTCAGCCTGCAGACTACTATAAGGAAGAAGTTCAATGGGAAGAAAGAGAAAGGGTTTACCTTAGCAATTTGCATGATATCTTCCGGAAGATCGAGGCAAAATCGTTATACGAATTCGACATGATTATGCAACCGGTGTGGATGGATAGGCATTTCTATGTCTTAGCTTTTGATGTGAAGAATGGGGAATCAGAGTTGCTTGACAACTCTACATATGGGGATGACCAAGCAAAGAGATATAAAGGCGTTCCCGGTATATTGATATGTTTCTATTTATGATTATAGAAAATTATATACCTGGGGAATTATGATAATAACATAATGAGTTTGTTAAAAAATGTTTTGTAGAGACACACTTTGTACCGGTTGTGGAAGAAGATATGTCCTGCAACACCCGCAATTGAGAAACTTGTAACAGATAAGATTATAAAAAGAGAAATGACATGTAGGACTAATAAAAACATAGTAGACTGTGGCATATTCGCTATGCGACACCTCGAAACCTTCAAAGGGTATGCATTTTGGACCTGTGGATTTGCAAGTGAATCGGAGTATCAGCAAAGACAGTTGGATGCATTGCGGTTCAAGTACGTCGCAAAAATGATACCCTCACCTTACAACCTACTCTGGGATGAAATAATTGAAGAGGCATGGAAGTTTGCAAAAAGGCCAGAAAAAGCAAGGAAAAAGATGTTACAAAATGCGATGGCAAAATTAGAGAAAAGGGTGGCTGCCATATAAACATTTGTTTTGAATGCCTTTTTAAACATCTTAGATACTGATTTTGATTTTTAGTATGTTATTTTGGGATTTGTAATTAATACTGATCTAGTATGAATTTATGTTTAGACGCACAAATCTTCAACTTAATTTATACTTGGATGCACTAACATAAATGAAATACATTACTGTGATTTTAATCAAACGCACTAGTTCAGGTGTTTTTATTAATTCAAATGCACTTACTAAAAACACACATCATACAACAGGTCATATAAAACTACAAAAACAAATTACATAATAAGTGCATCATGATCTTGATATTACATAGACTTTAAGAACTGAATTTTAAATTGAATAGAACACCTCAAAAGAGCTATGCATTTTGTTAGTTGTTCAATAAGATTAATATCGCCTTTCTTTGCATCAATCATGAACATAACAGCAAGTTCATGATGACTCGAATCGGGCATACGAATAAGAAGCTTGGAAATCTCATCTCTCTTACTCATGCCATCATTTATCCTGTTAAGGTTATCCGCCAAACGACCCTCGATAGCATAATCTTTGGCAATTTGCTCTTGCATCCTGTTGATCATTTCAGATTTTGATAATGAAGATGAAGAAGCCATCACTGAAAAAAGAAAATATGTGATTGAATTGTGGGTTGAGAAATCAGTATAGAAACATCAGACAATATATAAACAAAAATAATAATAATAAGGTGACAAAATAATGATTCACGAGAGTTACTATTCTTTTGTTTTCTTCCAATAATTGAACTGTAAAATGCATGTGAATAAAAATTCAAAAACACTTATGTCAAAACAAACAATATATCATTTTAAAACAAACGCACTTGTGTAAAACTTCAGACGCACTCATGTAAAAACTTCAGACGCACTCATTTGATTCTTCAGACGCGTTCATTGATATCTTCTTCAACCTCTGTTCGTCTGTAAAAACCTGCAACCTTGATTGTTTGAATCAAACCTGAAACTTATAAAAACCGATAAAAAACAATAATAAACTTATAATAAACACACATATAATTTCAATTAAAAAAATCAAATTTAAACTTACTGTTCGCTAAACTGAGCACTAAAAACGAAAATTAAGATTTGGTTTGATGAATAACAGATTATTTAGATGTTGACGATCATGATTTGAATCGAACATTATTTGAATCTCATTGATTTTTGAAATCGTATTAATTAACAGGTTAATTATAACGTGATTGAAGGAATTGAATGATAGTGTATATAGACGAATTTACCCCTGTGATAAACCTGTGATAAACCAGAATTAGGTTAATTAAACCTAACCAGAGTGGACAGGTGGCGTATTATGGTGGCTTCTTACGCTTCTTACGTTAAGCAACTTTATAGTAATTTATGCAATTATATGTATATATTATGTTACAATAGGTTTCATATAAGTTGAAAAGAACACTCTATGGATGTAATATATTTGTAACACAATATAATAGGGTCATAATAATAAGCTGAAGATTTGAAAATAAAATATGAGAAAGAAACTATAAGGGGAAATACCATAAAAAAACACTAAACTTTCTGTTTTTCTCACTAAAGTCACTAAACAATTTTTTGCACATAAAAAGCACTACACTTTCAGTTTGTTCTTACAAAAGTCACTCAACATTTCTTTGCACCTAAAAAACACTATACTTTTTGTTTTTTCTCATAAAAGTCACTAAACATTTCTTTTTCGCATAAAACCCCTTAAAATGTCATTTTCGAACAAAATTTTGATGTTTTTGCTTTAAATAACCAGGAACCGAAACTCTTAGTTGTGTTTGCGTACGTGTTGCATAGGTGGTCTATATATTTTGTATCCTTAAAAAATCTCAAACTGATAAAGTTGATTAAGAAAGTAAAGTACTTCACGCGTCTTATATCGATTAAAAAACATTGTTTATTTGTTATATAATTTTTTTCTTTGTACTTAAGAATTGCATGGCTATTTAAATTAGCGAAACTAATATTACTTTTATTGCAACAAGAGATTTTTTTGTCTTATAATTTGTTACAAAAATAAATATATAATTATAAAATATCTTAAAAACTACAAAAAAAAACCACATGACAATAATAATAATAATAATAATAATAATGTTGGGTGACTTTTATGAGAAAAGACAGAAAATATAGTGTTTTTTAAGTACAAATAAATGTTGAGTGACTTTTGTAAGAAAAAACTGAAAGTGTAGTGCTTTTTATATGCAAAAAAATGTTGAGTGACTTTAATAAGAAAAAACTGAAAGTTTAGTGTTTTTTATGATATTTCCCCAAATTATAAAAGAAAGTAAGAGAGAAGAAGTACCAATGTACTTTTGCATCAGATGTGAGAGAATACATTTATTGAATATTCCAAAAATGCCCGTTTTTGTACTTTTGAGTATCTTTTAATTGAAAAAGTAAAAATTGTTTTATGGTTTTAATAAGGGCCATAGATCAAGATCAATGGATGGTTAAGATGGAGTTTTCAAAGTTTCTTTAACTCAAGAAGGTTTCCAATTTATCCCCTATATATATATATATATGGAGGACCAAATGTGAATGCTCTAAATTAATATTATATGTATATATATAAGCGGGTGTGAATGTGTGATCAGGTGGAGGTTTGGATTGGTTTTGGCAATGGAGAAAATAAGGGGGTGTTTGTTTTTCCCCAGAAGCATTTTCGACCTCTTTTGTCTGCGCCACGCAGACGTGCTCAGACGTTTGAGGTCTGTAGATTGTTTGTTTTTTGGAAGACAGTTCACTAAAAAAGGTATTCCTGACCTCTTCTTAGTGTAGAGATGGGTCTATGTCTTCACACCTCTTCTCCTCTCTTCTTCCTTCAACATCATCAGAGTATTATTTTCTTTTTCTTCCTTCAACATATTATTATTATCTTATTCTTCTTCTTCCTTCAACATCAGCATATTATTTCTTCTTCTTCTTCTTCTCCCCTCCACCGCCACCACCCTCATCCTCCTCTCCCCTCTGCCACCACCGCCCTCCTCCTCCTCCCCATCGCCACCCTCCTCTCTCTTCCCTCCTCCTCCTCACCGTCCCCTCTTCCTCTCTCCTCCTCCCCACCGTGGACAACTCTCACTATTTCTCTACAACTTTCTCTTTCTCTCTTAACTCTTGGCTCTCTCTCTCTACAGTTAAAGTGGGTTTTGGTTATGGTTGGTGGTGGCTTATGGTGAGGGTAGGTTATGGTTATGGTGGGTTGTGGTTGGTTATGGTTATGGTGGGTTGTGGTTGGTTCACGGTGGTTATAGTGGGTTGTGGTGGGTTACAGTTATGGTGGGTTGTTGTGGGTTACAGATATGGTGGGTTGTTGTGGGTTACGGTTATGGGGGGTTACGGTAATGGTGGTTGTGGTGGGTTATGGTTATGGTGGGTTGTGGTTGGTTATAGATATGGTAGGTTATGATTTTAGGTTACACTGCAGACGTTAATAAACAAACAGTCTACTTCTTGCAGACTGCAGACCTTTAATCCACCTTTTCTCCTGCAGACGTGGTCCGCAGACTGCATACCTTTTACCTCTTAAAAATAACTAGTTTTATAACCGCCGCGCGTTGCGGCGGCGGGGGCAACCGGGTTACTGTACGTTGCGTGGTTGCAGCCTATCAATACCGTCTCACACAACGAACATCAATAGCTTCCATAATCCCTTGTCATCATCGCCCTGAGAAAGCAAATATGTATATTTGTAGAATACATGGAAAACAATCATAGATCACTGGCCTCAACGTGATGCTAATTTGTTAAACATACTTTCGTATTACTTGAACTTTTAGTATTAAAATAATCAGCTACAACCGAGATTTTAACAATGTGTTAATTTTAAAGCAAAAACTAAATTTGCCTAGTATAAAATACGAAAACATTAAAATTAAAAACAAAGTAAACATGTAAAGGGTGTAGCACACTTTGTACTATACAACCTCTCATAATAAACTTTACAGTACATATTTTTTACTTTTAAGCTAAACTCATCAATTCCTTTCTATTCTTTCTTTCTCACATCATACCCACCTACTGCTACACGACTGCCATAACATCAACACCGTCATCTGCCGCACAACCACCACATTACCATAGCATCCCTCTGTATATTTACAGACAACAACCACCGGAAAAGACAACAGATCCACTACTCGGCAACACGATTTTTGCAAATCCAGACCAAATAGCCACCACCATGGACCAAGAAACCGACCCTGCTTCCTAACATCCATACCACCACCGCCGATCTTCATCAGCCAGCGAAACCATTTCCGCCTTGTCTTCTTGTGGTGGTTGACTGGCTAGAGATAGCGAGCCTCGCCGATCGTAACATCGATCATAGCACAGACACGGCGAAGGAAAAGAAGCTGCAGCAAGAACGGGCAACAACTACCTATCGGCCCATGTCTCTGGGTTTTTAGAGAGAAAAAGAAACTGTTAATTTTCCGACGAAACACCGCCCCACGTGTGGCCAGAACAACTAAAGATAGCGGCCTTGCTGCGGATGAAGCGGCCAGAGACGGTGATGACGACGGTGGTGATGAAAACGTATGTGTAACAACGAAGGTGAAGATGTATATAGCAAGAAAGCAACTCGGGAAAGGGCCACGCATCACAGACTTGTACGTACGCAGTGAGGACCCTAGCCAGTTGCCGAAGCTTTGGACCAACGCTTTCGTTGAAGATGAAGGTGAAGATCTAGAGAGAGAGAGGAGCATGCATCAAAGGTTGTACACACGCATTGAGCGCTTGTATTGAGCGAAATAGTAACCTCTACACACAGCTGACGTTGCAATTTGTTTCTATATATAACTAGTATTACTATCCGCGCTACGCAGCGGGGTTTATGTGACAACCTGCACCCTTCACTTTTCATAAATGTGCATAATTGGTTCCTCAACTATTTCAAAATTTTCATTTTTAACCCTCGTATTTTAATAGGACCAAAATTCACAATTTAATAAAACTTATAATTTATAAGTAAAAGTATGCACGTTTTATACTCACATCTACACCCGAGCACGTATGTTTTAGACCTTGATACTCAAAACCCTTAATTTTCGGTCCTAAAACAACTTAGAAACAGAAGGAAACAAGTCTATAACTTAAAATTGATTAAATTAGAAATATTATTTTTTTTAGCCCTCGCGGTCCGCTAAGACAGTCAAACAGTCAAAATTCCAGTCAAAGTCCTAGTCAAAGTCAAAGTCTCAGTCAAAATCCTAGTCAAAGTCCTAGTCAAATAGTCAATTCATCTTAAAACCTTACTTTATTGTGTTGACCAATTTTAAAGCCTAATTAAATCCAAAACTAGTATAAAAACCCCACCTATGACCCATTACACTTTGCACCTCTAAATCGATTGTTTCAATTCGATTAAACTCTCCGTCATACCTTTCTTCTAGAGTATATTAGTTCTACATTTGAAGCTTTGATTATAAGCTCTTGTAATTGGCGAATTGGAAGCTTGATATTTTTCCTATTCGGTTTCTTTTCTTCTAAATTGGACTAGTTTCGTTGTTGAATCTTTGGATTGCTCGCATTTTCACGCTCGCTTAGTCATCTAGTCATTTGGCGAAAGTGAGTATTTCCTATCCCCTTTTTGCTTTTATTCATTTTTGGGGTGTTACATGTACACTTATACAAATTACAAATACAAGTTGACATTTTTACAATACAATTCTAGTACTATGTGCATTTGCTTACAAACGTGCTTTATGCTTAGACATTTCATGTAGAATACATTTGTACTTAGTGAAATCATTAACATTGTACAAGCCGACCTTAACATTGGATAGCGCTATTGGATTGACAACCCGCCTAGGTTGATTCTCCCCCTTTTTCATCGGAGAATCCGTGGTCATTGTTAAGTTATTATCCATTTATTGGATAAGTACACCGCCGTTCATTTAGTACATTATACAGTCACAGGATTGATTTCGCTCATTTGTATGATACATAGTTTACATAATTGCACTGTAGCTTTGCACTTGAATTGTATAACATTTTCCAACTTACTATATATATTAAAACTAGGAATGCTCACCAACATTTCATATGTTGACAAAACTTATTTTGTACATGTTTCAGGTGCAGTTTGATATTAGTTCCATAGCATTGGATTTTAGTGCTTGCTTTTAATAAGGTATTTCAATTTTCATGTTTCGTTCAGACTTTTGTATTTTTCCCATTTCATCTATGTAAGACAATTTAAATTATTCAATAATATATTTACATTTTAGTACCATGTGCTTTTGAACAATCATCACTACGTGACACCTCGATGATTCCGCCATCGGTTGGGGTGTTACAGTTTAAGCAAAACTGCTGCCATATTCGGTAAATGCCATTCCCTGTGTGCATGATCAAGAACTGGAGAAGCATAATACTTGTACAATATAACTCTTACAGATTCACCTTAATTCACATAGTTTATAAAAAAAAATGAGAACCCAATCAAACTACATTTGGCTACATAAACTTTACTTTGGATTAGTCTGTATTTAATTATTGGGCATCACACCTTAAATGTTGCTTCAAATACCCTAATCAACCCAAACTTGCAACCACAACATGTTTAGTAAATTAAAATGAGAGTTTATTATAATTATTGAATAACTTATATCATGTCTTAATTATCTTAAAGTGTAAAATCTAAATATAAAACCTTAGGCATCAAATCCTTGTAGTAAGTTCATCAAATCCTTGAATCCTCGTTTAATTTGTTCTATCTAGTCCTCTCCACCAACTATATCGGCTCCCCCATTTTTTGCTTCGTCAAACTGTTGACATGTGAATTCTGACAACAAATGAATACAACACACATAATAATATAAAAGTTACATGATTTCATTGGAACAAAAATTAGGAAAAGACAGAAGGTTATCTATTCGCATGATTGATAATTTTTTTTTTCAAATCTATGAATAACCTAGATCCTCAATGATTTACCTTTCTAAATTACGCTAAAAAGCTTACCAGCTTTTTATTATCCGAAATTGTTTTGAACCATTACCCAACTCGTCCATGCCATAGAGAAAACTTCTAAGACTTTCAAATTATGTGCTATATATTCTGCATTTGCAACCCCTACAATCATGCAACTTCCCTAGATAGATCTCTGTGTGCGCTTCACTGCGCGTTTCCGGGCATTGACGGTCACCGTATTGTTTAGGTACAACATAGCATCGCAAAACACAATTTTCACCACTTTTTTTGCTCTTTCGTTATAGCCCCGGTCTACCTATACTCATTTAAAAAAAATAATTATGCTCTTTTTTTCACTGTCTTTGATTTAATATTTAAAAAACAAAAACACTTGTAAAAATGAAAAAATAAACAAGGTACCTCCCCCAAGGTTTGAACCTAGGACCTTGGCCAAGAAAACCTCACCACAAACCACTCCACCGCCAACACATCTTGTGTTATGAAATGAAACCATAGATATATATTATTTAACAAAGTTGTGAGAAAACAAAAAAATATATATATAAAGTGCCTCCTCAAAGGTTGAACCTTGGGACCTTGGACAATTAAACCTCACCACAAACCACTCTACCACCAACACACTTTCTATTTTAAAATGAAACCATAAGTATTTATTGTTTAACAAAGTTGTAAAATAAATAAATAAAGGCCACCGTCCCTCTCAATCAATGAGAGGGGTGGCACTATTTACCCCACTCTTCAATAATACATATACTAGTAACCGGTTATTTACACGTCCCTTAGGATTTTCCAAGAGGTGTTAGTGAGACCGGGAGGTGATCTAGCATTCTTTAGGGTTTTCTTGAGCCAGACGTATTTTTAGGAGCTCGGTAGCCATTCCATTATCCATTTTCGAGCGTTGTGAGTTACGGGTAGGATTCTAGACCTAGGTAGTTGTTTTCCAAATTATCTGTGTTTCTCTCTAGTTTTCGAGCTGTCTGTTATGCTTCTTGTTCTTGTTTGTGTTTCTATCTTAGTAGATTTAATTGCTTTATTTATTTATTTAATTTAAAAATAATTTTATCAAAAACCAAATTATTAGGCTAGGAGTCGACAGAGGTTTAGTACCGAGAGTCGCTATATTGTGTCCACGGTTCGATATTCCGGACTTACTTGCTCTGCTACACTACGACTAGTGCACTTGCCGTTAGTGTGTGGTTTTGTAGGTTTTTCCATTTTTAAAACTTGACCGATTTATTTACTACACATTTCACACATCACATTTACACGAGCGAGCGAGCGAATGAGTGTGTGTGCGTGATTTCAAAATTAAGCTACGGTAATTTATGTAATGACGTACCCAATCTGACTCAGGTTCCAGCTCCGGTAAAAAGCCTCGCAATGTTTTCAAGCTACGATAAACAATGAAAAAATAATGCTAAACGAATCTTATATAAATCTTTAAAAATAAATTTATTATTTTAATAATTTTATTGGTATACGAATATGTATTGTCCGTCCTTACATTCAATTCATGACCCTGAACATCTGTTTGCAAAAGACGGGATTGATAGCTTGTTTGGTGGCGCTGAATCTTCATATGCCGGAAAGGTATTATGTCATGTGCCATCCTTTCAATTTATTGTCGTTATGGTTAACTTTATCGTCAACTAATCACACATAATAATTACGCAATATATAATAATGGCATAACTTATGTTTATAATTAAGCACGGTATATGCACATCATATGAGAGGTGTTTAAACCATGGCAAAAACTGAACGACAATATCTCTTCCACATATTACGAAATTGGTGTTGATCTCCCACAAGCTTATTGTTACATTTTCTTTCTGACGCATATTGAATCCCACCTAAACGCCAATTTTTTTAATAATCATGTGTAAAGAAAATAACTTCTAAGGTATAAGTCATGTCAAAAGACGATAATGAAATAGAGATTAGGATAAAAGTAATAAGTTTACCAGCTATAACCCTGTATGGATGGTTGCTTTTATGAGGAAAAACCTTAGCTGCAACAGAAAAACACTCTACATAAAGATCAAAGTCAGAACAATGAACTTTATCATATCTTTATCTCCCTGTAGATATTCAGTTAATAATCAGATTGTTCTTTAACTATTTCCAAACTTAATCCCCTAACTGAACCACAAAGTATCAGAAAATGTATCAGGTAAAGGTGTCTTTGGCCCAAGCTTGTCAGTTGGGTCCCAGTCAAGCATGATCTTAACTTTGATACCAAGAACACCCCGTTTGTTTTACATAAATTTCAATTGTTTATTGAAAGATGTGTACGAAGAAAACATCTAAAACGCAATAAATCATTTACTCAAGTGTGAACAAGGGGTAACATGTCTAAGAAGCACGTGTCTGACAACAGAGTCAATTTACTCCTTCACTGGTTGACCAGATGATACCATGTACCCATCCTTGAACTTCATTGATTTTGCACACTGAGCCCTAAGCTTTCCGCTAACAATCACCTTAGAGTAGTGAACTAACAGTGGTTACAAAGGTAACAGTTTGCTATTAAAAAAAAACAACACAAAAATAACCATATGTTATCATAGGTTACAAAGGTAACAGTTTGCCATTAAAAAAAAACAACACAAAAATAACCATATGTTATCATACCTAACACCCTTTAGCTCCATGCCTCCATTCTCCATAACAAACCTTCAAACACCATAGCAAGCCCTAAAAACAAAACAAAAGACCATCAATTGATAGAATCTAACCAAGCTCTATCTGTATTATTATAGCTATAAAGTGTTAAAGACAACTTAAATCATGATAGATTAACAGTTAACTGGTTGGAAGAAAAAGAAAAGGTTTAAAAACCTGCGAAAAGCAAGGCCTCCAAGAAGCTTGTAATGCAAAGACTCAGCCTGAGCAATGGCACACAAACCTCTGTTGTTAACTCTTTCCGCATAAAACTCCACACTATTTTCAGGGAACTTCTTTCGAACGAGTGATGTCAGCTCCCTGATTCTCCTTCCCTTCTCACCTGCACAATCAAAGATAATATCAATAAACCAAAGAGTTATAATGCTAATTCAAATCAAGTTTAAAACATTAAAACATATCAGAAAATTACCAAGAACATTTTGGGTACGGGTAGCTCAAATTATAATCTCAGTACGCATAGGTGTAACCTTGACTTCAACACCAGAGTACCCATCCTCAGCAAGTTCCCTAGTTCTAAAATCATATTAAACACAAATTATTTATAAACTTCTACAAAAGAAGAAAGTGTTTGCAGGACGGACCAACTCGACCCGAATGAAAGAACTACACATAAACCATTTATCAAAGTTGTAAATTTAACAAAATAGATACCTCAACATCATCATTCCAGTGCCGGATGTATGAGGGCCCGGTTGTAAATGCACCAAGTAGTTCACGTACCATTGACCGCCATACGTTATTTGATACACGGCTTGCTCTACACTTAAAACCTCCCATGGCCTCAACCCTGGAATTTCTTTTTGCAACCAGTTCCTGTATAATACCAAAATACAAAAAAAATTAATTAAAACAACAAGAACATTATTATAAAATACTAATCTAAATCTCTGAATTAAAACAGTTTATAAGGGTCTATTACGCTTCCTCTTAAATTGAAATGTCGCATCCTTAACGATTAAAATCATTCCTCACAAAAGGGTATTATTGTAGATAATGTAACATGAAGGAATAGATTACGACTAATGATCCCTTTACCTGTTTGGACTGAAACAATACAGAAATAAACATGTAATTCTGATACAGGCATTTCATCGAGCAACTGGTATGCATGCTTTCAATATAATATACAAACATAAGACTTTGTTTAATTCACCCCCAAATCATATCTTCAAACAAGTATCTTCACAAATATGTCATTCATGGTAAACAAAAAAACCTAAATGTAAAATAGAAAACAAATTACAAAATACGAAGGTATCTCTTTTTTGTCGATTACCAAATACGAAACACGAAACGCCGGTTCTTGTCTTGCAGATGGTATCTCTTTTTTGTCGATTTCCTGTATGAAAATTACAAATAACTGTTAAAATATAGATAAATAACATGTAGTATTCTAGCAACTTAGTTTCAAGTTTTTCAACTTGAGCCAAATCAAGATGACGAACAAAAAAAAATGAATAAAAATTACCAGGTGTGTGCTCCTGACCAACTGAACTCACGTATGGCTGCTATGGAAGCAGAGGTTTCAATTGATATAAAATGCAAAAACGAATTGTAGAGGCGTTTTCATTTGTTTCATCAATTGAAATTCAATTTTCTCCAACGGATTCATATTGAAGACAAAACGACGGAAAGTGAAGAGTTTTCCAATCTAATATGTGAGGGTAGGGATGTAATATGTTTTGTGATATCCTTGCAAGTGTCTTAATGTTCCACAAAGTTTCCATTATACCCTTATGATATAAGCTTAATTTACTTGTACATGTTGCTATAATAGTTGGATGATGTACAAAATTACTATGTTGTACAAAACTCCTCCTTTATAATGTATTATAGATATAGATTATAGACTAGTTTTTATCCCGGGAGCGTCCCGGGTTGAAATATCTAATATGACATAATAAAATATCTAATATGACAACATAATTAGTGACTTGAATGATTAATGAATATTATTATTATTATTATTATTATTTATTTTAAACAAATCTCTACCATAAGCTATCATATTCTAATATAAAAAAAACGAATCTCTGCGCTGGGTATAATGTCAAATGAATTCGGAAGTTTGTAATCGATTATTCTAAAAAGAACTAACATGAAATAAGGAAAAAAAGTTATTTATTGAAATATCGACCGCATTAGTCTAAGGGTTATGTGATGCGTTAAAAAATTCATGGGTATATGATCGGGTATATAGTTCGGGTATTTGGGTATGTGGTTTCAGGTAATTGGGTCGGGCATCACCTAATCTTAGGCCCGGCCCAAACCCACAATTTTTTTAAACTAATCCCAAACCTGACACAATACCTGTCGGGTTACAAAAAATAGTCGTTTTTTTCTCCGTTTTTATATAGCACTATGGTACTCGTTGGAAAGATAATAAAACGCTCGTTAATTTGGTGTAATTCTTTTCTTTAAAAAATCTCGTATATAAAAGATATTAACGTTTAAAAGTTATGGGAGAAAATATGAGAGAGAAAAGAATAAAGGTTTAACATTTATATTTAGTAGATTAGATATTTAATAAATTAAGTTAAACCATATTTAAACTATATTTAATCCTTTTTTAATTGGTATAGAGTTGTCACATCACATTCTATGTGGCGTCTCTCAAAGGAGAGATTGCATAAGAGTATGACATGTAGGATTAATCCCTTTGCAATATATATATATAGATATAGATTATAGATATAGATGATATATAATGATGTGGCGGGTTGAGGTAGGTGAGTTTGGATTTTATATATGCTCTAGCATCCTAGATGCTCGAAGGATGTTGATATTCAGAGATTCGAGCACTCATGCAGTCCTACACTCCTACCTATAATTTCTATAGATAGAATATATTTAAGGTCGTTTTTGATGTAACGTATTGTACAATGAAAATTTACGTGTCTGAATTTTATTAAATAACCTGCAGTGTTCGTAGATGATGACTGAGAACTTTTGAAATATACTCAAAAAATTCAGGAACATTAATCTAGAGAGAGATGTATTTTGAAAAAGATGTTTTCAATTGGCTTAGGCTATTTGGACACCCAAGGAATCTAATTTGACACCCTGGTCACACATCGTATAGAGCTATACGATGAATATAAGGTACAAAAAGCTGGAAACACTGACTCCAAGGCACGTACATCTGCAACCTCGTACTTATATGCCTCGTATAAAGCTATACGAGGCATATAGGGTTAACTTTTTTAATTTTTTCATACTTAGGGTTTTTGGAATATGTGGGCCTGATATTTCAAATATTGGGCTATACGAGGGCAATACGAGGATTTTTTTTTTTTTTTTTTTTGAACGTGCAATAACAGTCTGATACATATCAGTCTGATACAACCACATGATTAAAAGTCATGAAGTTGCTAATCTCAATCTCCACTATATTCCCTGGTAAAAAGATAATCATCTTCACCCCTTGAATTGACTGTTCTTAATACGTTAATATCAGTCTAAATTTATTATGTATATTTTTAGAAGTTGAATTGACTCTTCTTAATACGTCAATATCAGTCTGAATTTATTACGCATATTTTTCGAAGTTGAATTGAGTCTTCTTAATACGTCAATAACAGTCTTAATTTTTAACGTATAATTTTCGAAGTTGGGTTTGTTTTTTAAACATTGTTTCTATTTTTTAAATAGTTTTGATTTGTAGCTATTGTATATACATCACAAAGATATATAACTTAAGTTGATTTGTAACTGAATAACTGATCAAGAACTATTAACAACAGTAAATAAACATCACAAACATAAATATCTGAACTGAATATATACATATCAACTAACAAGTTCATACAATAGAAGTCATAATAGTACTGAATACATACAAAATAACTGAAGCATAGAAAATAAAAAACTAATGATCTGCATCATCTGGCCCACGTGGCGCTGGTGGTGGCCGTGGTGCTGGTGGGGGTTTGACTGGTAATCCTGCTTGCTGTCTCCTCTCTGCCTCCGACTCAGCCAGCCACGTCATCCAGTCTAGAATAGCGTCGTGACCACGGCGCATCTCCTCCTGATCGCGACGCAGATCACGAATAATGCGCTCCATACGACGCATCCTCTCTACAACATCAACAGGGGCACCCCGGTAAACGTGAGCCGGGTACTGAGGTGGCTCTCGAGGCGCCGGGTCATCCTCTACCTCTGGCTCCAGATCAACCTCAAACGGACCATCCACGTCCTCCACCATATCCTCCTCAATATCCCAAGGGTAAGGTGGGATGACCTCCGGTAACTCCACCGGCACAAAAAGCTCTCCCTCGGCGTTCTTAAAACGCCGACCCATCCCAGCGAACTTGCGTGTAACGCGCATGCCAATGATCGTCCTACGATCCAACTGAGATGGCTGGAGCGGAGGACGCAAGTGGGGGTCACCATCGGGCAGAAGCCCCAAGTGACGAGCGAGGATGGTGACATACGCACCACCGTATAAATCTCCCCGCTGCTGACGGTGTATGGCCGAGAAAAACCACTCCGCCATACAACGCGCGAGCGCGCACGGCCTCCGATATAATAGACAGTAAAGATAAAAGAGGTCCGTCCTCGTGCACCACTCGCGGGAGGACTGGCGTGGCTGGATCGACGTAGCGATCAACCGGTGCATATATCGGTGGAGGGGGTCACGAATGGCGGTCACCCTGCCCTTGTCCTTCTGAAACCGGCGACCAGGAGCTATGACCGCCCAAAACCCAAGCAACGTAGGCCTAGACGCCGCGCGTATAGCATCTCGATATAACGCGGTATCCGTCTCAGGCTCCGTGTAAAACCCCAGACGGCACGCGAACGAGCGTAGGGACATCCTGAACGTCTGCCCCGCAAGCCGGAATGTGATCTCGAAGAAAGGATCCTCGGGATCATCGTCCTCCTCTGGTCGATCTGCTGGTCGTGGGGTGAAAGTAAAGGAAGACAAGAACTCCACGGTCAGCTCCCGAAACGTCGGAGTATGGGCACCATCAAACATACGGCTCCAGGGCGTATCAACGCCGATGATATCACGTGCCCGGGCCAGCTCACCAAACTCTTCCAACGCAGTATAAGAAACGGAGTTGTGAGCCGCGACCTGCATTATGTTAATAACAATAACAATAATAACAATAATAACAATAATAAATAATAAAGAATAAATAATAATAATAATAATAACAATAATAAATAATAAAGAATAAATAATACTAATAATAATAATAATAATAATAATAATAATAATAATAATAATAATAATAATAATACCTGCATCCTCCTAAGCTTCTGACAGCGGTGCCACGCCTTGCTGCCAGCAGGAAACTCCAAGTACGGGTGACCCAGAAGTGGGTCAACCTGTCGTGGTGGCGGCGGTGCTGGTCCTCCTCCCTCCTCCCCGTCAAAGTCCGCGTCCTCGCCATCAAATATATCCGCCATACTACGTAATTTTAAAAAAATATGTTATTTTTTAAAAAATAATGAAATTTTAAAAAAATAATGTTATTTTTTAAAAAATAATGTTATTTTAAAAAAATAATGTTATTTTAAAAAAATAATGTTATTTTTTAAAAAATAATGTTATTTTTAAAAAAAATATGGTATTTATAAAAAATAATGTTATTTTTAAAAATAAATATTTTTTAATAAAAATATTGCATATATATTATTATTGTTATTATTAAAGTAAAAGATTAATAAAATTAAAAAAAAAAAAAAACAATGAATGAATATGCATCGTATTGCCCTGTATGATGCATATTCATTCATCTTCAACAAACAAACCCAGATCTGTTCATCTTCTTCAGCCCCAATATCAAGTTTCATGAATGAATATGCCTCGTATTGCCCTGTATGAGGCATATTCATTCATCATATCCACATGAATCCCATCTAAGTTCCCCAATTCAGCCCCAAATTCAAGCCCCACTAATCTAACCTATATCAATTAATCAATAAATCTAACCAATACGTGTGAAAAAATAAAGAAAACATACCTTAATACACTGATGATCCACCAACGTTCGTGTTTGAGGGTGTGTTTGATCGTTTGTGTGTGTGTTTGTGTGTGTGTTTGTGTGGTTCGTATGGCAGATCTGAGACTCGTATTGGGGCTGATATGGGTCTTGATACGATTCGTATAGAGCAATACGAATCATATAAGGGTCCAGTATTGGTTGCCAGCCCAGTATCAACCCAATACTAGGCCTGTTATATGTCTAGTATTGGGCTATACGAAGCATACTTAGGAATAAAAAATACTAATTTTGCTTTAAAAATTATAAAAAAAATATATAAAAAATAATAATAATAATCAATAATCAATAATCAATAATCAATAATAAAAAATAAATAAATAAGGGTAATCAATTTTAAATAAATAATAATAATAATAATAATCAATATTAATAATACTAATAATATTAATAATAATCAATAATAAAAAATAAATAAATAAATAATAATAATAATAATCAATAATAAAAAATAAATAAATAAATAATAATAATCAAAAAATAAATAATAATAATAGTAATAACAATAATAATCAATAATCAATAATAATAATAATAATAATAATACCAATAATAATAAACATTAATCAATATTAATAATAGTAATAATAATCAATAATAATAATATTTTTTAAAGTTAGTTTAATATATTTAAAAATTTATAAAAGATAAAAAAGAAAAACACCTATGGGGTATAGACAAGTCCAACTGTATAGAAACAAAGCCAACATCTTTAAAACCTAACAAAAGAAGCTAAAGAAAACCAAAAAACCGAAAACGCATCCTGTCGGTGACAAAAACTGAGAATTTTTGTCACATTGGGTTGACAATAATAAAACTAATTTTCTGTAATTTTTTTATATTTTTTTAAGTTAGTTTAATATATTTAAAAATTTATAAAAGATAAAAAAGAAAAAGGAAAAAACAAAGGTATGCTTCGTATAGGCCAATATGAGTCATATAATGGGCCACGTATTGGGTTGATACTAGGCTTGTCAGGTGACAAGCCTAGTATCAACCCAATACGTGGCCCATTATATGACTCATATTGGCCTATACGAAGCATACCTTTGTTTTTTCCTTTTTCTTTTTTATCTTTTATAAATTTTTAAATATATTAAACTAACTTAAAAAAATATAAAAAAATTACAGAAAATTAGTTTTATTATTGTCAACCCAATGTGACAAAAATTCTCAGTTTTTGTCACCGACAGGATGCGTTTTCGGTTTTTTGGTTTTCTTTAGCTTCTTTTGTTAGGTTTTAAAGATGTTGGCTTTGTTTCTATACAGTTGGACTTGTCTATACCCCATAGGTGTTTTTCTTTTTTATCTTTTATAAATTTTTAAATATATTAAACTAACTTTAAAAAATATTATTATTATTGATTATTATTACTATTATTAATATTGATTAATGTTTATTATTATTGTTATTATTATTATTGATTATTGATTATTGATTATTATTAATATTATTATTATTGATTATTATTAATATTATTATTGATTATTATTAATATTATTATTATTATTGATTATTATTATTGATTATTATTAATATTATTAATATTATTATTATTATTATTGATTATTATTAATATTATTATTATTATTATTGATTATTATTAATATTATTAATATTATTATTATTATTATTGATTATTATTGTTGATTATTATTAATATTATTATTATTATTATTATTATTGATTATTATTAATATTATTAATATTATTATTGATTATTATTAATATTATTAATATTATTATTATTATTGATTATTATTATTATTGATTATTATTAATATTATTAATATTATTATTATTATTATTGATTATTATTATTGATTATTATTAATATTATTAATATTATTATTATTATTATTATTGATTATTATTAATATTATTATTATTATTGATTATTATTAATATTATTAATATTATTATTATTATTATTGATTATTATTATTGTTGATTATTATTAATATTATTATTATTATTATTATTGATTATTATTAATATTATTAATATTATTATTGATTATTATTAATATTATTAATATTATTATTATTATTATTGATTATTATTATTATTGATTATTATTAATATTATTAATATTATTATTATTATTATTGATTATTATTATTATTGATTATTATTATTATTGATTATTATTAGTTGTATTCACAAATGCAAATAAAAAACGTAAACTAAAACCAAAATGAGTTTTATAACACATAGGAGGCGGTTCTACATACAAAATTACCGACGTAGCGGTCAACCTTAATAACTAAGACCAACCTCCTATTTATAACACATAGGAGGCGGTTCTACATACAAAATTACCGACGTAGCGGTCAACCTTAATAACTAAGACCAACCTCCTATTTATAACACATAGGAGGCGGTTCTACATACAAAATTTGAACCTGATCCAGAGCTCTTATTAGGGTCGTTTTGACTTTTATTTCCTCCCCATCGAGGTTCATCTGCAGCGACACGGTCGTTTTGACTTTTATTTCCTCCCCATCGAGGTTCATCTGCAGTTTGAACCTGATCCGGAGCTCTTATTAGCGTCGTTTCGACCTTTATTTCCTCCCCATCGAGGTTCATCTGCAGCGACACGCTGCATAAAGCGAAAAAGGACAACCTGCCTGCACGTCGTTTTCGACTATAGTAGGAAAGTCATCAAATGTTGCGATATCCGATGGATCATCATCATCTCGACACGATGCATAAAGCGAAAAAGGACAACCTGCCTCCACTTCGTTTTCGACTAAATATGGAAAGTCATCAAAAGTTGCGATTGTTGGATCCGGGGGATCATCATCATCTCGAACTTCAATCGTCATTGCTACAATAATAAATACATAATAAATAATAATAACAATAAATAATAATAAGAATAATAATAACAATCAATAATAATAACAATAATATATAATAATAATAATAATAATAATAAAAATATTTTCGGATAATAATAATAATAATAATAATAATAAAAAATATTTTCGGATAATAATAATATTTTCGGATAATAATAATAATAATAATATATAATAATAATAATAATAATAATAATAATAATAATAAAAATATTTTCGGATAATAAAAATATTTTCGGATAATAATAATAATAATAATAATAATAATAATAACAATAAAAACAAAAAACGATTCGGGTATCCCTCGTATTGGCTTGTATGAGGCATATTGATAGTCAAAATTTTATAAAAAATCCCAAAAAAAAACAAGAAAACCGGTTTATAAAAACTAATCAACAAACAATATCAAGAATATCAACAATCTATCCTAATATTGATGAAATTAGCTAAAAATCACATACCTTAGATCCAGGCAATGAATCGGGTGTGTTTGAAGAGGGTCGGGTCAGCTCTGTTTGACTCGGGTGTGTTTGATTCGGGTCGGGTCGATCTGTGGGTGAGAGGTTTTGTCTGGATGTGTTGACTCGTATGAGACCAACAGCCTGCGTATTGGGGATAATATGGACCAAGGTATGCCTCGTATAGACCTATACGAGGCATATAATGATCAAATCTCGAGGCAAGTGGTTGACAGTTGGATCTGATGGGATATGGACAGACATGTGTCTCGTATTGGTCTATACGATGAGCTATACGAGGGCAGCATATGAAACGTATTGAACAATACTTGTCATATAAGGGTCTCGTATAGGGTTCAAGCCTCATATCAGCCTAAATGTGGACCCTTATATGCCTCGTATAGGTCTATACGAGGAATATAAGGGTCTCGTATAGGGTTCAAGCCTCATATCAGCCTAAATGTGGACCCTTATATGCCTCGTATAGGTCTATACGAGGAATATTGTCACTTTTTTTTTTTTTTTTCAGCTAGTAACTATTAAAATACATAATTTTTTTTAGTATACATAAAATTATGTCACTTTTTTTTTTTTTTTCAGCTAGTAACTATTAAAATACATAATTTTTTTAGTATACATAAAATTATGTCACTTTTTTTTTTTTTTTCAGCTAGTAACTATTAAAATACATAATTTTTTTTAGTATACATAAAATTATGTCACTTTTTTTTTCAGCTATTAACTATTAAAATACATAATTTTTTTAGTATACATAAGTTATAAAAAATTGAAAATTAACTAATAAAACACATAAAATGAATAAAAAGTAATTTTATTCATTCAAATAATATTTTTAGAAGTTTACATTTATTCACCACTCAAAGATTGTAATTAACCAACATCCTCAATTGAAGGATTTTCCCGTTTCTTAGCTTTAAGCGCTTTATACCATTCAATCTGTTCCGTGTACAATTCTTCCCATTCCCGCGCTGCGTCACATCGGCAAAGACTCCACATGGGGTTTGGTGCTGGCATGGGATAGTATCCTGATAGTACTACGTTGATAAAATGGTTTCCATTAAATACAATTGTTATAAATTGACGAGGGCCCTTCACTTGATTTGGACCAACCAATAATGGGAAAAAAGTCTGACTTTGCGCAGCGCTTAACAGGTGAACGATAACTCCCAATGCGTTAGAAATTAGGAGTCCTGCATGAGGCATCTCCATCCAATTCGATTCGGGTGCTCTTCCTACCCCAATAAAGGTTGTTCTATGCAGTTGCCGCCCATATTCTCCGTACGTATAGAATCTTTCAAATATCTCTGTCCAAATATCTTTGTGGGTTTGAAGTTCATTTATAATTAGTTGCCGAATAAACATATACTGGCTCTGCTCCATCCCTAAACCCACAGCTATCGCTCTATAGCCACAACGACCATCAGGCTTGACATCCTTTATCCGGGATATATATGGGTAAAAAATTTCTGGAATATGTTCCTTATATGTTCTGACAACGTTCATTGATTCAGGTTCTTGGATCAAGGGAAACCCATGATCAACAGGTGACTCTGCTTTTTTACCGCGTCGCATTGCAGACTTCTTGGATTTTACTATGGAAGCTGTTTCTTTAGATTCCTGTGACGATACATATGAGCTGTGTCGGGCTTTATCAAAATCGCCCGGTGACGATAGACCGTAGGAGCTGTGTCGAGGATCATCGAACTTGTGCGGTGAAGACGGAACATAGGAGCTGTGCCGGGAAGGATCGTACCTGAATTATAATAAATAATAATAATAATAATAATAATAATAATAATAATAATCATCATCATCATCATCATCATCATCATGCTCGTAACACGATACCTAGTGCTTTCCGATAATGCAAATGATGCGTCTCCAGCACTGTGAGCTTTATCTTTTTCTTGTTTCTTCCTCCTTTGTTCTTGAACCTTCAATGTTGGTCGGCCACGGGTATTTTGTTGTACAATCGGGGGCTTTTTGTTACTTTTTAGTGGGTTCAAGACCGTCATAATCTTTGCCAACATGCTTTTTTTCACCTGTGGGGGTTGAGACATAATTTTCTTTTTTACCTCATCTAATCCTTCTTCCACGTTAATATCATCTTCTATTATCTTTGCTGCTCTAAAATCAAGCTTCCACCAGAATTGGTCTATTGAGTCGAGCGCAATCTTTTGACCTATTAAAGATGATTAAACAAGGCTATATCAAAAATTTTGTTGTATACACACAATAAGTAAAAATGATTAGTACGTATACCTTTATTTATATATCTTTCGAGGCGACATGCGCATACTAACCCACAGCTCGTGTATAGTTGGCAACCACATGTTGAATCAAATGTCCTCAAGTTTTGTAACCGATAAAATTCGTTTTCAATGAGGTTAAGAGCATGGATGGAAACATTAAGGCGTAGTTCATCAAGGAAGGCTAGTCGCTTATGGTCGTTCATTATTTTGTTTCTGCTTTCTTCAAAACATTTCCTTATATGGGATTCCTGCTTTACTACAACATCATCGATATACCCTACTATTCTTGTCAAGCTACTGTTCGGGCCTGGAAGATATCTCTTTAAATCAGCATGTTGGCTCTCTACTCTATTTGTTGTAGTTTGGTGAAAATTTATTGATCTATTGGTCCAGGCAGATACAAATTTCTCATGGTATTGGTCCAGCCATTCATTAAACAAATAATCAAAAACATCTGCAAAATATATAATAATTAGAATGGACACCCTTAAATCTATTCAGACACCCTAAAACACATAAAAATAGTAAAAACTTACGCTTCCTTCCATGTCTAACAAGTGCTTTATAAATGTTGTTCATGTTATATTCGTATATTTGAGTTGTGGGAGACTCGCATAACGTAGACCATGAACGTGCAAATTCCTCCCAATCAGGGTGTGTAAATGATTTCTTGCAGCGTTTTGAAATATTCTGATAAATGTGATACCTGCAAAGAAATTTGTTTGCGTTTGGGAAAACTTTGTCAGCCGCGTTCATAAGCGCCCGGTCTCTGTCAGTTATAATAACACGCGGCTCCATACAATCTTCCAACATAGACTTTAGATGCTCAAGGACCCATATGAAGTTTTCTTCACGTTCCTTATAAAGAATGGCATTAGCGGCACAAAATGACTGGTTTGTGGACGTCAAACCGACAACTTGCAGTAACGGTAAACGGTACATGTTGGTCTTGTAGGTTGCGTCGATCAACAATACATGCGGGAACGCCCGCCACATTTTGAAAGATACAGGATGAACAAAAAAAATGTCCTCAACCGTATTTTTTAAAGGATCCTCCCGAGTGTAATACGTGTATTTTTTCTCAACCAGCAGGTTTTCCAGTTCCTGCATGGGTGATCCACCTCGTTTCTTTAGAGCACTAATCTTTTGACACGCATTGTGTATATCTTTCAAAACACCCATGCTCTCCGGGAAGTGTCCCTTTACGGTTTTCCAGATTTTACGCGGCTCCATCTCCTGCGCCCACAGCTCCTCCACCAAATTTAATTGTTCGGGAGACAATCTTCTTGCGTACGCGTGGCCCTCCAGATATTCAGCAGGATTATGGTTATGTTCGGCATTCCTCACCTGTACCCTCCAGGCGTCACGTTTCCCGTCATATAACCCGATCACTAGAAAAGGGCAACCAATTTTTTGGCTGCCTGTTTTCCTCTCGGTGGCTATACTCTTGTGCTCGCGACCACGGTTGCACACTAGCCAAACCTTCACGTCCATATTATCAACTTTTTTGGATCGTCGGGTGACAATGACGTAACCGTTATCTTTTCCCATTTTCTTAACCCACGTAACCAAATCTTTTCGGGAAACGAAATCCTGTTCAGTTTCATACGAAACTTGCGAACACCGTGGTTGCTCGTCTGAAACATGCGAGTTGTGGGGTTGCTCTTCTCGAACTTGCGGGTTTTGTCTTGGGTCGTACGAAGAGTACTGCGGTACGTACGCATACTCACCATCGTGCTCGTAGTGCTGGTAGGTTTCCCCTACGTATGAATGTTCAACATTGGGTTCATAGAACGGCTCGTTCAGGTCTGGCAACAATGGTTTTTTGTAACCAGACACAACCTCTTGTGAATAAGGAATACCCGCTGCTTCAGAATTAGGAATACCTGTCGTCTCGTGAGAATTAGGAATACTGGATTCATCGAAAATATTAGCCCACCATGCCATTTTGGAGAAAAAAATAGCCCGCAAAAAAATTGTCGTTTGAAAAACGAAGAAGAAATGAAAGTTTGAAAAATGAAGAAGAAAGGAAGGGAAGAAGAAGAAAAGAAAGAAAATAATCAACTTTGGGTGTATATGACTCGTATTGGTCTATATGGGGAATATAGGGTACGAGTGGCAGCTACTTTATGTTACATCGTACCGGACATCGTACTAATATTACTCGTATTGGTCTATACGAGGGATATGAGGCCAATAATTGGCCTGCCATGTTGACTGAAAAGTACACACGTGAACCCTATATGCATCGTATTGGTCAATACGAGGAATATAGGGTTTTTTTCTTTGTCAGAATGTTGTCTGATTGGGGGACAATAAAGTGTATATGCCTCGTATAGAGCTATACGAGGCATACCTAGGGTGTCCAAATAACTTTTTGGGTGTCCAAATAGTATCACCCTTTCAATTTAACATATCTCATCATTCAGTTAACTAAGTCAACAACTTAACTTTTTTTTTTTTTTTTATCGCCGAACAACTGTGTGGCAACCACCCTTGTAGGGCGTCGTGCTCAAGAATCGACTAGTCGACCTCTAGCAGCCCCCGCCTTCTCCCGATGCGCGGAAACCCGAGCCCCACCCGCCCGAAAGCACGACAGTGTTATAGAACTCGGTAAAGCCTCTCTAACAAAGTCAGCTGATTTAAAATAGTTAACTCAATAATATTTACTCTAGTAGCAGCTAACTCAACGCAATTAATTAACTAAATGATATTTACTCTAATTTAAACCATGAAAAGTGGATTTTGAATATGTAGAAAGGTAGTACAAGATATGCTTACATATAAATCCGATCATATTAAAGTATTTGGTACTATAATCTTTAATTAGATGAAGAATACCACTCGTAAGGTACGTATAAAAAACTCGGTTCGTCATGAAACTGAATTCACAAATTACATTATGATCTGGATTACAAATTTAAAAACCGGCCATGAAATAATTACAACCATCCACAAATCACAAATTGACTCCATACAATGGCACACATAATTCCCTTGTGTGCCCAATATAGCCTCGATGTACAATATGACAAAATGTAGCATTCTACGTTATGCACCCCACCCTTTCTCATCCACCAAATATTTTGTGAACTGCGTTTCTAGGATGGTATAAGACAACACGAATTTCCTTCATTGAGTGAACATGTGACATATGTCTCCTATTTCCGGTGGCGTATCCAGGACGGATTTTCAGGGGGTTCCTTTCGTAGATTTTCACTAATTTTTCAAAATTTTCCACTAAATTTTTCAATTTTTTTTCCAAACCGAGAGGGGTTCCTATCAAATAAAGTAATTAGTAAAAGGACAATATATATGTTAGATTATCCACGTGGTATACTAAAAGGACACAAACGAGTTATTATAATCCCATATGAGATGGTAGGGAGATATTAAAGATGTCTTCTATCGTTATAATGTTCATTAGCCATTTCTTTCCAACATACATATTGGGATCATACGTTATGCAGGACAAAACCCAAAACATTACATGTACACTAAAGAGATCTTGAGCCACTCTATCCATTTTATATAACATTTATGGGTTCTACTACTATACCAATGAAAAGAGAATTCAGTAACATTATCAAAAAGAGTCTTGTATTTGGCACTTCCTTGAAAAGACCACTCGCTCTCGCGTATGTTTAATCCTTGAGTCTTTTGTTCAATCAAGCAAAGAGATCGGATCTCTTTCCGAAGGAATGATCAGCAACATCCATATCACAACTAAAGACCATAAACGGCCTACCAAATAGCAACTTCCGAAAAAATGACAGTTTGACTTGGTTGATCGTTACATATGAGGCATAAAAATACTGGAACGTCAATGAGTTTAACAAAGCCTGATATATAAGCAACATCATCATCATCATCATCATCATCATCATCATCATCATCATCATCATACTCAGTTAATCCCATCAATAGCAAAAGCTAAGGTAAGGTTTGAGGAGGGTAAGATGTAGACAGCCTTACCTCTACTCCGTGAGAATAGAGAGGTTGCTTCCAGTGAGACCCCCGGCTCACTAATTTATATGTTAGATAATAAGTCAACATCAATGTCAAAATAATAAGTCAAACCTGGTCAAGAAAGTTGAGGGACCAGTTGTGACAAGTTTCAAAGTTTATTACAGCTTAATAAGGTTCTGTTTAATAATAGAGGTCTGTTAGAGTGTAGGGGCTGATCTTGACAAGTCTGAAAGTTCTAACAGACTTTAACGAAACAAAGAGGGCTTAGGGTTATAAAAGCTAGTTTAGATCAATCAGTAGTAGTAACTCGTTTTCTTTCAATTCTTTATAATTCCTTGTTCGTTTTCATCATTAATAAAGTTCGAAACATTTGATTACATTTCTTGATTCAATTTCATAGAGTATTTACAACAATTGGTATCAGAGCCATGTTGCTCGATTTCTGTGAAATTGGTGAGTGTTATTCGTTTGTAAAGATCAAGAATGGTGACAACAAAGTTCGAATTGGAGAAATTTGATGGGAGAAACGATTTCAGCCTCTGGAGGTTGAAGATGAGGGCACTTTTGGTTCATCAAGGTGTTGTAGATACCTTGTTGGGTGAAAACCAATTGCCTAATACTATGACTGATAAAGAAAAGAAGGATGTTCTTGAGAAGGCACATAGTGCTATTATTCTGAGTCTTGGTGATAGAGTTCTCAGGGAAGTGTCCAAAGAAACAAGTGCAGCAGGTATTTGGGCTAAACTTGAGTCATTGTACATGACTAAGTCACTAGCTAATAGGAAGTTCAATAAGTTGGTGTTGGATCTTGAAAATATTAAGGTTGAGATTGATGAAGAAGATCAGGCAATAATCTTCTTGACATCATTACCTGAATCTTATGAACACTTTGTAGATACCTTGATGTATATGAGAGAAACTCTCACCATGGATGAAGTTCTTGAAGCCCTGAACTCAAAAGAGTTGAAAAGAAGGGCAGAGCCTAAGGAAGAAGGTGGAGAAGGACTTTTGGTGAGGGGAAAAGGTGATCAAAGGGGTTCTAAGTTCAGGGGAGAATCAAGATTCAAAAGAAGATGTTATGTATGTCATTCAGAGAATCATCTGAAGAGAGATTGCCCTGAGTTGAAGAAGAGAAAGGGTGAACAGAGTAATGTGTGTGATCACAGTCCACAAGATGATTCATTAGAAGGTTATGATGATTCTGATGTTCTTGTTGTGACTGATGATGAGATTTGTTCAGAAAAATGGGTAATGGATTCAGGAGGATCATTTGGGATGACACATGTGAAAGGGTATTTCAGGAATATGAAATATGATAATCTTGGGTTTGTCAAGGTTGCTGATGGCAGAAACTGTGAAGTTCTTGGAATTCGGACTGTTACATTAAGGATGGATAATGGAATGGTGATGAACATTCATCATGTGAGGTATGTTCCTGATTTGAGAAGAAGTGTTTTGTCATTAGGATGTTTAGAAAAGGAAGGCTGTCATGTATTGTTAAAGGATGGTAGAATTCTGGTGATGAAGGATTCTGTGACAGTAATGACAGGTACTAGACAGGAAAATAATGTCTATGTATGTGATGGTTATGTGGTAGAACATGACATGGAGTTAAGTGAACAGGAGGTGATTGAAGGATGTGAGCAGAATGGTTTTGATTCTGAGACAATTCAGTCATGTGTTCATGGTAATGTGTGTAAAGATAGTGATCTTCTGGTTGAAGGAGATGAGTTTCCAAGAGGGGTAATTCTGGAAATGATTGGCTGTGAAGATAATAGGTATACTAGACAGGTGGAGTTGATAGGATCAAGAGCATGTGATTGTATGTTCTTGAGGTATTCTGATGATATGAAGGTATTCAGGATATGTGGTCTAGTAGGTTGAAAAGTAGCAGCTTTGTGCTATGGTTAAAGGATATGTTGACTGAGGTGGAGCATGTGCTTAGTAAGGTGGAGTATGTGAAGAGGAAATCTGATCAGGTTGCAGGAAATGATACTCAGATAAGCAGGGCTCAGATCAGTGAAAGGTTGTGCTGGTGTGAAAAGGACAGGACAAGAATAACAGTTTTGAAGTTTTTGGACTCTTATGGAGAATCTGAAAAAGCAATGTATTTAGCTAAGTGGTGGAAGTCAAAGGCCATAAAAGGAAGTTTATTATGTGAGGATAATTCTTGGTTAAAGGTTAGTAAGGCTGAAATGGTTGTTGAAGACAGATCAAGCTGTAGGGGTAAAAAGGTCATATTTTAGGGAAATTATGAGTCTCCAGTAGTAATAGACTGGGAATGGGTTAGAACTGTTGGTGTTTATTAGGTCTTGGAGTGTTGTTTGAGCTTGGAAAACAAGATGCAACATGGTTCAAACCTGGATAGTGTTGAATAAGAAGCAACAGTTATGGCAAATGGTTTAAGGAAGGGCAAAATGGTCCAAGGTGAATCTGGTTTGTATGCACCTGTTTTGATGTGTTCAAATCAGTGGTAAATTCATGTTTGGATGGGTGATAAGATGGATAGATGTTTGATTGTTGACTTAAGGTGGAGATTGTTAGATAATAAGTCAACATCAATGTCAAAATAATAAGTCAAACCTGGTTAAGAAAGTTGAGGGACCAGTTGTGACAAGTTTCAAAGTTTATTACTGCTTAATAAGGTTCTTTTTAATAATAGAAGGTTTGTTAGAGTGCAGGGGCTGATCCTGACAAGTCTGAAAGTTCTAACAGACTTTAACGAACCAAAGAGGGCTTAGGGTTATAAAAGCTAGGTTAGATCAATCAGTAGTAGTAACTCGTTTTCTTTCAATTCTTTATAATTCCTTGTTCGTTTTTCATCATTAATAAAGTTCGAAACATTTGATTATATTTCTTGATTCAATTTCATAGAGTATTTACAACAATATATATAAGCAACATTGATACATAATCATATATCAGGATTTTTTTTAACACTCAAATCTAATCTTTCCATTAACAAAAAAGCGTAAATTACATAAGGATGGTAGGTAGGCGGGCAACAAGCTGCACCGCCACCTCTTTCTGAATAGAAAATCCCAATCTGCTAAAAACAAAACCCCGCCCTTGGGGGTGGAAAAGTTGCTATGCATTACTCGTTGAACTCGAGCCAAAAACCGCACCGCCTCCGGTGCTAAGGAACCGAACGTGTCGAAGGCCAAGGGAACGAAAACATGCTGATTATTCTCACATGCTTTAGCATGCTTTTCCACTTTCTTGGATTCAGCTCTCATGACCGCTTGCCCGACCACAAACCCACTATCCCGAAGCCCAACAAGGGGGGACACCCCGGTAAGTGGACCTCCCCTCCGCGGGGTCTCTGAGAAAATTAAATGACGTCTCTTTTCTTGCGGAGATCCCTGCTCTTCTAAGGATGTCTGCCAAAGCATCCCGGACAAAATCGTGCCGATATATAAACCCTGGCAATTCCTTACAATGTAACGCATGTTCCCCATACTTATCAAGGCATGCTTTGCGGCAGACCGGACAATTTTCATCATCGGGGAAAATAGGTATCATCAGCCGGTATTTAAGGATTGCCCTGTACTCTACTGCCGACATCCGTTGCCCCAAGCCTTCAATAGGTAACACACTAAGGAAGTCCTGGGCGTGAGGCTTTTGCAGACATTCTAAGACGGCCTTCTGACGGACGGACAGACGGAAATCCTCCTCTAAACTTTGTGCGATTCGGTTATAAAGAGCATTCGCCAGAGTTTTCTGTGGCGTTTTGGGGGTGGTGTCCTTATTAAAGAAACCGCCAATATCAAAGTCAGGAAGGGATCGTTGTAAAAGGTCAATTGCGTCAGAATAATCCGTGTCAACGTGAGCAACCCCACTGTTATGTAATATGTGGTCTTGCAGCCCCATGACTGAAATCTGAAGGCCACAAAAGCATAGGCAGTCACGTCCCGAGCTGAGGAGCAAAGGCCCTGGTTGCACCTCTAGTAGTTTTCATAATTTAAAACACAAAAATTATAAATAAAAAAACACAAAATAATCTTATGGTCATAATTAATTAGATTTATGATGGAGACACCTTGTTTCGTCACACTCACACCATTCATGGCTTTTTGGTTTTCACTTTAGTAGAATTTCGAGTGTTGTTCGGTACCGCCAGGACAGGACAATGAAAGGGAAATAATTGACAAAAGTTTTAAAATTGTATTATTTTGATAAATTTTTAAAATGGAAAATAAGATGACGTTTATCAGTTTATGAGTAGCCTTTTTTTTTTCTATTTTTTTCAACGGACAATGAAACATGGCCCCGGCTACCCAGGGTCACCCACTCCACTTGCAAAGACACCCCAGACAAAGCGTTTGGCAGCCCAAGCCCACCGTAAAGTCTCCTTACTGGGAAAAACCCCGCCTACCGGAAGGGTCGCTGCGGTAAAACTTGAGTGTGATCAGATTAAAACTTGAGACCATTCAACCTTAAACTCTAACGCTCATTTCACATACCACTCCACCACAAGGTAGTGGCTTTTGCTCATTAATTACCAACGTTTAAATTGATATGTGCCTTTTCAACTCTTTAAAGAAATAGTCTTTTATAAACCATCATTCACGTTAATAATAAAAAAAGTGATATTTGAGCTTTCACTTCCTTTTCATTATTTTTTTCCTACCTTTGCTTGGAGGATCATGTTCATTAATTATGATACACAAGAGCCATTATTGGAAAGATTACTCATAATACTATTCTGATTGGTATTAATAATGACTGATACAGTGTTTATAAAGATGAGATTTGGTGGTGGTGATGATGATCATATAAACCCAAAGGCAACTTGTCGTCCTTTAAGATTCATGCCACATGCTAGTTTGTCGAAAATCACAAGGGTACTAATTAGATGTAAATTAATATCATTAGCCAACTATTTATAGGTTACAATAATTAGTTTAATACAGAAGGGAGTTACAGCGCAACTTAATGCCCATTTACCCGTTATCCTACCATAATTTTGTCTTCTATTGTGAAATGAAAAATGAGTAACATTTACACTCGTAATATCTCTTAAAATGAATATATGTAGTAGAAACAACCACTACTTATACATCTACACAGTATCTCTTTCCTAAAATGAATATATTAAGGTTCAAGCGCATGACGCAAAATCCTAGTTGTTGTTGGTGATGTTATTGATGTACAGAATAAGTTGCCGAGGAAGGAAGTAACTCAGGGTCAAGATTAGGAGTGTTGTTCGGGTTTCGTGTTATTTGTATATTTTGTTATAGGAATCCTACCCATTTACCGACCCATGTAAAATTCGGGTTAACCGGTTTTGGATTATTTGGGCAGTTTAATCGATATTCGGGTTTTCTAGGTACAAGTTGCAATGCATTCTTTACCATTTAACTTAACATGATATTCATGGGATAATAAGCACCAAATGTCGCTTCGAATATGATCTTTCATTCAAAGCCATGTAGCAGCTACATAGATTAACAACAAAACATCAAATAAAATAAATACAAAACCAAACTGCATCAACCAATCATATAAACTAAAAATATCAAAAGAACTATTTTAGTCGCTCAATTAACAGACATCACTTTTCAATACAATAAGTAATTGTTCAGTGAAAACTAGACTTATTTATTGATATATATGAGGGGCGTAAGGAGCATGCTTGCATGCATGCATACATACATACATACAACGAAACAAACTATCGTGTTAAAAAAACATATGATAGGAAAACTATATTTTCTATTGATTATGTATGTTTATGTATAATTAATGTTATCAGGTTAACCCAATTAGCCTTTTTTAAACTCAATTAGCAAACCAAATACTACCTTCGGGGTTTATGGTTCCATCTTAAACGATTTCGGGTTGTTTGGGTTCTATCTTAATGGGATTCGGGTTAATTATGGTCGGGTTTCAGTAAAAGTGACACCCATATAGAAGATATCAGATTGAAAACACTAGTGACACAAAGCCACACAAAAAGACAGGGTTAGGTTAAGTAAGGGGTGCATGACAATTATGACATATCTTTCAAGCCATGAGTTGATTTGAGCATCTCTAGCTTGCAAATAGAGTTTATGTAAGTTTACTCGAACTATGCATTTGGTCAAACTAAGTCACTTTTATAAAGGGTTATGGGATTCATACACCCTGTGACGTCACATTCTGGGGGTGTGGCATCACATTCTGGGGTATGTGGCAGCCTCCTATTGGTATGTGATATGGGTCAGGGTGTATGAATCCTAAATAGAGAGAGTATGAATCCTAATTACCTTTATAAAAGTTGTTAACTTATAATGAATCAAAATAGATCATCACCACCCAATGGTTAATGGTAATGTAACTGTTTTCCGCCGCCACCTAACACCACCTATCAGTTGTCCCCAGGTTCATTGTTGTCACCAACTATCTGCCATAATCATCTGCTGGCCACTGCCACAACTGCCACACGCTACAAACACCATTGTCACCATTTACGAGTGTCACCCTCCACTACCACCACCTACATGTTCTTACCACTACTTGCATGTCATCACAATTTCGTACAGCTGTCTCGATTCGTCACCATCTTCGATGTCGATGTGTGCAACCTCCTCCACCCATCATTCTCATTAGTTGTCATTAAAATAAGTATAACATGTGAATATATATAGGCTCCCACTATTTACACAAGGTTAGTTTTTATTCACACGACCCGTAGAGGCCTCTACGGGTCGTAAACCTCATTTTTTACTTCTTCTACGAGCCGTAGAGGCCTCTACGGCTCGTAGATAATCATTACCCATGATTGACAATCATACAATCATTGGTAATGATTACCTACGAGCCGTAGAGGCCTCTACGGCTCGTAGAAGAAGTCTTATTAATTTTGAGAATGAAGAAGGACGAGATAGATGTTTTATGTTGCCTACGGCCCGTAGAGGCCTCTACGGGTCGTAGATAAAAAAAACAAAAAAGGTTTGGGACGAGATTCGATCTTAGGCACATTATCACACAAACACACACACAAAGTCTTATTTCGTATATGGGGATCATCTGGGCTACCAGTTCGCTGGTTTCTTTGTTGGAAAAATTTAATATAACATAAAATGACCCCGTTATCACCTCCCTCGTGCGAATGATAAGTCCCGTATTCGTACTGTGGATGACTTGGCGGAGGCAAGTAAAATGACCCCGGTTCTTCTACGTACTCCTGGTTCAAATCGGGCAGCAGGTTCAAATCGGGTAGTGCATTCCCGTCACCACAGCGAACAACGGATCTAACCTCCTCCTCACCACGTTCCACCACGGCTCCGAAAAGGCTTTCCGAGACGTGAGATAGGCTAAACGAATGCTCCCATTCATCCCAAACATTACCGTAGTGACCCGAAGACATCGCGGTAGCTTGGTTTTGGTCGGATTTTTTGTGTACCCGTGTTTTTGATTTTGTTTCGTATACTGAAGAAAGAAGACAAGGCAGAAGAATATATCTGGACCTCTACGGGCCGTAGAGGCCTATACGGGCCGTAGAGGGTTTAATGCTCCCAACAACCAGTTTTTCTACGGGCCGTATAGGCCTCTACGGCCCGTAGAGGGTTTGCCTTTTCAGACTGACACACTGAATGTCAGACTGTTCATTCAATGACCTCGTACCTCGTATGGCCTACGGGCCGTAGAGACCTCTACGGCTCGTATAGGGTTTAAATGCACTACACCAGACCACCTCTACGGGCCGTAGAGGGCTTTACGGGCCGTAGAGGGTGTTCGCATTTATTACACTGACACCCTCTACGGCCCGTAGAGCCCTCTATGAGCCGTAGAGGGCTGTGCAAACTTACTTTTTGTTATTGTGTAAATAACATATCTCTATATATATACACACACATAAACCCTTAAAACGAACCATTTTAACATGTACTCGATTTGGTTGGAATCCATGTGACCTTATTATAAGACCAAACCCAACACACATTTTTTAGGCTTAGTCACAAGGATGAAAATACACACGTAGTAGAGCCAGATACTGAAAAATAGAAAATAGTCAATCATAAAAAAGAATGAGGGATTGTGGTCAAGCCACATAGCTGGAAATACGGCGTAAGTCGAGCCACGTACATGCCCATAAACACTGTCATGGTTACATAACCACAAGCTAGGTTAAGGTCAAGTCATATGGCAAAAAAAACAGGTTGACCCAATTCATATGAAAAGAAACAAGTGCAAATTCGAACCTAAAATACCTAAAACAATGTTTGGTTTGAATAATGTTAAGGGCTGATGTGTGAAGGAATAAATGATAACCTCGTACATGATTCAACTAGTGCATTGGTGAAATGAAAAGTGTAACAATAAAAACATCCCTTATGGGATGCCTAAAAACATATAGAGAGAAAAAAAGTCGGGTTCAATTGAGTTGTCATATAAAAAATCATTAAATTTTCACACATTCGTTTTCTATTGAATGAATAATCATTCACAAACATCCTTATCTTTCTACATTATCCCCACCTTTATATTCATTCTTTATAAGCAAAATATGTGTATATGATAAATTATTTATTTTTATTTTCATAATAATTTTAAGAATTTGTAGATTTATTTATTTTATAAAAAGTAAAACTCATTTTAAAAAAAGATAAAAATAAGAAAAAGAAAACATAAATATAAAAACTAGGAAAATAAAAGAGTTTATCCATGTTCTCCAATTTTACCCAGCACCCTGGAGTTTCTTAATTTTTGGGCAAACAACTTAATGGTCAATTGGAAAAAAATAAAAAACAAAATTGTTCCACGTCTTTCTGTTTAACCACATCCTTTACCACATAAGCCGCACGAACGACTGCATCCAATGGGAATGGATGTCTACAAATTCCATATGGGCTCATGGGCAGCCTCGATGACCAATGTGGGTGCTTTAAGAAGTGTTAAGTGATGGCATCAAAAGGATGTGATAGCTGCAATTCTAACAAAAAAATATAGAAAAATGAACCGAATGATTCAAAAAAGTCGGCAACACATATGACATAATACAACACGTCCTTGCATATAAAGTTATCAATGATGACCATAAACTAAATACATCTTCTTCTTCTTCGCTTGACTGCCTTCCTGCGTCATAACCCTACCCTCCTCTGTCCAATTCCCTCATTCACCTCCTTCCCTCTCCTAAATGGATACCAAACTATTCAACAATGGTAATCCCTCACAGGCCTACACTGCAAGATTCACTCCCACTGATATTGCTCAGGCACTCTACACTTTGTCTCTCAACCAGCCTGACAACTCTGTCATGGACTCTGGCGCCTCAGGCCACATGGGAAACGAACAAGGTACGTCTTCCCCATCTATTTTTAATTCTTGCACTAATCAAAATATTATTGTCGGCAATGGTATGTCCATTCCCGTACTTGGGCAGAGCAATCTCACCTTACCTTCTCCATTTCCTCCTTTAAAACTCAACAATTATCTTTATGCACCAAATCTTATTAAAAACCTAATATCTGTCTGCCGCCTAACAACTGACAATCTTATTTCTATTGAATTTGACCCGTTTGGCTTTGTTATAAAAGACCTCAAGACTCGGGTACCTATCCTACGATGCAATAACACGGGGACCTTTACCCGCTCACCAATCCAATCCTTTACAACAAGCCATCCCATTCTACTTTTGCTGCTGTCACTCAAGATCTCTGGCACTAACGTCTAGGGCATCCTGGAATAAAATTATTGCAATCTTTAAAATCTAGTTCTCAAATTGATTTTAATAAATGTCATAAAACTTCTTGTGAACCTTGTGTGTTTGGTAAAAGTACTAAATTACCTTTTAACGATTCTGTCAATTCTACTCTTCTTCCCTTTGACATTATTCACAGTGACTTATGGACGCCACCCGTTCTTAGCATGGGTGGCCACAAATACTACATTCTTTTTTTAGATGACCACACCAATTTCTTATGGACTTTCCCCCTAAGCCATAAATCTCAGGTCTTCTCTTACTTCACCATCTTCTACAACCTAATTCACACACAATTTGAAAGAAAAATAAAACAATTCCAGTGTGACAACGGGCGTGAGTATGCAAATAATCAATTTATAAATTTTTGCAATAAAAACGGTATGGTGTTTCGTTTTTCATGCCCCTACACCTCATCTCAAAATGGGAAAGCAGAACGCAAAATTCGCACAATAAACAGTATGGTGCGAACACTCCTCTCCCAAGCATCTCTTTTGATCAACTTCTGGCATCATGCCTTAGAGGTTTCCACCTACCTTCTTAACATCCTTCCTAATAAATCCCAAAATTTTCTTTCACCTACCACCCGCCTCTATAACTGTGACCCCGAGTACTCTTACTTACGTGTATTCGGTTGTCTATGTTACCCACTTTTACCCTCCACAACTATTCACAAACTCGCTAACCGTTCCAAACCCTGTGTTTTCCTCGGTTACCCTATTAATCATCGAGGATATAAGTGCCTTGATCTCACCTCTCACACCATTTTTGTGTCTCGACACGTTTACTTTGAGGAATCTATCTTTCCTTACCGTATTCGTCTACCTTCCAACTCCACCTCTTATGATTTTCTTAACTCGTCCCTTCATCCCCTTTACTGGAACCATGTCCAGCAACCCACCACAGCTCCAAATCCTGCTACCACATCCTCTCCTGCCCACTCCACTCCATTACATTCAGACCAACCTTCACGACCTTCGGCCCACACACCTTTAGCCCAACCCTCCATTCAATCTACTTCTCATCCACAAAGCCCACCACCTACAGCCCATACTGCACCAACACAACCCACACCCGTTAATCATGGTCCGGCCCCTCTTCCTCCAGACCACCCACCTACTGTCGTGCGCTCCATGCGAACGCGTTCCATTGACGGCATTTCTAAACCCCGTTAGTTATTTGACCTTCACACAACCACCATAGCTCCCATACCCAAAAACCCTTAAACTGCTCTGTCCACACCTGAATGGTACAATGCCATGCATGATGAATTTAGTGCATTAATTAAAAACAAGACCTGGGAACTCGTTCCTCGGACATCAGACATGAATATTATTAGATGCATGTGGTTGTTCAAACACAAGTTTAAATCGGATGGCAGCTTAGAAAGGCACAAAGCGAGATTGGTCTGTGATGGCCGAAAACAACAGGTGGGCATCGGTTGTGGTAAACGTTTAGCCCGGTGGTCAATGCATTTCTCCATGGGCACCTAGACGAAACTATCTACATGCATCAACCTATGGGGTTCAGACATCGTGATTATCCAGATCATGTTTGTCTACTAAAGAAGTCCCTCTATGGACTTAAGTAGGCCCCTCGTGCCTGGTACCAACGTTTCACTGACTTTATTCTTTTGCAAGGCTTTTCTCAGAGCAAGTCTGACAACTCGTTGTTTATTTATCAGCATGGCAAAGATGTTGCTTACTTATTGATTTATGTTGATGATATTATTTTGACAACTTCCTCAGACAGCCTTCGAAAACACTTAATGACTGTCCTTGCTGGAGAATTTGCAATGAAAGATCTCGGTCCCCTCACTTACTTTCTTGGCATTCAGGTGACTCGAACCGGTGATAACATGTTTCTCTCGCAACAATCTTATGCCAAAGACATCATTCAACGAGCAGGTATGGACCACTGAAAACCTGTTGATACTCCTGTTGATACTCAATCTAAGCTCAGCAGCACTTCTGGTTCTCCATTTGAGAATCCCACCACCTCTTGCAGGTGCCCTACAATATCTGACGTTCACTCGCCTAGACATCTCCTATGCTGTCCAACAAATCTGCATGCACATTCATTCTCTGACGATCGACCATTGGAATGCACTTAAGCGAATTATTCGTTATATTATGGGCACGTCAAATTTTGGACTTCATCTTGGACCAACAAAGTCGATATCATTGATTGCTTACACTGACGCGGACTAGGCCGGCTATCCTGATACACGCCGCTCCACCTCAGGATATTGTGTCTATTTGGGCGACAACTTAATTTCTTGGTCCTCAAAGCGTCAGTCCACTGTCTCCCGTTCCAGTGCCGAGGCCGAATATCACGGTGTCGCCAACGTCGTCGCTGAAATATGTTGGCTACGCAACCTTCTCTTGGAACTTCATCAACCTCTCTCTCGAGCTACTCTAGTCTACTGTGACAACGTCAGTGCCATATATCTATCCGGCAATCCCGTTCAACACCAACGAACCAAACACATTGAACTCGACATTTTATTCGTGCGCGAGCAAGTTCAACGTGGCAATGTTCGTGTTCTTCATGTTCCCACTCGTCATCAGATTGCAGATATCTTCACCAAGGGCCTTCCAAGAGTATTGTTCGATGATTTCAGATCCAGTCTCAGCATTCGACCTCCTCCCGCTTCGACTGCGGGGGTATAATAGTGCATGATCTTAGCCTTTTGACTTTCCTTGTGACTAGCCTTTTTGACTAGCCTTTTTGACTATATTGTATTAATATTGTATACATATTTAGGATCAGTTCTTGTACTATATATACATATACAAAGTTCAATGAAAGGGATCTTGAATCATTCTCTTACATGGTATCAGAGCCAGCCTAGGCTCTATACTGTTTCCGCTACATCACCAGAAAATACAAACCCTAGCCGTCACCGCCTTAGAAAAACCCTAGACAGGGCGGCGAGCTGTCACCGCCGCCACCGCCCTGTCTGGCCGCTTTTCCCTTTATTTTCCGTTTGCTAGTTTCACTTTTCCATTCCGTTTTAAATAAGTCTCAATTTTCGGTTCTAGGTTCTTGCCATTATTATCAAATCTATTTTCGAAACACCATAGCATCCCACAACCGCCGCCATAGTGACTGCCTACTTCCCATCTTATTGATTCCGCTTCTCCGTCATGCCACTCCTTGCCGCCCCGCCGCCGCTTATTAGACTATGGTTGTAACACCCCAACCGATGGCGGAAACATCGGGATGTCACGTATTGATGATTGTTTCAGTAGCACATGGTATAAATTGAATTTTAAATAATTTATTCAAAACATAATAATCCAAAAATAAAATGATGTCTAGGAATTCAATACATAATATCAAATAACAGAAACTTCAAATAGCTTCAAATAATAATTTCATGTATAATCCTCATGCAAACTCAAGCCTCAGCTTCATTGTTACCTGAAACATGTTAATTTTGAAAATATTTTTGGGTCAACAAAAGTTGGTGAGAATTACATAGGTTTTGATAATCGAATAAAATGTTGTGTAATTCATGTGTCATGGCAAGTCTAGTCCATATGTGAAAACATACTAGAAGTAAATCGAGTGCATAATTAACCCTTGTGACTGTTATAATGTGGTACATCCCATACGCTCATGGTTCACTCGAATATGTTATGCGATAACAAACACCCACGCTACCTTTGTAGGAGGCACGTATCCGGGTGGGATTGTCAGTCCAATAGATCTATCAATGTATACCGTCGGCTGATCAATGTTAATGATTATGCTAGAATTGTGCTTACCCTAGTCATGTTCAAGACATAATGCAACATAGAAAAACACATAGACACATTGATGATTGAATTGCATATATATGATGTTGTAACATGTTTCACCCCAAAAACGGGGATAAATAGAAAAGGGGCTATGTAAAACTCACCTTAGCAAATTGTTATACTTCTTGAAAAATTGAATAGTGTGTTGCCCAAACAATGTCAAATATCACCCTATAATAAGGTAATAAATATGTCTAAGTCTATTTAGTCTACAAATGTATATGTTCTAGGGCTTCGAATTGGGGATAAATGTTCGTTTGATTAATAATACAAATGTTTGATAATTGAGAGAATTTTAGTAAATAAATAAACAAAAATCTTTTTATAAAATTTGAATTTAAGATGGTCACAATAATGAGTTTAAAGTATAAAAATAATTTTTATAAAATTATTTTCTTTAAAATAGAATATTAAATCTATTTATTACAAATTGTCAAAATTTAACTTTAATATTTAAAAATACTAAAATTAGAGAATTATTAGTTTAAAAATTATATTTCTGTTCTAAATAATCAGAAATAATTTATATAAAATTTTGGTGCAAAAATATTAAAAATTGAATTTATTATGATTTAATTATGATTAAAACTAACAAAAATTGATTAAAAATATTAAATAAATGATTTTTCAGAAATAAAAATAATTTCAGAAAAGTTTATTTTATATAAACTCAGAATAATTTTTGTGGAAATTTATAAAATTGTTTTGATATTTTAATAGAATTTTATAAATATAATAGAATAAAATTGATTTATTTATTAAATATATTAAATAAATAATTTTTTTGAAAACTAAAAATTGTAAGTTAAACTTTTTCATTAGATTAACTTAAAATAATTTTTGTAGAATTATTAAAAGAGTTTTAATATTTTAAAACGAATTTATAAAATATAAGTAATATATATAATTAATTTGATTGTTTTGATTAAAAACAAAACAAAATGAAAAAGGTTTGCCACAGCCGGGGATCGAACCCGCGTGGCTCAGATAGTGGGCACCAGACACAACCACCTGGTCCAGACCAGTGGTTGTGTTTGGTTTCTGTTTATTTAAAATAAATAACGTAAACGAAATCGTGTTTATCCCCAAAATAAGCATACGAGCCCTAGATTTGCAATCGAGTAATTCACACAACATTAACCCAATTAATCATGGGGTTAATGTTGTGCATATGCCGATTAATGAAACCCACCAAAAATTACAAACTTACAAACTCGTATTGATTATGATCGCACAGTCAAAGACCCGAAGTCAAAATACGAACAGAATTCCAAGAACAGAGGATTTTTAATAGAAATTGGAGGTTGAGAAAGATAGATTGGCGAGTTGTGATCGTCCAGGAATGTCCAATTTATAGGGTAATGGTCTGGATCGATGAATTGGTAAGGTTGACCATGTATTAATTGGGTTTCGTCTAATAAGGCATAATTGGTACAAATTGATGATGATATTACGTGTATAAGACTCATGATAGGCCGGTGATTACGAAAACATTCTTATTCGGGATCAAATACACGTTTAAAGATGTTAATTATGGTAGCTAACTGTCACAGTTGACTTCCCAAGTCAACTGTGAAGGGTCAGGGTTATGTTAAGTATAATTCAAGCTGGAAATGAAACAAGATACTCGTGTAGATCAGCTGGTTAAGACGTTGAGTATATTGGACCGGCTTGGGGCGCGGGTTCGAGTCCCGGCCCAAGCTATAATTTTTTTTGATAAATATTTAGTATACATATGTGTATTATATATACATATTATAGTATTAGGGCTCCAAAAATGCCACAATAATAATAAAATGCGAATAATAATGATAGAACTTGACGTTTTTATTCATGGTAATCGTAACGTACAAGTATAAATGCGTAATGTTTCAATGGTCCCCTACCGCGCCACTTGCTGGACTACGATCCGCCGCCGCACCGCTACTTGCTGCCGCTGCCTTGCTGCACTGGAGACCTCATATCGGATAACAGGATCATTAAAGTTGTGGATTTTCATTGAAGATTATGGATTTCAAGATTATGAGATTATGGCAAAAGTTATTGACCAATATTGAAGACCGTTTATTATTATTGTTTTTTTTTCTTCTATGTTTTGGTTTTCCCAGTCCGAGCTTTTGGTTTCCTTCCGCTTTGACTGCGGGGGAGTATTAGAAAATTAAATTAAATGTAAAATATTATAAGAGTTAATGGTCTTTATTAGGTTGACTAGGAGAGTCAATGGTCTTTATATGTTACCCATATTTCTCTCCCTGTATCTCGCCTATTCATCCCTATAAAAAGAGAAACATTGTACAAGGTTATTCGATCAATACAATCAATACCATTTACTTACAGTCGTAAAATAAACGACTCATGTAATATCACTCGACATACAATGACTAAAGAATGCAACAATGGGTAATGGGTGGATTAACGTGGGATGCCATCAAATGACGTCATGCAACCATACCAATGATATAAGACTATAATAATAGAGTTAATGACGCACAATGACATATTTTTTTTGAAAGGCCAATAAAATTGGAATTACTCACGGAACACTCACAGAATAATGACATCTAAAGGAGAAAATTGAAATGAGCCGGAGATTAGACCGGAAAACTAGGAAAATATAGTATCTCAAAAACTAGTGAATAAAGTTATCACATTCTTTTTTTTGAGTTAAGAAGTTTTGAAGTTGAGGCACAATGTTTTAAAACCCAGACCAGACTGACCGGTCATACAAAGAATCGGGGCCTTAGCCGGTCTGGTTAGGGTGCTAGGACCGTATTTGAAACGAGCCGGAGGTTGGACCGGAAAACCAAGAGGTTGAACTAGATTTTTGTGGGGTCGAACAAGACTCTTGAATGGATTATTTTCTGTCCTACTTTAGTTATTTCATGATATTTATGAAGCTACCTGGTTTTTACATCCTGAAAATATTGTTTATGGTTATTGTATCTTACACCCATGAAAAGAAAACATTATGTGAAATAAGTTTTATTTATTTAAAAAGTAAAAAAACATATCAAAGATTACTCCCCAACAACCACCCCACCCAATCGCATGTGGGACTCAAAGATTATAGACCCATTACTCTAACTAGGGTGATTAGCAAAGTTATTTAAAAAATTCTTTGCTAATCGCCTTAAAAAGATTTTGGGTAAGGTAATTTAAGAGTCTCAGTCGGCTTTCTTGTCAGACCGTTTTATTCTTGATGTGCCTCTTGTTGTGAATGAAGTTTTGGAATGGATGAAAAAAAGAAAGAAAAAGGCGTTTCTTCTGAAGATCGATTTTGAGAAAGCCTATCACAATGTCAATTGGGTTTTCTTGTTATCTTTATTGTCTCAAATGGGTTTTCCCCCACTTTGGTGCAGATAGATTAAAGGAATCCTTGAGTCAGCTCGCGCTTCAGTTCTTGTCAATGGGTCTCCTACATTCCAATTTACTAGTGAGAAGGGTCTTCGCCAATGCAATTCTATCTCTCCTTTCTTGTTTCTGATTGTGATGGAATGTCTTTCATGGATGATGGAAAAAGCTAAATCTCTTGGTGTTTTTAAAGGTATTAATTTTTCCTCTGGCAATATAGATATTACTCACCTCTTCTTTGCGGATGATGCTCTTATTATAGGTGAGTGGTCCCGAGAGAATCTTCAAAGTATGGCTAGACTTCTTAGAGTCTTTTATTTATGCTTGGGTTTGCGCATCAATCTTCACAAGTCTAATTTATTTGGGGTTGGTACGGAAGATGGGGAAGTGGATAGTATGATGGAAGTTTTGGGTTGCAAACGAGGGTCTTTTCCTTTTGTTTATTTGGGTATTAAAGTGGGAGCCAAAATGTCTAGAATTGCTAATTGGAATATAGTTATCGAAGTGATTAGAAACCGACTTACCTCTCGGAAAGCAAAATCTTTATATATTGGTGGTCGTTTGGTTCTTGTGAAATTGGTTCTTGAGAACTTACCAATTTATTATCTATCGTTGTATAAGGCCCCTAAGGCGGTTATAGAGAGTATTGAGGCTATCATGAGGCGCTTTTTATGGGCGGGTTGTAGTGAAGAAAAAAATAATAATTGGGTGGCTTGGGACATCATCACTACTCCTAAGAAGGCGGGGGGGGGGGGGGGGGGGTTAGGAGTAGCTAAATTAGAAGATGTTAATGATGCGCTCCTTCTTAAATGGGCTTGGCGTTTTAAAAAAAGTGGTAATTGTTTACGGAAAAGAGTGGTGCTTAATTGTCACGGGTCAAGTAGAACATGGGCGTTGTTACTATGTACTTCTTCGGCTAGCGGATGTTGGAGGCAAATTGTTAAAATAGGGGAGAAAAAAATCTGGAATGGTAACACACTTGGTAGTTATTTCGTGGGATTTTGGGTGATGGGTCTTCTATTAATTTTTGGGTGGACTCTTGGCTTAGAAATGTTCCTCTTCGCTTGGTTTATCCCAACTTGTTTAGACTAGAAAAGCACAAATGGGCTGTTGTTTCAGCAAGGTTACAGGTTCACAATGGAATTAAACCGCTGCCGTGGGATTGGCGTAGTGCTCCTTCAACTACCGAAGAAATTAATGAGCTGTTCGGATTGATGAATGACATTTTTGATTACGAGTGGAAGGGTGGCTATGATAAATGGATTTGGACAACAGATTCGGATGGAGTTTTCTGTGTTTGCAAAGCGAAATCCTTGTTGCAGCAGGGTCAGCAGCCGAGTTCGATCAAGTGTATGAATTGGAAAGGATGGGTTCCCCTAAAATGCAAGATTATGTTTTGGCGTGCGATGCTTAATCGTATGCCGACGAAGGTGGAGCTTAGTAAACGTGGTGTTACTTTGCCAAATATCTTGTGTAACCTGTGTGACTTGGAAGACGAAACGACGGATCATTTGTTTATTGGCTGTGCGTATGTTGCAGAAATATGGGCCCGTGTCGAGTCTTGGTGTCGTATCCCTCCCATTTTTGCTTTTGGCGTGCAGGATTTTTTGGAGATTGTGAATTTGCAAGCGGCGTCAAAGAAATCGAGATACATCTTACGTGGTATTGTTTTTACTACTTTGTGGGCCATTTGGAATCAACGCAATGCGAGAATTTTCAAAGGCATACGACGTCGACCTATTCAAGTTATGGAAAGCATTAAAATGACGTCCTATTTTTGGTTCAAAAATAGACCTAGATTGAAAGGTATAGAGTGAAATGTGTGGTGTAAATATCCATTAGACGTGATGTAACTCCGCTTATTTGCTCAGGGGTCCTTGTTTTGATGACCGTTCGTGGTTGTTTTTTAATGAAATTTACCTTTAAAAAAAAAAACAACCGGCCCCACCCTCACAAAAAAACTAAAAAAAAAAAACGTGCATCACTAGTTTCTTCACAAACAACTTGAACGAGGTCCACAAAAATGTTTCAATACTGCCATATAATGGCGGGCGGATTTACATTTAATGATTTAGGAAATTTTATATATTTTAAAATCACCTTTGTCTTCAAACTTTATATCTGTTCAAAAAGTTTAAAAATCAACAACTTATTTAGTGATTGCTGGTAAACATTTATGCATATGTTATGGTTATTATTATTTTTTTTTAACAGCAAACGCTTTATATCTTCTATAATATATAAATGAAAGCAATGTGGGACATATGACATATTCTCAGGCCATCAAACTAAAATTTTCCCGCTCATTTTACCAGGTCAATTTAAAGGGTCATGGATACTCCATTTACTATTAAATTATTTTTTCTCTCACATGTGCATAGCACATGCATCTTCACTCATGATTTTTAAACGTTAATAACTTTTTTAAATGACGTTTTTTTTTTTAAAAAAAATTACACCAAATTAACGAGCGTTTTATTATCTTTCCAACGAGTACCATAGTGTTATACAAAAAAAAAAAAAAAAACGAGCATTTTATTATATTTCTAAATCAAGAAGTAAAGCATCTATTGCAAAAAAGTCTATTTACTAAGGTCTGTTCCAGAGCAGTGTGTATGTTAGAGAGATTTGTTTGAAACAGTTGTTGCTTAAAACAGATGATGCTTCAACAGTTTGCTTGCAACAGTTGTTTGAAGCAAACTGTTAAAGCAACAGCTGTTTCAGACAAATCCTTTTAACAGACCCATTGCTCTAGAACAGACCTTAGTAAACACAGACTTTGCTTGCAACAGATGCTTGACTTCTTGATTTAGTCTTTAGTAAACAGACCTTAAAAAATGATATAGTCTTCTCGTGCATCGCACAGGATTTCACCTAGTCTATATATAAAGAGCTAGCAAGAAGCTGAAAAACACCAATACACCATACACCAAAAAAGAAGAAAGAGAAAAGGAACTAAGAGTACTTCACTACGTTAAAACAAGCCTATTCCTCCCAAGACAGAGACTGAAACTTGGACCTATTCACTATCCAAAAATAAGCGTCTTCCTTGATTAAATCTGTAGTTATCCGGACCGGTTCGAAAGCGTTTTCAAATACTTTAGCGTTCCTTGCCTTCCATATCCTCCAAGTGGTTGCCAAAAAAACCGTATGCACCATCCTCCACGTCTTCGACCCCGAAGTTTAACCACAAAAGTGTTTTATTTTATAAAGTTATGTAATGTAATGTGATTACATCGTGTCTTCTACGAATTTGCACCCATAAATATCGAACTTTGTATTATATTTTTTGGACGGTGACAATGTAAATATAGTTTTATGACACTCTTCAAAATGGTCCCGGTATGAGGTTGATGACCAAAAGCTACGGCCCCATTAAAACATTGAAAGTAAACACACAATTGGAGACAAGTGTCACAAAATAACTTAATTAGATATATCCTCATACAAACTTTATTTATTACATAGATACCCAACCTAAACAATAAATTATATATATCCCACTCCTTAATTCTAAAAATATTAAATTTACCTATTTTAATTTATTTTATTATAAATAATTTAAAAATTAACTATTTCACCCTTACATTAACAATTCTATCAAACCCACCTCGGTCAAAACCGAGTTTGCCACCAAATCAAATTGAATTTCAAAGTCAAAGTCAAAGTCTTTTGTATTTAGTTAATGTACAGTCAAAGTCTTTTGTATTTAGTTAATGTCTAGTCAAAATCAAAGTAGTTCCTAATTTCTAGATTTGTATTCACTAATCTTTAGGCTTCTTTTTATTGTATATATTGACATCTCCAAATCAATGAAAAAAACACACTTTGTTACTTTCATATGGTATCAGACAGGTTTTACAAAACCTAAACTTTCTTCTTTATCGTCCCATTACTTTCTCACCATGTCTTCTGCTGATAATGTTATTCACCAGTATTCTTCTAAACCGTGGTCTTCACGATCACCTAACAACAGCCTTGGCCTGCTTCTCACACCCACTTCCGCTACAAATATGCGCCCCTTTCTAGGCAACTATCAATGGTGTTTCACTAAGGGCCACTCACTATCCTCCTGCCCAAACTTTAAGAAAACTCACCTTACTATCACCACTCCAACTTACAACCAAAACAACACCCAAACGAAACCACAAGCACACATGATGGCAACACACCTTACTGTGGATTCTGATTTATCATGGCTAAAAGATAATGGTGCGTCTTACCACATTACTAATGATCTCAGTGCACTCTCTATGCATAGGCTATATAATGGTACTGAGGAACTTATCATCGGTGATGGTTCGTCCCTTAAAATTACTCACATTGGCACCATGACTCTTTAATTTTCTAATGTTCCCATTGTTCTTAAAAATGTTCCTTGTGTTCCTTCTATCTCTTGTAACATCATATCTATCTCTCGCTTATGCCTTGATAACAACATACTAATCTTATTTTTCTCTTCTTATTTTGTCATCAAAGACTTTCCCACCCGCCGAACCATTCTTCGAGGAATCACTAATCATGGTCTCTACGAACTCTCATCAATTAAGTCTCCTCAAGCTTTTTACTTGCAAACCACCAACAAGTCTTCATGGCATCACCGCCTAGGACATCCAAATTCCCGTGTTTTACAACAATTAGCTTCCTTTGCTCCATTTATTTCTAGCAAGCATGAATCATGCAATTCTTGCTGCATCAATAAAAGTCACAAACTTCCCTTTCATTAATCCTCTTTACCTTCTAATACACCTCTAGAATTAATCTTTTCCGATGTTTGGTCATCTCCAATTACATCTTTTGATGGTTACAAATACTACATAATTTTTGTTAACCATTTCACAAAATATATTTGGATTTATCCATTAAAACATAAATCAGACTCTCTTAATACTTTCATTCGATTTCCAAACCTTGTTGAGAATTTTTTCAAAACCAAAATCAAACAATTATTTTTAGACAATGGTGGAGAATACATCAAACTATCCTCTCACCTAGCCTCTTGTGGCATTTCTCATCTCACCTCTCCTCCTCATACATCTGAACACAATGGCAATGCCGAACGACATCATCGCCACATTGTCGAAACCTGTAACATCGCAAAATTTTCCCCAAAATTTTAATACATAAAAAACCCTTATATATATATATATATTTTTTATTACACCTTTATCATTAATATTATACAAATGTGCCTAAGTCTTTATTTATCCTAACTCACAACTTATATACATACATAAATGTATATAAATAATAATAATAATAATAATAATAATAATAATAATAATAATAATATGATTCTAAATTCTTTTTTTTTCACATACAAGATTTTTTTTTTTTTAAATAAAGCCTTGAGTCAAATAGTCAAAGTCCTAGTCAAAGTCTTAGTCAAACAGTCAAAGTCTTAGTCAAATAGTCAATTCATCATAAAACCTTACTTTATGGTGTTGACCAATTTTAATGGCTAATTGAATCCAAAACTAGTATAAAAACCCACCTATGAGCCATTATACTTTGCACCTCTAAATCGATTGTTTCAATCCGATTAAACTTTCCCTCATACCTTTCTTCTATAGTCTATTACTTCTACAATTGAAGCTTTGATTATAAGCTCTTGTAATTGGCAACTTTGGGGCTACACATATTCTATTTCTCGAGACTTAATACTTTGCTAAGGTGAGTTTACGTAACCATGTTTATGCAATTTTTCATACTTGCAACATTATACTTAAGCAATTCTACATACATGTCTAGTTGTAAACTTTAATGCCTCATGAATTAGACAACAACAGTTTCAACGAGTTTCAACGAGTTTCAACATTACATAATCATTAGCTATGGCCAAGCCGGCGATACTCAATAATAGATCTATTGGATTGACAATCCTACCCGGATACGTGTACTTCCTACATAGGTAGCGTGGGTGATTGTTATCGTTCCAACATATTATTAAGGTGAACCGTGGATGACGGGATGGACCTAAACTAGTCAAAGGTTTGATTATGTCGATTCAACATATCATGTTTATTCATATAGACTTAAACTTACGATAGACATATGAATTGCTAAACTTTTATACTAAAACTATTTGCTTGACATGGCTTATGTATTCTCACCAACTTCTAGTTGACCCCCCCATTTTTCCAAACTCAACAGGAAATACTGATGCTTGAAATCTAGAGCTAGCATGAGGAGATATTTGAAGCTTTGTTTGATTATTTGATGTACGAATTCTTGTAGAACAATTGTATGTAATTTATTTAAATCATATAATGAAATTTATTATTCACCATGAGCTACTGAACAATCATCAATACGTGACATCCCGATGTTTCCGCCATCGGTTGGGGTGTTACAGATTGGTATCAGAGCCTTGGTTATAGGGAATTAGGTTATTAGAAAAAAAAAATAATCTAGTCTATAACCATAGGAATATAACCAGTATTTGCTCCTTTTACTTGCTATTCTCTATCTCACTCCTACTTCTTATCCCTACTTCAACCCCTACAAGAAGATTGCTCTCCATCACAAGATCTACTCTTAGACTAATAGGACAATCCTCAGGTTTAGCCTGAACCACCTTGAGATCTCGTTGAAGTTCTAGATTTTAATAACGAACACGTGCAATCTGGAAGGGTGAACGCCTCTATTCTGAGTTTTCTGTCTAGGACTGGCATTGCGCATATATCCCAATCAGACGAGGGACCCGGATGCCTACCTGGGAATTCTCGGGATGAGTGTTCACTTATAGGCTAAAGCATGTCTTCACTATGTTATTAGAATCTAGAAGTTTTGATAAGTCAACGTTTTCGTTTATTCGTTTTAATTAATGAATAAATGATTACACTCACCTTCCTTAAACTAAGCTCAAAAATCTCAAAATTTTACAGCTTAAATCAATCTCATTTCATAACCATCCATGGATTTCACAATCACACTTCACCTTACCATCTTAGCCACTTTTTAAATATTCAACACCCTACCCAAATCATATAATCTCCATACTATAAAATAAACTCTTTATCAACTATCTTCACATTCACTATCTCTCACAACTTTGATTCTGCTTCAAGAATTTTTCATCATCCTCTCAAGAACTAAATTCATATCCTTCACCTTCTCACACATGAGCTAGTTACCCATGATAACCAAACTATTGAAACTTGATTGTGTGTTGCATCAAACATAATCCTTAGTTATACATAAGGATTCGACTATTTGCCTTATTTGAACATTTGAAACTAGAATTCATGGAATATAAACTATTTTCTATAGACACACCTAGAGTCATTAACCTTGTCTAGGGCAACTCTATTACAACTCGCATGCTATACTTGATTGCTTACATGTACATATTATCAATTTGCAATTCATGTGTGTAATAATTGGTACACTTAATCAAACAACTGATAGAGGATGAAGTACTTGCTCAACAGTTAGTAGAGTAGAAAATAACCTACTCAACGATTGGGAGAGGTCATCATGCCTGCTCAACAGTCGGTAGAGGCCCTACAACCTGCTCAACGACTGGTAGAGGCTATCATACCTGCTCAACAATCGGTAGAGGTTCCTACTCACTGACTGGTAGAAGTCTTTTTCCTGCTCAACAGTTGGACTCATTTTTGGATACATGGTTAATCATATTATTTTACATGTGTGTCTAGAGTTATAGAAGGACACAAAACCCTAATGTAAGGTAAATTGGTGATTGCGGTCCGGAACGTAATCATGAATTTACAGGTACGTTAAGGTAGTGTGAAATTCTATCAAGGTTTTCGGTAGTTGACCAATTATAAACCTTAGTTATCTGGTAGTTCATTTAGTCTTTCAATAGTCCATCAACTCATTCCTTTTAGGACTCCTAAAACTTAAGATTCTTATTCTCCTTGCTATTTCAGATGAACCTAATCCAACCCTTAAAACTCACACATATCAAAACTCTTACCCAAATTATTCGAAACAGTTTATTCTGTTACCTATAAATTTATGTCATGCCTTAACTCGAAACTTCCCAAACCACCCTTGTCCTAATTTCTACCCAATCACCTTCAATCCTGTGTTTTCAATAAACTTCGGGACGAAGTTTCCAAAAGTAGGGGAGACTGTAACATCGCAAAATTTTCCCCAAAATTTTAATACATAAAAAGCCCTTATATATATATATATATTTTTTTTTTATTACACCTTTATCATTAATATTATACAAATGTGCCTAAGTCTTTATTTATCCTAACTCACAACTTATATACATACATAAATGTATATAAATAATAATAATAATAATAATAATAATAATAATAATAATAATAATAATAATAATAATAATATGATTCTAAATTCTTTTGTTTTCACATACAAGATTTTTTTTTTTTTTTAAATAAAGCCTTGAGTCAAATAGTCAAAGTCCTAGTCAAAGTCTTAGTCAAACAGTCAAAGTCTTAGTCAAATAGTCAATTCATCATAAAACCTTACTTTATGGTGTTGACCAATTTTAATGGCTAATTGAATCCAAAACTAGTATAAAAACCCACCTATGACCCATTATACTTTGCACCTCTAAATCGATTGTTTCAATCCGATTAAACTTTCCCTCATACCTTTCTTCTATAGTCTATTACTTCTACAATTGAAGCTTTGATTATAAGCTCTTGTAATTGGCAACTTTGGGGCTACACATATTCTATTTCTCGAGACTTAATACTTTGCTAAGGTGAGTTTACGTAACCATGTTTATGCAATTCTTCATACTTGCAACATTATACTTAAGCAATTCTACATACATGTCTAGTTGTAAACTTTAATGCCTCATGAATTAGACAACAACAGTTTCAACGAGTTTTAACGAGTTTCAACGAGTTTCAACATTACATAATCATTAGCTATGGCCAAGCCGGCGATACTCAATAATAGATCTATTGGATTGACAATCCCACCCGGATACGTGTACCTCCTACATAGGTAGCGTGGGTGATTGTTATCGTTCCAACATATTATTAAGGTGAACCGTGGATGACGGGATGGACCTAAACTAGTCAAAGGTTTGATTATGTCGATTCAACATATCATGTTTATTCATGTAGACTTAAACTTACGATAGACATATGAATTGCTAAACTTTTATACTAAAACTATTTGCTTGACATGGCTTATGTATTCTCACCAACTTCTAGTTGACCCCCCCATTTTTCCAAACTCAACAGGAAATACTGATGCTTGAAGTCTAGAGCTAGCATGAGGAGATATTTGAAGCTTTGTTTGATTATTTGATGTACGAATTCTTGTAGAACAATTGTATGTAATTTATTTAAATCATATAATGAAATTTATTATTCACCATGAGCTACTGAACAATCATCAATACGTGACATCCCGATGTTTCCGCCATCGGTTGGGGTGTTACAGATTGGTATCAGAGCCTTGGTTATAGGGAATTAGGTTATTAGAAAAAAAAATAATCTAGTCTATAACCATAGGAATATAACCAGTATTTGCTCCTTTTACTTGCTATTCTCTATCTCACTCCTACTTCTTATCCCTACTTCAACCCCTACAAGAAGATTGCTCTCCATCACAAGATCTACTCTTAGACTAATAGGACAATCCTCAGGTTTAGCCTGAACCACCTTGAGATCTCGTTGAAGTTCTAGATTTTAATAACGAACACGTGCAATCTGGAAGGGTGAACGCCTGTATTCTGAGTTTTCTGTCTAGGACTGGCATTGCGCATATATCCCAATCAGACGAGGGACCCGGATGCCTACCTGGGAATTCTCGGGATGAGTGTTCACTTATAGGCTAAAGCATGTCTTCACTATGTTATTAGAATCTAGAAGTTTTGATAAGTCAACGTTTTCGTTTATTCGTTTTAATTAATGAATAAATGATTAAACTCACCTTCCTTAAACTAAGCTCAAAAATCTCAAAATTTTACAGCTTAAATCAATCTCATTTCATAACCATCCATGGATTTCACAATCACACTTCACCTTACCATCTTAGCCACTTTTTAAATATTCAACACCCTACCCAAATCATATAATCTCCATACTATAAAATAAACTCTTTATCAACTATCTTCACATTCACTATCTCTCACAACTTTGATTCTGCTTCAAGAATTTTTCATCATCCTCTCAAGAACTAAATTCATATCCTTCACCTTCTCACACATGAGCTAGTTACCCATGATAACCAAACTATTGAAACTTGATTGTGTGTTGCATCAAACATAATCCTTAGTTATACATGAGGATTCGACTATTTGCCTTATTTGAACATTTGAAACTAGAATTCATGGAATATAAACTATTTTCTATAGACACACCTAGAGTCATTAACCTTGTCTAGGGCAACTCTATTACAACTCGCATGCTATACTTGATTGCTTACATGTACATATTATCAATTTGCAATTCATGTGTGTAATAATTGGTACACTTAATCAAACAACTGATAGAGGATGAAGTACTTGCTCAACAGTTAGTAGAGTAGAAAATAACCTACTCAACGATTGGTAGAGGTCATCATGCCTGCTCAACAGTCGGTAGAGGCCCTACAACCTGCTCAACGACTGGTAGAGGCTATCATACCTGCTCAACAATCGGTAGAGGTTCCTACTCACTGACTGGTAGAAGTCTTTTTCCTGCTCAACAGTTGGACTCATTTTTGGATACATGGTTAATCATATTATTTTACATGTGTGTCTAGAGTTATAGAAGGACACAAAACCCTAATGTAAGGTAAATTGGTGATTGCGGTCCGGAACGTAATCATGAATTTACAGGTACGTTAAGGTAGTGTGAAATTCTATCAAGGTTTTCGGTAGTTGACCAATTATAAACCTTAGTTATCTGGTAGTTCATTTAGTCTTTCAATAGTCCATCAACTCATTCCTTTTAGGACTCCTAAAACTTAAGATTCTTATTCTCCTTGCTATTTCAGATGAACCTAATCCAACCCTTAAAACTCACACATATCAAAACTCTTACCCAAATTATTCGAAACAGTTTATTCTGTTACCTATAAATTTATGTCATGCCTCAACTCGAAACTTCCCAAACCACCCTTGTCCTAATTTCTACCTAATCACCTTCAATCCTGTGTTTTCAATAAACTTCGGGACGAAGTTTCCAAAAGTAGGGGAGACTGTAACATCGCAAAATTTTCCCCAAAATTTTAATACATAAAAAGCCCTTATATATATATATATATTTTATTACACCTTTATCATTAATATTATACAAATGTGCCTAAGTCTTTATTTATCCTAACTCACAACTTATATACATACATAAATGTATATAAATAATAATAATAATAATAATAATAATAATAATAATAATAATAATAATAATAATAATAATAATAATAATATGATTCTAAATTCTTTTTTTTTCACATACAAGATTTTTTTTTTTTTTAAATAAAGCCTTGAGTCAAATAGTCAAAGTCCTAGTCAAAGTCTTAGTCAAACAGTCAAAGTCTTAGTCAAATAGTCAATTCATCATAAAACCTTACTTTATGGTGTTGACTAATTTTAATGGCTAATTGAATCCAAAACTAGTATAAAAACCCACCTATGACCCATTATACTTTGCACCTCTAAATCGATTGTTTCAATCCGATTAAACTTTCCCTCATACCTTTCTTCTATAGTCTATTACTTCTACAATTGATGCTTTGATTATAAGCTCTTGTAATTGGCAACTTTGGGGCTACACATATTCTATTTCTCGAGACTTAATACTTTGCTAAGGTGAGTTTACGTAACCATGTTTATGCAATTCTTCATACTTGCAACATTATACTTAAGCAATTCTACATACATGTCTAGTTGTAAACTTTAATGCCTCATGAATTAGACAACAACAGTTTCAACGAGTTTCAACGAGTTTCAACATTACATAATCATTAGCTATGGCCAAGCCGGTGATACTCAATAATAGATCTATTGGATTGACAATCCCACCCGGATACGTGTACCTCCTACATAGGTAGCGTGGGTGATTGTTATCGTTCCAACATATTATTAAGGTGAACCGTGGATGACGGGATGGACCTAAACTAGTCAAAGGTTTGATTATGTCGATTCAACATATCATGTTTATTCATGTAGACTTAAACTTACGATAGACATATGAATTGCTAAACTTTTATACTAAAACTATTTGCTTGACATGGCTTATGTATTCTCACCAACTTCTAGTTGACCCCCCCATTTTTCCAAACTCAACAGGAAATACTGATGCTTGAAGTCTAGAGCTAGCATGAGGAGATATTTGAAGCTTTGTTTGATTATTTGATGTACGAATTCTTGTAGAACAATTGTATGTAATTTATTTAAATCATATAATGAAATTTATTATTCACCATGAGCTACTGAACAATCATCAATACGTGACATCCCGATGTTTCCGCCATCGGTTGGGGTGTTACAGATTGGTATCAGAGCCTTGGTTATAAGGAATTAGGTTATTAGAAAAAAAAATAATCTAGTCTATAACCATAGGAATATAACCAGTATTTGCTCCTTTTACTTGCTATTCTCTATCTCACTCCTACTTCTTATCCCTACTTCAACCCCTACAAGAAGATTGCTCTCCATCACAAGATCTACTCTTAGACTAATAGGACAATCCTCAGGTTTAGCCTGAACCACCTTGAGATCTCGTTGAAGTTCTAGATTTTAATAACGAACACGTGCAATCTGGAAGGGTGAACGCCTGTATTCTGAGTTTTCTGTCTAGGACTGGCATTGCGCATATATCCCAATCAGACGAGGGACCCGGATGCCTACCTGGGAATTCTCGGGATGAGTGTTCACTTATAGGCTAAAGCATGTCTTCACTATGTTATTAGAATCTAGAAGTTTTGATAAGTCAACGTTTTCGTTTATTCGTTTTAATTAATGAATAAATGATTACACTCACCTTCCTTAAACTAAGCTCAAAAATCTCAAAATTTTACAGCTTAAATCAATCTCATTTCATAACCATCCATGGATTTCACAATCACACTTCACCTTACCATCTTAGCCACTTTTTAAATATTCAACACCCTACCCAAATCATATAATCTCCATACTATAAAATAAACTCTTTATCAACTATCTTCACATTCACTATCTCTCACAACTTTGATTCTGCTTCAAGAATTTTTCATCATCCTCTCAAGAACTAAATTCATATCCTTCACCTTCTCACACATGAGCTAGTTACCCATGATAACCAAACTATTGAAACTTGATTGTGTGTTGCATCAAACATAATCCTTAGTTATACATAAGGATTCGACTATTTGCCTTATTTGAACATTTGAAACTAGAATTCATGGAATATAAACTATTTTCTATAGACACACCTAGAGTCATTAACCTTGTCTAGGGCAACTCTATTACAACTCGCATGCTATACTTGATTGCTTACATGTACATATTATCAATTTGCAATTCATGTGTGTAATAATTGGTACACTTAATCAAACAACTGATAGAGGATGAAGTACTTGCTCAACAGTTAGTAGAGTAGAAAATAACCTACTCAACGATTGGTAGAGGTCATCATGCCTGCTCAACAGTCGGTAGAGGCCCTACAACCTGCTCAACGACTGGTAGAGGCTATCATACCTGCTCAACAATCGGTAGAGGTTCCTACTCACTGACTGGTAGAAGTCTTTTTCCTGCTCAACAGTTGGACTCATTTTTGGATACATGGTTAATCATATTATTTTACATGTGTGTCTAGAGTTATAGAAGGACACAAAACCCTAATGTAAGGTAAATTGGTGATTGCGGTCCGGAACGTAATCATGAATTTACAGGTACGTTAAGGTAGTGTGAAATTCTATCAAGGTTTTCGGTAGTTGACCAATTATAAACCTTAGTTATCTGGTAGTTCATTTAGTCTTTCAATAGTCCATCAACTCATTCCTTTTAGGACTCCTAAAACTTAAGATTCTTATTCTCCTTGCTATTTCAGATGAACCTAATCCAACCCTTAAAACTCACACATATCAAAACTCTTACCCAAATTATTCGAAACAGTTTATTCTGTTACCTATAAATTTATGTCATGCCTTAACTCGAAACTTCCCAAACCACCCTTGTCCTAATTTCTACCCAATCACCTTCAATCCTGTGTTTTCAATAAACTTCGGGACGAAGTTTCCAAAAGTAGGGGAGACTGTAACATCGCAAAATTTTCCCCAAAATTTTAATACATAAAAAGCCCTTATATATATATATATATTTTATTACACCTTTATCATTAATATTATACAAATGTGCCTAAGTCTTTATTTATCCTAACTCACAACTTATATACATACATAAATGTATATAAATAATAATAATAATAATAATAATAATAATAATAATAATAATAATAATAATAATATGATTCTAAATTCTTTTTTTTTCACATACAAGATTTTTTTTTTTAAATAAAGCCTTGAGTCAAATAGTCAAAGTCCTAGTCAAAGTCTTAGTCAAACAGTCAAAGTCTTAGTCAAATAGTCAATTCATCATAAAACCTTACTTTATGGTGTTGACCAATTTTAATGGCTAATTGAATCCAAAACTAGTATAAAAACCCACCTATGACCCATTATACTTTGCACCTCTAAATCGATTGTTTCAATCCGATTAAACTTTCCCTCATACCTTTCTTCTATAGTCTATTACTTCTACAATTGAAGCTTTGATTATAAGCTCTTGTAATTGGCAACTTTGGGGCTACACATATTCTATTTCTCGAGACTTAATACTTTGCTAAGGTGAGTTTACGTAACCATGTTTATGCAATTCTTCATACTTGCAACATTATACTTAAGCAATTCTACATACATGTCTAGTTGTAAACTTTAATGCCTCATGAATTAGACAACAACAGTTTCAACGAGTTTCAACGAGTTTCAACATTACATAATCATTAGCTATGGCCAAGCCGGCGATACTCAATAATAGATCTATTGGATTGACAATCCCACCCGGATACGTGTACCTCCTACATAGGTAGCGTGGGTGATTGTTATCGTTCCAACATATTATTAAGGTGAACCGTGGATGACGGGATGGACCTAAACTAGTCAAAGGTTTGATTATGTCGATTCAACATATCATGTTTATTCATGTAGACTTAAACTTACGATAGACATATGAATTGCTAAACTTTTATACTAAAACTATTTGCTTGACATGGCTTATGTATTCTCACCAACTTCTAGTTGACCCCCCCATTTTTCCAAACTCAACAGGAAATACTGATGCTTGAAGTCTAGAGCTAGCATGAGGAGATATTTGAAGCTTTGTTTGATTATTTGATGTACGAATTCTTGTAGAACAATTGTATGTAATTTATTTAAATCATATAATGAAATTTATTATTCACCATGAGCTACTGAACAATCATCAATACGTGACATCCCGATGTTTCCGCCATCGGTTGGGGTGTTACAGATTGGTATCAGAGCCTTGGTTATAGGGAATTAGGTTATTAGAAAAAAAATAATCTAGTCTATAACCATAGGAATATAACCAGTATTTGCTCCTTTTACTTGCTATTCTCTATCTCACTCCTACTTCTTATCCCTACTTCAACCCCTACAAGAAGATTGCTCTCCATCACAAGATCTACTCTTAGACTAATAGGACAATCCTCAGGTTTAGCCTGAACCACCTTGAGATCTCGTTGAAGTTCTAGATTTTAATAACGAACACGTGCAATCTGGAAGGGTGAACGCCTGTATTCTGAGTTTTCTGTCTAGGACTGGCATTGCGCATATATCCCAATCAGACGAGGGACCCGGATGCCTACCTGGGAATTCTCGGGATGAGTGTTCACTTATAGGCTAAAGCATGTCTTCACTATGTTATTAGAATCTAGAAGTTTTGATAAGTCAACGTTTTCGTTTATTCGTTTTAATTAATGAATAAATGATTACACTCACCTTCCTTAAACTAAGCTCAAAAATCTCAAAATTTTACAGCTTAAATCAATCTCATTTCATAACCATCCATGGATTTCACAATCACACTTCACCTTACCATCTTAGCCACTTTTTAAATATTCAACACCCTACCCAAATCATATAATCTCCATACTATAAAATAAACTCTTTATCAACTATCTTCACATTCACTATCTCTCACAACTTTGATTCTGCTTCAAGAATTTTTCATCATCCTCTCAAGAACTAAATTCATATCCTTCACCTTCTCACACATGAGCTAGTTACCCATGATAACCAAACTATTGAAACTTGATTGTGTGTTGCATCAAACATAATCCTTAGTTATACATAAGGATTCGACTATTTGCCTTATTTGAACATTTGAAACTAGAATTCATGGAATATAAACTATTTTCTATAGACACACCTAGAGTCATTAACCTTGTCTAGGGCAACTCTATTACAACTCGCATGCTATACTTGATTGCTTACATGTACATATTATCAATTTGCAATTCATGTGTGTAATAATTGGTACACTTAATCAAACAACTGATAGAGGATGAAGTACTTGCTCAACAGTTAGTAGAGTAGAAAATAACCTACTCAACGATTGGTAGAGGTCATCATGCCTGCTCAACAGTCGGTAGAGGCCCTACAACCTGCTCAACGACTGGTAGAGGCTATCATACCTGCTCAACAATCGGTAGAGGTTCCTACTCACTGACTGGTAGAAGTCTTTTTCCTGCTCAACAGTTGGACTCATTTTTGGATACATGGTTAATCATATTATTTTACATGTGTGTCTAGAGTTATAGAAGGACACAAAACCCTAATGTAAGGTAAATTGGTGATTGCGGTCCGGAACGTAATCATGAATTTACTAGTACGTTAAGGTAGTGTGAAATTCTATCAAGGTTTTCGGTAGTTGACCAATTATAAACCTTAGTTATCTGGTAGTTCATTTAGTCTTTCAATAGTCCATCAACTCATTCCTTTTAGGACTCCTAAAACTTAAGATTCTTATTCTCCTTGCTATTTCAGATGAACCTAATCCAACCCTTAAAACTCACACATATCAAAACTCTTACCCAAATTATTCGAAACAGTTTATTCTGTTACCTATAAATTTATGTCATGCCTTAACTCGAAACTTCCCAAACCACCCTTGTCCTAATTTCTACCCAATCACCTTCAATCCTGTGTTTTCAATAAACTTCGGGACGAAGTTTCCAAAAGTAGGGGAGACTGTAACATCGCAAAATTTTCCCCAAAATTTTAATACATAAAAAGCCCTTATATATATATATATATTTTTATTACACCTTTATCATTAATATTATACAAATGTGCCTAAGTCTTTATTTATCCTAACTCACAACTTATATACATACATAAATGTATATAAATAATAATAATAATAATAATAATAATAATAATAATAATAATAATAATAATAATAATAATAATAATATGATTCTAAATTCTTTTTTTTTCACATACAAGATTTTTTTTTTAAATAAAGCCTTGAGTCAAATAGTCAAAGTCCTAGTCAAAGTCTTAGTCAAACAGTCAAAGTCTTAGTCAAATAGTCAATTCATCATAAAACCTTACTTTATGGTGTTGACCAATTTTAATGGCTAATTGAATCCAAAACTAGTATAAAAACCCACCTATGACCCATTATACTTTGCACCTCTAAATCGATTGTTTCAATCCGATTAAACTTTCCCTCATACCTTTCTTCTATAGTCTATTACTTCTACAATTGAAGCTTTGATTATAAGCTCTTGTAATTGGCAACTTTGGGGCTACACATATTCTATTTCTCGAGACTTAATACTTTGCTAAGGTGAGTTTACGTAACCATGTTTATGCAATTCTTCATACTTGCAACATTATACTTAAGCAATTCTACATACATGTCTAGTTGTAAACTTTAATGCCTCATGAATTAGACAACAACAGTTTCAACGAGTTTCAACGAGTTTCAACATTACATAATCATTAGCTATGGCCAAGCCGGCGATACTCAATAATAGATCTATTGGATTGACAATCCCACCCGGATACGTGTACCTCCTACATAGGTAGCGTGGGTGATTGTTATCGTTCCAACATATTATTAAGGTGAACCGTGGATGACGGGATGGACCTAAACTAGTCAAAGGTTTGATTATGTCGATTCAACATATCATGTTTATTCATGTAGACTTAAACTTACGATAGACATATGAATTGCTAAACTTTTATACTAAAACTATTTGCTTGACATGGCTTATGTATTCTCACCAACTTCTAGTTGACCCCCCCATTTTTCCAAACTCAACAGGAAATACTGATGCTTGAAGTCTAGAGCTAGCATGAGGAGATATTTGAAGCTTTGTTTGATTATTTGATGTACGAATTCTTGTAGAACAATTGTATGTAATTTATTTAAATCATATAATGAAATTTATTATTCACCATGAGCTACTGAACAATCATCAATACGTGACATCCCGATGTTTCCGCCATCGGTTGGGGTGTTACAGATTGGTATCAGAGCCTTGGTTATAGGGAATTAGGTTATTAGAAAAAAAAATAATCTAGTCTATAACCATAGGAATATAACCAGTATTTGCTCCTTTTACTTGCTATTCTCTATCTCACTCCTACTTCTTATCCCTACTTCAACCCCTACAAGAAGATTGCTCTCCATCACAAGATCTACTCTTAGACTAATAGGACAATCCTCAGGTTTAGCCTGAACCACCTTGAGATCTCGTTGAAGTTCTAGATTTTAATAACGAACACGTGCAATCTGGAAGGGTGAACGCCTGTATTCTGAGTTTTCTGTCTAGGACTGGCATTGCGCATATATCCCAATCAGACGAGGGACCCGGATGCCTACCTGGGAATTCTCGGGATGAGTGTTCACTTATAGGCTAAAGCATGTCTTCACTATGTTATTAGAATCTAGAAGTTTTGATAAGTCAACGTTTTCGTTTATTCGTTTTAATTAATGAATAAATGATTACACTCACCTTCCTTAAACTAAGCTCAAAAATCTCAAAATTTTACAGCTTAAATCAATCTCATTTCATAACCATCCATGGATTTCACAATCACACTTCACCTTACCATCTTAGCCACTTTTTAAATATTCAACACCCTACCCAAATCATATAATCTCCATACTATAAAATAAACTCTTTATCAACTATCTTCACATTCACTATCTCTCACAACTTTGATTCTGCTTCAAGAATTTTTCATCATCCTCTCAAGAACTAAATTCATATCCTTCACCTTCTCACACATGAGCTAGTTACCCATGATAACCAAACTATTGAAACTTGATTGTGTGTTGCATCAAACATAATCCTTAGTTATACATAAGGATTCGACTATTTGCCTTATTTGAACATTTGAAACTAGAATTCATGGAATATAAACTATTTTCTATAGACACACCTAGAGTCATTAACCTTGTCTAGGGCAACTCTATTACAACTCGCATGCTATACTTGATTGCTTACATGTACATATTATCAATTTGCAATTCATGTGTGTAATAATTGGTACACTTAATCAAACAACTGATAGAGGATGAAGTACTTGCTCAACAGTTAGTAGAGTAGAAAATAACCAACTCAACGATTGGTAGAGGTCATCATGCCTGCTCAACAGTCGGTAGAGGCCCTACAACCTGCTCAACGACTGGTAGAGGCTATCATACCTGCTCAACAATCGGTAGAGGTTCCTACTCACTGACTGGTAGAAGTCTTTTTCCTGCTCAACAGTTGGACTCATTTTTGGATACATGGTTAATCATATTATTTTACATGTGTGTCTAGAGTTATAGAAGGACACAAAACCCTAATGTAAGGTAAATTGGTGATTGCGGTCCGGAACGTAATCATGAATTTACAGGTACGTTAAGGTAGTGTGAAATTCTATCAAGGTTTTCGGTAGTTGACCAATTATAAACCTTAGTTATCTGGTAGTTCATTTAGTCTTTCAATAGTCCATCAACTCATTCCTTTTAGGACTCCTAAAACTTAAGATTCTTATTCTCCTTGCTATTTCAGATGAACCTAATCCAACCCTTAAAACTCACACATATCAAAACTCTTACCCAAATTATTCGAAACAGTTTATTCTGTTACCTATAAATTTATGTCATGCCTTAACTCGAAACTTCCCAAACCACCCTTGTCCTAATTTCTACCCAATCACCTTCAATCCTGTGTTTTCAATAAACTTCGGGACGAAGTTTCCAAAAGTAGGGGAGACTGTAACATCGCAAAATTTTCCCCAAAATTTTAATACATAAAAAGCCCTTATATATATATATATATTTATTACACCTTTATCATTAATATTATACAAATGTGCCTAAGTCTTTATTTATCCTAACTCACAACTTATATACATACATAAATGTATATAAATAATAATAATAATAATAATAATAATAATAATAATAATAATAATAATAATAATAATATGATTCTAAATTCTTTTTTTTTCACATACAAGATTTTTTTTTTTTAAATAAAGCCTTGAGTCAAATAGTCAAAGTCCTAGTCAAAGTCTTAGTCAAACAGTCAAAGTCTTAGTCAAATAGTCAATTCATCATAAAACCTTACTTTATGGTGTTGACCAATTTTAATGGCTAATTGAATCCAAAACTAGTATAAAAACCCACCTATGACCCATTATACTTTGCACCTCTAAATCGATTGTTTCAATCCGATTAAACTTTCCCTCATACCTTTCTTCTATAGTCTATTACTTCTACAATTGAAGCTTTGATTATAAGCTCTTGTAATTGGCAACTTTGGGGCTACACATATTCTATTTCTCGAGACTTAATACTTTGCTAAGGTGAGTTTACGTAACCATGTTTATGCAATTCTTCATACTTGCAACATTATACTTAAGCAATTCTACATACATGTCTAGTTGTAAACTTTAATGCCTCATGAATTAGACAACAACAGTTTCAACGAGTTTCAACGAGTTTCAACATTACATAATCATTAGCTATGGCCAAGCCGGCGATACTCAATAATAGATCTATTGGATTGACAATCCCACCCGGATACGTGTACCTCCTACATAGGTAGCGTGGGTGATTGTTATCGTTCCAACATATTATTAAGGTGAACCGTGGATGACGGGATGGACCTAAACTAGTCAAAGGTTTGATTATGTCGATTCAACATATCATGTTTATTCATGTAGACTTAAACTTACGATAGACATATGAATTGCTAAACTTTTATACTAAAACTATTTGCTTGACATGGCTTATGTATTCTCACCAACTTCTAGTTGACCCCCCCATTTTTCCAAACTCAACAGGAAATACTGATGCTTGAAGTCTAGAGCTAGCATGAGGAGATATTTGAAGCTTTGTTTGATTATTTGATGTACGAATTCTTGTAGAACAATTGTATGTAATTTATTTAAATCATATAATGAAATTTATTATTCACCATGAGCTACTGAACAATCATCAATACGTGACATCCCGATGTTTCCGCCATCGGTTGGGGTGTTACAGATTGGTATCAGAGCCTTGGTTATAGGGAATTAGGTTATTAGAAAAAAAAATAATCTAGTCTATAACCATAGGAATATAACCAGTATTTGCTCCTTTTACTTGCTATTCTCTATCTCACTCCTACTTCTTATCCCTACTTCAACCCCTACAAGAAGATTGCTCTCCATCACAAGATCTACTCTTAGACTAATAGGACAATCCTCAGGTTTAGCCTGAACCACCTTGAGATCTCGTTGAAGTTCTAGATTTTAATAACGAACACGTGCAATCTGGAAGGGTGAACGCCTGTATTCTGAGTTTTCTGTCTAGGACTGGCATTGCGCATATATCCCAATCAGACGAGGGACCCGGATGCCTACCTGGGAATTCTCGGGATGAGTGTTCACTTATAGGCTAAAGCATGTCTTCACTATGTTATTAGAATCTAGAAGTTTTGATAAGTCAACGTTTTCGTTTATTCGTTTTAATTAATGAATAAATGATTACACTCACCTTCCTTAAACTAAGCTCAAAAATCTCAAAATTTTACAGCTTAAATCAATCTCATTTCATAACCATCCATGGATTTCACAATCACACTTCACCTTACCATCTTAGCCACTTTTTAAATATTCAACACCCTACCCAAATCATATAATCTCCATACTATAAAATAAACTCTTTATCAACTATCTTCACATTCACTATCTCTCACAACTTTGATTCTGCTTCAAGAATTTTTCATCATCCTCTCAAGAACTAAATTCATATCCTTCACCTTCTCACACATGAGCTAGTTACCCATGATAACCAAACTATTGAAACTTGATTGTGTGTTGCATCAAACATAATCCTTAGTTATACATAAGGATTCGACTATTTGCCTTATTTGAACATTTGAAACTAGAATTCATGGAATATAAACTATTTTCTATAGACACACCTAGAGTCCTTAACCTTGTCTAGGGCAACTCTATTACAACTCGCATGCTATACTTGATTGCTTACATGTACATATTATCAATTTGCAATTCATGTGTGTAATAATTGGTACACTTAATCAAACAACTGATAGAGGATGAAGTACTTGCTCAACAGTTAGTAGAGTAGAAAATAACCAACTCAACGATTGGTAGAGGTCATCATGCCTGCTCAACAGTCGGTAGAGGCCCTACAACCTGCTCAACGACTGGTAGAGGCTATCATACCTGCTCAACAATCGGTAGAGGTTCCTACTCACTGACTGGTAGAAGTCTTTTTCCTGCTCAACAGTTGGACTCATTTTTGGATACATGGTTAATCATATTATTTTACATGTGTGTCTAGAGTTATAGAAGGACACAAAACCCTAATGTAAGGTAAATTGGTGATTGCGGTCCGGAACGTAATCATGAATTTACAGGTACGTTAAGGTAGTGTGAAATTCTATCAAGGTTTTCGGTAGTTGACCAATTATAAACCTTAGTTATCTGGTAGTTCATTTAGTCTTTCAATAGTCCATCAACTCATTCCTTTTAGGACTCCTAAAACTTAAGATTCTTATTCTCCTTGCTATTTCAGATGAACCTAATCCAACCCTTAAAACTCACACATATCAAAACTCTTACCCAAATTATTCGAAACAGTTTATTCTGTTACCTATAAATTTATGTCATGCCTTAACTCGAAACTTCCCAAACCACCCTTGTCCTAATTTCTACCCAATCACCTTCAATCCTGTGTTTTCAATAAACTTCGGGACGAAGTTTCCAAAAGTAGGGGAGACTGTAACATCGCAAAATTTTCCCCAAAATTTTAATACATAAAAAGCCCTTATATATATATATATATTTTATTACACCTTTATCATTAATATTATACAAATGTGCCTAAGTCTTTATTTATCCTAACTCACAACTTATATACATACATAAATGTATATAAATAATAATAATAATAATAATAATAATAATAATAATAATAATAATATGATTCTAAATTCTTTTTTTTTTCACATACAAGATTTTTTTTTTTTAAATAAAGCCTTGAGTCAAATAGTCAAAGTCCTAGTCAAAGTCTTAGTCAAACAGTCAAAGTCTTAGTCAAATAGTCAATTCATCATAAAACCTTACTTTATGGTGTTGACCAATTTTAATGGCTAATTGAATCCAAAACTACTATAAAAACCCACCTATGACCCATTATACTTTGCACCTCTAAATCGATTGTTTCAATCCGATTAAACTTTCCCTCATACCTTTCTTCTATAGTCTATTACTTCTACAATTGAAGCTTTGATTATAAGCTCTTGTAATTGGCAACTTTGGGGCTACACATATTCTATTTCTCGAGACTTAATACTTTGCTAAGGTGAGTTTACGTAACCATGTTTATGCAATTCTTCATACTTGCAACATTATACTTAAGCAATTCTACATACATGTCTAGTTGTAAACTTTAATGCCTCATGAATTAGACAACAACAGTTTCAACGAGTTTCAACGAGTTTCAACATTACATAATCATTAGCTATGGCCAAGCCGGCGATACTCAATAATAGATCTATTGGATTGACAATCCCACCCGGATACGTGTACCTCCTACATAGGTAGCGTGGGTGATTGTTATCGTTCCAACATATTATTAAGGTGAACCGTGGATGACGGGATGGACCTAAACTATTCAAAGGTTTGATTATGTCGATTCAACATATCATGTTTATTCATGTAGACTTAAACTTACGATAGACATATGAATTGCTAAACTTTTATACTAAAACTATTTGCTTGACATGGCTTATGTATTCTCACCAACTTCTAGTTGACCCCCCCATTTTTCCAAACTCAACAGGAAATACTGATGCTTGAAGTCTAGAGCTAGCATGAGGAGATATTTGAAGCTTTGTTTGATTATTTGATGTACGAATTCTTGTAGAACAATTGTATGTAATTTATTTAAATCATATAATGAAATTTATTATTCACCATGAGCTACTGAACAATCATCAATACGTGACATCCCGATGTTTCCGCCATCGGTTGGGGTGTTACAGATTGGTATCAGAGCCTTGGTTATAGGGAATTAGGTTATTAGAAAAAAAATAATCTAGTCTATAACCATAGGAATATAACCAGTATTTGCTCCTTTTACTTGCTATTCTCTATCTCACTCCTACTTCTTATCCCTACTTCAACCCCTACAAGAAGATTGCTCTCCATCACAAGATCTACTCTTAGACTAATAGGACAATCCTCAGGTTTAGCCTGAACCACCTTGAGATCTCGTTGAAGTTCTAGATTTTAATAACGAACACGTGCAATCTGGAAGGGTGAACGCCTGTATTCTGAGTTTTCTGTCTAGGACTGGCATTGCGCATATATCCCAATCAGACGAGGGACCCGGATGCCTACCTGGGAATTCTCGGGATGAGTGTTCACTTATAGGCTAAAGCATGTCTTCACTATGTTATTAGAATCTAGAAGTTTTGATAAGTCAACGTTTTCGTTTATTCGTTTTAATTAATGAATAAATGATTACACTCACCTTCCTTAAACTAAGCTCAAAAATCTCAAAATTTTACAGCTTAAATCAATCTCATTTCATAACCATCCATGGATTTCACAATCACACTTCACCTTACCATCTTAGCCACTTTTTAAATATTCAACACCCTACCCAAATCATATAATCTCCATACTATAAAATAAACTCTTTATCAACTATCTTCACATTCACTATCTCTCACAACTTTGATTCTGCTTCAAGAATTTTTCATCATCCTCTCAAGAACTAAATTCATATCCTTCACCTTCTCACACATGAGCTAGTTACCCATGATAACCAAACTATTGAAACTTGATTGTGTGTTGCATCAAACATAATCCTTAGTTATACATAAGGATTCGACTATTTGCCTTATTTGAACATTTGAAACTAGAATTCATGGAATATAAACTATTTTCTATAGACACACCTAGAGTCCTTAACCTTGTCTAGGGCAACTCTATTACAACTCGCATGCTATACTTGATTGCTTACATGTACATATTATCAATTTGCAATTCATGTGTGTAATAATTGGTACACTTAATCAAACAACTGATAGAGGATGAAGTACTTGCTCAACAGTTAGTAGAGTAGAAAATAACCAACTCAACGATTGGTAGAGGTCATCATGCCTGCTCAACAGTCGGTAGAGGCCCTACAACCTGCTCAACGACTGGTAGAGGCTATCATACCTGCTCAACAATCGGTAGAGGTTCCTACTCACTGACTGGTAGAAGTCTTTTTCCTGCTCAACAGTTGGACTCATTTTTGGATACATGGTTAATCATATTATTTTACATGTGTGTCTAGAGTTATAGAAGGACACAAAACCCTAATGTAAGGTAAATTGGTGATTGCGGTCCGGAACGTAATCATGAATTTACAGGTACGTTAAGGTAGTGTGAAATTCTATCAAGGTTTTCGGTAGTTGACCAATTATAAACCTTAGTTATCTGGTAGTTCATTTAGTCTTTCAATAGTCCATCAACTCATTCCTTTTAGGACTCCTAAAACTTAAGATTCTTATTCTCCTTGCTATTTCAGATGAACCTAATCCAACCCTTAAAACTCACACATATCAAAACTCTTACCCAAATTATTCGAAACAGTTTATTCTGTTACCTATAAATTTATGTCATGCCTTAACTCGAAACTTCCCAAACCACCCTTGTCCTAATTTCTACCCAATCACCTTCAATCCTGTGTTTTCAATAAACTTCAGGACGAAGTTTCCAAAAGTAGGGGAGACTGTAACATCGCAAAATTTTCCCCCAAATTTTAATACATAAAAAGCCCTTATATATATATATATATTTTTTATTACACCTTTATCATTAATATTATACAAATGTGCCTAAGTCTTTATTTATCCTAACTCACAACTTATATACATACATAAATGTATATAAATAATAATAATAATAATAATAATAATAATAATAATAATAATATGATTCTAAATTCTTTTTTTTCACATACAAGATTTTTTTTTTTTAAATAAAGCCTTGAGTCAAATAGTCAAAGTCCTAGTCAAAGTCTTAGTCAAACAGTCAAAGTCTTAGTCAAATAGTCAATTCATCATAAAACCTTACTTTATGGTGTTGACTAATTTTAATGGCTAATTGAATCCAAAACTAGTATAAAAACCCACCTATGACCCATTATACTTTGCACCTCTAAATCGATTGTTTCAATCCAATTAAACTTTCCCTCATACCTTTCTTCTATAGTCTATTACTTCTACAATTGAAGCTTTGATTATAAGCTCTTGTAATTGGCAACTTTGGGGCTACACATATTCTATTTCTCGAGACTTAATACTTTGCTAAGGTGAGTTTACGTAACCATGTTTATGCAATTCTTCATACTTGCAACATTATACTTAAGCAATTCTACATACATGTCTAGTTGTAAACTTTAATGCCTCATGAATTAGACAACAACAGTTTCAACGAGTTTCAACGAGTTTCAACATTACATAATCATTAGCTATGGCCAAGCCGGCGATACTCAATAATAGATCTATTGGATTGACAATCCCACCCGGATACGTGTACCTCCTACATAGGTAGCGTGGGTGATTGTTATCGTTCCAACATATTATTAAGGTGAACCGTGGATGACGGGATGGACCTAAACTAGTCAAAGGTTTGATTATGTCGATTCAACATATCATGTTTATTCATGTAGACTTAAACTTACGATAGACATATGAATTGCTAAACTTTTATACTAAAACTATTTGCTTGACATGGCTTATGTATTCTCACCAACTTCTAGTTGACCCCCCCATTTTTCCAAACTCAACAGGAAATACTGATGCTTGAAGTCTAGAGCTAGCATGAGGAGATATTTGAAGCTTTGTTTGATTATTTGATGTACGAATTCTTGTAGAACAATTGTATGTAATTTATTTAAATCATATAATGAAATTTATTATTCACCATGAGCTACTGAACAATCATCAATACGTGACATCCCGATGTTTCCGCCATCGGTTGGGGTGTTACAGATTGGTATCAGAGCCTTGGTTATAGGGAATTAGGTTATTAGAAAAAAAAATAATCTAGTCTATAACCATAGGAATATAACCAGTATTTGCTCCTTTTACTTGCTATTCTCTATCTCACTCCTACTTCTTATCCCTACTTCAACCCCTACAAGAAGATTGCTCTCCATCACAAGATCTACTCTTAGACTAATAGGACAATCCTCAGGTTTAGCCTGAACCACCTTGAGATCTCGTTGAAGTTCTAGATTTTAATAACGAACACGTGCAATCTGGAAGGGTGAACGCCTGTATTCTGAGTTTTCTGTCTAGGACTGGCATTGCGCATATATCCCAATCAGACGAGGGACCCGGATGCTACCTGGGAATTCTCGGGATGAGTGTTCACTTATAGGCTAAAGCATGTCTTCACTATGTTATTAGAATCTAGAAGTTTTGATAAGTCAACGTTTTCGTTTATTCGTTTTAATTAATGAATAAATGATTACACTCACCTTCCTTAAACTAAGCTCCAAAATCTCAAAATTTTACAGCTTAAATCAATCTCATTTCATAACCATCCATGGATTTCACAATCACACTTCACCTTACCATTACATAATCATTAGCTATGGCCAAGCCGGCGATACTGAATAATAGATCTATTGGATTGACAATCCCACCCGGATACGTGTACCTCCTACATAGGTAGCGTGGGTGATTGTTATCGTTCCAACATATTATTAAGGTGAACCGTGGATGACGGGATGGACCTAAACTAGTCAAAGGTTTGATTATGTCGATTCAACATATCATGTTTATTCAAGTAGACTTAAACTTAGGATAGACATATGAATTGCTAAACTTTTATACTAAAACTATTTGCTTGACATGGCTTATGTATTCTCACCAACTTCTAGTTGACCCCCCCATTTTTCCAAACTCAACAGGAAATACTGATGCTTGAAGTCTAGAGCTAGCATGAGGAGATATTTGAAGCTTTGTTTGATTATTTGATGTACGAATTCTTGTAGAACAATTGTATGTAATTTATTTAAATCATATAATGAAATTTATTATTCACCATGAGCTACTGAACAATCATCAATACGTGACATCCCGATGTTTCCGCCATCGGTTGGGGTGTTACAAAACCGACCTATCACTAATCTCTCATGCTAAAATGCCTCTAAAATTTTGGCCTTTTGCTTTCATCACCGCCACTAATCTCATAAATTGATTACCCCCCCCCACCTTAAATAATGATTCTCCTTATTTTCACCTTTTCCATATCTGAAGGGATAGGGAGCCTAATCCAGGCGGACGCGACCTCCCTATCCCCACTTAACAGAAAATTCGCGGAAACACCCACAACAAGGTTTCGCCGGAAAGAACTTGGGAACATCTGTGCCACCAACGCGCGCGCTGCTTCACACCACCCTGCGGCATGCGCCAAACACCCTGCGGCCAAAGAATGACCTAGTACCGGTGACGGCGGCATGTCCCTTTCAAAAATGTGCGATTGATCTAGTTGGGCCCTTTCCCGCGGCCCGGGAAACGTTAAATTCCTCATCGTGGCCATCGATTACTTCAATAAATGGGTCGAGGCGAAGCCCTTGGCCAAAATCGACGGATCCCACGTAAAGAAATTCATCTGGGAGTTCATAATCTGCAGATTCGGCCTACCAATGCAACTAGTCAGCGACAATGGCACGCAGTTCACGGACAATATGTTACAATCCTGGTTGGTGCATATGGGCGTCCAACAAATATTCACATCCGTTGTACACCCGCGGGGGAATGGCCAAGTGGAAAGAGTCAACAGAAGCATAGTAGAGGGAATCAAGTCGCGGCTGGGCACCAGGCGCACGGGATGGGTGGATGAACTACCACACGTCCTATGGGCCTACCGCACCATCACAAAAACACGCAACGGAGAAACTCTGTTCAGCCTAACCTACGGATCCGAAGCGGTGATCCCAGCCGAAATCGGTTGCCCTTCTGCAAGGGTCCTACTGGCTGACCGAACTAACAACGATGAAGAACTCCGCATCAACCTAGACTTACTCGATGAACGGCGAGACCTAGCCGCAATCAAAGAGGCTAAGTACAAAACCCAACTAGAGTGGTACTACAACAAGCGTGTCAAAAGATGCGCCTTCAAGATTGGGGACTACGTTTTCCGCAACAACGAAGCGTCGAACGCGGAGAAACCAGGAAAACTGGCACCAAATTAGGAAGGGCCATATAAAATCCAAGAGATCTTAGGCAAAGGGCCCTACGCGCTAGAAAGACTAAACGGCACGCCCGTCCCCCGATCTTGGAACGCGGCACAATTGCGCTTATGTTATTTGTAACCCTGTTATTTCGCCCGGCTACACATGCCGAAGCGATCATTAATAAACGAATGTTTGTCTCCTATTACTTGTTGCTCTACTTGTTTTTTCCGCGCCTAGGTCTTCAAGAAATGCTACAGGCTATGTCGGACTAACGCAGTTTCGTGCCACGGCTAGGATGTATAAACACCTAGCCCGCGCTGCAGTCTTCAAGACATAGCCCACTTGTCGGACGGAAACATTCGCGCCAAAGCGCCATGCTTAAACTCAGTCTCTTGGACTCGCTCTTAACGCGGGTCGGACTTTACGAGCAGCATGACGCCCTCGTGGCTCGAATACACGTCTTCAACACAAGGCCTACTCGGTATGCTTGTCGGACCTAAGGCACAAGTTGCGTGGAGTACTGGTCTTCAAGGCAAAAGTAACTACTTAAAATGCCGGACCACTTACCAAACGCAAGCGCTAACTCTTACTTACACACTAGGTGACGACTTGGTTAAATAAGTACGACAGGAGTTAACGCGAGACAACACAAGGCATAACAAACAGAAATCTTTTCATTAACCTTGGGGATTAAAAACCCAACAAACATTTACAGGGAAAACAAAAAACAACCTAACTATCAGAGCCGCTAAAATCTACTAGCTGCTCATCGGTCTCCGGCACCTGCTCATCATCCGCCCGTTGCCCCAGAAAACCCTTCACCCGAGGCTTTCCGTCTCTCCTCCTCCAAGCGCAGTCCCTCAGCCTCCGCGGCCTTTTCTTTGGCCTTCTCGCCCAGCTCATCGGATTTCTCAATGAAGTAGCGAAGGGAAGCGACAGGGTCAATGTAGTGATTACAATCCGCCACAACCTGAAGGACGGGAACTCAAGTTTGTCAAACTTGGCGAGTTCCGCCAAGTACTCGTCCTTCAGGGGCTTTCCATAATGCTCCGCGTCAATGATGCGCCCGTTGTTCTACGCATGAAGGAAGCCATCCTCGAACCCCTCGCTATACCCATAAGCATGGGCGGCGGCTATGCTGGCGACTTGGTCACCAAGTTTTGGCTCCTGCCAAAAGCGCTTGAAAATCTGAAAAAGAACAAAGACATTAGTAGCACTACACACCAAAGTAAAGGTTAGGACAACGGATAGGAGAACTTACCCCGTCAATGACGCTGGTCATCAACCAGCGAAGGGATTCGCGCATCTTCTCCTGCTCCACCACTGAAGCATCCAGCAGAGACTTGGCCGCATCGGCTTCCAAAACAGCAGCCTCGCGGTCCTTCAAAGCCGCATCCCTCTCTAGCTGGAGAGTCTCCTTTGCCTCCAACATCATAAACCGCTCTTCTTCAAGAGCGGTGAGGCGAGAGTTGGCCTTATCAAGATCCGCAGTCGCGGATTCCAGTTGCTTGCGCATGTCAACGAACTTGACGGTGCGCTCAGCAAGGGACTTGCACTTTTTCTTGGGCTCTGCAAGATCCGCCTTGTTCGTGTCCTTCAGTTGCTGGATCCGCTCCTTCAGCAACCGCTTCTCCTCGTTGCCACGGTTGCAAGCCTCTGTCCACTGCTTCTTATCCGCCGCCGACTCGGACAAGAGTCTTTTCGCCTCATCCTCCGTGCGGTGAGCTCGGCGGCGGTACTCCTCAATCCGAGACTTCATGGCCACCTCTTTTTCAGCAAGGGCGGTCTTCTCAGATTTCAAACGGGCCAAGTCCCGTTACATGGTAGCATCCCGCCGCCGCAGGGAATCCATCATGGCCAGCTGACTCGCCTGACCAATACACATATTCGTGATCAAGTCCGGGCGACTCAGGCTGTTCTGGTAAGCCTGTTCATAGGGGGGCACCGCCCCACTAACAAATTCCTCGGCGGCCAAAGAGTTGGAAAACAAAGAGTTCTCCCGAACTGCCCATCGGGGGCGCCAAATAGTGTCGCCCCGAACCCAGCTGGAGCTGTCATACTCTCCAGCGAGTTCCCTACCCCCCGCGCCGGGCGGCGCACTACCCGCCCGTCGATCAACCTTACCACCCCAGCGCCTCCCGCCGGGGGCGTCACCCCGAAGCTAAAAGCATCATCGGCCTTTTGCTTGGCCTCAGCTTCCTTCTCCAAAAGGAGCTTCTGCTCCTCCAAGCGAAGCCGCTCGGCCTCGGCCTGTTTGGCGGCATCATCGCCGCCGCCTTCCTTGCCACTTCAGCCTTCTTGGCAGCATCCTCAGCCGCCGCCTTCTTCGCTGCCTCGGCTCTAGCAGCCTCATCGGCCCTTGCCTTCAAAAGGGCCTCAGCCTTAGCGGCTTCATCGGCCTTAGCGTTCTCTGCGACCTCCGCCTCCTTTCGGATCGCTCTGCCTCCCTCTTCTTCTTGGCCTCCGCTATCTCCTCAGAGGTAGGGATAGGCGGAGGGGAAGGACTGGTGTTTACTTTCGGCGCCGCGCCTACAAGATGAAAAAAAACAGTTAAGCAAAAACAAGAACAAATAATAATAAACTGAAGACGGGGGCGTACATACTGGGGATCTTCTGCACCATCTTTTGAAGAAGAGGCTGGCGCTCAGGCGGAGCGCCTATATCAAACGAGAACACAAGGGCACCAGGCCCCTGTGGCTGAGTAGCCTGAGCTGGGGACTTGCCCTTTTCCCCCGCACCTCCAACTCCCTTGGAAGTTCCAGCAGCCACGCTCGCCCCGCCGTCCCCACCGGCACCCATCTCACGGCGACCCCTCTTCCGCGTCTTCAACTTAAACTCATCGGCGTCATCGTCATCATCTGAAGCAGGCCCATCCTTCCGCTTATGACGATTCTTGACATACTCCTTGCCTGTATCCGAAGACCCTGTGTCAGAAAGGGGGGTCACTGGCTTGACCACATAACAGCGCCTACGCGGGGCATGCTTCATGCGCCCCTGAGAATGCCGCACCAAATGCGGCACCTCACTTACAAACACGGAACAAGGGTCAGAAGACTTACGGGTAACGAAATGGTGGGCGGGCGGATTATCCAAGTTCGGATAATAGAACCGGCCAACAAAGTCTTCCAAAAAGGAGACTTGTCCCTGAAGGATTCGCCTCCACTTCAGCTTAAGAGCCCCGCGGGACTCAAAGTTGTCGAACTTCGACACGCCTGCGCATTCAACAAAACACTTAGAAAGAATTATAAGTATCTCAAAAAATTAAGCGCTAGATCATACCTTCTTGGGCGATGTAGGGCTCTTTCCCCTCGCGGATGCCGGTGCAGCTGGTACCCAACAGGTTGTAGGTGCCTTCAAACAAACCCTTCAACTCCAGCTTGGTTTTATGAGTTGTAAGGGCGAGGAACCAGGCTTCATCCTTATAGTTCCGCATCACCTCGCGGTCGGGCACCCGCTCCCTAGACGTCACCACGCGCCTGACACCAGGCGAAAAGGTTCCTGCAAAACGATTGAATGACATAAAGCAGACAACGTGTCAGACAGCTGTCTGACACGTCTGTCCAACTTCTCCACAGAGTTATCCACATTCGAATTCCAGGCGCCATAAATTCAAATGATTGACGACAAAATAAATACACCACCCAGCATTTACTTCGACACGCCTGCGCATTCAACAAAAACACTTAGAAAGAATTATAAGTATCTCAAAAAATTAAGCGCTAGATCATACCTTCTTGGGCGATGTAGGGCTCTTTCCCCTCGCGGATGCCGGTGCGGCTGGTGCCCAACAGGTTGTAGGTGCCTTCAAACAAACCCTTCAACTCCAGCTTGGTTTTATGAGTTGTAAGGGCGATGAACCAGGCTTCATCCTTATAGTTCCGCATCACCTCGCGGTCGGGCACCCGCTCCCTAGACGTCACCACGCGCCTGACACCAGGCGAAAAGGTTCCTGCAAAACGATTGAATGACATAAAGCAGACAACGTGTCAGACAGCTGTCTGACACGTCTGTCCAACTTCTCCACAGAGTTATCCACATTCGAATTCCAGGCGCCATAAATTCAAATGATTGACGACAAAATAAATACACCACCCAGCATTTACTTCAAGTATACAACCGCACTTAAAGCAAGAAACGGCGTGCCATGTCATGGCTAGCGGAGCCTTGACGTAAATGCGGATAAAGACGTTCCCCCGCTCTCGCTCTTCAGAACCAAGGCACGGAACGTCAGTGCTCGCGAACTCTTGACGTAGCGCGGAGGAAGACGTTCCCTGTCCAACCGACGGAAGAAAAGCAAAAGCGGAAGAGCTATCATCTGCGACTCACTTTTTAACTCAGTCTAGCGCTCCACCTCCTCATAAATCAAGAACAGGAGAAGCCCTAGACTAGGGGGACTTGAAGGGATAGGGAGCCTAATCCAGGCGGACGCGGCCTCCCTATCCCCGCTTAACAGAAAATCCGTGGAAACACCCACAACAAGGTTTCAGCGGAAAGAACTTGGGAACATCTGTGCCACCAACGCGCGCGCTGCTTCACACCACAGACAATCCCAAGTACGATGTACGGAAGATCAAGAGTCAGTAATCTACCTGCAAGGATCACTGACACCATCAATTGGATAAGGACACGTGCCTGTAGCTGCCCAACAACCACTAAGGTTCAACAGTGATGTGACTGGTTCCATGCTTCCACCATGCTGCCATCACTGTTCTGACTAGGCATGCTCACCTTTTGCCAGAGGCCACATCAGACGCCGACAGATAGGTAAACCATGCTGCTGCAGAACAACATACCGCCAAGGACCAGTCACATGCCGCCACGTGTCCACTAGTAAGCTCGCTGCTGACGTCATCTACAGTGGATGTCCTTTACCCGCCTTTCTCAGAGGCTGAGCAGAGTTGGGCCGAGCCAAAGCCCAAAGATCACAAGACTCGTCGTGGGCTTCTTCCCAAGCCCACGACCTCCATTATAAATAGAAGACATCAACTCCCTTCAAAGGGATCGAAATCCAATCACTTGTAACTTAGAGCTAGGATTACTCATACTCTTTGTATTCTATCAAGAAATAAGATCCTCGGCTCCTTACAGTGGACGTAGGTCAAACTTGATCGAACCACTTACATATTTGTGTTCTCGCTTTACTTATTCAACACACACTCACTCACATTACATTTCTCGGTTAATCTAAGGGTTTGGGTAAAGGAACGTACGTACAGTGACGTAAGTTTAACCCCTCGGTGATTAGTGATAATCCCCGAGTTACTTATTGTTTCTTCAATTTCTATCCAAACTATGAAAAACTTCATAGTTTTGGTTGCTTATCATACCCTTGGTTACGACCATACTCAAAACATAAACTTGAGTCTCGGTCAAAACCGTGCATTTTTATTGGCTACTCATCCTCTCAAAGTGCTTTCCATCTCCTTGATCCCCCCACTCATCAGATCTACACTTCCCTTCATGTCCACTTTCTTGAACATATCTTTCCCAATGAATCCCTTTCTCAAACCTCTACTTCCATCTCACCCTCACCCGACACTTGGTTACCCCTCACTACACGATCAATTTCCCTTTCTACACCTTCTTCCACTCCTCCTCAAAATTCAACCCCTTCCAATGTGATACCCCGCATTTTCAGGTTCTAGCCTTAACTAAACTCTAGTTAACTTATATTTATAATCCACGACATTTTATTTAACTAGGGTTAGTTAGGTGAGTCACACGTTGCACAGCTATAGGTTAATAACTGCGTGAAACGGTAATTCGGAAAATTACCGGACTACGTACACGATTATCGAACCCCGAGCGTTTGTGAAATAACAATATGAATAATTGTGAAATGATTGTTTGATATTATTTGAAATTATGTGATTGTGTGAAACTCTGTGGATTTAAACGAAACATGCCTCCGAACTCGTAACCGATACCCGACAAACCAACATGATGGTTCGGGTCTAAAATAGGGGGTTGCGTGTTGGTGATGTGGGTTAAATGTTTTAAAGGCCCGATAGAAAAGAAAAAGAAAAAGAAAATAATAATAATAATAATAATAATAACAACATAGCTGGATCGGCCCAAGAAGAAACCAGGCCCAACTCGGCCAAGGAGGTGCCGCGTACTGCGGGCGGCCCAAGGCCAGCCTCCGCGTCCCGCGGGCAAGGCCTAGACCTGGAAAACAAGTTTAGGCCTTTTAAAAAGAATTTTTAACACCCCACTTCTCATAACCTTAACCCTGATTGTCCCTAGTAGCCACTATACGAAAAATACACTCCATAACCTCTGCCATAACCATAATCGATCAAGCTTTGGAGCTCTAATTGTGTTTCTGTCACCCGAACGAAGAGTTTTAGGTATATCATCAAACCCTTTGTGTTTTATCTTCTTTATTATGTTATAAAGCACCATAAACAAGATTGTCCAAGATCTGAAATAAACTTACAAAGATTAAAACATGGTTTTTATAAAGGTTTAATGGGATTAAACATGGTCTTGTGTGTTATTATGTGTTAGATGTATGATTAAGGATTATTGAACATCTAGGGTTTATAGATGATAATATTTACCAATAAACTTGCATGTTTTGATCAGACTGATGTGTGATGAATCTTGTATGATGTTTATTTGATGTTCTTGAATCTTGATGGATGATATGCAACTAGGGTTTGATATAGTTGATAATATTGCATGATTAAAATCTAGATAGAATTTGAATGTTGATTTGTAGGCCCTGTATCACGACTTTAATAAATCTTTTTGATCGATTATTTGCATGAACATGTTTTACAAGGTCTTAGATTTTTAGAATGGGCAAAATCATCTGATTTGGACATCGGTTGATATGTTTTTGGAATTTTCTTTGATTAAAGGTCATATCAGATTTTCGGATTAGTAATTTGGGTCAACTTTAAACGGCCATAACTTGAGTTGTACAAAGAGTTAGGTTACGGAATTTGCACAGTAGGTTGACATTGGTAAAACTTGGCGTTTCCAAGTAGATTCATCCCGTTTGGATGAATACAAAAGTTTTGGGAATTTTCCTACTAATCTGATCTGTTGTGAGTATTTTCTGGACATAGTTGCATTGTATGATTTTTCATAATTTTTGTGCATTGTTTTGTCACGAAATAAAAATGTGGACTTGTCCGGTAGGCTCGCTGGAGTATCCAGTAAAACTTTGGGAGTCTAATTCGTTGGATAATTATTTTTAATAATTTGGTTTTCACAGCGCATAATCTGTCCTAAAAACGCAGATTATGTAATGTACGCTTATGTGGTTATTTGGAGTTTTGTATGACTTGTAATTGACATGGGCTTGTATGAGCACTTATATGAGGTGTATATGAAGTGTATAACTGATGATAGTCATTGTGTTCATCAACGGGTTAGTAGGGTTTACTTGTGCATATAGAAACACTAGGTGTCACTCACACGGTTTTGTATTTTAAAACGTCTTGGACAAACGGATTATATGGTGTATTGATTATACACATATACTCACTTAGTGACACATGTAATAGGGAGTCGGTAGTACGTCCTATTTGTGAAGTTTGGATTACTTGCTTGCAACCTAAGGTGAGTTTCACTACTCTTTTCTCAAAAGCACGCGCCTCGGGTTTGAGACAATTTACTTAACTTTTTCTAGTCCGGTTTGGGACTACTTTACATCCCGGGTTTTGGGGTGCTTTGAATCCTTATGTGGGTCAGGTTTTGACTCCTTGTGAGGGTCGGGTTTGACTCCTTGTGAGGGTCGGGTTTTGACTCCTTGTGAGGGTCGGGTTTTGACTCCTTGTGAGGGTCGGGTTTTGACTCCTTGTGTGGGTCGGGTTTTGCTAGTTCGCAAACTTTGTCCTTGATGAACTAAACCAATACTATCACTGTAAGTCCTTCACATACTGAATGAGTTGCCGGGTTATGGCAAGCGGGTTACTAGTTGATAGCACTATTAGGTTTGACAAACCTCACACCGGCTCAGGGGAGTGCGGGAGTGAACTGTGACTTAACATATTATCATTGTTGATATGCAATGATGCAAGGCAATCTGCTCACATTTGTGACAACACGTACATTAGCAGTTCGGTATATCTGTGTTTAGTTATCATGAATGGGTTAACTACCCTTGGCATGCGATGAACTAGTGGTTACATGATTTTTGGAACCTACTCATTTACTTACTCGTTTACTCTACTTTGTGAACTCACCAACTTTATGTTGACACACGATATACATGCTTTTGCAGGTAGTTAGCTTCTGGTGTCATGATTAGGAACCACTGCACGTTTCACTGCATTTGGGGTCTTGGGTATATATCTAAATTACATATCACGCTTTTACGTTTTTTTTCATATGGTTTTAATTTGGGCGCGTTGTTTTGGGCATGGTTTTAAAATGTTTAAATTTGGTTTACGCTTCCGTAGCTTAACAAAACTTGATTTTTGAAAACGAACTAAATGGTTTGGGCATTTAGAGTCGTTCATGTGACTTATGGCTATGGGATCCTAGTATGCCATGAGCCTCGCGGTATAAACCCCGCAGTGGAAATTTGAGGGTGTGACATCCAATCTCACTACCACTACTTCTACACCTTCTTCCAACCAAACCCACTCCACCGAACCTCCATAGCCACACACCGAACCCTCTCAACCACCCACCGACCCTCCCACCAATACAAACCCGATGCCTCCACGCACCCCATCTGACTTATCCTCCTCTTCTCATCCTACCGAAACAATTCCCTCCCCTACACCCGAATCAACTACTTCTCATCGAACCCGTAAACCAAACCCAAAGTATCACAACTCCGACTTTGTCTTATATCACTCTACCACTCATACCCTTCCCGATCCCACTACCATTATCCAAGCCCTCAAAACAACCATTATGGTGAAAATCCGTGCAATCCTAGTTTGACGCTCTCACACGTAATCAAACTTGGACACTCGTTCCTCCCGATAATGCTCCTAACCTTGTTGGATGCAAATGGGTCTACTGCACGAAATTCAAACCCGATGGTTTGGTGGACCGCCTAAAAGCACGACTTGTTGGTAAAGGCTTTCATTAACGTCCCGGTTTAGATTATGTTGAAACTTTTAGTCCTGTGGTTAAACCCGCCAGCTTACGCCTCATCCTTGCCATAGCCACTTCTTTCAATTGGCCTCTATGCCAACTTGACGTTAACAACGCCTTCTTACAAGGTACTCTAACCGAATCGGTTTATATGTCTCAACCACTTGGCTTCGTGGATCCTTCCCACCCTACACATGTTTGCAAACTTAACAAGGCTATCTATGGTCTTCGTCAAGACTCCCGTGCTTGGTATGATGAACTCAAACACTATCTTTTATCAGTTCACTTTAAACCCTCTATCTCCGATCCCTCTCTCTGCATTAACAAAGTCACATCTTCTCCCATCTTCATCCTAGTTTACGTTGATGATATAATCATCACCGGCGCAAATCCATCTCTCATTAACTCTTTCATCAAAACACTTGCCACTAGATTTTCTCTAAAAGATCTTGGCAACCTCTCATACTTCCTTGGTATCGAGGTCATATCTCACAACCATGGCCTATTCCTATCTCAATCCAAATACATCCTTGACATTCTCACAAAAGCTAATATGAGTAATTGCAACCCGTCGCCCACACCGATGTCTAGTTCCTCTACTATCACCGTATTGGATGGTGATCCCTTACCATCCCCAACCGAATACCGTGCTTTTGTCGGCGCATTACAATATTTATCTTTAACCCGTCTTGATATCTCTTTTACAGTTAATAAGCTTTCACAATTCATGCATAAGCCAACTACTACACATTAGGGAGCTCTGAAGAGATTGTTCCGGTATTTACATGGCACTCTAAATCGTGGAATATTTTTAAGACGTCACTCACCTCTACAGCTCCACGCCTTCACTGATGCGGATTGTTTACCTCAACTATATTGTTTACCTCGGTCAAAACCCAATCTCATGGAGTTTTAAATGTCAACCGACACTTTCCCGTTCATCAACTGAAGTTGAATTTCGAGCTGTAGCTTCCACAACAACTTAAGTGCAATGGCTCATTTCCTTGATGGTTGAACTCGGCTTCAAATCCACGGTCACCCCTACCATTTATTGTGACAACCTAAGTGCAACACGCTATTCAGCAAATCCGGCTTTCCACTCACGTATGAAGCACCTTGCCATAGATTTTCATTTCGTTCCTGAAAAGGTTCAAGAAGACACTATTCGCGTCACTCACATCTCCAGAGACGATCAACTTGCGGATGTGATGGGATTGGGTACTAAATAGACTATTCCGCATACCCAAACCCGGAAAAAAACACTACTACGTGGAGAAGGCCTGCGCACAAGGAGTGGTCAAAGCACGCTAATGCTTGGTCAAAAGTCAAGTCTTGGTCAAAGGCAGATATCATGCATGGTCAACTGCCATGCATAAATCATGTAGACTCAATATTAAAGGCAGTACAATGTTCCATCATTCCCATTGATTTAGCTTTCCTTATATCACCATACTAACACAATTAAGGGTGATGGAGACAACCTAACCACGGTTAGGACTTGGGTAATGGTGGCATACAAACTCTCATATAAAAGGGATCATATCCCTAGTAGGAGAGGACACTTTCTGCTAACCCGGAGAGCTATCACTAAAAGATAGTATCCCCATTCACCCCGTTTTTGTCATAAACAACTACCTTGTGTAGTCGTCTCCACATCCACAATCAACTCTTGTTTGCAGGTTCCTCAATCCGTAGCTTCTAGTGAAGGATCAACCCTGTAGATACTCATAATCTTATCATCCCTACCCGGTGGTGAGATTATTTGTTTCTTCATTGGCGCCATCCCTTACGGTTCACAAATCTTTCAAACTAGCAACCATGGCTCCCTCAAAGGATGCAAACAACAACACTACTGAAGTAGATGCAACAATCGACGACGAAATCAATGAAGTTGCACCAAACACCATCACCAAAAATGTGGCCCAGAAACAGCCAGTTTCGACATTTCAGTTCAACCCAATCAGGGGAGGACTTACTGAGGAAAGAAGAAACGAAACAACCAATCTCCGGTAGATCCGGACGAGTGGTTGGCTCGGCAGAATTCAAAAACAATTGCCGAGTACCAGAAGATGGTGATGGAAAAAGCCAAACTTAATGTCCAAAACACATTAAGCTTCGACACAGTGGAGGATGATTCATAATCACCTCGGGAAAACAACAATGGCTGTCGCACTAATGGTCCTCGTCAGGCGGTACGTGGTGGAAACCGTGGTAGAAATACTCACGGTTAGGACCCCGTCAACCTGAATGAGGAACCAGACGGCTATGAATCAGAAAATGAGGTGCACCACGACTCCAATCAAAAGCAGAATTCTAAGTCTGTTGCCAGTAACCCTGCACCAAGGGACGATGATCTCTACAAGCCGTACAGGCCAAAGACTTTCGCTGAGAGATCAAAGTTCTGTGCGCGCATCGCGCTAGCACCAATGCCTCAAGAGTGAAAATTCCCAAGCACGATCGGGAAATACAATGGTTTACGTGATCCAGACGATCACTTACATGCTTTTGACTGTGCAGGCAGTTCTAAACTATGGCCTGTACAAGCCTGGTGTCATCTGTTCGTGCAAACGCTAACAGGGACAGCCAGGGTCTGGTACGAAAGTTTGCCTGTCGGAAGTCTGCTAGACTTTGATGATCTCATCAGGAAATTCAAAAATCACTTTTCACATTTGCGTAAGCACAAGAAGGATAAAGCACACATTCTCTTGGCGCACGCCATGAGAATGAATCCCTGGAAGACTACATTGTCAGATATAACAAGGAAGCCCTTCAGCTAGGCTGCGGAGAAGAACTTACCCGTGCAGCATTCATACACGGGGTAAGAAACAATGATTTAATGAAGTGTCCGATGGGAAAAGATGGCGTTCCGCACGCTTGGGATGAGCTGATTGAAGCTGCAAAAGTATATGCATCTTCTGAGCGATCTTTTAGTCGCAACAAACAAGTGCACCAGAGCAATACTCAACACTCAACATCCAAAGGAAATACAAAGCAATCCGTTTGGTCCAGAATTTCTGGAACAACAGAAGAAGGGAAATACTCACCCGCACAAGATGCGCGGAACATGATAAGTTCAAAGGGGTCCAGGGATAATCGGAAACCCCACAGGAAGAATTATGACTGGACGCTATTATCTAAAACACCGTCTGAGGTATTAAAAATGGAACAAATACAGTTCCCAAAACCGCAAGAACTTCGATGTGATAGACAACGTCTCGACAAATCAAAATACTGCGAGTACCATGAAGACTATGGCCATCTGACAGACAACGGTTACAGTCTGAAGATGGAAATAGAAACTGTTATAAAGTCAGAACAGTTAGCACACCTTGTGAAAAATGTGCAAAGAAACAGAGACAATGCTGAAGGGAACGAGCCCCCTCAGAAGAAGATACGAAATCTCAATGCGCACCATGTGTACAACATAACGCGCAATAGTTGCAACATGATCCACAGGGCTACAAGCTACGAACGCACGTTCGCTGATGCGAACGATGATTCATGGAAGGAAGAGCAAGTCATTATGCCGAGAGTGAAGGGATGGGCTTCTTCGACAGCTCCATTGATCATCACAGGTGTTGTCGGACATTACCAGACAAGATATATGTTTTTAGACAACGGCAGCAGCATAGACATCATGTACGAGCAATGTTTCGATCAGTTGGATGATGATGATAAAGCAAGAATAGTGCCTGTCACAGAGCCCATCTCCGGCTTTATTCATGAAATGATCTTCCCATTGGGAATGCTAACGTTTCCGGCTTTATCAGTGTGAGTATACTTATCCCTTTTTTCATTTTTATACTTTTGGGGTGATTCATGTACACATATTAAACATACACGTGCACTTATTCATAAACGTTTTACATACAATTCATATACGTGTTATGCTTGAATTCTTGTGCTTTGTGCTTAAACATAAACGTAGTATACTTGCAATCATTACAAAATCATTAACTTAGCTAGCCGACTTTAACAATGGATAGCGCTATTTGGATTGACAACCCGCCTAGTGGAAAGTACGTATGTGTGTGGGAAGTCCTAGGTCATTGTTAATGCTTTAAACTTTGTCACATAAGAGGTTTGATTTTGACCCGCATTATGTACTTACGTGTATTCCATATTTGCCTTGAATGAATCATGACACTTGAATTGTAAACATTTTTATACTTATACTATATGTACACAAAACTAAGTGTACTCACCAGCATTATTGTTGACATTTTATTTTGTACATGTTTCAGGGAACGTTTGATGATTGTCACTTAGGCTTGGACTTAGGCATAATAAACACGCTTTATTTATCGTTTGTTTTTGAGACTTGATGTATTGGTTTGACTTTGATGTTGGACTTTTAATCATGAATTTAAATAATATTTACACTTTAGTACCATGAGCTTTTGAACAATCGTCATTACGTGACACCTCGATGTTTCCGCCATCGGTTGGGGTGTTACACATGGGGCCGGAGAAAACAAAGGCGATGAACGAGCAAGTGATGGAACTTTTGAAGGCAGGTATTCTCCGTAAAAGGAAGTACCAAACATGGTTGGCAAACCCAATCATGGTTGGAAAATCTAATGGTACTTGGCGCATGTGCGTCGATTACAAAGATCTGAATAAAGCCTGCCCAAAAGATTGTTATCCGCTACCCGAGATTGATTTAAAAGTCAACTCGTTAGCACCTTATAGATTTAAATGCTTTCTGGATGCCTACAAGGGCTATCACCAAATCCAGATGGCAAAAGAAGATGAAAACAAGACAACGTTCCGCACGGACATGGGAACTTTCTGTTACACCAAAATGCCATTCGGGCTAAAAAACGTTGGGGCAACATATTAGCGTTTAATGGACACCGCGTTTGTAAAACAAATCGGTGTAAACTTGGAGGTGTACGTCGACGATCTGGTAATCAAGAGTAGAGAAGAAGACCAAATGCTAAACGACATCCAAAAAAAACATTTGACCAACTGCGCAGCGTGCGGATGAAATTAAACCCGGGAAAATGTTCTTTCGGAATGGAGGAAGGAAAGTTCCTCGGGGTCATTGTAACAAAGGATGGTTTCCGCCCGAATCCAGAAAAAGTCCATGCAATCGAACGCATGCCGTCTCCATTCTCCGTCAAAGAAGTCCAAACATTAATGGGGTGCCTCATAGCTTTGAACAGATTTTTGTCAAACTACGCATCCAAATCTTTCCCCTTCGTGGACACACTGAAGAATTGCTTGAAGAAATACAATTTTCATTGGACCGCGGAAGCGGAAAAGGCTTTTCAAGAAATGAAGAAGTGTCTGAGCAATTTGCCAACACTCACTGCTCCGTTACCTAAAGAACCACTTACTCTGTACTTATCCGTCACTGATAAGGCGGTTGGCGCGGTACTTATGGTCGACAGGAAATGGGTACAAACTCCAATCTATTATGTCAGCCGTACATGACCGGTCGGTCGTCAAGGGTCATACAAAACCTAAATAACCTAGGTAGCCAGGGTAAGTAGGGAATACCGAATCCACGAGGAGCATGTGGTTAGCGTCACAACGGTTGTTTATTTGTCTAAGCTAGTTACAAATAAATATAAAAATATAATTATGAAGTTTGCTAGTTTTATCTTTTTGTTTGTTTTATAAAAATGTTGAAATGATAACAAAATAATCTAAATAAATAATAAAGATAAATGTAGCTTCCACCCGGGATCCTATTTGTATAATCTTGCAACCTATTCCGACTTAACTACAAGAACACCACATAGACATGGCCTTGGCTATCCTGTCACAATAACTATTCAAATTGAAATAATAACTAAGGACAGTTTACTCAATGGTAATCAATTTAGTTATCCTGTCACAATACTAAAGATGATCTTTGATAGTAACCGAACAATCTAGTTATCATGTCACAATAACTAAAGCCGATTTCTAACACCAACCGTGCAACCTAATTATCCCTATACAAATATCAACCAACCTCCCTATGATGCCAGAAATCACAGTTAATAGATAAATTGATTCAAATATAAGCAAGGTTTATTAAATCCAACACAAGTAGTAAAAATACTAGTTCATACATAATCAAAACGAGTTCAGAATTCAAAATCAATACAAAGATTCACCCGGGGGAAAGCTACAAAAGATTTAACTGTGCATTTTGTTCACGCGACTTCTTTTTTCTGTGTGATCCTCCCTCTCGGTATGCGTGACCTAATCACCAGCCAAGAAGGCTGCGCCTTCTATTTCTCTCGTGCCCTCCGATTAATAATATTGTCATCCTCTCATGCCTCCCCCAGAAGAAAATAAATAATCCTCAAAGCCCTTGAATAATTATTTCCTAAATTTTCTCCTTATCCCATTGACTGTGTCACTTTTCTTTTAATTTAGTCACTATTCTTTTGAAACCCCATTTTCTATTAATTATGGGTTTTGACTTTTGGGCCGTGACATAAGTTACGGGTCTTTTGTTTTATTATTTTTTATTTATTAATATTATGATATATATTATTATTATTAGTATTAATAGTAGAAGATTCCATACATGTTCCTTGGTGCTCGGGTCTCGAATATATTTCTAATTTTTCTGCCCTGCTACACACGAGCACCTACCAAAATTATAAAATAAATAAATAAATAAAGTAACCAAAAAGTAATAAAATATATACAATAATAAATAATAAAGTACAAGCCTAAAACTAATAAAAATACTATCTAATCGACTCAAAAATATACAAAACTGACAAATAAATGTGACGCATTTAGCAATACATCACACCCCCACACTCATGTTTTGCTTGCCCTCAAGCAAATCTGCTCAGAACATTATCACGAAGAAGTAACAAATATATCCAATGCCCTCGCCATGCACTAGTTAGGGTCCAAAGTCATACCCCATTCATAGATCAGCATTAGATGTGTTAATTCAACAGGCAACCATGATGCACAATTTTGAAAACAGAACTCACCCAACTAAGTCTAACATGCTGTGAGTTTTATTTTCATGCAACACACCCCTCACAATTGTTCACTCCCCTCGGTTTAATATATGGACTAGCGTGTAATGTGCTAGTATAAATCACTCAAAGCAAAACCGAATATGAAACTCTGTACTCATAAGCTTGTAAGACAATCAAACCTTCACTGTAACACATAGACTTTGCACATATGAAAAGAAATTACAGGTTTTGGGCTTAGGCTAAAGGTGGTGGATGTTTAGGTTTATAAAGTGGCTAAAAAAAAATAAACTACCAACCCATGACAATCTTTTATTCATACGGAACACAATAACTTAAACTACGGTTTATTTTTGACCCGTATTAAACAATAATAACATATGGTTTTTTTATCATTTTTTTTCTTTCTTCTTTTTTTTTCATTCTGTTCTTTTTTTTTATAACAATATAAATTCTAAACACATAGATTGTCAAATAAAGCTGATAACAAAATGGATCTAGACCAAGATTCGGGTAAACAAACGAAAAGGTGAAAGGCTCAAAATAGTCTACTAAGGGTAATTTTTTTTCCGGTTAGATGGGTAAACAAAGGGGTAAAACGAAAAAGGGATTCCTAATTTGCCTTTATCATATATTTGCATAAATCAAATCCACAGTCTCGGCATGTATCAAATCAGACAAGTTCTAAAACAGAGCAACATACGGCCTACACTCAACAAATGAATATATATCAGTTCAACTAGCAATCTAGTAGGCTCAAGATCTCACAAAAATGGGGAAAATAGGGTTACCGATGTGTGCATGCATTTATTACCGACAGCTCGTTACACCTAATCAAGCAAATTCTAAACATTTTCTCAAAAATACCTGCTGAAAACGATTCATATGTCTGTTCTAAAGAATTGGACCGTGATTAAGGACACACACACCACAAACAGAGACAGAGTGAAAGCACTGAAATAGTCGCTTTCATTCCCGATCAGACCGCTTTTAGGACTTTTTTTTTACATTTTTTTATTTTATTTTTTTAGACTCAAACCTAACTAAAACAAATGAAAATGAAAGTTTTCCCACAGCCACACTTAAACGACACATTGTCCTCAATGTGAGCTAGGAATAAAATAAAGCAAATAATAAAAAAATAAAATACAACAGTAAAAGGAACAGACTCCCCTGGATAAGCAATATGCGTATAAGTTCGTTCAATTCCTTCCAATGTCGGCTGTATAGCATTTCATTCGCAGCCGATAACAAACCTGGAACAAAGAAACACGAAAGAAAAAAAAACAAAACAAACAAATCGGGATTCCTGCAAACATTAGTGATTTCGAAATCGTCCTCACCCGAATGGAGATTGAGTACGGGTGGGACAATCTATTCTTGCAATTCAAATCAAAACAAGCAATCCCATGACTCCAACAAAATAAAACTGATTCAAACACACATAAAAATAAAAATTAAAAAAAAAAAAAAATAAAACAAATAGATATACAAAATATACAACAATCATACCTGATTCTCATTCATGGTGGTCTCAAAGAACATTTGCCAACCGAGTTTCCAATGTATGCTCGGTAGTTTACATGTCGTGTCCAAAGATGCTTGACTAGTATCGGCATGTAAAGATCATATGTTTTGTGAGTCCGCTTCAAAATAACTTGCCCAAAATCGTGCAAGCCAACCTTCCTAACCTTAGGCACCAAACTCACTAGCTCTTCTTGAGGAACCGTGTCTTCAGCAAGGTTTAAACATTCATTTTCTTGTGTAGGAAGACTTGGAACCTCTTCTTTAGCCATGGTGGATTCAATCTTTAAATCTTCAACCACTTGAGGGATTGGTGCGGTATTCATCTCCACAACCTCCTCCTCAACTTGTGACAAAATCCACTCTTGTTTTGCTTGACATTTTTCATGAGGTGATAAGGCGATATAAGCCTTATCCTTTCTTCTTTCATAGCTTAGAATGTCGTACTTATAACTTAGCCATTTTAGCCGACATTCTCGTGATTGATGAGGTTTTGCTAATTCTTGTTTGACTTTAGAAAGTTGCACTTTACTCGTAATCTTGTCAAGTCTGCTTTGATCTGCCTGAAGTTGCCGCTTATGTTCAGCGTTCACTAGTGTTTGGTAGTGTTGAAGGGTTGGAGGAGGGGCAAGCTTTTCATAGTACAAGACCGGAGTGTTCTCCCATCTTTCATAAGCAATTAAATACCTTCTAACTGCCTCCTTTTTCCTTGCAAGCTCTGGACAATATTCCGAAGTGTGGCGTGGATCCCCACAAAACGCACATGTATCACGATATGCATACATGCATGGTCAAAACTTGAGCTTCTTTACCTGCGAAAGAAAGATCCTGCACAGACAACTAGAAAACCCAAAGTGAAATCTAATAAAATTAAATAACTAAAAATAAAAACAAAGATTTTTTTTTTGAATTTTAAAACAACTAAATATACACACAAACAAACACGCAATGCAACACTAAGCGCACTAGCTCCCCGGCAACGATGCCATTTGATGACCGTCTGTCATCAAGGGTCATACAAAACCTAAATAACCTAAGTAGCCAGGGTAAGTAGCGAATATCGAATCCACGAGGAGCATGTGGTTAGCGTCACAATGGTTGTTTATTTGTCTAAGCTAGTTACAAATAAATATAAAAATATAATTATGAGGTTTGCTAGTTTTATCTTTTTGTTGGTTTTATAAAAATGTTGAAATGATAACAAAATAATCTAAATAAATAAAAAAGATAAATGTAGCTTCCACCTGGGATCCTATTTGTATAATCTTGCAACCTATTCGACTTAGCTACAAGAATACTACATAGACATGGCATTGGCTATCCTGTCACAATAACTATTTAGATTGAAATAATAACTAAGGACAGTTTACTCAATGGTAATCAATTTAGTTATCCAGTCACAATACTAAAGATGATTTTTGATAGTAACCGAACAATCTAGTTATCCTGTCACAATAACTAAAGCCGATTTCTAACACCAACCGTGCAACCTAATTACCCCTATACAAATATCAACCAACCTCCCTATGATGCCAGAAATCACAGTTAATAGATTAATTGATTCAAATATAAGCAAGATTTATTCAATCCAACACAAGTAGTAAAAATCCTAGTTCATACATAATCAAAACGAGTTCAGAATACAAAATCAATACAAAGATTTACCCGGGGAAAGCTACAAAAGATTTAACTATGCATCTTATTCACGCGACTTCTTTTTTTTATGTGTGATCCCCTCTCTCGGTATGTGTGACCTAATCAGCAGCCAATGTCCTTAAAGATTTTCGAATCAACGACATCTTGCGCAAGCCAGAACTTTCTAGAAGATTGGCTAAATGGGCCATCGAATTGGGAGAACACTCAATCACATACAAAGCCAGACCTTCTTTTAAAAGACAAATCCTGGCAGATTTCATTGCGGAAGTCCAAGCAGATAAAGTTGAAGAATGCGCAAACGAAGCATCTTCAAAATCAACTCCGCCGGATGAATCACAAAAGTGGAAACTTTTCACTGATGGTGCTTGCAATGATGAAGGAGCCGGTGCGGGGTTACGTCTGATAATACCAGAAGGGTAAAAATATACCTACGCAATAAGGCTCGATTTTCAAACAACTAACAACGAGGCAGAGTATGAAGCACTGATAGCAGGCTTACGCATCGCCAAAAAGATGGAGCGCAATACATCGAAGCCCATGTTGACTCCATGTTAGTTGCCAATCACATAGACGGCTCATATGAAGCAAGAGAGCCATCTATGGTCTTATATTTGCAGCACACTAAAGAACTGATGAACAGCTTCATCCACTATAAAGTCATTCATGTACGTCGAAGCCAAAACAAACCGGCGGACGCCTTAAGCAAAATGGCATCAACCGCATTTGATCACATGGCAAAAGACGTGCGAGTTGAAGTGCTGACTAAGCCATCTGTACCACAAAAACAAGTGAACGTGGTCCAAACTGGAAAAGAATCTTGGATCACCCCCATAATGGCCTTCTTGACCAAAGGGATACTTCCATCAAACAAAGCTGAAGCCAGGAAGCTGCAACACAAGGCCCTGCATTACGAGGTCGTCGAGGGTATTCTATACCGACGATCTTACCTCGGACCATTGCTACGATGCGTAGACTCCGTGGGAGTCACGTACTTAATGAAGGACATCTACGAAGGAACCTGCGGATTGCACACGGGCCCTAGGATGGTCGTGGAAAAACTCATGAATGCGGTGTACTACTGGCCCGGAATGCACCTCGATGCATTAAAAGAATTACGCAAGTGCGACGCTTGCCAACGGCACGCGCCCGGGACACTCTGGCCAAAAAACAACTTAGTGCCAGTCACAACAGCATGGCCATTCCAAAAATGGGCCATCGATCTAGTTGGGCCCTTCCCTACGGCGCCGGTAATGTCAAATACCTAGTGGTCGCCATTGATTACTTCACCAAATGGGTAGAGGCCAAAACATTGGCCACAATCGATACGCGCAACATAAAAAAATTCATATGGGAATTCATCATTTGCAGATTTGGCCTGCCACTAGAAATTGTAAGTGACAATGGTACGCAGTTTGCGGACCAACACCTACAAGAATGGCTGTCATCCATGAAAATTAAACAAATATTCACTTCAGTTGCGCATCCTCAAGGCAATGGCCAAGTAGAACGCACAAACAGAAGCATCGTTGAAGGCATCAAAGCACGTCTCGGAACAAGGCGAAGTGGCTGGGTCGATGAGTTACCTCATGTTCTATGGGCCCATCGCAACCTTTCAAAAACAAGCAACGGGGATACACCGTTCAGTTTGACATACGGAACTGAAGCAGTAATTCCCACAGAAGTAACATACCCATCCCCAAGGGTCTTGTTCGCGCAACGAACTGATAATGACAAAGAACTGCAAATGAATCTAGACTTGCTAGATGAGCGTCGAGATTCAGCCTATGTCCGCGAAGCCTCATATAAACAACAGTTGGAAAAATATTACAACGCACGAGTCAAGGAACATCTTTTCCGCGTTGGGGACTTCGTTTTCCGCAGCAATGAGGCATCAAACACTGAAAAACCTGGTAAGCTCGCTCCAAACTGGGAAGGACCTTATAAAATCCAGGAAGTATTGGGAAAGGGCGCATATGCTTTAGAACGCCTAGATGGTTCACCTGTGCCACGTACTTGGAATGCAGCGCAATTGCGCATATGCTATGTTTAATTTATTGCTTCAAATTTTATAATAAAGGCTTTAAGCCCAATTTATTTATATTACAAACAAGCATTTTTCATGCAAGTCATTGTTATATGTTTCAACGATCAAACAAAAGACATAAGCTGTTGATACATCGATATAAACAAAAAAAGGGGATCATCACAAAAAACAAACACACCCCACATACATACACTCAACAACAATTTCAAAAGCTTCTACATATGACCTACCTCTAAGAACTTAAAAGTTGAAAACATAAGAAGCATGCTTCCATTAACCTCTAACTTTCTTGAGTTTACGATGGGAAGTCTTGGGTAAATCCCCTAATTCTGAAAGCTTCTTCATCTTTAACGGCTGCCCATCAGAGGTCCCCTAATCATCAAGATTATCAGGTCTCATATCTTCTTGTGACAACACATATCCACAATACTCAGCAAGTCGATCAAGAGCATATGTTGCAGACTCATTATGGATAGGATATTGAGATAGCTTCATCATCCCTTGCACAGCTGATATTTCTGTCGCTCGAAGCTTACCGGAAGCAGTGTTGGTCGACATTCCCTTAGAAGAAATGAAAGAATTTTTCAAGCTAACTTATGAAGAAAATAATAGCATGCACTTACTATATATAGAGGAGAGAGAATATGGTAATTAATTAATGGTAACCACTCAATTAACCTAGAGTAGTGTGACAGTCGCCTCACGACAGCCGTCACAACTGTTACATCAATCATTACTAGACTGACACACACTTGTGTCAGAAAAAGATGACATCACCTCATGATTGGCAAAACGTGCGCAATTAAAGAAACATACCATCAATCATAACATAAAGAAAGCATGACAGATTGTTCATAAATTGGTACATGATCACAAAAGGAAAAGAAAAAAGAAACACATTCATCCAAGATTTAAATACTGAGAAACATCATCAGTATTCAAAGTTTCTTCATGCATATCGCCGGCTGCGGATGACGTACCTGCTCCGCCAGTTGAGGCAGCCTTCTTGTTTTCTCCTCTCTGCGCGCCTTCTCAGCTAATTCATCACCAAGGCGATCTGACTCCCTAAAGTAATTGCGCAACTCGCCAACGGGGTCATCAGTCTTCATACACGCATCCAACAGGTCAAATACCTCAAACTTCAAATGCTCATAATCGTCATAGGCTTGTATCAGTTCATCGTTATAAGATTCGTCTTGATATGGCCCGTCCTCTTTCTTCTTGCCATCCTCATGATGACAAAAGCCTTCACAAAACCCGAGCTTCAAACCTTGTTTCACGGAGGTACTTGAGATGCGGGCAATAACCTTTGTCAACTTGGGATCATTCCAAACACGCTTGAATATCTGCAAAGATAAAACGCTACAATTTTACACGTACATTCATAAAGCAAGACAAAATAATTTCAAGAAAGGCAAAGGTTAACTTACCCCCGCGGCACCATCTCTCATCATCCAGGCAATCCTTTCATTAGCAGCAACAGCTATGTCCGTGGCCTCTCGACATGCACTCCGCATTTCATCTAGATCCACTTTATCCTGCGAGCAGGAAGATTCGGCCAAAGCCTTTTCTTCTTCTAGCTTGGCCTTCTCTACACCAAGCTGTTTTATCTTTGCCTCTGCATCAGACAATGAGGTTGTAGATCTCATGAGATCATCATGCTGACGGTTATACTTATCAATGGTATCAGCCAGCTCTGCCTGCTTCTCATCACAAGTTTTTCGACTATGTTCCGCCTCCTTGACAACTCGAAAGTTTTCATTCTTCAACTTCTCAATAGTAGAGCGCAAGTGCTCAGTCTCTTGATTGGTCCGTTGACAAGCGACGGACCATGCCTTCGAAGCTTCAGTCTTCTCCTTCTTCAGCCTGTTCACCTCCTCCGCTGCCTCATAAGCCAACTTCTTATGATGATCAATCTCCGACCGGATATCATGGCGCGCAAGCTGGAATTCCTCTTCACGCATAAGCCAACTTCTTATGATGATCAACCTTGATAACCACACTCTGTCATGGTTAGGTGAATATCAGAATTAGCAACATGGTCAGGGGCAGTTACATCATCCAGACCCAGTCTTGTTGCCAGTGTGGCCGGTGTGATGGTCAGTGGTTTCCCTTTTATTCTTGAGTTGAGGGAAATGACTTCATCATCCGCCGTCACCGTCTCAGCATTTGCCCAGAACTCATTCAGAGTTTCAGTGTGAATTGGTGGGTTTATAGTGAGAGCAGTAAAATATTGGGATTTTACGACAAGATCAATGATCTCATCGTATTGGGACCAGCCTTCTTGTTTTTCAAGAAAGGCCCTTTGATTGTGTCCCTGCTTGAGAACGAGAGCCATGTGGTTTGGGTTTTGATCGAACAGTTGATTTGCAGGTTTAGGTTATTGAGAGAGTTTTTGAGAGAGAAAGAGGGATATTTTTGAGTTTGAAAGGATAAGTGTTGAGAAAAGGTATTTATCAGAAGTTTTAAACCGCTTGAATCTTCTTTATTAGAAGTTTTTAAACCGCCTTTGGTTAAAAATCTTTTTATCAGAAGTTTTAAACTGATTAGGTCAAACCTCTGATGATGGGAAAAGTCAGATTTGCCCTTTTGATTAAACTGCTGATGAAGGATTACTTCATCAGTAGTTCCCATTTCCTCTTCAGTAGTTTTAACAGCTGATGAGAAATGTTTTTATAAATACTTTTATTCATAACTTCTGAAGGTTATTTTATCAGAAGTTACACACTCTTCAGAAATTATCCCCATACTGATGTTTTGTTCATCAGTAGTTTCTCTCTTTTCAGAAGTTTTGTTTCAGACTTTTTGTTTGTTTGTAAGTGAAAAATGAAAAATTGTAAAATAATAAAATAAACACTTACAAATTTAGCATCCCAAGCATGGATACTAACTTCTGAAATGTTGATGTGTCAAGGGGTTTTGTGAAGATGTCAGCTATTTGATTAGCTGTCGCTACATGCTTCACCTCAATCTTGCCTTTTTCATAGCAATCTCTTATGAAATGGTACATGATCTCAATATGTTTGGTTTTTGAGAACTGTACCGGATTTTGAATGATGCTAATGGCAGATTTGCTGTCTACAAACAAAGGTGTCTTGGTTTCTTTGATTCCATAATCAAGAAGTTGATATTGGAGCCATTGTATCTGTGATGTACAACTTGCAGCTGCAATGTATTCAGCTTCAGCAGTTGAAGTTGCAACAGATGTTTGCTTCTTTGATTGCCATGACACTAGACAGTTACCCAGGAATTGACAACCACCAGATGTTGACTTTCTTGTCATCTTACACCCTGCATAGTCACTATCTGAAAAAGCTGATAACTTGGTATTGCTTGAAGCAGGATACCAAATTCCAAGTGTTGGAGTTCCTTTCAGATATCTGAAAATTCTTTTGACTGCTATAAGGTGTGATTCCCTTGGTGCTGATTGATATCTAGCACAGATACATGTTGAAAACATAATATCTGGTCTAGAAGCAGTTAGATATAAAAGGGAACCTATCATGCATCTGTACATGGTTTGATCAACCTGTTTTCCTTGATCATCAGGTTCAACTTGTGTGATTGGTGTCATGGGAGTGGAACATGATTTACAGTCTTTTAAAGAAAATTTGTTCAATAATTCTTTAACATATTTTGTTTGATGTATAAAAGTTCCATTTGTTTGTTGCTTGATCTGCAGTCCCAGAAAGTACTGCAGTTCTCCCATGGTACTCATCTCAAATTTTGATTGCATGAGTTTCTTAAAATCATCACACAGTTTTGTGTTTGTTGAACCAAAAATGATATCATCAACATAAATTTGAACAAGTAAGACATGATTTCCAACATGTTTAATGAAAAGAGTTTTATCAATGGCACCTCTTGTAAAGTTATTTTTGAGTAAAAAGGTGGAGAGTGTATCATACCAGGCTCTTGGAGCCTGTTTGAGCCCATAAAGAGCTTTGTCCAGTCTGTACACCCATTCAGGATGAGAAGGATCCTCAAACTCAGGTGGCTGACAGACATACACCTCCTCTTTTATTTTCCCATACAAAAATGCACTTTTCACATCCATTTGGTAAACTTTAATTTTGTTGGAAATGGCATAGGCCAGAAATAACCTGATGGCCTCAAGCCTTGCAACTGGAGCAAAGGTTTCATCATAGTCAATTCCCTCTTCTTGAGAGTACCCTTGAACTACCAGTCTTGCCTTGTTCTTGATTATCATACCAGCTTCATCTTGTTTGTTCCTGAAAACCCATCTTGTGCCAATTGGTTGCTTGTTTGGAGGTAAGGGACAGATTTCCCAGACCTGTTGCTTATTGAACTGAAGCAGTTCATCTTGCATAGCTTGCACTCAATTATTGTCTTTGAGGGCTTCCTGGTACTTCTTTGGTTCCAACTGAGAGATAAAGGCTGAAAATAGGCAAAAGTTGGAGAGCTGGTTTCTGGTAAGAACACCTGAAGCTATATCACCCATGATTTGATCAAGTGGATGATCTCTGTGTTCAATCAGTTGTTGTAAACCACTGACAGGTGTAGGTGGCTCTTGTTCTTCAAACAAACTACTGAGGTCTATAATATCTAGTTCAGCAGTTTTAGTGTCTTCAGTAGTTGCAGGTGCTGAAGCAGTTGTTTGAGTTTGGCCTTCAGTATTTGTTGGATCAGAAGTTTGTGAGACTTCTGATGGTGTTGAAGTTGACTTAATGACTGTTTGAGGAGTCCATGGTGTAGGATCCTCATCATCAAACCTTTGATCACCATAATAAGTAGGTTTGGAAGGAGTAACAGTCTTTTCAGGTCCAAAGTGGAAGTTGTCAAGGTCAAAGAGTTCAGCAGGATGTGCTGGAATAAGAGTGTGTTTTGACTCATTGAACTTGACATTCAATGTTTCTTCTACTATCCTGGTGTGAGAATTAAAAACCTTGTAGGCTTTTCTAGTTGAAGAGTAACCAAGAAAGTAACCTGAGTCAACTTTGGCAGCAAACTTTGAAATAGATTCCTTGATGTTCAAGATGAAACATTGACACCCAAAAGCCCTGAAAAAGGAGATAAGGGGCTTCATGCCATGAAGAACTTCATAGGCAGTCTTGGAATGTCTCTTGACCACAAGAACTCTTTTCTGAACATAACATGATGTGTTAACTGCTTCTGCCCAAAAATACAAGGGCAGTCCAGAATCAGCTAACATTGTTCTTGCTCCTTCTATTAATGTTCTGTTCTTCCTTTCTACTACACCATTTTGTTCAGGAGTTCTGGGAACACTGTATTGTCTAATAATCCCTTTAGACAAACAGAATTCATCCAGAGTCTTGTTCCTGAACTCTGTCCCATTATCACTTCTAATGGTTTTGACAGGTAGAGAATATTGTTTCTCTATTTGTAGAATGAAGAACTTGATGATTTCAGCAGCCTCATCCTTGGAGAATAAGAAGAATACCCATGTGAATCTTGAGTAGTCATCAATGATGACTAAGCAGTACTTCTTCTTACCAAGGCTCATAATCTTGACAGGTCCAAATAAGTCCATGTGGAGTAGTTGAAGACATGCAGTTGTTTTTTATTCTTCAATAGACTTATAGGAGGACTTATGCTGTTTTCCCTTTAAACAGGATACACAGTGTTCTTGACACTGGTATACTTTCAAAGGTAGACCTCTGACCAAGCCCATTTTTGTGACTTTATTTATGGTTTTAAAGTTCACATGGCCAAGTCTCCTGTGCCAGAGATCTGTTTCTGAAGTTGATGCCCTTGAGAAGAAACAGGCAGTGTTGTTCAATACTTTGTCTTTCTCAATGTCCACTGCATAGACATTGCCACATCTTTTGGGCAATCAGCAAAGTATGATCTTCAATGATCTTCTCTATCAACTTCTGGCCTTCTGGTGAGATGATCTTGCATGCTGTCTTTGTGAAAAAGGAAGAATATCCTTTATCACACATTTGTGACACACTCAGCAAGTTGTATCCAAGGTTTTCCACCAGATTGACCTTGTCAAACTGTATTTTGCCAGAGGAGACATTGCCATGTCCTAGCACATATCCCTTAGCATTGTTCCCAAAGGATACAGACCCTTCTCTTTGGCTGATAAAGTTGTTTATCAGGTATCTGCATCCAGTCATGTGCATAGAGCCTCCACTATCAACATACCATATGCTGTTTAAGCCCCTGGAAACTCTCTGCACAAAATAGCAAATTAGTTAGATCTAGGAACCCAAGCCTGTTTGGCTTTGGGTTTGCTCTTGAGAACAGTTACAGTTTGTTCTTAACCAGGTTGAGAAATCCATGTCTTTTTGGCAATGGATTTTTCATTAAGAACCATGGTGGCATCCTTTTCAGGACCACCATCAACCTTGGTCATCAGTAGTTGTACCATGTTCATTAGATCTTGTATCTCAGCAGTTTGTGAAACTGCTGATGATTTAGGTCTAACTACTGATAATGAATTTTGAGAAAAAGATTTTAGTTGAGATTTTATCTTTTTCTGAGAAAAGGTGTTTTCAGGTTGTTGTTTCTTGGGTTTAAAGATTCTTTCATAATCATTTCTGATTTGATTTCCCACAACCTGTTGTTTAATTTTTTGATTGAACTGAATTCCTTTTCTGTATCTACAAAATTCAGTTTTGTGGTTGAACAGACCACAAATTTCACACTCTTTTGCCTTTTGTTTTTGATCTAAAGGCAAACATTTTGACATTAGTGTAAAGATTTTGCTCATCAGTAGTTTTCAGGATCTCAACTCCTGATGTAGATGAAACTACTGATGGCTTGTTGTCAGATTTTGTTAATACTTCTGAAGTACTTTCTTTGAAAATGCCAGGATTTCTGTTTAGAAAGTTTTCATGGAAAGATGTGCAGTCTTTCCCTTCAGAAGTTTCATTTGAAACAATTTTCTCCCATCTTCAGTAGTTTTGGGAGAGAAATCTGTTGGTGTTTCAACATGATGGTACCCTATGCCAAACTTAACATTTGAAGCACTTTGTTTGTTTAGCAATAATTGATACCCCTTACAAGATTCCACCCATTTTTCACATGTGATCCTGGTGTCAGCAAGCTCTTGTCTGACATCTCCCAGGTCATTTAGCATGATTTTAATTTGTGCTTGGGTTTCAATAGCTGAGTCAGTTAATTTAGAAACTTCTTTTGTTTTAGCACACAGTTTTCTTTCTAAATCACATTTTATCTGTGTGTATTTTCTTTCTAAATCATTGGCTTTACCTTGTAAGTGCACATTTGTCTCTCTTATGAGAGCAAAAGTTTCTTTGCAAGAATTTGAGCAAAGTTTTGTCAAAGATTCTTTTGATACCTGTGACAATGCAGATTTTGAAGTACAGCCTTCAAATGCCATTAAGGCAAAGTTCTTTCTGCCATTGTCTGGTTCTCCCCAGTTGATGTCAAACACCTTGTTGTCTGCATCAGGATTGCACTCTGTGGTGTCAAAAGGGAGACTGCTCCAGTCCACATACCCTGAGGTAAAAAGACTTTGTTGAGAGGGTTGTTGAGGCTGTGAAGGATGTTGAGCAGCTGGAAAGGGAGGGATTGATTGTTGGCTCTGCATCTGTTGAGCAGGCATTTGAACATATTGTACTTCTGGCATGTATTGCTGTTGAGGAGCTTGTGCCTGTACAAAATGAGCACTCCTTGAGTTCCATTATTCCTATTATAATTGGGGTTATAGTTATTTCCAGATTGTGATTGGTTAAAGCTTGAGCTTCTACACTCTCTAGCAAAGTGTCCCAACTTCTGACACTTGTGACATCTCAGTTTAGATTTGTCAAAACCAATTTTTGTATTACTGGTCAATCCTGGAAATTTCCTTCCTGACCTTTTATAAAACTTGTTAGGTTTAATGCTTAGCATGGCCAGTTGGTGTAAAATGTCCATTTCTTCTAAGTCATCACTGCTAAAGTTTTTCAAATCATCCATGATAAAACATAGATTATCAGCAGTTTGACTTTGGTCATTATTGTCATAACCTGGGAAAGATCTTTCTGATGAGATCCCAGTTGTTATGTCAATGTTGTCATAAGATCCATAGGAACAAGTTGGTGAGTCTTGTCCCAAAAGTGCTGTACTACCTGGAAGGTAGTCATCAGCAGTTTTACCAGATGATTGTAATTTCTTCTTTTGATCAATTTCTCTCTCAAAAGTAAGTAATCTCCGGTTGGAGTTTTGTAAGAGTGAGGGAGCTAAAATCTGGTGAGGATCTTAAAACAATGGAGTATGTTTCCCATTTGTCTGGTAAAGACCTTAAAAATCTATGTAGCATAGACACTGTTGTATAGGTCTGACCATTTAACTTTAGCTCAGATATTAATGAGGAGAATCTTTCAAATTGTTGAGTTAAAGTTTCCCCATTAATATGAGCAAATGTCTCATATTGTTGAGCTAAAATCTCTCTGGTGTTGGCAATCACCTCTTCAGTTCCTCCAAACTGTTCTTTAAGACAATCCCAGAGTTCTTTGGCACTTTCACAATGTAAAAGGCCAGAGTATATCTCATTTGGGAGAGCCATTGCCAACATAGAGAATGCTTTTGCATCTAGCTCAAGTTTTAGGAAATCATCATCTGTATATTCTTTTGGGTCCTTAGGGACCTTAACATTAGTTTCAAGATTGACATTTACTGGTTTGTGAGGACCATATATCACAGATCTCCAACAACCTGTGTTGGTCTGTGACAAGGTATGTGCCATTCTCTTTTGCCATATGTTGTATTCATTTCTTACAAGCATGGCAGGTTTAGTGGCAGAACCAGTATTATGTGGATCCATTTTAAAGAGTATTGATTTGTCAGATGACTCTTTTAAGTGATGGATGTTGATAAAAAGTGAACTTTTGATCTTTTTATTGAGTATCAATAAGAGCTTTGTGTCTGATTCTCAATTTGTTAGATTGATATGTGATCAGATAAACCAATGCTCTGATACCAATTGTTGGATCAGTTTGCTCTTTTGCTAAGTAAGAACTTGCTATCTTGACACTTAAGTGTTTAGCAAGCCTTGTATATCAGATAATAAGCACAGTGGAATGTATAAGTTAAAGCAACACTTTTTATACTTAGGAAGAGTTATTACTCCCCCTAGATGATTGAAACTAATAATGACAAGTATTTATTATGAATCCAAGCAGTAAATGAGAATTAGATACTTAGACAGATTCACAATAAATACTGAAATGGAATAGAACAGTGAAAGTGTTTCAAGGATTTTTTCTATTAAAATCAATGTCTAAAATAGAAGGTTGAAGCCTCCTATTTATAGACGTTTACATACATGTATCTTGCCCAAAAAGCAAGTACAGAAACATCAGAAACAAGTTGCACAAGTTGCAACATTGAAACTAACAAATACAGCTAAAAGTAATAATAAACAATAAAACTACTGATGCAAAAGGCGGTGGAAAATATCTGATGCTAAGTGCTGATGAATGACAAACTACTGATGAGTAGTTTGTCTTCAGTACTTCTGAAGTGAACTTGTCTGGTTTGGACTTCAGAACTTCTGATGAAGTTTCTTCTTCAGTACTTCTCATATCTTTCTTCAGCAGTTTCTTGTTTTTTTTCAGTACTTCTATATTTAGCCAAAATGACAGAAGTGAATTAGACTAAGGTTTCCAAAAGTGGTTTCACCAATCCTCTTTGTCCTAACAGCCTCTTTCTCACTCTGCAAATCAGTAGCAATTTTTGGCCCTTGCGAAGAAATTTTCTCTGGCATTTGTTCCAAAGAAACCACAGGTTTTTCAATATTCAAATTGGGAGTAGCGAACTCATCCACCTTCTTCCCGGCCGCCTTCTCCAAAGCAATAGCCGAATCATCTGTGACCAGCTCTACCTGAGGTGTTACATTCTCCTCAGCTACCAACTCTGAAACATTCCGACTCGCCACATTCTCCAATGGGCTCTAAGTGTGGCACCACAGTTGTTTATCCGGACGGTTGCGGGATTTGAACTTGCTTTTGCTTCAATTCATCCATTCTCTGCTGAAACAATTCCGCAGACACATCCTCCGACTGACGCACAGGTGATGAACGCCTGGTGTGTTTATGCTCCAACTCAGTGTCAGACTCTGTAAGTTCATCCTCCACTTCTTCAACAATAATGGGAGCGGTTGGTGGTTTGGTCTTCTTACTCGCCTTGGCACGCTTCTTGGAAGTACCCGTGCCTGATGTAGATATCACATCTGTATACATCAACCTATATGTGATAAAATAAACAATAAATCGCAATAACTAACCAACGGGTTCCCGAAGCTTAGAGGTAACTTCTTCAACTTCGATGGAAACCTTCCTGCGGAGTTGAATACCCGCACCTGTCACGAAGAATGCGCAAAATCAGCACGCGGACTGCGTACCTACCTGCACATCCTTCGCGCACGCATGATACTTAGCAAAAATAAATGACACAGATGCAGTTTCTAACCTGTTCTAGCATAGGGCCCGGGGGGATCAATGAGGTTTGGAAACCAAAAATTGGAGCTCATCCTCTCCACCAATCCTTGGGCACCATCAGCAATTGGAGTATATAAGGCTTTTGCCTCACCCCTCTTCGCAAATAAGTCAAACAGAGATACACCTGGGAATAGTTACAAAACATAGCCTCAGCACAATGCACAATATACTTAAAACAAAACTCAGAGATAATAATATCACCTTCAGGAGGACCAGGATCATGTCCTTCCAGACAGATAAGGCTGAGCCCTAGCAAAGCCAACACACTCTCTGGACACTCATCCATCACCAATGGAGTGGCATTATCACAAAGTGACTTGTACCAAGCTTGCTCTTTATACCCCTCCATCGTGGTAACTCTGCAATCTTCTCCTTCAAACCAACCACCATCCACTGGAAAGCATCAGGTATAACCCCACGGTGGATATAGAAGAATTTATCCTTCCATTCATACATGGATTTCAAATTCTCAGACACTAGCTTCTTCACCTTCCTATGGGCACCCAAGCTATACCAACCATTCCCACCACGGGCAGCCTCCAGAACATAAAATACATTCAATCTTTCGAATGTAGGTTTGATATTCAATGCCCTACAGGTAGCTTCAAAGTGAATTAAACGACACCACCCAAATGGGGTCAATTGTGTCGGATGAATATCGTACGTCAGAAGAGCGTTCACTACAAACTTTGTGGCTGGCAGACGAAAACAACACTTAGAAAAAGCTGTTGCATACAGAGTTATTTTGCCGGGAGGTGCCTGTAAAGCAGTTTTGCCCTCTGCCGGAAGCTCTGGTTCCCATTCCTGCAAAATCCCATACTGATCAAGAAACCCAGAAAAGGAGGCTTCATCCCACTTAATCGTCGTGGCATCAATGCTCTTGGATGATTCTTTTCCAAAATCTTTCACAGAATCAGACGTCTTGCTTGACTCTGGGATGTTTTGTGTATCTTGAGACATGGCTAACTTCAAGAAGATACAAGGAAGACTGGAGAAAGAGATGTTAAAATGAATTTCAAATATGAAATGAGTGGAAATGGGACACGACAATTTCGAAATTTAATATATAGGCTTGGTAATTAATACGGATGACGTCAGGCATAGTGGGCCATCCATACCTTTTTGTACATGAGCCCAATAGGGAAATGACACGTGTACATATGGAGACAAACAGGCGCCACACGCACCTCACGCGCCCACTCGCCTAACAAACCGCCGAACAACGTGACTGCACACGTCTCAACTGTCACTAGTCACGTCAACCCCACTCGCCAGGATGACCACACGTTTTCAAACTCATGGGGAATCGACAACTGTCCACAACCAAGTGCTGACGTGCCTTACATCTGCGGAACTTTAACGTAAATTCACAATATCCGTTCTCCGCAAAAATTACTGCAGCGTAAGAATTATTCACCACACTCCTATGCGAAATGTAACCTTAAACGAGCTGGCATCAAGAAGTTATATTTTATAAGTCCAGCATCCCTCCCATCTCATCATATCTTCTGAGATAAGAGACACACTGGACTGGGGGGACTTGATGGGATTGGGTACTAAATAGACTATTCTGCATACCCAAACCCGGAAAAAACGCTACTACACGGAAAAGGCCTGCACGCAAGGAGTAGTCAAATGATGTGCTGCCAAATACATCACATTTAGATAGTAGTTTTGTATAGTTTTTAATCATTTAACGTTCGTTTATATCGTGTCTTAGATACTTATTTGTGTCTTGGTGTTAAGCAGGTGTTCGTGGGCTAAAACGAGAGAAAAAGAGTCTAATTGGAGGTGAAACGAGTGCACGGGTGAATAAGGGATAAAAAGAAAATAAAATATGTCAGATCACTTATTCATGCCCCATGAATAACCTCAGGAGTTATTCATGCCACGCAAATAACTGAATTGGGTTGCAAAATGACTATACTGCCCTTAATGAATCCAGCTATTTACCCTTGTTACCCTCACGAAGTTATGACTTATTCATGCCACGCAAATAAGTCAGGAAGTTATTCATGGGGTCGCGAATAACTCTTCAGCCCATAAAAAGCCCATTTTCACAATAAAAACCTAATCAGCCGTTTGGGGAGGTTATCTCCGACTTCCAGAGCTTTTATGGGACGATTTTGAAGACTTTTTGCAGTTCCATTCATTCCGGTTGATGCCAGAGCAATTCAGAACAAGTTTTGAAGCCGAAATCATGATTATGCACGGCTAAACATCCTGTGGTCTCTCCGGGTGAAAGATTCGGTAATTTTGTAAGGACTTATCTCTTTTGAACTATGTTTTAGGATCAGGTTTCATGAACATACTTATGTGTCTTTGAATCTGGTTGTATGTTTGACTGATTTGAACAGTTTGACTGATTTTCACAATTACAAATCGTTATCGTTTCTTGGTTTTCTTGCACTAGGAATAATTTAACTTTGTGATTTGTGTTTTGATGTTGAATTGGGTTGAACAATTTAAACAGAATCATGGTCTATGTGATTACCTAGCTAGGTTAATTCAGATTGTCTTTGCAGTTACCGAGTCAGAAACCCGGAGCGACCGTTTTTTCCATATTATTGTCTTTTATAAACTCTATTATCAATTGTTTTGCAGCACTGCAGCACTTTTACATTAAACTTCATAAAATTACTTTAGTTAATCTTAATTTAATTAGAAATCAGTAACTTAGCGCTTTCCACAAACTCCCTGAGGAGTTCGTGCGCTTAGTGTTTTTAGTTTTATTATTTTTTTCAAATTAAAAAAAAAAACCAAAAAAAAATTTAATTTTTTTCTTGTCTTGTATTTTTCTAATTTTTTGTTTAGTATTACACTTGGTATATTAGTCTTGCAGGCAAAATGAATTAAAGATGAATTGGGTGGATTATGATGCATGTGGGTGTTGCAAGAGCCCATATCATGTGATGCAAGATTGTCCAATTGCCCGTCAGAGAATTGCAGCATATAATGCTCGACAGGATCGTATTATCTTTGAGCTAGAAAAACATGAAGGGTCATATTTATCATCCTCATATTATTGGCCAAATATCAGAAATGTCAACAAAGACACTACAAGACAAGCATTTATCAGCCTAGGGAACAAACTACATGTTTCTACATGAATCCTGATCTAGTTGTTACCGGAGGCCAGAGTGTTGACTACGGTTATCAACCGCAGCAGGATAGTGAATAGGGAAACAATGCCCAACTGAATGCGATCTTAGAGGCCATAAAAGCAGTTCAGGAAGATGTAAAGGCTATCCAAGAAGATGTTAAGGTGATCCGAAAGGACAATGAGGTTAGGGACACAATTATGGAGGAACTATTTAAGCAGGTTGGTCAGATGGAAGCAAAATTAGCCCTTGAAGATGTGACAATTGAACCGGATATAGTAAACGTTGATGTGGCTGAAAACGTTGAAGAGGCACATGTGGACCAGGTTGTGATGGAGGAAGCCTTAGAAGAGGAAGCTACAAGCTTTAAAGTAGATGTGACTTCGTGCGTACAACCACTTGTAGACACACCTGCTGAAGAACCTGTGAACCGGGTAACCTTGGTGTATCCTAACCTTCCTCCCATATTTATGAGGAAAATAGACAAAGTTGAAGATGATGGCTTGAGTGGTGAAAAGAGGAAGGTGAGCATTGAAGACCTTGGACAAAGTATAGTCAAGTGGCCCAACAATGATCCTGCAGACATGTCAAAGATAAGGAAGAAGATAAAGATTCGACATGTCAACTACCGAACATACATTGGGAGTTTTGGTAGGCAAATGTTCTTTGAGACCACCATGAATGAACATCAGGTATGATTTTTGTATATTTATTTGTTTTTATGTTGTTTTATTTTAGTTTATTTTTATTTTCAAGTGTGTTTGGGTCAGTTTTATTTTTGTTGGAGTCATGGGATTACTTGATATGACTTGAATTGTAAGAACAGATTGTCCCGCTCGTACTCAATCTCCATTCGGGCGGGGACGATTTGGAGGCCACTAATATTTGCAGGTATCCCGATTTGTTTGTTTTGTTTTTTTTCTTTGTTTTAGGATTCCTTGTTTATCGGCCGCGAATGAAATGCTATACGGCCGACAGTGGGAAGAACTGAACAAGACTCATACACGCACTGCATATATCCAGGGGAGTCTGTTCCTTTTTATTATTGTTGTAAATTATTTTTATTTCTGTTTTATCTTATTCCCTAGTTCACATTGAGGACAATGTGTCATTCAAGTGTGGGGGGTGTGAAAACTTCATTTTTTTTTATTTAGTTTTGAGTCATTAAAAAAAATTAAAAAAATTAAAAATTAAAAAATGTCCTAAAAGCGGTCTGATCGGGCATGAAAGCGACTGTTTCAATGCTCTCATTCTATCTCGGCTTGTGGTGTGTGGGTCCTTAATCATGGTCCAATTCTTTAGAACAGACATATGAATCGTTTTCAGCAGGTATTTTAGAGAAAATGTTTAGAATTTGCCCGATTAGGTGTAACGAGTTGTCGGTAATAAATACATGCACACATCGGTAACCCATTTCCACACTTTGGTGAGATCTTGAGCCTACTAGATGATAGATTGATACATATATATATTTTCATTTGTTGAGTGTAGGCCAAATGTTTCTCTGTTGCAGAACTTGTGTGATTTGATACATGCCGAGGTTGTAGACTAGATATGCGCATAGATGATAAAGGAAATTTAGGTTTTCCCTTTTTCTTTTGATACCCACTTATTTGTTATGTTTGACCCGTTTACCTAAAATCACCCTTAGTAGCCAATGTTGAGCCTATACCCTTTCATTTGATTAAACCTATTAACCAAATTGACCTGTTTACCTTTGTGTAATAAATTGATGACATCCATCGTGTTTATGTTTTGTTTAACTGATTGGGTTATGTTTAAGTTATGAAAGAAAAAAAGAAAAAAAAGGAAAAAAATATATATGAAAAAAAAAGTGAAAAAAAAGAAGAAAAAAAAATAGAAGTATGTGTTATGGGTCAAATATGCCCAAAGTTGTGTGATTATTGTATTACGGTGCTTAGTGAATACGGATGATCATTCAAGCGTGTTGAAACCTTTGTTTTTAAACCAATTGTTAGCCAAATCTATCCTACCTTTACCCGAAGCCCAAAACCCGTAAGTCCTTTAGATATGTGCATTGTCTATTGTTGAGGTGTGATTGTTATACAAGCCTATGATAACAGAGTTACATGTTTGGTTTTGAATGAATAATACTAGCGCATTACATGCTAGTGCAGATATTAAATCGAGTGGAGTGAAAAATTGTGAGGGGTGTGTTTCATGAGAATAAAAACCGAAAGCATGTTAGACTTAGTTGGGTGAGTTCTGTTTTCAAAGTTGTGCATCATGGTTGCCTGTTGAAAAAAACACATCTAATGATGATCTATGAATGGGGTATGACTTTGGACCCTAACTAGTGCATGGCGGGGCGTTTGAGGTATTGTTACTTGTTCGTGGTAAGGTTCTGAGCAGATTTGCTTCAGGGCAAGCAAAAGGTAAGTGTGGGGGTGTGATGTGTTGCCAAATGCATCACATTTAGATAGTAGTTTTGTATAGTTTTTAATCATTTAACGTTCGTTTATATCGTGTCTTAGATACTTATTTGTGTCTTGGTGTTAAGCAGGTGTTCGTGGGCTAAAACGAGAGAAAAAGAGTCTAATTGGAGGTGAAATGAGTGCATGGATGAATAAGGGATAAAAAGAAAATAAAATATGTCATATCACTTATTTATGCTCCATGAATAACCTCAGGAGTTATTCATGCCCCGCGAATAACTGAATTGGGTTGCAAAATGACTATATTGCCCTTAATGAATCCAGCTATTTACCCTTGTTACCCTCGCGAAGTTATGACTTATTCATGCCACGCGAATATGTCTGGAAGTTATTCATGGGGTTGCGAATAACTCTTCAGCCCATAAAAAGCCATTTTCGCAATAAAACCCTAATCAGCCGTTTGGGGAGGTAATCTTCGACTTCCAGAGCTTCTAAGGGACGATTTTGAAGACTTTTTACAGTTCCATTCATTCCGATTGATGCCAGAGCAATCCAAAACAAGTTTTGAAGCCAAAATCATGATTATGCACGGCTAAACATCCTGTGGTTTCTCCGGGTGAAAGATTCGGTTATTTTGTAAGGACTTATCTGTTTTGAACTATGTTTTAGGATTAGGTTTCATGAACATACTTATGTGTCTTTGAATCTGGTTGTATATTTGACTGATTTGAACAGTTTGACTGATTTTCACAATTACAATTCGTTATCGTTTCTTGGTTTTCTTGCACTAGGAATAATTTAACTTTGTGATTTGTGTTTTGATGTTGAATTGGGTTGAACAATTTAAACAGAATCATGTCTATGTGATTGCCTAGCTAGGTTAATTCAGATTGTCTTTACAGTTACCGAGTCAGAAACCCGGAGCGACCGTTTTTCCATATTATTGTGTTTTATAAACTCTATTATCAATTGTTTTGCAGCACTGCAGCACTTTTACATTAAACTTCATAAAATTACTTTAGTTAATCTTAATTTAATTAGAAATCAGTAACTTAGCACTTTCCACAAACTCCCTGAGGTTCGACAACCCTACTTGCTATACTGCAGTCAGTTGTAGCTAAGGAGTAGTTTTTATTTAGTTTTGATTAGCACTTCGACACGCGATCAAAATGGCGCCGTTGCCGGGGAGTTCGTGCGCTTAGTGTTTTTATTTTATTATTTTTTCAAATTAAAAAAAAAAAAAAAAATTAATTTTTTTCTTGTCTTGTATTTTTCTCTTTTTTGTTCAGTATTACGCTTGGTATATTAGTTTTGCAGGCAAAATGAATTAAAGATGAATTGGGTGGATTATGATGCATGTGGGTGTTGCAAGAGCCCATATCATGTGATGCAAGATTGTCCAATTACCCGTCAGAGAATTGCAGCATATAATGCTCGACAGGATCGTATTATCTTTGAGCTAGAAGAACATGAAGGGTCATATTTATCATCCTCATATTATTGGCCACAATATCAGAATTGTCAACAAAGATACTACAAGACAAGCATTTATCAGCCTAGGGAACAAACTACATGTTGCTACATGAATCCTGATCTAGTTGTTACTGGAGGCCAAAGTGTTGACTACGGTTATCAACCGTAGCAGGATAGTGAAGAGGGAAACAATGCCCAACTGAATGCGATCTTGGAGGCCATAAAAGCAGTTTAGGAAGATGTAAAGGCTATCTAAGAAGATGTTAAGGTGATCCGAAAGGACAATGAGGTTAGGGACAAAATTGTGGAGGAACTATTTAAGCAGGTTGGTCAGATGGAAGCAGAATTAGCCCTTGAAGATGTGACAGTTGAACCGGATATAGTTAACGTTGATGTGGCTGAAAACGTTGAAGAGGCACATGTGGACCAGGTTGTGATGGAGGAAGCCTTAGAAGAGGAAGCTACATGCTTTAAAGTAGATGTGACTTCGTGCGTACAACCACTTGTAGACACACCTACTGAAGAACCTGTGAACCGGGTAACCTTAGTGTATCCTAACCTTCCTCCCATATTTATGAGGAAAATAGACAAAGTTGAAGATGATGGCTTGAGTGGTCAAAAGAGGAAGGTGAGCATTGAAGACCTTGGACAAAGTATAGTCAAGTGGCCCAACAATGATCCTGCAGACATGTCAAAGATAAGGAAGAAGATAAAGATTCGACATGTCAACTACCGAACATACATTGGGAATTCGGTAGGCAAATGTTCTTTGAGACCACCATGAATGAACATCAGTATGATTTTTGTATATTTATTTGTTTTTATGTTGTTTTATTTTAGTTTATGTTTATTTTCAAGTGTGTTTGGGTCAGTTTTATTTTTGTTGGAGTCATGGGATTACTTGATATGACTTGAATTGTAAGAACAGATTGTCCCGCCCGTACTCAATCTCCATTCGGGCGGGACGATTTGGAGGCCACTAATATTTGCAGGTATCCCGATTTGTTTGTTTTGTTTTTTTTCTTTGTTTTAGGATTCCTTGTTTATCGGCCGCGAATGAAATGCTATACGGCCGACAGTGGGAGGAACTGAACAAGACTCATACACGCACTGCATATATCCAGGGGGAGTCTGTTCCTTTTATTATTGTTGTAAATTATTTTTATTTCTGTTTTATCTTATTCCCTAGTTCACATTGAGGACAATGTGTCATTCAAGTGTGGGGATGGGAAACTTCATTTTTTTTATTTAGTTTTGAGTCATTAAAAAAAATTAAAAAAATTAAAAATTAAAAAATGTCCTAAAAGCGGTCTGATCGGGCATGAAGGCGACTGTTTCAATGCTCTCATTCTATCTCTGCTTGTGGTGTGTGGTCCTTAATCATGGTCCAATTCTTTAGAACAGACATATGAATCATTTTCAGCAGGTATTTTAGAGAAAATGTTTAGAATTTGCCCGATTAGGTGTAACGAGTTGTCGGTAATAAATACATGCACACATCGGTAACCCATTTCCACACTTTGGTGAGATCTTGAGCCTACTAGATGATAGATTGATACATATATATATTTTCATTTGTTGAGTGTAGGCTAAATGTTTCTCTGTTGCAGAACTTATGTGATTTGATACATTCCGAGTTGTAGACTAGATATGTGCATAGATGACAAAGGCAATTTAGGTTTTCCCTTTTTCTTTTGATACCCACTTATTTGTTATGTTTGACCCGTTTACCTAAAATCACCCTTAGTAGCCAATGTTGAGCCTATACCCTTTCATTTGATTAAACCTTTTAACCAAATTGACCTATTTACCTTTGTGTAATAAATTGATGACATCCATCGTGTTTATGTTTTGTTCAACTAATTGAGTTATGTTGGATCAGTATTGCTCTTTGTATGAACTTGCTAGTGAACACTTAGGTGTTTAGCAAGTTTTTAATCAGTGATAGCACAGCGGAATGATATGAGTTTTAAAGCAACACTTATCAACAGGAATTATTACTCCCCCTGGATGTTTGATAAATCTAAAGACAAGTATTTAATGAGAATCTAAGCAATGAATGAGAGTGAACACTTAAACAGATTCTCAGTAAATGAAATGGTAATAACAATGATAAGCTTTGAAGGATTTCTTGTATTAAAAATCAATGTCTAAAACAGAGGGATGAACCCATCTATTTATAGACTTTACAAATACATGAACCTTGCCAAAAAGCAAGTTCAGAGGCAAGTTGCAACAAGTTGCAATCTTGGAACTTGTACAAAAAGTAAAAGTAATAATAAACTAATAAACTACTGAAACATAAGACGGTGGAAAAGATTCTTGAACAAGTGCTGATGAATGACAAACTACTGATGAGTAGTTTGTCTTCAGTAGTTCTTCAGTGATATGTATGGTTTGGACTTCAGAACTTCTGATGTATTTCTTCTTCAGTACTTGTAGAATCCTTCTTCAGCTGTTTGGTCTTCTTTCTTTAGTAGTTCTATACTTAGAATAATCTGACAGAAGTGAATTAGACATAGGTTTGCAAAAGTGGTTTCACCAATCCTTTTTGTCCTAACAATCTCCCCCTGGATTGATGAAGACAAAACCTTTCTAATTCCTTATTGTTTTCTTCTGTCATTCACAATCTTCCATATTCCTTTGAACATGGAATTCTTCAACTGGTTCAGCTGTTCATTAGTGAGAGATCCTTTTTGTGGTTCTAGATGCTGGATTGTAAGCAGGTCTTGAGTTGATAGCTTCTTCAGATCATTCATCGACTTATAGGCTCTGCTTGTTTGGTCTCTTCTTGTCACTTGTACTGAGTTATTATCAGTAAAGGACCATCTGATGATAGGTACTTTAGACTTGTCAAAGTCTAAAGTGTAGGGAAACATGGTGGTACCCTGGGATGCTCCTGAGTGTTGGATGTTTTCAACTTCAGTGACTCTCAGGTGGGATTCTCTTCCTTGTTCTTGTTGCATCACATTAGGTAGTTGAAAAGTTGGCAGGTGATGCTCAGTAACCACCTTAGTGTGCAGTTTGTCTTTAATGGTTTTCTGAATTTGATAGGCAAAGGTGGAAGGATCCCTGAATTGGGTTAGCAGAGGTTTCTCTTCAATGTCGAAATCAGAATGGACTACTGTACTTCCTTCTAGTAGTACCATCCTGAAATCAGTCTTCACATTTTCCTCTGTTCTTTTCCTTGTAGCAGGTTTTCATGAAACGCCGAAAGTTCTAACTACTGAAGTTGATACTTCAGCAGTTTCAAACTTCTCTTGATTTGCAGCCCTTGCAGCCTTGTATTTTCTATAAGTGTCCACTATTCTTTCTTCTTTCCATTTGGACACAGAGGCTTTTGAACCATAACCTTTTGCTACTAGCTCTTCAATCATCTGGGCTCTCTTGGCTTTTGCATCTTTACTTGTTGCAAGTTTGTCTGCAATAAGTTGAGCTCTTCTTGTCAGCTCTTCCATGGAGAGTCCCTTTAATGTATGGGCTTTGGTCTTGCTGTTCTTGGTAATGTAAGACATCAGTTGTTGTCTTTTGTCTTCCTCAGCAATTCTTTTTAGGTTAGCCTGCCTTTGAAGTTCTGCTTCATAAGCCTGTAGCTTTTCATTTAGGCTTAAGTCATCCCTTGTTTCCAGAGCATTCCAGATCTCATCTTCCTTGGCCTTTCTTTCAGCTGCAATTAAACTCTTCTCTAGTAATTCTTTGGACATTGATAGAGGAGAAGGGTTTAGCACAGTCATTGTGGTAATTGTAGTAGGCTTTGGAGTAGGAGTTGGTTGAGTAGGTTCAGTTGATCTGGAAGCCTGTTCAGCAGTTTCTGTGTTGGAAGTGTTAACTTCTGATGGGTTGACAACTACTGAAGGTTTGTCAACTACTGAAGGATTGTCTTCAGTATTTTCTGAGTCTTCATCAGAACTTTCACCATCAGAAGTTTCTTCATTGTGGCCTTGGGATTCAACAGGTTTTTCAGAATCTTCTATTTCTCGAATGGAGACACCAAACTGTTGGGCCAGTTTTTCTTTTCTGGCTTGGTCTCTCTGATCTCTTTCATGGATAGCCACTCTTGCCTTTTTCCTGGCTTCAAGTGACTCCATAGGTTCCTTAGTTTTCTCCCTCTTTTTGGCTTCATCAGTTTTGAGGGTTTAGAGAAATGACCTGTAAGAGAAGCAATTTGTTTGGAGTTGAAGTCAATTTTGTTGGACAGATCGGTCATCTTAGTTTGTATCACTCCAAATTGGTTCTTGATGGACAGCTCCAAGTTAGCTGTGTAGGTTTGGAAGTGATTTTTGATGAGGGTGTTCATCATGTGATATAAGGGACCATCTGGGCTGCATAGCTGGTTCATGTCTATGCTAGATTGCCCAGGGAATTGGGTAGGCATTTGTAGTGAGGGGTGTGTTTTTGGTTGATCTTCTTGTTGTACAGAAGATGCCACTTTAGGGAATCAGGGATTAAGTGGACTTTAACCTGATCTGGTGTTGCTAGCTTCTTGAGCATAGATACACCAGGTGCAGGACCTTCACTTGTAGCCATCAATTCAGTAGTTTTAGGTTGTGAAACATCATCCAAGTTAATGGAATCATCTGTATCCCTGATTACATCCTTAATGAGGACTGTATCATTACATCATGAGCTGAGCCCAACTCAGTTGTCTCATGTACCTCTTTTTCTTGGTTCAGAGGATTTCCTACCTCAGGCATTAAGCCTTCATCAGTAGTTGCCATAGTTGAGGTCTTAGCTATGTTGCTTCTTTCCTCAGATCCACCACTGGGTGGTAAATGAGTAGTAGCAGCCTCAAAAGTACCAAGAGTTTCTAAGTTTGGGCTTAGAGACCCTGGTTCATCCTCATTTCTTTGGTTAGGGCTTTGAGTGTCCACATCCATGTCAAGTTCTTCTGAGGCTATGTCCCCTGTTTGATGTGGTTGTTGGGGACTGACATGTTTAGATGGGACTTTCTCTTTTAGCTAGAGAGAAGTTTGGCTATTTCAATATCAGGTTCAGAAATTTGGGGTGCTGGTTCAGTAGTTTGGTCAATGGGTTCAGCAGTTTCAAAAGAAGAGTCAATAGGAATAGTTTTCTTTAGTCTTTTTCTTTTGAAAAGTATTGTGATTGGTGCTCTTGTTGGGGTTTGAGATGGATGAGACTGAGAGGATGTTTCAGTCACATCTTTATCAAGTGCAGATTGCACAGCAGTCAGTTCAGGCATCTCAGCCTCCTGAACTGCTTTTCTTTTTGGTTTGGTGGGTTTTTGTTTTTGTTGCTTGGGTTTCTTGGCCTTTGGGGGTGTAGGTTTGGAAGATGAGGGTTCCATGGGGACTGGTTCTTGTTCCCCTTGGTCATCTTCTGGCCAGGCAGCCGGTTTATTGTGCCTTGAGTATGCTTGTGAGGATAAAGGGTTTAAAATTGTTGTTTTACCCACAAGCACCTCTTCTCCAAGTTCTTTTATTATGCAGTGCATAATGAATCTTGGGTACAACAAAAACTTCTTTTTAGTATTGAGATGATGTAACACCAACTCATTAAAGAAAAGTGCTGATGCCCTGAATTTTGTTTCATTCACTATGGAATGAAAAATTGGTCTAAAAGTTGAGGGCATCTGATCATAAGATCCAGTTTTTGGACTCAAACACATAATAATATAATGAAAAAGCAGTTTATACTTTGGTTCAAAATATTTCTTAAAGATTGTAGCGTGTGAGAGAGTACCTTGGTAACCACACTCTGTCATGGTTAAATGGATTTGAGAGTTTGGAAATTGGTCTAGGGCATTTACATCATCCAATCCCAGCCTAATTGACAAAATAGCTGGTGTGATTGCCATTCTTCTCCCTTTATGGTTGAATTGAGGGAGATCACCTTGTTGTTCACCGTCACCGTCTCTGCGTTTGCCCAAAACTCATTTAGAGTTTCAGTATGGGATTGGAGGGTCGATGGTGAGGGCGGTGAAATATTCGGATTTAACGACTAAATCAATGATTTTGTCGTATTGGGACCATGCTTCATGTTTTTCGAAGTAGCCTCTTTGATTGTGTCCCTGTTTCAGAGTTAGAGCCATGTGGTTTGTGTGTGTTTGGATCGAACAGTGTTTTTGCAGGTTTAGGGTTTGAGAGCTTTTTGAGAGAGAAGGAGGGAATTTTTGCTTTTTGAATGGATAAGTGTTGGAAAAGGTATTTATCAGAAGTTTTAAACCGCCTAGGTCAAACTTCTGATGTGGGAAAAGTCTGATTTACCCTTTTTTGACTAAACTGCTGATGAAGAATTGTTTTCATCAGTAGTTCCCACTTTCTCTTTAGTAGTTTTGAACCACTGATGAGAATGCTTTATAAATACTTTATTCATAACTTCTGAAGGTTGTTTTATCAGAAGTTAATCGGTTTTTAGAAAATATTCCCATGCTGATGTTTTGTTCATCGGTAGTTTCTCTCTTGTTTGTTTTTCAGAAGTTTTAAACTTGAAAACAGATGTAAGTGAAAAATGAAAAATATGTGCAGAAATGTAAAGAGAAACACTTACAAATTTAGCATCCCAAGCATGGATACTAACTTCTGAAATATTGATGTGTCAAGGGGTTTAGTGAATATGTCAGCTATTTGATTTGCTGTTGCTACATGTTTCACTTCAATCTTGCCTTTTTCATAGCAATCTCTTATGAAATGATACCTGATTTCAATATGTTTGGTTTTTGAAAACTGAACAGGATTTTGAATGATGCTAATGGCAGATTTGCTATCTACAAGCAATGGTGTCTTGGTTTCTTTGATTCCATAATTAAGAAGTTGATACCGGAGCCATTGTATCTGTGATGTACAACTTGCAGCTGCAATGTATTCAGCTTCAGCAGTTGAAGTTGCAACAGATGCTTGTTTCTTTGATTGCCAGGACACTAGACAGTTTCCTAAGAATTGACAACCACCAGATGTTGATTTTCTTGACATTTTACACCATGCATAGTCACTATCTGAAAAAGCTGATAACTTGGTATTGGTTGAAGCAGGATACCAAATTCCAAGTGTTGGAGTTCCTTTCAGATATCTGAAGATTCTTTTGACTGCAATGAGGTGTGATTCCCTAGGAGCTGATTGATATCTAGCATAGACACATGTTGAAAACATAATATCTGGTCTAGAAGCAGTTAAATATAAAAGGGAACCTATCATACATCTATACATGGTTTGATCAACCTGTTTTCCTTGATCATCTGGTTCAACTTGTGTGGTTGGTGTCATGGGAGTGGAACATGATTTACAGTCTTGTAAAGAAAATTTGTTTAATAATTCTTTAACATATTTTGATTGATGTATAAAAGTTCTATTTGTTTGTTGTTTAATCTGCAGTCCCAGAAAGTACTGCAGTTCTCCCATTGTACTCATCTCAAAATTTGATTGCATGAGTTTCTTAAATTCATCACACAGTTTTGTGTTTGTTGAACCAAATATGATATCATCAACATATATTTGAACAAGTAAGATATGATTTCCAACATGTTTTATGAAAAGAGTTTTATCAATGGAGCCTCTTGTGAAGTTATTTTTGAGTAGAAAGTTAGAAAGTGTTTCATACCAGGCCCTTGGAGCCTGTTTGAGCCCATAAAGAGCTTTGTCTAGTTTGTACACCACTCAGGATGAGAAGGATCCTCAAACCCAGGTGGCTGACAAACATGCACTTCCTCTTTTATTTTTCCATACAAAAATGCACTTTTAACATCCATTTGGTAAACTTTTATTTTGTTGGAAATGGCATAGGCCAGAAATAACCTGATGGCTTCAAGCCTTGCAACTGAAGCAAAGGTTTCATCATAATCAATTCCTTCTTCTTGAGAGTAACCTTGTACTACCAGTCTTGCCTTGTTCTTTATAATTATACCAGCCTCATCTTGTTTGTTCCTAAAAACCCATCTTGTGCGAATTGGTTGCTTGTTTGGTGGTAAGGGACAGATTTCCCAAACCTGTTGTTTTTTGAATTGAAGCCACTCATCTTGCATGACTTGTACCCAGTTGTTGTCTTTGAGGGCTTCTTGGTACTTTTTAGGTTCCAACTGAGAAATAAATGCTGAGAAGAAGCAAAAGTTGGAAAGCTGGTTTCTGGTAAAAACTCCTGATGCAATATCACCCATGATTTGTTCAAGTGGATGATCTTTGTGTTCAATCAGTTGTTGTAAACCACTGACAGGTGTAGGTGGCTCTTGTACTTCATCAAACAAACCACTGAGGTTTATAATGTCTGGTTCAGCAGTTTCAGTATCTTCAGTAGCTTTAGGTGCTGAAGCAGATGTTTGAGTTTGTACATCAGCAGTTGTTGAATCAGAAGTTTGTGAAACTTCTGATGGTTTGGAAGTTGACTTAATGACTGTTTGAGGAGTCCATGGTGCTGGATCCTCATCATCAAACCTTTGATCACCATAATAAGTAGGTTTAGATGAAGTAACAGTCTTTTCAGGTCCAAAATGGAAGCTATCAAGGTCAAAAAGTTTAGCTGGATGTGCTGGAATAAGAGTGTGTTTTGACTCATTGAACTTGACATTCAGTGTTTCTTCTACTATCATGGTTCTTGAGTTAAAAAACCTTGTAGGCTTTGACATTCAGCAAAATTTGAAATAGAGTCTTTGATGTTTAGAATGAAGCATTGACATCCAAAAGCTCTTTATGCCATGAAGAACTTCATAGGCAGTTTTGGAGTGTCTTTTGTTGACAAGGACTCTATTTTGAACATAGCATGCAGTGTTAACTGCTTCAGCCCAGAAATACAATGGTAGGCCTGAATCAGCTAACATTGTTCTTGCTCCTTCAATTAATGTTCTGTTCTTCCTTTCTACTACACCATTTTGTTCAGGAGTTCTGGGAACACTGTATTGTCTAATAATCCCTTTAGACAAGCAGAATTCATCCAGAGTTTTGTTCCTGAACTCTGTCCCATTGTCACTTCTAATGGTTTTGACAGATAGAGAATATTGTTTCTCTACTTGTAGAATGAAGAACTTGATGATTTCAGCAGCCTCATCCTTGGAAAATAAGAAGAATACCCATGTAAATCTTGAATAGTCATCAATGATAACTAAGCAGTACTTCTTCTTACCAAGGCTCTTGAATAGTCCATATGGAGTAGTTGAAGACATGCAGTTGTTTTTGATTCTTCAATAGACTTATAGGAGGACTTATGCTGTTTTCCCTTTAAACAGGATACACAGTGTTCTTGACACTGGTATACCTTTAAAGGTAGACCTCTGACCAAGCCCATTTTTGTGACTTTATTTATGGTTTTAAAGTTCACATGGCCAAGTCTCCTGTGCCAGAGATCAGTCTCTGAAGTTGATGCCTTTGAGAAGAAACAGGCAGTGTTGTTCAGAACTTTGTCTTTTTCAATGTCCACTGCATAGACATTGCCACATCTTTGGCTATTAACAAAGTGTGATCTTCAATGATCTTCTCTATCAACTTCTGGCCTTCTGGTGATATGATCTTGCATGCTGTCTTTGTAAAAAAGGAAGAATATCCTTTATCACACATTTGTGACACACTCAGCAAGTTGTACTCAAGGGTTTCAACCAGATTGACCTTGTCAAACTGTATTTTGCCAGAGGAGACATTGCCATGTCCTAGCACATATCCCTGATGGCTTAATGTCAGAATTAATCAGTACTTCTGAAGAACTTTCTTTATAAGTTTTTAGAAAGTTTTCATGGAAAGATGTGCATTCTTTCTCTTCAGAAGTTTCACCTGAAACAATTTTTCTCCCATCTTCAGTAGTTTTGGGGGAAAAATCTGTTGGTGTTTCAGTGTGATTGTACCCTATGCCAAACCTAACATTTGAAGCACTTTGCTTGTTTAGCAATAGTTGGTACCCCTTACAAGATTCAACCCATTTTTCACATGTGACCTTGGTGTCAGCAAGCTCTTGTCTGACATTTCCTAGGTCATTTATCATGATTTTAATTTGTGCTTGAGTTTCAATAGCAGTGTTAGTTAATTTAGAAACTTCTTTTGTTTTTGCAGAAAGTTTTCTTTCTAAATCACATTTCATCTGAGTGAATTTTCTCTCAGAGTCGTTTGCTTTACCTTGTAAGTGCACATTAGTCTCTCTTATGAGAGCAAAAGATTCTTTGCAAGAATTTGAACAAAGTTTTGTCAAAGATTCTTTTGATACCTGTGACAAGGCAGATTTTGAGGTGCATCCCTCAAATGCCATTAAGGCAAAGTTCTTTCTGCCATTGTCAGGCTCTCCCCATTTGATGTCAAACATCTTGTTGTCTACATCAGGATTACACTCAGTAGTGTCAAAAGGAAGACTGCTCCAGTCAACATACCCTGAAGTAAATAAACTTTGTTGTGAGGGTTGCTGAGTCTGTGGAGGTGGTTGAGCAACTGGAAAGGGAGGGATTGATTGTTGGCTCTGCATCTGTTGAGCAGGCATCTGTACATATTGTACTTGTGGCACATATTGGTGTTGTGGAGCTTGTGCCTGTACAAAATGTGCACTCCCTTGTGTTCCATTATTCCTGTTATAATTGGGGTTAAAATTATTTCCAGACTGAGATTGGTTAAAGCTAGAGCTTCTACACTCTCTAGCAAAGTGTCCCAACTTTTGACACCTGTGACATCTAAGTTTAGATTTTTCAAAACCAATTTTTGTTGAACTGTTGAGTCCTGGAAACTTCCTTCCTGACCTTTTGTAAAATTTATTTGTTTTTAAACTTAACATGGCCAGTTGGTGTAGAATATCCATTTCTTCTAAGTCATCACTGCTGAAATATTTTAAATCATCCATGATAAAACACATGTTATCAGCAGTTTGACTAAAATCATTATTGTCATAACCTGGAATGATATTTCAGATGAGATCCCAGCAGTTATGTCAATATGGTCAAAAGATCCAAATCATTTGAAGACGTTGGTGAGTCTTGTCCCAATAGTGCTGTACTACCTGGTAGATAGTCATCAGCAGTTTTGCCAGAACTTGTAACTTTTTCTTTTGATCAATTTCTCTTTCAAAAGTAAGTAATCTCCCATGAAGTTTTGTAAGAGTGAGGGAGCTAAAGTCTGGTGAAGATCTTAAGACTATAGAGTATGTTTCCCATTTTTCAGGTAAAGACCTTAAAAATCTATGAAGCATAGATACAATTATGTAGGTCTGACCATTTAATTTTAGCTTAGATATTAATGAGGAGAATCTTTCAAATTGTTGTGTTAAAGTTTCCCCCTTAATGTGAGCAAAAGTTTCATATTGTTGAGCCAGGATTTCTCTGGTGTTGGCAATCACCTCTTTAGTTCCTCCAAACTGTTCTTTGAGACAGTCCCAAAGCTCTTTGGCACTATCACAATGTAATAGGTCAGAGTAGATCTCATTTGGGAGTGCCATTGCCAACATAGAGAAAGCTTTAGCATCAAGCTCATGTTTTAGGAAATCATCATCTGTATAGTCTTTTGGGTCTTTTGGAATTTCTTCTTTAGTTTCAAGATTGATATTTACTGGTTTATGAGGACCATATATCACAGATTTCCAGCAACCTGTGTTGGTCTGTGATAAGGTATGTGCCATTCCCCTTTGCCAGATGTTATATTCATTTCTTACTAGCATAGCAGGTTTATTGGCAGAACCAGTATTATGAGGATCCATTTTAAAGAGTATTGATTTGTCAAATATCTCTTAAAGTGATGGATGTTGATAAAAGTGAGCTTATAATCCTTTATTGAATATCAATAAGAGCCTGTGTCTGATTCTCAATATGTTAGATTGATATGTGATCAGATAAACCAGTGCTCTGATACCAATTGTTGGATCAGTATTGCTCTTTGTATGAACTTGCTAGTGAACAGTTAGGTGTTTAGCTAGTTTTTAATCAGTGATAGCACAGCGGAATGATATGAGTTTAAAGCTACACTTATCAACAGGAGTTATTACTCCCCTGGATGTTTGATAAATCTAAAGACAAGTATTTAATGAGAATCTAAGCAATGAATGAGAGTGAACACTTAAACAGATTCTCAGTAAATGAAATGGTAATAACAATGATAAGCTTTGAAGGATTTCTTGTATTAAAAATCAATGTCTAAAACAGAGGGATGAACCTATCTATTTATAGACTTTACAAATACATGAACCTTGCCAAAAAGCAAGTTCAGAGGCAAGTTGCAATCTTGGAACTTGTACAAAAAGTAAAAGTAATAATAAAACTAATAAACTACTAAAACATAAGACGGTGGAAAAGATTCTTGAACAAGTGCTGATGAATGACAAACTACTGATGAGTAGTTTGTCTTCAGTAGTTCTTTAGTGATATGTCTGGTTTGGACTTCAGAACTTCTGATGTATTTCTTCTTCAGTACTTGTAGAATCCTTCTTCAGCTGTTTGGTCTTCTTTTTTCAGTAGTTCTATACTTAGAATAATCTGACAGAAGTGAATTAGACATAGGTTTGCAAAAGTGGTTTCACCAATCCTTTTTGTCATAACAAGTTATGTTTAAGTTATGAAAGAAAAAAAACAAAAAAAAAAAGAAAAAAAATATATATGAAAAAAAAAGTTAAAAAAAGAAGAAAAAAAATAGAAGTATGTGTTATGGGTCAAATATGCCCAAAGTTGTGTGATTATTGTATTACGGTGCTTAGTGAATAAGGATGATCATTCAAGCGTGTTGAAACCTTTGTTTTTAAACCAATTGTTAGCCAAATCTATCCTACCTTTACGCGAAGCCCAAAACCCGTAAGTCCTTTAGATATGTGCATTGTCTATAGTTGAGGTGTGATTGTTATACAAGCCTATGATAACAGAGTTACATGTTTGGTTTTGAGTGAATAATACTAGCGCATTACATGCTAGTCCAGATATTAAACCGAGTGGAGTGAAAAATTGTGAGGGGTGTGTTTCATGAGAATAAAAACCGAAAGCATGTTAGACTTAGTTGGGTGAGTTCTGTTTTCAAAGTTGTGCATCATGGTTGCCTGTTGAATAAACACATCTAATGATGATCTATGAATGGGGTATGACTTTGGACCCTAACTAGTGCATGGCGGGGGCGTTTGAGCTATTTGTTACTTGTTCGTGGTAAGGTTCTGAGCAGATTTGCTTCAGGGCAAGCAAAAGGTAAGTGTGGGGGTGTGATGTGTTGCCAAATGCATCACATTTAGATAGTAGTTTTGTATAGTTTTTAATTATTTAACGTTCGTTTATATCGTGTCTTAGATACTTATTTGTGTCTTGGTGTTAAGCAGGTGTTCGTGGGCTAAAACGAGAGAAAAAGAGTCTAATTGGAGGTGAAACGAGTGCACGGATGAATAAGGGATAAAAAGAAAATAAAATATGTTAGATCACTTATTCATGCCCCATGAATAACCTCAGGAGTTATTCATGCCCCGCGAATAACTGAATTGGGTTGCAAAATGACTATACTGCCCTTAATGAATCCAGCTATTTACCCTTGTTACCCTCGCGAAGTTATGACTTATTCATGCCACGCAAATAAGTCAGGAAGTTATTCATGGGGTCGCGAATAACTCTTCAGCCCATAAAAAGCCCATTTTCGCAATAAAAACCTAATCAGCCGTTTGGGGAGGTTATCTTCGACTTCCAGAGCTTCTAAGGGACGATTTTGAAGACTTTTTGCAGTTCCATTCATTCCGGTTGATGCTAGAGCAATCCAGAACAAGTTTTGAAGCCAAAATCATGATTATGCACGGCTAAACATCCTGTGGTTTCTCTGGGTGAAAGATTCGGTTATTTTGTAATGACTTATCTGTTATGAACTATGTTTTAGGATCAGGTTTCATGAACATACTTATGTGTCTTTGAATCTGGTTGTATGTTTGACTGATTTGAACAGTTTGACTGATTTTCACAATTACAATTCGTTATCGTTTCTTGGTTTTCTTGCACTAGGAATAATTTAACTTTGTGATTTGTGTTTTGATGTTGAATTGGGTTGAACAATTTAAACAGAATCATGTCTATGTGATTGCCTAGCTAGGTTAATTCAGATTGTCTTTACAGTTACCGAGTCAGAAACCCGAGCGACCGTTTTTTTCCATATTATTGTCTTTTATAAACTCTATTATCAATTGTTTTGCAGCACTGCATCACTTTTACATTAAACTTCATAAAATTACTTTAGTTAATCTTAATTTAATTAGAAATCAGTAACTTAGCACTTTCCACAAACTCCCTGAGGTTCGACAACCCTACTTCCTATACTGCAGTCAGTTGTAGCTAAGGAGTAGTTTTTATTTAGTTTTTGATTAGCACTTCGATACGCGATCATCAAAGCACGTTAATGCTTGGTCAAAAGTCAAGTATTGGTCAAAGGCGGATATCATGCATGGTCAACTGCCATGCATAAATCACATAGACTCAATATTAATGACGGTACAACGTTCCATCATTCCCATTGATTTAGCTTTCCTTATATCACCATACTAACACAATTAAGGGTGATGGAGACAACCTAACCACGGTTAGGACTTGGGTAATGGTGGCATACAAACTCTCCTATAAAAGGGATCATATCCCTAGTAGGAGAAGACACTTTCTGCTAACCCGGAGAGCTATCACTAAAAGATAGTATCCCCATTCACCCCGTTTTTGTCATACACAACTACCTTGTGTAGTCGTCTCCGCATCCACAATCAACTCTTGTTTGCAGGTTCCTCAATCCGTAGCTGCTAGTGAAGGATCAACCCTGTAGATACTCATAATCTTATCATCCCCACCCGGTGGTGAGATTATTTGTTTCTTCAGGATGCTTTAACCAAACCTTTACTCAGACAACGATTCCAGTTTCTTACTTTCAAGATTGGTCTCCTCTCACGCTCGTCTATTTTGCGAGAGCATATCAAACCCACCTCGGTCAAAACCGAGTTTTTCACCAAATCAAATTGAATTTCAAAATCAAAGTCAAAAGTCTTTTGTATTTAGTTAATGTATAGTCAAAGTTAAGGTCTTTTGTATTTATTTAATGTCTAGTCAAAGTCAATTTAGTTCCTAATTTCTAGCTTTGTATTCACTAGTTTTTAGACTCTTTTATTGTATATATTGACATCTCCAAATCAATGAAAAAAAAAAAAAACACTTTGATACTTTTATAAATTCCTCCTACATCTATCTGCAGATCGATGCATATAAAAATTGAATTCACTTTCATGATTTTCAAAAATAACACAGATCACAAAATAAACCAAACATAGAGACAAATTACTAAAAGTCATCCCCTAAATTGCTAAGCATAAATGGAATTCAAATATTTGTCTAACGCAAAATGACACATACGCTTTCATACATAAAAATTAAAATAAAAACTTCATAAATACGACTTCTTGTATATGATGTAATTTTTGTTTGGCGTTGCGCTCCCTTCTTTCCTTCTTGGGGCGCTTTCGTGTTTTTAATGAAGTTCAAAACTAAAAAAAAAAAAACATTAAAATGGAAACATAAACCTACCAACTTCTAATTAAAATAAATGGGAAAGATCCTGTACAAACTGTTTTTTGGTAAGAACTGTTTGAATCAAAGGAGGGTATTTTTTTTTTATTTTTTTTTTCGAATTTTTTTCACATATTGTTAAATATGTATTATAGTATTGAAAACTAAAAAAAAGAAATTTGGTGTAGAGTAATTACATAATTATTCTAGTGTAAAGTAGTGTATTTACTTTAATGACGTAATTACACTAAATTTTTTTTTTATTTTTTTTTTTGTATTATTCATCTAGAAAGTATGTTTAAACACATGGGAAAAAAAATTCTAAAACAAAAAATAAATTTTTTTACCCCCTTTGATTCTCACAATTCTTACCCAAAAACACTTTATATTTGATCTTTACTCTTAAAATAAAAACTTCATAAACAAGACTAATTTTACTATTGCCAATTTGAAGTCTAGATGATCTACTCTACCACCCATGAGATCAACTATTTTGTTAGGGCGGACGGGACACTACCCGTGAGTTTTTTAAACTTCACTGATTTTAACCAATCCTTCACTTTCACGTCACTTTAATGATTTCCTTCACTGAAACATTTTTTTGAAGGCAATGCTTCACTGATTATTTACCAACAATCAATTAGAGGAGATAGAGACAAAGAGGAGAGAGAAAGAGAAAAATCACGGGTACCAGCCCATTAACTAGAACCAAAATTTGGCTCACGGGACCACTATCAGCATGGGTGGCGGTGGTATTACCGTGCTAGTAGTGAGGTACCCGTGCCCAATTCTGATAGCGCCCCATCTGCCCTTATGCTTCGGCAATGTTAGTAATTTCTATCAGAATTTTTTGAGAAAACGAGATATTCATTTTATCTTTAATCGAATAAATACATGTTATTTTAACATGCGGTGGGATCTGGGTCCAAGCAACAATTTAACCAATCCAAGCAACTAGCAATAGCGGATCTAAAAGAAAAAAATCAGGAGTATCCTAAAACCGTTCTTTGGACCTAGGGATATCCTAATATTTGCTCAAAGATATACGATACATGAAAAAAAAATTTAAACTAATTTTGTAATTTGCCGACAAAGTTGAGGGGTAGCTCAGGCTACCCCTAGTTACATGCTAGATCCGCCCCTGCAAGCAAGCTTAGGGCTGTTTGGTAAGCCTCTTAATGAGGCTCTGAACAATTCAGCGCTGAATGATTCAGCATTCAGCGCGTTTGTTTCAGCTTCTGAATGGAATGGTTAAGGCTGAACCATTAAAACTTGGGATGTTGTTGAACCATTAAGCACTGAACCATTAAGCGCTGAACTAGGCTGAACCTTAATGAGGTTCTCCTATCAATGTGAGACAAGAATACTAACCATTAAGAGATCCAACTTAAAAATTCAACACTTAATCAACCAAACAGCCCCTTAGTCTAACTAATCAATTATTCTAAAGACTTTATCTACTTGCAATCGCAAATATGTTACTCTTATTTACATATATGATTAAGAAAAAATGCATGGCATTTTATATTTTACTGATTTAAAGTAAATGTTTAGAAAATTAAATAATCACCAGATTAATATAGTCACACGTTGGATGTTTCATCAGTCCATGCACACAATACGTAAAATTATTCCTGCTTCTAGTCTTCTAGATGTTACTCTTTCTGATTTTAATTCATAGTATGTGCACGAGTTTAAATGTGTTGAATATATTGTATCACTTTCTATGTTACATTTGTTTGAACTTTGAAGGACTATTATTATACGGCATAGCGTACTTGAATATGTTGTATCACTTTCTATGTTACAATTGTATCAAGGTCCAATTGGGCTTTTATTATACAACATATATAGCGTGTACATAGCACGATATTAAATCAACAATATATAAGGGATAGATGAAGTAGACTGTAGACAACATATTTCTCTTTGTGCGAAAACTTAAGACAACAAAGATAATTTGTAGCCAAAACACAAATTGTAGACAAGTATATAACGACATCCGTTTATTTTCTTACTTTTATAAATGTTCAACCCAAAACAAAAACAAGACAACTGAAAAGTCCTTAACCAAATAGGATTCAAAGCCATTAACATCAAAATGTTTAGTTAGTACCAACGAAATGATGGCATCACAAAAAATTTCATTCCAGATTGGCAGTGAAAACCATTACTTTCTCCACAAGCAAAGTAATAAGGCTTCCATTTGTTGAGCACAAACTCAAATCCTTCTCCTCCACCTTGTGATGTGTTTGCCACACGTTTTGCCCATCTTAAGTCACACCTCAGAAAGGTCCATAGACTTGGAAACAAATAAACGCTATGTGGATGTATATTGGTATCGCTAGGAGGATCAAATTTGAACACTGCAACAAGTTCAAGACTAAGTCATGAAAAATTGTTTGTATCAATTATAAAAATCATGTACAATTGTAATTTCAACTCGGTTAGAATGAAAATATAAGTTAAAGCTTATATTTCTACTGTTTAGATAAGAAAGAACAAAACTTTTGTCAAAAATGCATGCACGATGCATGCATAATAAAGATACATACCTAGAGTGTCATTGAAAAAGAAGGGAGAATTTGTCCTAGCCCATTCGGTATAATTAAAACCAAAACGCCAATTATCAGATCCGCCAACAACGATTCGTCTAGAATCTTGAATAGGTTTCAGGTGTCTGAATGGATTGTTGGTGTAGTTGAACTCGAATTTCCAATTTTGTGGTCCTTTTTGGAAGTTCGGGTGGCTTGATCCAAGTGTGAATAACGTAACAATTATGGTTATCGAGAGTAGCGAATGTGTGCTTATCAAAGCCATTTTAGTTCACTTTGAGCTTTCTCAAATTGAAGAAAAGAGGCTTGAATGCAATGAGAATTAGCTTGGTTTGTGATTTGTAAAGTTTGGAAGTATGTGTTTATATAGAGGTTAATCAAGCAAAGACTTAAACTAACAAATGGAAATTAGCCTAATACATGGTTAGTTGGTTGGTGGATTGTTGAAAAGTAGTGGACCTTTTAAGGGTCTTGTGTTCTCATTTGTTTGTGGAAGATACACAACATATCCAAGTGGAAATATATGGAGGTTTGAAATTTAAGGACAGAATAATAAAGAACATCAATGTGTTAGAGTTTGACTAAATCTATACATTAAAACAAAACGCATGTTGTTCGTGTCTATTTTTCATGTTATACTTATAACTAACATCAACGTGGTCCTTCACGGGTAGCTCAGTTGGTGAATGGACCAGGGATCTCTCTTGGAGGTCTCAGGTTCGATTCCCACGAATGACATAATGAGAAATGATGGATGACTCATGGCCTATGGTCATGAGTTCGAGTCTTGATCTCGCCAGGTTTTACCGGTCACTACTGTTGTGCATTCGGGTGGGTATACGGGTCGGGTTTTCCCAGGAAGCGGGCTGTCAGGAGGGCTAGGGGCTTCGTGCGTCCGGGGTGGGCCGGGCTGTGCCCGTGTCTTTGCCACTGGGGGGCCGCGTACGAAATACTCGGCGTTGTTTAGTTGGCCGTTCAAAAAAAACTAACATCAAGGTGTCGAGATAGGATGTTAAGAACCAAAGCACATTCTCATGCCTTTGACTATCTCCAATCTAGTATATAATCAAACTAAGTATCTTTGTAATCATATTTGATTAATTATAAATGTGCTATCGTTTGTACGATATGCCCGCAAAATTTATGATAATAAGCTAACATAATGTACATATATTCACGAAACATTTTACACATTTAGCCATTTAAAACGTAAGCACATAAAAATATCTAATATCTACACTGTTCAATCTGCGTCAGAAACTTGCAACGATTTTTTGACGCAATTGTTATGTCAACTACTTTGTTTTAAATTGGTCCTTTTTTTTGGCGGTGGTAGAGAATGCTTTTACAAATAAAAGTATACCAAATTGGTTAAGAGAGTATGGAGGTCAGGTCAATGTCAACGGCCATTATCTCATAATGCCATCATACTCTTAATTTGTGATCAACATGGTCAAACAAAGCAGTCGGAATTTTTGTTTTCCATGAAGGGCCTTTTTTCTTGCACTCAGGATCATGTGCTAACGTACAAATGATGTAATCATTTGGAAATCACCGATGCCCAAAAATTCTAAAAGGAGATTGGCGGGTTGACGAGTTAAATTGTTGTTTGTTGAACCTGATTGAGTGACTGTCTCATGTATTTATTCGTGTCAAAACATCAACCTAATTAATCCACACACTTTAAATCATGTAAAGCAAAGACGTTTAATTAACCCATTTATTTGAATGGATCAAAGAAGTTGAAGGACGTAGTAAATGAATTGTAAACGTATTAGGGGGAAGGGGCACTACTAGTGTTTGGTTTTTTCTTTAACTGATTTTAACCAATCCTGCACTGCCACATCACTTCACTGATTTACTTCACTGAGTCACTTTTTTTTGAGTCAACACTTAACTGATTCACTTCACTGAAATCTTTATTTTTTTAGTTTTCTTTTTTTAATTACCGTTTTTTTTTAAATGACCGTTTGTAAAAATTTTAAAAAATAAATCGTTCCATTAAAATTAAAAATTATTTTACAAGAAACATCAACTAAAATAAACATATAAACGCCTTCATCCTACTCGACGCCTTCATCATCCTCGTCGCCTTCAACCCAATAACGCTCCCAGTTGTGTTTCGCCGCTTTTTCTTCTTTACGTTTCAAAACCAAGGCCAAAGATTTACCTTTGAGGTGGTCTTGCGGTTTTGAATACATACTCAAGTCATGGTCATACTGCCTTTGTCTCAACAAGTCGCGTTGTTCCTCTAAAAACGCAATTGTTTGTTCGCCTTGTTGAGATTGTAGGGTGACCAACTGGTTCAGTTTCTCTTCTTTCATCACTCGGTATGACCAAAATTCGTCAACCCATGATGATTTGCTTGAAGATCCGGCATGTGGCTAGTGGGGGTGGTCTCGTCCTGTGTGGAAAAGGCAGTCGCCTGATAGTTGCCGCTTTCTGAAGACTTCTGTCTATTGTCGGAATGTCTGTCGGACGGTTCTTCACCCATCAACACTTGCCTTTTCCACTTGTCGTGATCTTTTACAATCTCCTATGCCGCTTGATGATTAAAACCGGAAGGATGACTTTTTCTGTAATCGTTCAACGCCGTTTGCAAGACGTTTAGATCACTACATCCACTCCCTCGTAGGCGCTCCTATATAATTAAATAAAACCGTAAATTAAATATAATTTGATGAAATTTGTATAATTAAATAAAATGGTAAGTTAAATATATCATAGTTGTTACCGCTTGTTGATGAAGGCCATTGAACGCATTCATTTGCGGATTCATGGCGGTCCATTTAGATGTATATAAAAAAAATATGTGGTTTATTAAAATAGTTGTAAACGTAAGAGTTGTAGTATTTTGATCACAAATTATGAATAAGAATCTTGTAAAAGATACAAATACTAAAATTATCAAATATAAAAATAGTGAAAGTGATGATGCCGAAAGGTAACAGATGCCAGAACTTGACAACTAAACTAAAATAAACCAAACGACATGTACAAATACAGAGTCACTACAAAGGATGAATGAAACTGAAAACGATCAAACCGATGGTCAACTAAACCAAACAACATGTACAAATACCGAGTCAGTAAAAAGGATCAATGAAACTAACTTGATCAAACCAATGGTCCATATAAATGCGACCATTATACGATAGACAGCTGACAATGAAGGAATAGTGATTAGTGGCATTTACATACCATTCCTCATGATGGTGAACATTTGATACACCCAAACACCAACATTCGGAAGCCACCTATAAATAAAACATTTAATCGATACTTGAAGGTAAGCCCTCACATTTACTTCTTCCGTCTTAATATTAGTCTTATATCGAACGAATACTTACTCTCACGCCGGAGTTTGGTTACAGGTACAACCCCCTTCCTATAGCGAGGCTAATGATATGTCTTCGTCTGAGCTTCCCCCTCTGGGAACTGTATTCGTAGTTGCTTCGTGAGGGCGTGTCCAAAGAGATGGTAAGGACGAAATTTCCCCAACTTCACCAGATGACGAATGACTACATTCGAGAAGAAAGGGCCAAAGGCATTCCACTGTAGTCCTTCGACAAAGATCCTTGCAAGGTGGCTCAAACGATAGGGACCCAGACAACAACTTCCCATTTTTCGGCTAATCACGTATCTTGAAACGGTACGGGCGGAAACGGTTCGGGTCGAAACAGTATGGTTCGAAACAGGGTGTCGAAATGATTTGGGTTGAAACGGTACGGTTGGAAACGGTTCATGTCGAAACGGTATGAGTTGAAACGACATGGTTCAGGCCGGTACTGGTCGAAACAGTGCGGGTGGTAGGGGCAAGGGTGGTAAATTTCAATTTATTTACTAACCAAACACAATAATAATAGAATTGCTGTCTAATTCTAACAATTTCAACTTCTTATTAGAATGTTTGAATTCCAAATCCAGTTCTTTGATTCTTTCTAATTTTAATCCTTAAACAAATTCCAATTCTAATTTTAAATTATTCCGCGAATCAAACTCACTATTAGATGAGAATATTTGGTCAATATGTAATAATAAATTGTAATTACTTATGTGCTAATTTCTAGGAGAGATTGTTGTATTATTTCAATTATATAAAGAGCTCCCCACCTCAATACATGTCATTGAGGTTTGACTTATTCACATGGTATCAGCCATATATCAAAACATCTCTCTCTTTTTTTTCATCTTCTTCAATCCTCTAACCTGAATTCTTTTCCTGCCCACCTTTCATGGCTGCCGACAACCATTCTCTCCCCAATACCATCCCTCACTTACCAACCCTAAAAATACCAGCCACAAACTATCTTGTATGGCGCAATCATATGCACCTTCTCCTTGCCCTTCATCATCTTACTACTCATATTGATGGTACCTTACCAGAGTCGCCGGCCACTATTATTGTTAATGATAAGTCTATACCCAACCCAACCCAACCCAGATCTTGTCAAATGGACATCTAATGATCAAAAAGCCGCGCTTCTTCTTCTTTCTTCTCTCACAGAGGAGGCTGCCTCCGAAGTTCTTGGTATTTCTACAGCTCGCAATATTTGGTTAGCTCTCGAGAATGCATACAACAATGCCTCAGTTGAGCGTGTTTAGTCATTGACGGACTCCTTACGTCAACTCACAAATGCTACCACCTCTGTCACAGACTTCTCTCGTTGATTTCGTATTATCTGTGAACAACTAGTCGCCATTGGTCACCTGGTGGCGGACATTGACAAACTCCATTGGTTTTTATGCGATCTCGGACCATATTTTGAGGTCTTTTCCACGGCCATTTGTGCCACCAAACCTGCCCCTGTGTTTCGCGACTTAGTGGCTCAAGCTGAAAGTCACGAACTATTTCTTCAGTCGCTTCACGGGACTGCTACTCCACCAGCAATCTTTCACGCTCAAAACAGGCGTGACGGCTCTAATCCGGGCCGAGGCCGTGGCTATACTGCTAGGGGTTCCTCTGCTCGTGGCCCGTGGACGTGCATCTTCTTCTCGTAGAGCCCCTCACTGTCAACTATGTCATACAAATGGACACTATGCATCTACCTGTCCTAGTTTGCATACATATGCCTCTCAATCTCGTCCTTCAGACGAGTCCCTAGCAAAAGCATTCTGTATGCGTATGTATGGATCGTATAACAACAAAGAATGATCAAACAAGTTAGTTTTTAGGTGCGGAATCCCTAAAACAATCACAAAATAATAGTCAAACAGATCAAAACAAGTAAATCATCATTTCAAAAGCTTTTCATTATTATAAACTCGATTACACGTTTAAAGATTGATACAAACAGGGTAAGAACGTGAAAAGAGCTAAATAAACTTCTAGAGAGAATATCAGAAAGTGGAGGGAATAATATGACAAAAAGTTACATTCAAAAATCAAGCTTGACTATTTATAGACTGCACATTCGCCCACTTTGTTCGTGCGAATGTGCAGGTTCGACCAAACCAACTGGTCGAACCAAGCTATACATAAACATTAATCTCATTCGACCAAAACTTCCTCCTTCGCACCCTCTGATCTTCCTTCGACCAAACTAAAAACTTCCTTCGCACCTTCTAAAACACCTTCGCATCTTCGACATATACCAAAACAAGTTTATTGTTCAATCCGAAGCACTAGTCGCACAATTGCATCTACACATTCCATGCCCAGTGTCACGTTACCGACGATTCCCCAGATTGGGTTGGTGATTTCGGGGCCACGGATCACATGTCTCCTCCTCATGATACTCTGAAAAGCAAGGCTCCTTATACATGTACACACTAAGTTGCTTTTGGTAACGGTAAGAAAATACCAATTACACATACAGGATCAACAACAATTTCTAATACTATTCCTTTACGCAATGTACTTATTGTTCCGAATCTCACCAAAAAGCTATTATCCATTATTAGCAGATTATTGCGGATACCATAATTATCCGGTTGACTTTTATATTTATAGATAGATATTAAATTTATTCTAGAATAATCTGTTTCCTTATATAGTGCTAGGGTTTGTTATATTGTAATCTCTATATAAAGATCATCTCCTATGTAATTATTCATTCATTCAAATAATATTACTAGCACTTTCATGGTATCAGCAGCCACCCTGGTTCTATACCTGTCGGATCTCGATCCATCATCAATAACCAGCTTCGGCTGGTAACAACTTCTTTTCTTCCTGTTTTTTTTTCTGATAACAGTCTGCTTCGGCATCTCTATTTCCATCTTTCCTGCACCTATAATACTGCCTTCCCTGTCCCGAATCATTAAACATGACCACAGGCAAACCTGAAACCCCTAAATCATCTGAAAAACCTGTCAAATCCAGCCTGCACCCTGCTTATTCAGTTACCAAAATTCAGTCTAATGTCCGCACCTTAGACGACAAGAAGGTAAACTACACCTCATGGAGGAAGCTATTTCGTCTCCACGCATCTGCATACCAGGTTCTACACCACATAGACGGCTCCCATGCCCCTGCAGAAACTGATCCAGAATACCCCACTTAGAAAGAATTGGATGCACTGGTGTTGCAGTGGATTTATGCCACTGTTTCGGATGATCTTTTGCCCAGTGTCTCTGACATAGGTCCGGACCCTATGGCCCGTCTTGCGTGGGCTAAACTGGAGAAGATTTACTTAAGTAACAACAAAGGTCGCACAGGTGCACTAGAGACACAGTTCTGTAATCTGATGTTATCCAACTGTACCTCTTTGGATGACTACTGTCAACGCCTCAAGAAATTTGCCAATCAGCTTGAGGATGTTGATCATCCAATCTCTGAAGATAGACTAGTTTTACAGTTGGTTCGAGGACTGCCCGTCGAGTATGATACCATTGCAGCACTGATTAATGCAAATAACGCAGATTGGGATATGGCTAAAAGCATGCTTCAGGATGAGGTCATTCGATTGGAGGCTTGACAAAAGACATCCTCTACGGTTCTCATGGCTCAAACTAACCATACACAACAACAATCCCAGCAACCTCCCACATATCACCCAACCGGCCAGCCTCAAACCCACTATTATACCAGCAACCGGTGTCGAGGTCGCGGCCGCTATTCTCGTGGTGGCCGTGGCTGCGGCTCTGGACGTGGACAACCAACATACCAACAGCCTTTGCCTCCCCAAAACTCACCTTATCCTCAATGGGCGTGGTGGAATACTCCACCATGTCCATACCCATCCCAATCCAACTATCGGCCCACCACTCCATTTCTCAACCATCACCAAATACCCAATCTGCCCTCTATTCTTACAGCCAATACCCACCATCACAGCAGCCCATACACACACCCAACTACCCAGCACCTTCGGCCTAACCTTCTACCCTTACCAGCCTGCTTACAGCCCATCACAGCAGGCCTACGACCCATCACAGCCTCCTGCCTCAGCCCAGTCTTACTATACAGGACTGAACGCCTTATGTCTGTCTGACCTCAGTGCTGCAATGTCCTCTCTAAATCTCAATACTCCGGACCCGAACTCCTTCATGGATACTGGCGCTTCAGCTCACTCCTCAGATGAGCAAGGTATAATTGAATCCCCTGACTCTTTTCCTTATACTAGTAAATTATTAGTCGGTAATGGCGCGTCCATACCAATTCTTGGGTCTGGAACAGGGTATTTACGCCTACCCAACCGCACCTACATTTTACCACATATCCTTTACTCACCACAAATCATAAAAAAGCTTATCTCTGTTAGGCGGTTTAGTCGTGATAATAATGCTTCAATTGAATTTGACCCTTATGGTTTTTCTTTGAAGGATCTTCACACTGGCCGCCTACTTTCCCGCCACAATAGCACCAGAGACCTTTATCCAGTCACCCCTCCTCAACTCCCGATTCAAGCATCCTTTGTTACAACCACTTCTCTACCTTGTCATGAACGTTTTGGACATCCTGGACATCAAGTCTTAGATGTGTTAAGTCGTAATTTTCATTTTTCTTGTAATAAGAACAAAGCTTCTGGTTTTTGTCATTCATGTAAGCTTTCAAAAAGCAAACGATTGCCATTTTATGGTTCTAATTCATTTACTTTTAGCCCGTTTGATATTATTCATTGTGACCTTTGGACGTCTCCCGTTCCTAGTAAATCGGGATACAAATATTATATGGTGCTTATTGATAATTTTTCTCATTTTATATGGGTCTATCCACTTAAATTTAAATCTGAAACATTCTCAACTTTTGTTAAATTTCACCGTCTCATTCTGTAACATTCGTTATTTTTTTCCTTCAATAAAGTAACAATAACTTTGGGGACCTAAAGTGAAAATAACCCAAAGTTGAAATACCTTAAGATCCTAAAACGTTAGAACAATAAACACCCGATTATTTTAATTTTATCATAATCAAATGTAAGGCGTCGTATAACCAATCAATTCTAGCGTCGTGTACGGGACATTTATAAATTGTTGTTATTCTTATTCTTATTCTTATTCTTCTTCTTCTTATTATTATTATTATTATTATTATTATTATTATTATTATTATTATTAATTAATTATTTAATTTTAAAATCTAAATGTTTAGAAAGGACAAACTTGTGGTGTAGTAAGTTTCTTTTGATTAAATCATGTCATACTTAATTCACATAAGACAAAGTCATGAAACTTCATCTTCAACATTCATTTCCCTGCATTCAACAAAACGACACAGTTCCCTTCAAATTCCATAACCACCGAAACCATTCAACGCATTTTAATGCACTTTAATCATCAACAAAAAAATTAAGTTATAAGAAAACCGTAATTGGGAAGCTTATAACACATACTAATTAACCATCGAAACAACCACCACACAACAAACCTCCTCTCGCCACTTTACTTCTCCGAACGTCTTTTGGATCACTCTAGAATCCACCATTACCAACCACCGACTTAAACCTCACGATGTCACCACCGTACCTATCGGAGCTTTGGACAACCACCGCATGCGACTCATTCTGGTTTGTTTTCAATATATTATCTTCATTATATTCTAAAAGTTGAGTAAACATATAAAATATAAAGCTTCTTCAAGAAGAGACATAGCATGGTTCATAATAGAGACATAAGCTTAATATACTATATGAATCTAAAATATGAGAAGCAATGGATTCTAGATTGCCATGTTTTTTTTAGTGCCGGTAATAAGTGTTCCACATGCAAGGTTTAATATAAAAACTTTGTGACAATTTTCATTTAAAAATTGGGCTTATGAAACATGGCTACTGTATATATTTTTCCGATAGTTCATATTACTATATTCATTCACCATATATTAAGTTAATATTATTTAATGGATTATTGGCTAATTGCCATGTTCAAATTTCGTAAGTAATAAGTACATTTATAATGGTTACGTTGTAACAAATAATAAAATATAATAATAAATTAGATAATCAAACATAATATATTTTGCACGAACACTATAACTATAAAATGAATATTGCTGACACTAAATCAACATTCTTAAATTACTTAGGTTCAAGCATAATTCATTGAATTTCGTTGATTCCTTACAAGTTCATCAACATCAACTTGGTGTAAATTTTCGCAATAGGTGAGTATATCTTTCCCCTTTTTCATGCTTTAAACTTTTAGGGGTGACTCATGTACGCTTATTACTTCACTCACTTAATCATGGTTTATTCTATATTCAAAATTGCAATTCTTGTATGTGTTTTACTTATTGATTCGCTGATAGTGTGTACTTATGACCTTAATCATTAACCGCTAGGCGGCCTAGCATAGCAATAAATAGTACTTAATTATTGTTATGTGTGAACGATTATTCATCGCCTACTATGAGCGAATACTATATATATGTGACTCTTTATTCATTAAACAAAGGTTTGATTTTGGGTAGCATTTGTACATAGCTTGAACACTAAATTGTAGACAGTATAACACGTGAATTGCGAAACTCTTTTTCCATTATATGTATTCAAACAGGGTATGCTCACCAATACATTTTTGTATTGACATATATTATTTTCGTACATGTTTCAGGTTATTTTGAGACGCTTCTTTTAAGCTTTTGGATTTATATTTAAGCTTTGACTTTATTGTATTTTAGTTAGACTTGACGCTTTAGAATTCTTGTATTATGTAATTTTCCTTTCAATGTAATAAACTATTTAATCAATTGATATATTTACACTTTTAGTCCATGAGCTGTTGAACAATCATCACTACATGACACCTCGATGTTTCCGCCATCAGTTGGGGTGTTACAGATTGGTATCAGAGCCATGGTTATAGGGAATTAGGTTATTAGAATGCCTTTTAGCCTAGTCTATAACTAAGCTTACTTTCACGAGCCCTCTCGTATATATTTCTCTTTGCCTTTATATTTTCCCCCGCGATATTTTCGTTATGATTCTTTCTCGTTATTCTTTTGGTATTTTGCTTGGAGTAGAAGACACTTGTATTTCACAATCGAAACAATATCACCAAGGTAGGAGTGACATCCATACCTTGGTGAGTAGTTTCACTCCTCTATATGTTATTTATCTTAGGAATAAGTCTTGAGATAGAAGTGACATCCACACCTCAAAGAGCATTTCCTTCAAAAAGGAACTTAACCACTAAGCTGGGAGTGATATCCTTAACTTAGTGATTGGTTTCATTCCACAATCGTTTTCAATTTTGAAATACATCTTTGAGTTAGAAGTGAAATCCACATCTCAAGGATCTATTTCCGCATCTCGTTTTTAATCTCGCTAAAGTTTTGGAATTTACTAGTGATGGGGCACGTGCAATTTGGAAGGGTGAGCGCCTGTATCCTGAGTTTTCTGTCTAGGCCTGGCATTTCGCATAAATCCCAATCAGACGAGGGACCCGTATGCCGACCTGGGAACTCTCGGGATGAGCATTCACTTATAGGCTAAAGTACGTCCCTACAAGTCACTAATAACATTTCAATTACTTTAGTTAGTCAAAGTTTCTTATGGAAACAATCTCACCGTTTTATGATATTGATATTTATGTTTTGTTCACCATTTGAAGACTCAAATGATAAATTATGAATTTTCTTAAATATTGGTAATCTATTCGTATTACATACGTTGATTTTTATCATTCACGTCATTTTAAAGCTTGGTCTTTTAAAACACATTAGATTTACAAATACTTCATGAAATGGTTTCATTTTGCATTTTACAAACTTGTATCGCATATTTTAAAGGTCAAATGTAAATCCTTTGTTTTCATATGACGTATCCAATATATGTTTTCGGAAGAAACTTGCAACTAATAATAAGCCTTATGACATTTTTCAAACTCGACTTTGTGTATTTACGAAGATTTTTCAAATAAATCTGTTTTGAATCTAAAACACACTTCGGTTACTAAAGAGTTATTCTCATGCATTACTACTATTCTTTCAACTATATCACAAAGATTGAGCTAACTACGAAAATTTATCTTATTTCACTCGCACTAGTTATTAGTAGTTACTCTTACAACACTAGTTTTGAGCATTAATTTAACTCGTTTACTTTCACTTTGCGAAATTGTGCGATTTACTTTATTTATATTATGCTATTCTTTCAATCGAAATTTTATGCTATACTTATATACTTACTTGAACACATATTTGGTATGCATATTTTCTTTCCTGTTTTGAGCAAAACCCTGTTATACTTTACATTATTTTGTTCATCATCATGGCCAATGAACATACTAGTTGATGACTCGTATGAGATCTAAGCCAGTGCCCACGTACGACTCGGATTAGAGTATTTCTTTAATCCGAGGGAAACGGTGTAAACCTTAGAGTTTATCAATATGAGTGTTTAGAGCCAACGATGTGAACAGAAGTTACCGGTTAAGGGTGAACCCGAAAGGGAAGAACCTCTAGCCATGTCTATTACTTACATGTTACTATCATTATGGTTAAAGGGTAAACCCGAAAGGGAAGGACCTCTAACCATGTTATTGTTTCATTGCAGTATCAATTACTTAGCATATCCTGATTACACGCATTTGTTTCTAGTATTACTTAGGATAGGGTTATGGAAAAGCATAACACCCTAGTGTAAGGTAAATCGATGATTACGGTCCGGAACGCAATCATGGGTTTACAGGTACATGAGGGTGGTGTGTAATTCTATTTAGGCTGTTGGTAGACAATCAGTACGAGTCCAAAGTATCGGGAGTGTGGTGGGTCAGTTGCGGTACACTATTGCTCTTTGTATGAACTTGCTAGTGAACACTTAAGTGTTTAGCAAGTTCTTTATCAGTAATAGCACAGCGGAATGATATAAGATAAAGCTACACTTATCAACAGGAGTTATTACTCCCCCTTGATGTTTGATAAAACTAAAGACAAGTATTTAATGAGAATCTAAGCATTGAATGAGAATGAACACTTAAACAGATTCTCAGTAAATGAAATGGAAATAACAATGATAAGCTTTGAAGGATTTCTGTATTAAAAATCAATGTATAAAATAGAGGGATAAACCCATCTATTTATAGACTTTACAAATACATGAACCTTGCCAAAAAGCAAGTTCAGAGACAAGTTGCAACAAGTTGCAATCTTGGAACTTGTACAAAAAGTTAAAGTAATACTAAACTAATAAACTACTGAAACATAAGGCGGTGGAAGGATTCTTGAACAAGTGCTGATGAATGACAAACTACTGATGAGTAGTTTGTCTTCAGTAGTTCTTCAGTGAACTGTCTGGTTTGGACTTCAGAACTTCTGATGCATTTCTTCTTCAGTACTTGTAGAATCCTTCTTCAGCAGTTTAGTCTTCTTTCTTCAGTAGTTCTATACTTGGAATAATTTGACAGAAGTGAATTAGACTAAGGTTTGCAAAAGTGGTTTTACCAATCCATTTTGTCCTAACAATCTCCCCCTGGATTGATGAAGCCAAAACCTTTCTAATTCCTTATTGTTTTCTTCTATCATTCACAATCTTCCATATCCTTTTGAACATGGAATTCTTTAACTGGTTCAGCTGTTCATCAGTGAGAGATCCTTTTTGTGGTTCTAGATGCTGGATTGTAAGCAGGTCTTGAGTTGATAGCTTCTTCAGATCATTCATCGACTTATAGGCTCTGCTTGTGAGGTCTCTTCTTGTCACTTGTACTGAGTTGTCGTCAGTAAAGGACAATCTGATGATAGGCACTTTAGACTTGTCAAAGTCTAAAGTATAGGGAACCATGCTGGTACCCTGGGATGCTCCTGAGTGTTGGATGTCTTCGATTTCAGTGACTCTCAGGTGGGATTCTCTTCCTTGTTCTTGTTGCATCACATTAGGTAGTTGAAAGGTTGGCAAGTGATGCTCAGTAACTACCTTAGTGTGCAGTTTGTCTTTAATGGTCTTTTGAATTTGATAGGCAAAGGTGGAAGGATCCCTGAATTGGGTTAGCAGAGGTTTCTCTTCAATGTCGAAGTCAGAATGGACTACTGTACTTCCTTCTAGTAGTACCATCCTGAAATCAGTCTTCACATTCTCCTCTGTCTTTTTCTTTGTAGCAGGTTTTCTTGAAACACCAGAAGTTATAACTACTGAAGTTGACACTTCAGCAGTTTCAAACTTCTCTGGATTTGCAGCCCTTGCAGCCTTGTATTTTCTATAAGTGTCCACCATTCTTTCTTCTTTTCATTTAGACACAGAGGCTTTTGAACCATAACCATTTGCTACTAATTCTTCAATCATCTGGGCTCTCTTGGCTTTTCCATCTTTACTTGTTGCAAGTTTGTCTGCAACAAGTTGAGCTCTTCTTGTTAGCTCTTCCATGGAGAGTCCCTTCAATGTATAGGCTTTGGTCTTGCTGTTCTTGGTGATGTAAGACATCAGTTGTTGTCTTTTGTCTTCCTCAACAATTCTTTCCAGGTTAGCCTGCCTTTGAAGTTCTGCTTCATAAGCCTGTAGCTTTTCATTGAGGCTTAGCTTAAGTCATCCCTTGCTTCCAAAGCACTCCAGATCTCATCTTCCTTAACCTTTCTTTCGGCTGCAATTAAACTCTTCTCAAGTAGTTCTTTGGACATGGATAGAGGAGAAGGGTTCAGCACAGTCATTGTTGTAGTTGTAGTAGGCTTTGGAATAGGAATTGGTTGAGTAGGTTCAGTTGATCTGGAAGGCTGTTCAGCAGTTTCAGTGTTGGAAGTGTTGACTTCTGATGGGTTGACAACTACTGAAGGTCTGTCAACTACTGAAGGATTGTCTTCAGTATTTTCTGAGTCTTCATCAGAACTTTTAAAATCAGAAGTTTCTTCATTGTGGCCTTAGGATTCATCAGGCTTTTCAGCATCTTCTATTTCTTGTACAGAGACACCAAACTGTTGGGCCAGTTTTTCTCTTCTGGCTTGGTTTCTCTGTTCTCTTTCTTGGATAGCCACTCTTGCCCTTATCCTGGCTTCGAATGACTCCCTAGGTTCCTTAGTTTTCTCCCCCTTTTTGGATTCATCAAGTTTTTCTTTGAGGGTTCAGAGAAATGACCTGTAAGAGTAGCAATCTGTTTGGAGTTGAAGTCAATCTTGTTGGACAGATCGTTCATCTTAGTCTGTATCACTCCAAATTGGTTTTTGATGGACAGCTCTAAGTCAGCTGTGTAGGTTTGGAAGTGATTTTTGATGAGGTGTTCATTATGTGATATAAGGGACCATCTGGGCTGCATAGCTGGTTCATGTCTATGCTGGATGGCCCTGGGAATTGGGTAGGAATTTGTAGTGAGGGGTGTGTTTTTGGGAGATCTTCTTGTTGTACAGAAGATGCCACTTTTGGGGAATCAGGGATTAAGTGGACTTTAACCTGATCTGGTGTGACTAGCTTCTTGAGCCTAGATACACCAGGTGCAGGACCTTCACTTGTAGCCGTTAATTCAGTAGTTTTGTGTTGTGAATCATCATCCAAGTCAATGGAATCATCTGAATCCCTGATTACATCCTCAATGAGGACTGTATCAGTTACAGCATGAGCTGAGCCAAACTCAGTTGTCTCATGTACCTCTTTGTCTTGGTTCAGAGGATTTCCTACCTCACGCATTAAGCCTTCATCAGTAGTTGCCACAGTTGAGGTCTTAGCTATGTTGTTTCTTTCCTCAGATCCACCAGTGGGTGGTAAATGAGTAGTAGCAGCCTCAAAAGTACCAAGAGTTTCTAAGTTTGGGCTTAGAGACCCTGGTTCATCCTCATCTCTTTGGTCAGGGCTGTGAGTGTCCACATCCATGTCAGAATCTGAGGCTATGTCCCCTGTTTGATGTGGTTGTTGGGGAGTGACATTTTTAGATGGGACTATCACTTTTAGCCCAGAGAGAAGTTTGGCTATTTCCATATCAGGTTCAGAAATTTGGGGTGCTGGTTCAGTAGTTTGGGCAATGGGTTCAGCAGTTTCAAAAGAGGAGTCAATAGGAATAGTTTTCTTTAGTCTTTTTCTTTTGAAAAGTATGGTGATTGGTGCTCTTGGTGGGGTTTGAGATGGATGAGACTGAGAGGATGTTTCAGTCACATCTTTATCAAGTGCAGATTGCACATTAGCTAGTTCAGGCATCTCAACCTCCTGAACTGCTTTTCTTTTTGGGTTGGTGGGTTTTTGTTTTTGTTGCTTGGGTTTCTTGGCCTTTGGGGGTGTAGGTTTAGAAGATGAGGGTTCCATGGGGACTGTTTCTGGTTCCCCTTGGTCATCTTCTGGCCAGGCAGCCGGTTTGTTGTGCCTTGAGTATGCTTGTGAGGACAAAGGGTTTAAAATTGTAGTTTTACCCACAAGCACCTCTTCTCCAAGTTCTTTTATTATGCAATGCATAATAAATCTTGGGTACAACAAAAACTTCTTTTTAGTATTGAGATGATGTAACACCAACTCATTAAAGAAAAGTGATGATGCCCTGAATTTTGTTTCATTCACTATGGAATGAAAAATAGGTTGAAAAGTTGAGGGCATCTAATCATAAGATCCAGTTTTTGGACTCAAACACATAATAATATAATGAAAAAGCAGTTTATACTTTGGTTCAAAATATTTCTTAAAGATTGTAGCATGTGAGAGAGTACATTGGTAACCACACTCTGTCATGGTTAAGTGAATCTGAGAGTTTGGAAATTGGTCTGGGGCATTTACATCATCCAAACCCAGCCTAATTGCCAAAATAGCCGGTGTGATTGCCATTCTTCTCCCTTGAATGGTTGAATTGAGGGAGATCACTTTGTTGTTCACCGTCACCGTCTCTGCGTTTGCCCCAAACTCATTTAGAGTTTCGGTATGGATTGGAGGGTCGATGGTGAGGGCGGTGAAGTATTGGGATTTGATGACCAAATCAATGATTTCATCGTATTGGGACCAGGCTTCTTGTTTTTCGAAGTAGCCTCTTTGATTGTGTCCCTGTTTCAGTACTAGAGCCATGTGGTTTGTGTGTGTGTGTGGATCGAACAGTGTTTTGCAGGTTTAGGTCTTGAGAGTGTTTTGTGAGAGAGGAGGGAATTTTTGCTTTTTGAAAGGATAAGTGTTGGAAAAGGTATTTATCATAAGTTTTTAACCGCCTAGGTCAAACTTCTGATGTGGGAAAAGTCTGATTTACCCTTTTTGACCAAACTGCTGATGAAGAACAATATCATCAGTAGTTCCCACTTTCTCTTCAGTACTTTTGAACAACTGATGAGAATGCTTTATAAATACTTTATTCATAACTTCTGAAGGTTATTTTATCAGAAGTTAATCATTTTTCAGAAAATATTCCCATACTGATGTTTTGTTCATCAGTAGTTTCTCTCTTGTTTGTTTTTCAGAAGTTTTCAGACTTAAAAACAAATGTAAGTGAAAAATGAAAATATGTGCAGACAAGTAAAAAGAAACACTTGCAAATTTAGCATCCCAAGCATGGATACTAACTTCTGAAATGTTGATGTGTCAAGGGGTTTAGTGAATATGTCAGCTATTTGATTAGCTGTTGCTACATGTTTCACTTCAATCTTGCCTTTTTCATAGCAATCTCTTATGAAATGATACCTGATTTCAATATGTTTGGTTTTTGAAAACTGAACAGGATTTTGAATGATGCTAATGGCATATTTGCTGTCTACAAGCAATGGTGTCTTGGTTTCTTTGATTCCATAATCAAGAAGTTGGTACTGGAGCCATTGTATATGTGATGTACAACTTGCAGCTGCAATGTATTCAGCTTCAGCAGTTGAAGTTGCAACAGATGTTTGTTTCTTTGATTGCCAGGACACTAGACAGTTTCCCAAGAATTGACAACCACCAGATGTTGATTTTCTTGACATTTTACACCCTGCATAGTCACTATCTGAAAAAGCTGATAACTTGGTATTGCTTGAAGCAGGATACCAAATTCCAAGTGTTGGAGTTCCTTTCAGATATCTGAAGATTCTTTTGACTGCAATGAGGTGTGATTCCCTAGGAGCTGATTGATATCTAGCACAGACACATGTTGAAAACATAATATCTGGTCTAGAAGCAGTTAGATATAAAAGGGAACCTATCATACATCTATACATGGTTTGATCAACCGGTTTTCCTTGATCATCTGGTTCAACTTGTGTGGTTGGTGTCATGGGAGTGGAACATGATTTACAGTTGATATACGTTAATTTACACATATAAAAGTCCCCGTTGAACTCCCATTTTCAGACGTTTTTGACCTTATACACAGGAATTGGTACTTATTTGGGTATCTTTACGATTTTAGGTCTTAAACGATGTCCCGGAAGCATAACAGAACAAAAAATGGAGTTTTTCGGCATGCGAACGACACCCAGACCAATCCGACCGGCCGCGCACAGTAACCTGATGTTTCTGGGGACCTTCTAGAAGGCCTACGTCAGCAATCGAGAAACGTGCCTGACCCGTGTAAAGTGACCGGCCGGTCGGATCATCCGCGCGGCCGGTCGGATCTTCTGTTCTGCTATAAATGCCCCATTCAGCCCACTGATCGATTATTGGGTCTTTGGGGGTCGATCTTGGGCGATTTCTGGACCAAAGGAGCTGCTGGAAAGCCGTTTAACAAGCCCGGGAAGCCGTCCGATCCATCCATCATCATCCGATCCTTCACTTTAGCATTCTTATGGTTTGATCCTTTAAACTATGTATGATCCAAATCTGATTTTGTATGCTTATTGTGATGTTTATTTAATTAATCGTACACCTACGGGCAAGAACACTAGTATGTAGTATGTCAAACAATCATTTGTATAGTTAATCATGTCTTGTATGAATTTGGCGTTTTTTATGTCTGAATCTTGATGATCATAGTGCAACCTTGTTTCATTGTTAATGGATTTGTAGTTATGTTTGAATGACTTTGATGATTATCGAATGTGTTAGGCGGATACATGTTGAAAAACCGTCCGTTTAATCATCCGGTAGTAGACTAGTTAACTTGTTAATAAGTTTACACCATGAAACTGTAACCGTGTATTGGTTTGGTTAAAGTTAGTCGAATAAGGATTAGAAATGCTTACCGGCACGTAAAAGGGTTTTAAAAGCTTAATGGTGCCGTTACTGATCTTTGACACGGTTAATGATCTTTGCTAGTTATTTTGGTAGAAATAGCGATCTTAGTAGATCTGTGTTCAAAGTTGGTAAAATGGAATAGGTTGTGAAATGCTCTACTTTATGCTAGTCTCGGTGGTTGTATTGTGTATTGTGTATTGCTTTCCTTGATTAGTGAGGTTAGAAAACTCTTAACGGATGACTAACTTATCTTTAGAAGATTCACATGAGATCATATCAGCTGCTCGCTAATAAACGACTTGAGGTGGTTAACGTGTGTATTCGTGTTAGCTTTCCGTATAGTTGTCATGTTAGGATGCCCGAAAGGGACACTAACTTTCGAAAAATGGGAATGTTGATCACACGCATTTATTTCATATGATATGTAGATGACATGCTAGGATTGATATATTATAGTTTATATAGTTATATTTTGTATTTGGAGTCTTACATATGTTAGTTAGATATTTTAGAATTAATTTAGTTTAAACAACAAACTTTCAACTATCTTTTCCTACTGATAAATCGGGGACAGAGTTTTAGTACTATTGCTCCGCGCGCGTCCATGGATCGATATCTGGTTCTTATCTGTACATTACTACATATATGACAGGGTACACTTGCCCTATTGTGTGTGTTTTGATATTAAGGTCTAAACCATTTTTATAAATATTAAAGCAAAACGTGTGTTATTTCATTGTAAAATTATGTGTATATCCGCACACGTCAACAGTCTTGTAAAGAAAATTTGTTTAATAATTCTTTAACATATTTTGATTGATGTATAAAAGTTCCATTTGTTTGTTGTTTAATCTGCAGTCCCAGAAAGTACTGTAGTTCTCCCATTGTACTCATCTCAAATTTTGATTGCATGAGTTTCTTAAATTCATCACACAGTTTTGTGTTTGTTGAACCAAATATGATATCATCAACATATATTTGAACAAGTAAGATATGATTTCCAACATGTTTTATGAAAAGAGTTTTATCAATGGAGCCTCTTGTGAAGTTATTTTTGAGTAGAAAGTTAGAAAAGGTTTCATACCAGGCTCTTGGAGCCTGTTTGAGCCCATAAAGAGCTTTGTCTAGTTTGTACACCCACTTAGGATGAGAAGGATCCTCAAACCCAGGTGGCTGACAGACATACACTTCCTCTTTTATTTTTCCATACAAAAATGCACTTTTAACATCCATTTGAAAAACTTTGATTTTGTTGGAAATGGGATAGGCCAGAAATAACCTGATGGCTTCAAGCCTTACAACTGGAGCAAAGGTTTCATCATAATCAATTCCTTCTTCTTGAGAGTAACCTTGTACTACCAGTCTTGCCTTGTTCTTTATAATCATACCAGCCTCATCTTGTTTTTTCCTAAAAACCCATATTGTGCCAATTGGTTGCTTGTTTGGTTGTAAGGGACAGATTTCCCAAACCTGTTGTTTTTTGAATTGAAGCAACTCATCTTGCATGGCTTGTACCCAGTTGTTGTCTTTGAGGGATTCTTGGTACTTTTTAGGTTCCAACTGAGAAATAGATGCTGAGAAGAAGCAAAAGTTGGAAAGCTGGTTTCTTGTAAGAACACCTGATGCAATATCACCCATGATTTGTTCAAGTGGATGATCTTTGTGTTCAATCAATTGTTGTAAACCACTGAGGTTTATAATGTCTGGTTCAGCAGTTTCAGTGTCTTCAATAGTTTTAGGTGCTGAAGCAGATGTTTGAGTTTGTACATCAGCAGTTCTTGAATCAGAAGTTTGTGAAACTTCTGATGGTTTACAAGTTGACTTAATGACTGTTTGAGGAGTCCATGGTGCTGGATCCTCATCATCAAACCTGTGATCACCATAATAAGTAGGTTTAGATGAAGTAACAGTCTTTTCAGGTCCAAAATGGAAGCTGTCAAGGTCAAAAAGTTCAGCAGGATGTGCTGGGATAAGAGTGTGTTTTGACATTGAACTTGACATTCAGTGTTTCTTCTACTATCCTGGTTCTTGAGTTAAATACCTTGTAGGCTTTTCTAGTGGAAGAGTAACCAAGAAAGTAACCTGAATCAACTTTGGCAGCAAACTTTGAAATAGAGTCTTTGATGTTTAGAATGAAACATTGACATCCAAAAGCCCTGAAAAAGGAGATAAGGGGCTTTATGCCATGAAGAACTTCATAGGCGGTCTTGGAGTGTCTGTTGTTGACAAGGACTCTATTTTGAACATAGCATGCAGTGTTAACTGCTTCAGCCCAGAAATACAATGGTAGGCCTGAATCAGCTAACATTGTTCTTGCTCCTTCAATTAAGGTTCTATTCTTCCTTTCTACTACACCATTTTGTTCAGGAGTTCTGGGAACACTGTATTGTCTAATAATCCCTTTAGACAAGCAGAATTCCTCCAGAGTTTTGTCCCTGAACTCTCTCCAATTGTCACTTCTAGTGGCTTTGACATATAGAGAATATTGTTTCTCTACTTGTAGAATGAAGAACTTGATGATTTCAGCAGCCTCATCCTTTGAAAATAAGAAGAATACCCATGTAAATCTTAAATAGTCATCCATGATGACCAAGCAGTACTTCTTCTTACCAAGGCTCATGATTTTTACAGGCCCAAATAAGTCCATATGGGTAGTTGAAGACATGCAGTTGTTTTTTATTCTTCAATAGACTTATAGGAGGACTTATGCTGTTTTCCCTTTAAACAGGATACATAGTGTTCTTGACACTGGTATACCTTTAAAGGTAGACCTCTGACCAAGCCCATTTTTGTGACTTTATTTATGGTTTTAAAGTTCATATGGCCAAGTCTCCTGTGCCAGAGATCAGTCTCTGAAGTTGATGCCTTTGAGAAGAAACATGCAGTGTTGTTCAGTACTTTGTCCTTTTCAATGTCCACTGCATAGACATTGCCACATCTTTTGGCTATCAACAAAATATGATCTTCAATGATCTTCTCTATCAACTTCTGGCCTTCTGGTGATATGATCTTGCATGCTGTCTTTGTGAAAATGGAAGAATATCCTTTATCACACATTTGTGACACACTCAGCAAGTTGTACTCAAGGTTTTCAATCAGATTGACCTTGTCAAACTGTATTTTTCCAGAGGAGACATTGCCATGTCCTAGCACATATCCCTTAGCATTGTTCCCAAAGGATACAGATCCTTCTCTTTGGCTGATAAAATTGTTTATCAGGTATCTGCATCCTGTCATGTGCATTGAGCCTCCACTGTCAACATACCAAATGCTATTTAATCCTCTGGAAACTCTCTGCACAAGATAGAAAATTAGTTAGATTTGGGAACCCAAGACAGTTTGGCTTTGGGATTGCTCTTGAGAACATTACAGTTTGTTCTTGACTAAGTTGAGGAATCCATGTCTTTTTGGCAATGGATTTTTCATTAAGAGCAATGGTGCTATCCTTTTGAGGACCACCATCAACTTTGGTCATCAGTAGTTGTACCATGTTCATGAGATCTTTAATCTCAGCAGTTTGTGAAACTGCTGATAATTTAGGTCTAACTACTGAAAGAGAATTTTGAGAAAAAGATTTTTGTTGAGATTTTGTCTTTTTCTAAGAAAAGGTGTTTACTGGTTTTTGTTTCCTGGGAGAAAAAGTTTCTACAAAATCATTTCTGATTTGTTTTCCCACAACCAGTTGTTGAATTTTCTTGTTGTACTGAATACCTTTTCTGTATCTGCAAAATTCTGTCTTGTGGTTGAACAGACCACAGATTTCACATTCTTTTGTCTTTTCTTTCAAAGACAAGTTTCTGAATGTATTGATTGGTTTTAGGTCATCAGTAGTTTTCAGGTTCTCAACTCCTGATGTAGTTGAAACTACTGATGGCTTAATGTCAGAATTAATCAGTACTTCTGAAGAACTTTCTTTATAAGTTTTTAGAAAGTTTTCATGGAAAGATGTGCATTCTTTCTCTTCAGAAGTTTCACCTGAAACAATTTTTCTCCCATCTTCAGTAGTTTTGGGGGAAAATCTGTTGGTGTTTCAGTGTGATTGTACCCTATGCCAAACCTAACATTTGAAGCACTTTGCTTGTTTAGCAATAGTTGGTACCCCTTACAAGATTCAACCCATTTTTCACATGTGACCTTGGTGTCAGCAAGCTCTTGTCTGACATTTCCTAGGTCATTTATCATGATTTTAATTTGTGCTTGAGTTTCAATAGCAGTGTTAGTTAATTTAGAAACTTCTTTTGTTTTTGCAGAAAGTTTTCTTTCTAAATCACATTTCATCTGAGTGAATTTTCTCTCAGAGTCGTTTGCTTTACCTTGTAAGTGCACATTAGTCTCTCTTATGAGAGCAAAAGATTCTTTGCAAGAATTTGAACAAAGTTTTGTCAAAGATTCTTTTGATACCTGTGACAAGGCAGATTTTGAGGTGCATCCCTCAAATGCCATCAAGGCAAAGTTCTTTCTGCCATTGTCAGGCTCTCCCCAGTTGATGTCAAACATCTTGTTGTCTGCATCAGGGTTACACTCAGTAGTGTCAAAAGGAAGACTGCTCCAGTCAACATACCCTGAAGTAAATAAACTTTGTTGTGAGGGTTGCTGAGTCTGTGGAGGTGGTTGAGCAGCTGGAAAGGGAGGGATTGATTGTTGGCTCTACATCTGTTGAGCAGGCATCTGTACATATTGTACTTGTGGCACATATTGGCGTTGTGGAGCTTGTGCCTGTACAAAATGTGCACTCCCTTGTGTTCCATTATTCCTGTTATAACTAGGGTTAAAATTATTTCCAGACTGAGATTGGTTAAAGCTAGAGCTTTTACACTCTCTAGCAAAGTGTCCCAACTTTTGACACTTGTGACATCTAAGTTTAGATTTGTCAAAACCAATTTTTGTTGAGCTGTTGAGTCCTGGAAACTTCCTTCCTGACCTTTTGTAAAATTTGTTTGTTTTTAAACTTAACTTGGCCAGTTGGTGTAGAATATCCATTTCTTCCAAGTCATCACTGCTGAAATTTTTTAAATCATCCATGATAAAACACATGTTATCAGCAGTTTGACTAAAATCATTATTGTCATAACCTGGGAATGATCTTTCAGATGAGATCCCAACAGTTATGTCAATATGGTCAAAAGATCCAAAACTATTTGAACAAGTTGGTGAGTCTTGTCCCAATAGTGTTGTACTACCTGGTAGATAGTCATCAGCAGTTTTACCAGAACTTTGTAACTTTTTCTTTTGATCAATTTCTCTTTCAAAAGTAAGTAATATCCCATGAAGTTTTGTAAGAGTCAGGGAGCTAAAGTCTGGTGAAGATCTTAAGACTATAGAGTATGTTTCCCATTTTTCAGGTAAAGACCTTAAAAATCTATGAAGCATAGATACAGTTGTGTAGGTCTGACCATTTAATTTTAGCTCAGATATTAATGAGGAGAATCTTTCAAATTGTTGTGTTAAAGTTTCCCCATTAATGTGAGCAAAAGTTTCATATTGTTGAGCTAGGATTTCTCTGGTGTTGGCAATCACCTCTTCAGTTCCTCCAAACTGTTCTTTGAGGCAGTCCCAAAGCTCTTTGGCACTATCACAATGTAATAGGCCAGAGTAGATTTCATTTGGGAGTGCCATTGCCAACATAGAGAAAGCTTTAGCATCAAGCTCAAGTTTTAGGAAATCATCATCTGTATAGTCTTTTGGAATTCCTTTTTAGTTTCAAGATTGATATTTACTGGTTTATGAGGACCATATATCACAGATTTCCAGCAACCTGTGTTGGTCTGTGATAAGGTATGTGTCATTCTCCTTTGCCAGATATTATATTCATTTCTTACTAGCATAGCAGGTTTATTGGCAGAACCAGTATTATGAGGATCCATTTTAAAGAGTATTGATTTGTCAAATATCTCTTAAAGTGATGGATGTTGATAAAAATGAACTTTTAATCCTTTATTGAATATCAATAAGAGCCTGTGTCTGATTCTCAATGTGTTAGATTGATATGTGATCAGATAAACCAGTGCTCTGATACCAATTGTTGGATCAGTATTGCTCTTTGTATGAACTTGCTAGTGAACACTTAAGTGTTTTGCAAGTTCTTTATCAGTAATAGCACAGCGGAATGATATAAGTTAAAGCTACACTTATCAACAGGAGTTATTACTCCCCCTGGAGGTTTGATAAAACTAAAGACAAGTATTTAATGAGAATCTAAGCATTGAATGAGAATGAACACTTAAACAGATTCTCAGTAAATGAAATGGAAATAACAATGATAAGCTTTGAAGGATTTCTGTATTAAAAATCAATGTCTAAAACAGAGGGATAAACCCATCTATTTATAGACTTTACAAATACATGAACCTTGCCAAAAAGCAAGTTCAGAGACAAGTTGCAACAAGTTGCAATCTTGGAACTTGTACAAAAAGTTAAAGTAATACTAAACTAATAAACTACTGAAACATAAGGCGGTGGAAGGATTCTTGAACAAGTGCTGATGAATGACAAACTACTGATGAGTAGTTTGTCTTCAGTAGTTTTTCAGTGAACTGTCTGGTTTGGACTTCAGAACTTCTGATGCATTTCTTCTTCAGTACTTGTAGAATCCTTCTTCAGCAGTTTAGTCTTCTTTCTTCAGTAGTTCTATACTTAGAATAATTTGACAGAAGTGAATTAGAGTAAGGTTTGCAAAAGTGGTTTCACCAATCCTTTTTGTCCTAACAAATTCTATTTAGGCTGTTGGTAGACAATCAGTACGAGTCCAAAGTATCGGGAGTGTGGTGGGTCAACTGTGGTACACCCTATATATAAGCAGAAACGATACTACGGGATCGAACTAGGAGTCTGGCCAAGAACCTACCCATTACTTTGTAACTACCTCTTCATTAGATCGTAAAATTAATAGCAATATCTTAATGTTTCTCGAACCACTTTAAAAGTTGTCTTGTAAACAAATTTCGAGACGAAATTTCCTAAACTAGGGGAGACTGTAACATTCGTTATTTTTTTTCCGTCAATAAAGTAACAATAACTTTGGGGACCTAAAGTGAAAATAACCCAAAGTTGAAATACCTTAAGATCCTAAAACGTTAGAACAATAAACACCCGATTATTTTAATTTTATCATAATCAAATGTAAGGCGTTGTATAACCGATCAATTCTAGCGTCGTGTACGGGACATTTATAAATTGTTGTTGTTATTCTTATTCTTATTCTTCTTCTTCTTCTTCTTATTCTTATTATTATTATTATTATTATTATTATTATTATTATTATTATTATTATTATTAATTAATTAATTTTAAAATCTAAATGTTTAGAAAGGACAAACTTGTGGTGTAGTAAGTTTCTTTTGATTAAATCATGTCATACTTAATTCACATAAGACAAAGTCATGAAACTTCATCTTCAACATTCATTTCCCTGCATTCAACAAAACGAAAAGGTTCCCTTCAAATTCCATAACCACCGCAACCATTCAACGCATTTTAATGCACTTTAATCATCATCAACAAAAAAATTAAGTTATAAGAAAACCGTAATTGGGAAGCTTATAACACATACTAATTAACCATCGAAACAACCACCACACAACCAACCTCCTCTCGCCACTTTACTTCTCCGAACGTCTTTTGGATCACTCTAGAATCCACCATTACCAACCACCGACTTAAACCTCACGATGTCGCCACCGTACCTATCGGAGCTTTGGACAACCACCGCATGCGACTCATTCTGGTTTGTTTCAATATATTATCTTCATTATATTCTAAAAGTTGAGTAATCATATAAAATATAAAGCTTCTTCAAGAAGAGACATAACATGGTTCATAATAGAGACATAAGCTTAATATACTATATGAATCTAAAATATGAGAAGCAATGGATTCTAGATTGCCATGTTTTTTTTTAGTGCCGGTAATAAGTGTTCCACATGCAAGGTTTAATATAAAAACTTTGTGACAATTTTCATTTAAAAATTGGGCTTATGAAACATGGCTACTGTATATATTTTTCCGATAGTTCATATTACTATATTCATTCACCATATATTAAGTTAATATTATTTAATGGATTATTGGCTAATTGCCATGTTCAAATTTCGTAAGTACTAAGTACATTTATAATGGTTACGTTGTAACAAATAATAAAATATAATAATAAATTAGATAATCAAACATAATATATTTTACACGAACACTATAACTATAAAATGACTATTGCTGACACTAAATCAACATTCTTAAATTACTTAGGTTCAAGCATAATTCATTGATTTTCGTTGATTCCTTACAAGTTCATCAACATCAACTTGGTGTAAATTTTCGCAATAGGTGAGTATATCTTTCCCCTTTTTCATTCTTTACACTTTTGGGGTGACTCGTGTACGCTTATTACTTCACTCACTTAATCATGGTTTATTCTATATTCAAAATCGCAATTCTTGTATGTGTTTTACTTGTTGATTCGCTGATAGTGTATACTTATGACCTTAATCATTAACCGCTGGGCGGCATAGCATAGCAATAAATAGTACTTAATTATTGTTATGTGTGAACGATTATTCATCGCCTACTATGAGCGAATACTATATATATATGTGACTCTTGATTCATTAAACAAAGGTTTGATTTTGGGTAGCATTTGTACATAGCTTGAACACTAAATTGTAGACAGTATAACACGTGAATTGCGAAACTCTTTTTCTATTATATGTATTCAAACAGGGTATGCTCACCAATACATTTTTGTATTGACATATATTATTTTCGTACATGTTTCAGGTTATTTTGAGACGCTTCTTTTAAGCTTTTGGATTTATATTTAAGCTTTGACTTTATTGTATTTTAGTTAGACTTGATGCTTTAGAATTCTTGTATTATGTAATTTTCCTTTCAATGTAATAAACTATTTAATCAATTGATATATTTACACTTTTAGTCCATGAGCTGTTGAACAATCGTCACTACGCGACACCTTGATGTTTCCGCCATCAGTTGGGGTGTTACACATTCAAACCCAATTTAACTGTAACATAAAAACCTTCCAATGTGACCTAGGAGGCGAATTTGACAACAATGCTTTTAAAGCCTTCGCCTCCCAGCACGACCTTCTGTTCCGTTTCTCATGCCCTCAAACCTCCTCTCAAAACGGTCGTGCTGAACGGATGATTCGTCGCCTTAATGACATCATTCGCTCCTTCCTCATCCATGCCCACCTTCCACCCGGTTTTTGGTTGAAGCTCTTCACACCGCTGCGTATCTCCATAACATTCTCCCAACCTAACGCCTAAACTTTTTTACCCCTACCTTCGCACTTTACTTACGCCACCCTACATATGACCACCTACGGGTGTTCGGCTGTGCTTGTTACCCGAATACCTCTGCCACCCAACCCCACAAATTACATCCCCGGTCCAGTAGATGCATTTTTTTGGGTTATCCTCCTGACTTTCGGGGATACCGATGTCTAGACCCCTTAACCAGGAAAGTCTCCATCTCTAGACACGTTACCTTTGACGAGCATCTCTTCCCATATTCCTTCCCCACACAACCCACCTACTACCAATTCCTTGACGACTCCCCACCACCCAGATTTACCTTCGGCCACCCAAATCCCCCTGCTCAACACCAACCGGCCACACCTCCACACCCACCCTCTCCGCCTCGGCCATCACCCACCACACCGTATCCGGTTACTTACTCCCGCCGTTACCGCCCACCCACTTCCGCACATCCTTCCCATACCACCCACTTCCCTCAACCCACACCTCCTACCCCATCATCGGCCCAAATTCCACCATCCCCTGGCCCGTCCACCAAGCAGCCCCAGCCCATTAATCCAACTCAGCCGCATACTACCCCTCACCATCCGGTCCTTCGACCTAACCCGACCCATCACATGGCTACCCGGTCAAAAACCGGCAGCCTAAACCCCCCCCCCCCTTTACCGACCTTACATACCACTACCATTTCACCCGTACCCAAAACTTATACCCAGGCCCTTGCCGACCCGAATTGGTCGCGCGCCATGCAGGCTGAGTTTACTGCGTTACAGGAAAATGAGACTTGGGACTTAGTCCCTCGACCGGTTGATAGACCGGTCATTTGATGTATGTGGTTATTTCGGCATAATTTTAAATCTGATGGCACCTTAGAACGATATAAAGCCAGATTAGTTGTTAATGGCAAATCCCAGACAGTTGGGATTGACTGTGAGGACACTTTTAGCCCGGTTGTTAAACCGGCTGCCATTCGTACTGTTTTATCACTTGCTGTTTCGAGGGATTGGCCCATTCACCAGCTCGATGTTAAAAACGCTTTTTTACACGGGCACTTGAATGAAACAGTATTTATTCATCAACCTCCAGGATTCTTTGACAAGCGTTATCCAGGTTTTGTGTGTAGGTTGAAGAAATTACTTTATGGTCTTAAACAGACACCTCGGGCTTGGTACACCCGTTTTGCAAATTATATTTCAGCCAATGGGTTTCGGAGTAGTGCTTGTGATAATTCATTGTTTGTCTACTCTAATGGTGCTCATACAGCCTATCTCTTGCTTTATGTTGATGACACTTTCACGCGAATTCGCCATGTCCGACTTGGGCCACCTACATCATTTTTTGGGGATTAAAGTAACGAGGAAACCTACGGGTCTCTTTTTGGATCAATCGCAATATACGAAGGAAATCATAGCTCGAGCCGGTATGACCAATTGCAAACCATGTGCAACTCCGGTTGATCTGTCCTCTAAGCTAAGTACATTGGACGACCCGCTTTTCCATGATCCAACCTTGTATCGTAGTCTTGCGGGTGCTCTTCAATATTTGACATTTACTCGTCCTGACATCTCATATGCCGTGCAGCAGGTTTGCCTTTTCATGCATGAACCACATGACCCTCATTACGCGTTCATGAAGTGCATTATTAGATACCTTCAGGGTACGGTGGACTATGGCATTCGTACGGTTAAGTCCGATGTGACATCTTTGGTAGCCTATTCGGATGCGGATTCGGGGGGGGGGGGGGGGCTGCCCAGACTCCTGCAGATCGACAAGCGGGTATTGTGTTTTCCTAGGCTCCAATTTAATATCGTGGTCTTCCAAACGACAACCCACACTATCAAGATCAAGCGCCGAAGCAGAATATAGAGGTGTTGCCAATGCATTGGCTGAAGCCACTTGGCTTCGAAATTTGTTGCTTGAATTACGGGTTCCATTACAACAGGCATCTATCGTTTACTGCGACAACGTCTCTGCCGTGTATCTATCTGACAATCCAGTGCAGCACCAGCGGACTAAACACATCGAGATTGATATTCATTTTGTATGCGAGAAAGTTCGCATTGGTCACATTCGGGTGTTGCATGTTCCCTCCGCTCATCAGTATGCGGATATCTTCACGAAGGGTCTTTCGAGACAACTTTTTCAATCGTTACGGTCCAGTTTAACCGTCTGTCCTACGACCGATCAAACTACTGGGGGGCTATTAGCAGATTATTGCGGATACCATAATTATCCGGTTGACTTTTATATTTATAGATAGATAGTAACTTTATTCTAGAATAATCTGTTTCCTTATATAGTGCTAGGGTTTGTTATATTGTAATCTCTATATAAAGATCATCTCCTATGTAATTATTCATTCATTCAAATAATATTACTAGCACTTTCATCCATAAGCAGATTAACCGGTGATTATTCGGTGGATGTTTTATTCTCTGAACATTTTTTCCATATTCAGGATCGGAAAACAAAGCAGGTACTCGCTAAAGGAATATGTGAGAATGGTCTTTATTTGCTCAAGGGAGAACCAAGAGCCTTTGTTGCTACTTCAGTTTCGAATAAAGCTTCATACGAGTTATGGCATGCTCGTTTGGGCCATGTCTCTTTTGATGTTATTTTCATTTTGAAAAACTTTGGTGTTTTATCTGTTACTTCGTTATTGCCAAAACCTACTATATGTTCCTCTTGTCAACTTACAAAGGGACAACGCTTGTCTTTTGATTTAAATATAACACGTGCTTCTAATTTGCTTGATTTGGTTCATTGTGATTTATGGGGTCCCGCACCGATTACATCTACCTATGGATATCGCTATTATGTTATTTTTGTTGATGATTATTCCAGGTTTACGTGGTTTTATCCACTTAAAACCAAAACAGGATTTTACTCCGTTTTATCGGCTTTTATTAATCTTGTCCAAACACAATGTGCAAGAAAAATCAAAACATTGCAAAGTGATGGCGGCACTGAATTTGTGAACCATACTGTGCGAAAAAATTTGGAGGATAATGGCAATTTTCGTCGTTTCTCGTGCCCATACACGCCTTAACAAAATGGTCGTGCGGAACAGAAATATCGACATATAGTTGAAACGGGCCTTGCAATGTTGTTTAATGCTCATGTGCCAGCCTGTTTTTGGGTAGATGAATTTGTTTCAGCCACATATATTATTAATCGTCTACCATCTACTATTTTGAATAATAAGTCTCCGTTTCAACACATCTTTAATCAAGAGCCTTATTACTCCAACTTTAAGGTTTATGGTTGCCAAGTTTTCCCGTACTTACGAGACTATGCCAAACATAAACTTGAACCCCGTAGTCTTCCTTGTGTTTTCATTGGCTACAGCACTAAACATAAGGGATACAGGTGCCTTGATCCAGCCTCTTCTCGTGTTTTTATCACTCGCCATGCTCAGTTCAATGAGGTCTTTTTTCCCTTTAAAACCAGATCTTCAAATTTGGATCTCAACACTTTGGATTTGACCACCTTTCTTGATGACACTCCTGAATCAATTTCACCGAATGTTTCAAAACCCATTGTACCCAAACAAACCAATCCCTTCTCTACCTCTTGTCCCATTTGTCCTTCGCAAAATCTACCTAGCCAAGCCTCCCATACTCCACATCTTAATTCTTCCACTACCAACAGCCCATCAACTAACTCCTCTACACCACCTATGGCCCAAATATTCACTCCACCACCATCACCTACGGCCGAAATACCCATTCCACCTACATCCTCTACACCCACCCCACCTACAAATCCTACGGCCCAAGTACCTACCCCACCTCCAATGGCCAACCCACATCACCCACATCAACACCTACCACATCTCATGTCCCACCTACTGATGTTCCCACTCAAGAAAATATCAACTCTCATCCAATGATTACAAGGTCTAAAGCAGGAGTGTTTAAACCCAAGTATCCAACGAACTTTCCTTCGTTTACTACTTATTCCTTACACGTGGCCTTATCCACTATTACTGAACCTCGTGGTTTTAAAACTGCCGCCAAGGATCCAAAATGGATGGCAGCGATGATTAATGAGATTGAGGCTTTACACCAAAATAAAACTTGGACCCTGGTTTCTCGACCTACTTCAGCCAACATAGTTGGATCCAAATGGGTATATCGGATCAAGTATCATACTGACGGGAGTATTGAACGCTACAAAGCTTGTTTGGTAGCTCAAGGTTTTACCCAAATTCATGGCTTAGATTATTCTCACACGTTCAGTCCAGTCGTTAAGGCGTCAACTGTTCGCATTGTCTTATCCCTTGCGGTTCTGCACAACTGGCGATTGCATTAGCTTGATGTCAAAAACGCCTTTTTAAACGGACATTTGCAAGAAACCGTATTTATGGAGCAACCACCAGGTTTCATTAACCAGCAGTACCCTAATCATGTTTGCAAATTATCTAAGGCTCTCTATGGTTTAAAACAAGCCCATCGGGCATGGTTTCTTCGATTAAGCAACTTTCTTCTAGCCTACGGTTTCATGTGTAGCTGTGCTGACACTTCTTTGTTTGTCCTAAAGAAAAATTCATGCATCATGTATCTACTTGTCTATGTTGACGACTTGATACTCACAGGCAATAACGAAACCACTATCACCTCCTTTATCTCACGTCTACATAGTGAGTTTGCTCAAAGATCTTGGGGACTTAATTTATTTTCTGGGACTAGAAGTTGCCTATACCGATTCAGGACTCTTTCTTACTCAGTCCAAGTATGCCAAAGATATTCTTCAGCGAGCACATCTTTATGATTCGAAACCGGTAAGTACTCCGCTTGCAGCTCATGAGTCATTTACCACCAACGGTTTGCCATTTTCAGATCCAACGCGTTATCGCTCCCTTGTTGATGCCTTGCAATATCTGACAATTACTTGACCGGATTCATCCTATGCGGTGAACCAAGTATCGCAATTTCTTCATGAACCCACCACGGATCACTTTCAAGCTGTCAAGCGTATCCTTCGCTATGTTAAAGGTACCATTTCCTTTGGTCTTACATTTAGTCGTCCACACAAGAATTCTATTCTTGGTTATTCGAACGCCGATTGGGCTCGCTGTCTAGATACACGCCGGTCTACTTATGGGTACTCGATCTTTCTTGGTGGGAATCTCATGTCTTGGAGTGCAAAGAAGCAACCCACCATCTCCCATTCTAGCTGTGAATCCGAATATCGTGCTATGGCTAACACCACAGCTGAAATTGTATGGATTACTCATCTATTACGTGAGTTGCATGCGTTATCACCGGATCGGCCAATGTTACTTTGTGACAACAAAACTGCTCTTTTTATGAATCAAAATCCGGTTTCACATAAACGAGAAAAACACATTGATCTAGATTACCATTTCATTTGTGAACTAGTCAACTCTGGGAAGCTCTACACAAAATTCATTCCAACCAATCTTCAGGTGGCTGACATTTTCACTAAAAGTCTTTCGCGCGCTCAGTTTGAACTCTTTCGAGCAAAGCTTCGTCTTGGACCGCCACCGTTTCGATTGAAGGGGGTATTAGATGAGAATATTTGGTCAATATGTAATAATATATTGTCATTACTTATGTGCTAATTTCTAGGATAGATTGTTGTATTATTTCAATTATATAAAGAGCTCCCCACCTTAATACATTTCATTGAGGTTTGACTTATTCACACTCACCCTAAGTTTTCTAAAGCACTTTCGAAAGCAACGGAAGCATGTCAAAGAGAGTATGTGGGTCAGATCAATGTCCACAGACACTATTACATAACTAGGTTTTTATCAGGCCGCGCGTTGCGGCGGCATCAACCTGATTTTGAATATAAGTAATCACATACCGAACCCAAATCCCATCCCAAATCGAAAGACATTCAAATGCTAATCAAGTATGCTACATTGTATCGTAAAAGTTACAAAAGAAAACAAAATTAATCAATGTTTAATCTTTCTTTTCTGTTTGCCGGAGTAATACCGGATTTTCGCCCGATTCATCTTTTCAGGCTCGTTCTGTTGCTGAGATGCAAGAAATTTTAGTCGATCAGCTTCAGCGGCATCAGAAGCATGAGCAGCTATAGCAAGTAAGGTTGACTGCACTACAGTGCATATGCAAATATAAGCATTTGATGGATTTATTTAATAGATGTTAATTCAACTAAAGTTACCTTTTTGGGAGAACTAAACAGATCTGCATAATTGGTCAATGCCTTCATTCTCTTGTCACTAAACGCTCTTGCCACCGCCAAAGTTATCGAACTGAAAACACATAGGAAACACAAAAATCATAAGAACACGCATATTGCATTTCAGCAAACACATAGAAGGCATTAGTGATCAGTGTAATACAAATCTAACAATCTCTCGGATGCAGAAGACTCATAATTATAAATGCCTTTTTGTCATTCCTATGGTAGCTAGTAAACACAAGTCAAAACATAAGTTTGAAATTAGCAATATCCAATCAGCAATCAGATGAAAACATAAAAAACAAACAGAGAAACAAATCAAGTGACCCAAAACAAACACCTACCATAAAACAACCATAACAAAAATCCGAATAAAACAAATACAACAACAATCCAAAACAAAGTGAAATTTCTGTGGTTCAGAGTTTACCAAAAAAATACATGGCTGCAAGGCGGGTTGCAAGTAAATACCTCTCAAGACTACTAACTCATCCTCTCGATAAGGACGAAGTGATTCAGGTGTCTCACCAGGGAGATAAGCCTGGAATCATATCATCAAAGCATACATGAATTATCAAATAAAATTAAAAAAGATGTATGGAACCAAATTTAAATGTTAAATAGTACCTTATTCGCAAAGAATATGCGATCCATGGTGTACTTTTCTTCTGGGTAAACTCATGAATTACAAACGAAATGAACTTAACAGTGACCAGGAACATCTTCTAAAGTGAGTGTTTTAAAATAAAATTCATTGGGGTGAGAATTTTTTAGTAAAAAGGCTCCTGGCAGTCCTATCTCTTCATCCCACTCAAATGTGATTTCATACGTTGATTCCCCAGCTGGGACAAGGCTTACAGTGGTAATCCAGTCCTCCAAAATTTCTGCTTTTCTAAGCTTCCCTCTCAACCTATCTTCTGTAAACAAAAGGAAGAACACCTTCTTTCACTTTGCTAATTAATGTAAAAATGTACACAGCTGTGACAGGGTTGTTCACCATCCAACCTACCAAGAAATAACAATGCAATTTTTTTAATACAAAGGTACATGTGCTTCTCAGCTCATACCTGCTTGCGCCAAATCGGTTTGAGTCCAATCCAAAAAAAAAAACTGGTCTGGTATAGAAACCGAAATTCATACAACTCTAGCTTTTTATAGTCTAATTATGTTAAACAAAATGAATAAGTCCTTAATCTAAATGAAATAAGAAAATTGCATTAAGTAATAACACCAAACGTGAGTATGTTAAATTTTAACTTAAGCATGATAAAAGTTGCTAATTTGCTGCCTATAAATATATACAGATACACACACATAAAGGTTGCTATACTATACACATGATGTGATCAAGATATAGTAAATGATATACAATAGCAACCAGATCTGTCCAAACACTTAAAAAAAATTATCTATTTATACATAGGGGAAACCCCAAATTAACACCCATACCTCAGTTTGTCGGAATCACTATTCCCGTCCTTCGCCGGAACTGTAAGTAAACCTTAAAGGGCGGCGTAGACATCACCGATGCACAAATCGGACACGTCGCCCGCCATTTTAACATCTACATCGGCGCCTCGTGAGGCAATCAGACCACCAAAGGAAAAAAAACATTTTTCCAATTGTGATAAGACCAGACCATCCACAACGTTACATTTCACAGATAAACAAAGAAACAAACACTTTAAGATTTCTATAAAATTATCTCATCCAACATCGAATTACAAACACAGCGGTAATAATTAGATGATCAATCACAAACCCAAATCCCTAAGCTCAAAAAATGACAACTTTAACACGAAAAATCAAACAAATGATGCATGGAAACAAACCTGTGGAGGAGCTAAGAGGCCAGGATGATAGAGCGATTGTTGTTGAAGGAGGGCTTGCTGCATCAAAGCTTGTTGTTGCTTCAGCCTTTGATGTTGCATTCTTGTTTGATTATAATTGTATTGTACTGTATCTATATTATTATAATGAAAAGCCTCATCATTAGTACTAAGCTTCTTCATGTACTTTAACCTCAGCTAAACAAACAAACAATTAGTCCCCCCTGCTTAGCAGTCCTAATTCAAATTTATCTATAATTAATCATAAGATTGATCATCAGAATAAACAGGTCATCAGAATAAATGTTCTAAATATTGGTTTCAGATCAAAATAATTAATAATTAGTGTAAATCGAACGATGAGTAAACAAAACAATGACATTCGAGGCATAACATTCTTACATTATGAGATATCCTCTTCCTCTTCCTATCATATGATGCCATCTGATCAACAATTAATTAGCAAATCACAATCAGTTAGTTAATCGCATGCAATTTATTTAATTTGAATCAAGAATATGAAATAAGTACCACCCTTTGATGAAACCCTTGGCGCTCTCGTAGATGAAATGAAACCCTAAACACCGCACGCTACGACTGCAGATCTATGTCTCTCTCTCCTCTCTCTAACTTTCTCTCTCTAACAGATCTGTTCCTCTGTCTCTCTCTCCCTTCTTATCTTACGATTAATCATAGATGTGGGGGTGTGGCAGTAGGTAGGGTGGTGACGGGAAGGGTAACGCCGCTGGGGAAGCGGTGGCCGGAAGCCTTCCTCGACCCCTCTCTCTCATTTGTATGTGTGTGGGTTATTCAGATGATTTATTAATAGAGAGAGAGAGAGAGAGAGAGAGAGAGAGTGGTGTGTGTGTATGTGTGTGTGTAAAAGGGTTTCTATTATTTAGGCAAACACGTGTTGCAAAGAAAGCAGAAGACATCAGAAGAAGACACCTATGATAAACAAATGAGCTGTGCAATATTGCAATTGACTTAAATGCCCTTGACATTTACTACCGTCTTAAAAAAAAATAAAAAAAACCACCTAACAGAGAATCGAACCGGCGCCCTACACACAACAAACCTTCTACCAAACCACCACACCATGAGGACAATATCTGAAATCACTTCACAAATAATAATACTTATTTGATTTCAAAAAACACAAGAGTTAAATTTACTGTTCAAACCCAAAGGCTTATTATTATAGTTTAACTAGCTGATTACCCCGGGAGGGTCCCGGGGTTGAAAAATCTAATTTTACGTGATAACCTATTGCAAATGGCTCAAGTTAACTAACCACAAAATCTCTCAATCATTGCATGTTCATAGTATTCTAATCAGTAATAACTCATATTCCCCACAAAATCTAATTTTACGTGATAACATGAACACTTTGTGTGTTTTTTTCCTGTATGAACGAAACCCCACAAAAAATAGTCGATTTTTTCTCCGTTTTTTATATAGCACTATGGTACTCGTTGGAAAGATAATAAAACGCTCGTTAATTTGGTGTAATTTTTTTTCTTTAAAAAATCCCGTATATAAAAGATATAAACATTTAAAAATTATGGGAGGAAATATGAGAGAGAAAATTTTAAATTTATTTTTAAATTCTTTTTTTTACTAAAATAACTCAATTTAATTAAAAAAGGAAACAATTAAAAAACACAAAAAACTCTCCATTATGATGCCACGTGGCACTTTCAAGAGAAGGTTGAGGCATTCATTGCACGCCACGTCAGGATATACGTTTTCTTTTATATATATATATATATATATATAGATAGATGCAACATACACCTAGTTATTGTTACATGGTCTAACAAAGCAATGTGAATTTCTGTTTTCCATTAAGGGCAGTTTTTCTTGCACTCAGAATATTAGCATGGTGTGCTAATCTTTAAATTATAGCTTTATTTAATTAATGTCAACAAAAAATTCTTAATAATGTCAAAACAACGGTTTATAGGGTTTATACTTACATCACTTTTTTACATAAACATACAAATGTTGTTAACGTGTACTGGTGTAAGGCTACACCACCTTTAATTTTAATATTTTGTTTCTAATCATCTGGCATTTGTGATATGTGAATTCACTACAAGAAAACTAAGCAATAGAGCCGACATTTAAGCAATAGAGGCGACTTTTGTCGTCTCTATTGCTCCATTTTGTCGCCGCTAAAGGCAATAGAGGCGACATGTCGTCGCTATTGGGTCGCCCCTAAAGTTTAGTCGCTATTGCTCATTTTTTCGTCGCTATTGAAAGTCGCCTCTAATGGTTTTCGTCGCTAATACTAACAGAGCAATAGAGGCGACTAGGCGACTGGTTTTTTTTTTTTTTTTTTTTTTTTTTTTTTTTTTTTTTTTTTGCTTATTTCTCCAGCGTTTTTTTTTCATTTCAAACCTGTTAAAAACCTGCTATTTTTCGGTTACGGCAAACCATAATAACATATATCACATAATTAAACATATATAACATTACAATGATCCTAGTTTTCAAACACGAATCATTTTACGAACCAACATAACACTACAATCATCCTAACACAAATTGTTTTACAACATAACTATCTCAAATCAAGATAATCGCCGCTACCATAATCCTCGCTTCCATCATCGCCATTTTCATCTTCACCATTATCAACATCGGTTTCTTCACTTAAAAAGGCTTTGAGTTCGGCTCGAAATTCCTTGTTCTTAAACATCTCTTTGAAATAGCTTTACAAAATATTAAAGTTAACCATATATATTAACATCCCAAAGTTGATATACATGCATGTATATTCAAAATCCAAGTTTGAATATAAATAAGCAACATGTGTACTCATTGATGCAGGTTGACTAGATTAAGTTTTTATTAAATAAGCAACAAAACCATTTTGTCACAGAAGCAATGCAGGAAATTCAGCATCATTGTTTAATGAAGATCATGGTAAGCAAAGTAAGGGGCTGTTTGGTTGATTAAGTGCCGAATCATTAAGAGGTCTGAATGGTTAAGAGACTCTGAATGATTAAGTGCTAAATGGTTCAGCTATGTACCAAGTCTGAATGATTCAGCTCTTAACCATTCCATTCAGAGCCCTTTTTAGGTTGAGACAAACAGTCTGAATGCTTAATCATTCAGAGCTGAATGGTTCAGAGCTCGTTAAGAGGCTACCAAACAGGCCCTAAAACTGATACCATTTTGTCACAGAAGCAGCTAACTCAGTAAGTCTAAGTCACCAAAACATTGCAGCCTAAATAAACAATTTGAGACATACATATACCCAACATACACATACAATAAACAAACTACTGAATATAATTATATTATCACTCATGAGCAAAAATAAATTAAACATACCATTAGCAGTGACTAACAAAATATTAAAAAAAAAAAACTTACAAACGCTGGTGGTCAAGCTGTTTTCTGGTGGTTGTGGTCGTAGATCGGTGCTCCTGTAAACACACACAATAAGAAATTAAACCAAAAATATTAGTACGTTCAAAACATCATTGAGGACAAAATCGAGTTCAGATTCGTAAACCAAACTTAATAACTTTCTAATTAACTTAAACCGTACTAGTCATATGATAACCAATAAAGCTAAACCAACATTTAACCAAAACCCTAATATTTTCATAATAACCAATTAAGCTAAATCACTACCATTAAACCAAACCCCTACTCTTTAAATGCCCACGGATACTCATCACGAGAAGGGAGAAATTAACAATTAAAAAAAAAATAAGAAACTTACGGGAGCCGCGAGAAGGGAGCAGAGATGAGCCGGTTAGACGGGAGAAGAAGGAGGTGACGGTGAGACGACAGAAGAGGGAGCTGACGGTGCCGGTTTATAGGTGCCGGAGTGGTGGGGTGATGGTGAAATGGGTGAGCCGGAGTGGTGGTGAGTTGTCGATCGATCGTCTGAGAGAGAGCAGGTCTTGAGAGAGAGAGAAAGAGAGCAGATTTGGAGGGAATTAATGGGGAAGAAAGCTTTTACCCTCCTAATTGGGGAAAATTGGGCAATAGAGGCGACATTTGTGTCGCCTCTATTGATAAATCTAGTACAATAAAATAGCAGCCCTTAGATCCCTCATCTTGATCAACGGTGTTAAATCGTTCAAGAACCCTCTTTCGGATTACCACTATTAGCGACAACTTTAAGCTTTAGGGGCGACATTATGTCGCCTCTAATGCTTAATTATTTAAATCTATACCAGCCGGTAGATCATCAATGTGATCCGACGGTCCACAACCAAAGCTGAGCAATAGAGTCGACTTTTTACGCGTCGCCTCTAATGGTGTCTCCTCTATTGCTCGCATTTCTTGTAGTAATTATATCTATTAGGTCTCACAAATACAACCACTTTTAGCTAACTTGTATTCTTTACATTGATTTACATGCATTCTGCTAGATTGTATCCTTTAATCCTGATCTTCGATTGAAGTGCTTGAACATGAGTGATGAGCTTGAGAGATTGGTCGTGCACTAACTAACAAATGGTTAACAGACCGTTTACCAAGTCTTCCTACCGACCTACAAGCAACCAGTAGCAGTTATGAGCTCATGCTGAATTGCTGACCCTGTAATTATTTCATTCCCATTAGCGGAACTGGTGACCATCATTGTATCTTTCCTCAATTCCAGTGACATGATTTTCCATTTTGCGTCCGACAACCTAAGTAATTTTGGATGATTGTACCATGCCTTGGGCATCCATTAATCACAAAAACAAAAACTAATGTTCAACATATATAGTTAGGTAATGTTTAAGATAATATACTTTATAAAGTACAAATACTAAAATCTCATAAAAACAAGCCATTTTCTTGTTTACACAACAATGTTCTCAGTAATAAACTTTTTGTCCTAGTATCTTGTGCACATTTTAGCTCAACAATCGTATTAAATTCTCGTAATCCATTTTCCTTCAAGATTTACGTACGAATTACTATAGAGAACTATGAATCTAACCCTCACAAACTCTCTCGAACATAAACATACAAGAATCAATACAGAACAAAACAAAATAACGACAAAAACGGTGACTAAAACTTTATTATTTACCCAAACCAAACCCAAAGATCCAGTAAATCACTGGATCTTAACAATACAAAGTATAAGATGTTTGCTGATGATTAATCAGCAAACACTATAGAAGAAAATAATTGAAGAACAGACTTACAAGAAGAACAAAAGACAAACCCTATTATCAAATTTACCCATTATAATTTATTTTATTATAAATAATTTACAAAGTAACTATTTTACCCTTACATTGACAATTCCACCTACATAAGCAGATGAAGATAAATGAAACTCACTTTTATAATTTTGAAAAATAATACAGATCACAAAATAAACAAAACATAGAGACAAATTACTAAAAGTCATCCCCTAAATTGCTAAGCATAAATGGAATTCAAATATTTGTCTCGCGCAAATCGGACAATAACACAAATTCTTAGAAACAAATTAATAAGAATTACAAAAGTGAACACAATCACGAAATAGCACAATAGAAGTAAATTAAGTATAGAAGTAAGAGTAATTGGAATGGAATAATATCGATTCAGACAGAAGAAAAAGGTTCTCGATTGATTCAAACACTGTACCTATGGGATAGAGGAAGAGGAAAAAACCGAATATTTCACATATTGCTTTTAATCAATCTGATTTATTTCGTACTCTTCGCTCAATGAGAAAATGAGTCCAATTCTAAGGGATCAAACCTATGGGACTTCCTATAGGACTTAAGGAATAATATAAAAAAAAAAAAAGAGAGGGAAAAGATTCATATTAAATAAATCAAAATCAATAAAATAAGTAAATAAAAATGAAGTAGAAGAACTCATATTTCAAATCAACAAATTCAAACTTGAAAATGATCTTTCTTATTCTCGAAGAATGAAGGGCAAAGGGATTGATCATAGTAAATTTTTTTATGTTTGAGAACGTATGTGTCATTTTGCTACATGAAGGAAATATGTAATTTATGTTTAAAAGTAGGTCTAGCTTGGGATAAAAATTTACGTTGGAACCCCTTGTATATGATGTAGTTTTTGTTTGGTGTTGCACTCCCTTCTTGAAGTTCTCTGGACCGTGATCCATCCATAGTGGTGGAGTGGCTTTTGTTTCACCTATGTGATCAAAGGTTCAATCCCCACTTCCATCATTTATGGTTTGGTATCCGGGTGAAGATTGAATACGGGTGGCGCCGATTCGAATCTGACGGGCGGCGAGGTTTTACCGAGTTCTATAACACTGTCGTGCCTTCGGGCGGGTGGGGCTCGGGTTTCCGCGCATCGGGAGAAGGCGGGGGCTGCTGGAGGTCGAGTAGTCGATTCTTGGGCACGGCGCCCCGCAAGGGTGGTTACCACACAGTTGTTCGCCGATCAAAAAAAAGTTCTTTTGGACCGTGTTTTTAATGAAGTTCAAAGAAAAAAAAAACATTAAAATGGGAAACATAAACCTACAAAATTTCTAATTGAAATAAAAACTTTATAAACAAGACTAATTTTACATTACTACTTTGAAGTAAATGTATTTTTTTATGCTTCGCCAATGTGTAATTTCGATCAGATTTTAATAAGAGGTGGGATTCTGGGTCTAAGCAACAATTTCATCAATCCAAGCAATCCTAGTCTATATGTTTAATCAAATTTACATATACGATTAAGAAAAAAAGGCATGGCATTTTATATTTTAATGATTTAAAGTATAGGTTTAGAAAATTAAATAATCACCAGATTAATATAGTCACTAGTTGCATGTTTCATCAGAACATACAGGACATGCACACAATACTTATAATTATTCCTGCTTATAGACGTTACTCTTTCAGGTTTTAGTTCATAGTATGTGCACGAGTTTAAATATTGTATTGAATATGTTGTATCACTTTCTATGTTACAATTGTATCAAGGTGCAAGGACTTTTGTTATACAACATAGCGTGTAGCACGATGTTAAATCAACAATATATAGGGGATAGATGAAGTAGACTGTAGCCAAAACACAAATTGTAGGCAAGTATATAATGACATCCCTTTATTTTCTTACCTTTTTTTATAAATGTTCAATCCAAAACAAAAACAAGACAACCGACTAGTCCTTAATCGAATAGTATTCAAAGTAAACAACATTAAAAAGATTAGTTAGAACCAACGAAACGATGGCATCACAAAAAACTTCATTCCAGATTGGCAGTGAAAACCATTACTTTCTCCACAAGCAAAGTAATAAGGCTTCCATTTGTTGAGAACAAACTCAAACCCTTCTCCTCCACCTTGTGATGTGTTTGCCACACGTTTTGCCCATCTTAAGTCGCACCTCAGAAAGGTCCATAGACTTGGAAACAAATAAACGCTATGTGGATGTATATTGGTATCACTAGGTGGATCGAATTTGAACACTGCAACAAGTTTAGTATTAAATCATGAAAAAATGTTTGTATCAATTAATTATAAAAATCACATACACTTGTAATTTCAACTTGGATAGAATGAAAACGTAAGTTAAAGCTTATGTTTCTACTAATTAGATAAGAAAGAAAAAAAACTTTTTTTCGAAAACGCATGCAGATGCATGCATAATAAAGATACATACCTAGAGTGTCATTGAAAAAGAATGGAGAATTTGTCATAGCCCATTCGGTATAATTGAAACCAAAACGCCAATTATCAGATCCGCCAACAACAATTCGTCTAGAATCCTGAATAGGTTTCGGGTGTCTGAATGGATTGTTGGTGTAGTTGAACTCGAATTTCCAATTTTGTGGTCCTTTTTGGAAGTTCGGGTGGCTTGATCCAAGTGTGAATAACATAACAATTATGGTTATCGAGAGTAGCGAATGTGGGCTTATCAAAGCCATTTTAGTTCACTTTGAGCTTTCTCAAATTGAAGAAAAGAGGCTTGAATGCAATGAAAATTAGCTTGGTTTGTGATTTGTAAAGTTTGGAAATATGTGTTTATATAGTGGTTAATCAAGCAAAGACTTAAACTAACAAATGGAAATTAGCCTAATACATGGTTAGTTGGTTGGTGGATTGTTGAAAAGTTGTGCACCTTTTAAGGGTCTTGTGTTCTCATTTGTTTGTGGAAGATACACAACATATCCAAGTGGAGATATATGGAGGTTTGAAATTTAAGGACAGAATAATAAAGAACATCAATGTGTGAGTTTGATTAAATCAATACATTAAAACAAAACGCATGTTGTTCGTGTCTATTTTTCATGTTATACTTATAACTAACATCAACGTGTCGAGGTAGGATGTTAAGAACCAAAGCACATTCTCATACCTTTGACTATCTCAAATCTAATATATAATCAAACTAAGTATCTTCGTAATCATATTTGATTAATTATAAATGTACTATCGTTTGTACAATATGCCCGCAAAATTTATGATAATACGCTAACATAATGTACATATATTCACGAAACATTTTACACATTTAGCCATTTAAAACGTAAGCACATAAAAATATCTAATATCTACACTGTTCAATCTGCGTCAGAAACTTGCAACGATTTTTTGACGCAATTGTTATGTCAGCTACTTTGTTTTAAATTGGTCCCTTTTTGGCGGTGGTAGAGAATGCTTTTACAAATAAAAGTATAACAAATTGGTTAAGAGAATATGGAGGTCAGGTCAATGTCAACGACCATTATCTCATAATGCATCATACTCTTAATTTGTGATCAACATGGTCAAACAAAGCAATCAGAATTTTTGTTTTCCATAAAGGGCTTTTTTTCTTGCACTCAGGATCATGGGCTAACGTACAAATGATGTAATCATTTGGAAATCACTGATGCCCAAAAATTCCAAAAGGAGATTGGCGGGTTGACGAGTTAATATATTTGTTGTTTGTTGAACCTGATTGAGTGACTGCCTCATATATTTATTCGTGTCAAAACATCAACCTAATTAATCCACACACACTTTAAATCATGTAAAGCAAAGACGTTTAATTAACCCATTTATTTAAATGGATCAAAGAAGTTGAAGGACGTAGTTAATGAATTGTAAACGTATTAGATGAGTTGATGGGCTATGACTTATGATAAATGAATTATACGAGTGGCGTCTTAAAGCCTACCAATCGATCAATCTCAGTACTATTACACACTCTATTTCTCCAACAACCAACAAAGACTATACATCAGGCATGTCGTGGCGTCTACCGGTCGATCAATCTCTCAACATCTATGTATCCGGAAGATGAAACATGCCCCATCTGCCGTAAAGCTTGCATGGATAAATACGGGGAGCATAAAATTCATTGCAAGGAGCTCCCTGGTTTCAAATATCGGCATGACTGGGTGAGGGACGTTTTCTGGGATATCCTGAGAAGAGCTGGGATTTCTGCCAAAAAGGAGGCCCCTGTAAATTTTCTCACAGACCCTGCGGAAGGGAGATCCACCCTACGACCAACAGATCTGCTTGTCTTTGGTTGGGAGAGGGGGAAACATGCCTGCGTGGACCTCACAGGGGTATCTCCTTTGGTTGGGTTAAGGGAAACAGGGTTTGTAGCTGGGCAAGCATCGAGAAAGGCGGAATCGAAGAAAGTAGATAAGCATGCCAAAGCTTGTGAAGATAACCAACATATCTTTATCCCTTTGGCCTTTGATACCTTTGGCTCCCTAGCACCAGATGCTATTCGTTTCTTGACTAGGGTCCAACGGGTCGTCCATAGCAATAGTTTATCTCCAGGGGGCAAGGATTTGTTTTTGGTAGACTAGGATTCGCAATTCAGAAAGGGGTGACGGCGCAGCTTGTTGCCCGTCTACCTTCTATTGTGATGTAACTTTCATATATAATCAGACAATTAATCGAGCTTAACTGGAAAAAAAATTAAAATAGTTGTAAACGTAAGAGTTGTAGTATTTTGATCACAAATTATGAATAAGAATCTTGTAAAAATACGAATACTAAAGTTATCAAATATAAAAATAGTGAAAGTGATGATGCCGAAAGGTAACAGATGCCCGAACTGGACAACTAAACCAAAATAAACCAAACGACATGTACAAATACAGAGTCAGTACAAAGGATGAATGAAACTGAAAACGATCAAACCGATGGTCAACTAAACCAAAATAAACCAAACAACATGTACAAATACCGAGTCAGTACAACGGATCAATGAAACTGACTTGATTAAACCAATGGTCTATATAAATGCGACCATTATACGATAGACAACTGACAATGAAGGAATAGTGATAAGTGGCACTTACATACCATTCCTCATGATGATGAACATTTTATACACCTAAACACCAACATTCCGAATCCACCTATAAATACAACATTTAATCGATACTTGAAGAGTTGAAGGTAAGCCCTCGCATTTACTTCTTCCGTCTTAATATTAGTCTTATATTGAACGAATACTTACTCTCATGCTGGAGTTTGGTCACAGGGACAACCCCTCCCTGTAGCGAGGTGAACGGCATGTCTTCGTCCGAGCTTCCCCCTCTGGGAACTATATTCGTAGTTGCTTCGCGGAGGCGTGTCCAAAGAGATGGTAAGGACGAATTTTCCCCAACTTCACCGGATGACGAATGACTACATTCGAGAAGAAAGGGCCAAAGGCATTCCACTGTAGTCCTTCGACAAAGACCCTTGCGAGGTGGCTCGAACGATAGGGACACAGACAACAACTTCCCATTTTTTCGGCTAATCACATATCTTGAAACGGTACGGGCGGAAACAGTTCGGGTCGAAACAGTCTGGTTCGAAACAGGGTGTTGAAACGATTCGGGTTGAAACGGTACGGTTGGAAACGGTTCATGTCGAAACGGTACAAGTTGAAACGACATGGTTCAGGCCGGTACGGGTCAAAACGGTGCGGGTGGTAGGGGCAAGGGTGGTAAATTTCAGTTTATTTACCAACCAAACACAATAATAATAGAATTGTTGTCCAATTCTAACAATTTCAACTTCTTATTAGAATGTTTGAATTCCAAATCCAGTTCTTTGATTCTTTCTAATTTTAATCCTTAAACAAATTCCAATTCCAATTTTAAATTATTCCGCGAATCAAACTCACCCTAAGTTTTCTAAAGCACTTTCGAAAGCAACGGAAGCATGTCAAAGAGAGTATGTGGGTCAGATCAATGTCCACGGGCACTATTACATAATGCAACATACACCTAATTATTGTTACATGGTCATACAAAGCAATGTGAATTTTTGTCTTCCATTAAGGGCAGTTTTTCTTGCACTCAGAATATTAGCATGTTGTGCTAATCTTTAAATTATAGCTTTATTTAATTAATGTCAAAAAAAATTTTCTTAATAATGTCAAAACAACGGTTTATAGGGTTTATACTAACATCACTTTTTTACATAAACATACAAATCTTGTTAACATGTACTGGTGTAAGGCTACACCACCTTTAATTTTAATATTTTGTTTCTAATCATCTGGCATTTGTGATATGTGAATTATATCTATTAGATCTCACAAATACAACCACTTTATCTAACTTTTGTAGTCTTTACATTGCTTTACATGCATTCTGGTAGATTGCATCCTTTAATCCTGATATTCGATTGAAGTGCTTGAACATGAGTGATGAGCTTGAGAGATTGGTCATGGACTAACTAACAAATGGTTAACAGACCGTTTACCAAGTCTTCCTACTAACCTACAAACAACCCGTAGCAGTTATGAGCTCATGCTGAATTGCTGACCTTGTAATTATTTCATTCCCATTAGCGGAACGGGTGACCATCGTTGTATCTTTCCTCAATTCCAGTGACATGATTTTCCATTTTGCGGCCGACAACCTAAGTAATTTTGGATGATTGTACCATGCCTTGGTCATCCATTAATCACAAAAACAAATGCTAATGTTCAGTATATATAGTTAGGTAATGTTTAAGATAATATACTTTATAAAGTACAAATACTAAAATCTCATAAAAACAAGCCATTTTCTTGTTTACGCAACAATGTTCTCAATAATAAACTATTTTGCCTAGTATCTTGTGCACATTTTAGCTTAACAATCGTATTAAATTCTCGTAAGCCATTTTCATTTAGAGATTTACGTACGAATTACTGTAGAAAACTATGAATCTAACCCTCACAAACTCTCTCGAACATAAACATACAAGAATCAACACAGAACAAAAAAAAAATAACGACATAAATGGTGACTAAAACTTTATTATTTACCCAAACCAAACCCAAAGATCCAGTAAATCACTGGATCTTAACAATGCAGAGTATAAGATGTTTGCTGATGATTCATCAACAAACGCTATAGAAGAAAATAATAGAAGAATACAAGACAAACCCTAATATCAAATTTACCCATTATAATTTATTTTATTATAAATACTTTACAAATTAACTATTTTACCCTTATATTAACAATTCCACCTACATAAGCAGATGAAGATAAATGAAACTCACTTTCATAATTTTGAAAAATAATACAGATCTGTTGGTGATGAAATCCTCAGGATGGATTTACCTCAAAGATTCTATGTAACATCCTCAGGATACTGAAGGACTGAGCAGACTTCAGGATGTAACAGCATTTTGACCCATAAGCATCATGAGGATAGACTAACGAATTATCTTGTTATAATGATATTGCAGGTACACTTAATCAATATTAAGGCTTATAACTGATCACCAACGACTATAATGTTCTACACTAGTCAAAGAAGTCGATCGTTGAAGAGCTATGCGTGTAGGGCAAAATCCACCACCAAAGAAGATGTCAAACTTGTAACCGACGGGCATTAATAGTAGGCGAGAATCATGGAAACAGTTAACCAACGTCTATGTTGGTTAACTACTAACTTGAAACGGTCCATAAAGCTTCTTGAAGACTGCGGATTACATGGGATTCTTATTTATTCTTTTGTAACTATATATAGGGGATGATTGAGTATAGGAGACAATATACACACTTGATCAACACTTGACACTCAGTTGCTCATTATAGAACATCTGATACTCTCACACACACCACAATCATTGTAATATTAGAACACTCGTCTATCATTCATCAAAAGTTGTAACACTATTTACCATTTTTTAATATTAACAAACAAGGCAGGGGCTTAGACTCCTCCCGAGGTTTTGTGCCGGTGATAATCAAGTGATCAAGGGCTTTCCTTGTATATCAAGTGTTGTTCTTTGTTTCTTTATACTTATATTGCTTGTTTCATCATTCCGCCAGACAGTTATATCCTCAGGATGTAACTGTCCATCCTAAACTCATTCTTTGCCATCCTGAGCATAGTTGTCTTATTATTGTTTCTTTATTACTATAAACTGCCATCTTGAAAATAACACTAAGTATTTAACATTTTTCTCACATTTAGCACTCTACCTCACATTTACTAATTTGGAATACAAAATTATTTCTAGTAAGTAATTTTTGACCAAAACAATTTGGTGCCCACCGTGGGGCAAGTGGTGCTATATTTAACAAAAACTTTGCTAAAATTCTTTCTTAATCAATTCATTTCAAAATTTTTGACAACTATGGCCTCAAACCCAAAATCCGTGTCTTCTTCCAGACCATCCACAACCTCTGCCAAAAATATGACATTACCACCTCCCCCCTGCACATCCTAAAAGTTCTGGACAAGTTACCAAAAATGTTCCTCCAAATACTGCTAGATCTAGGATGGCAACATCTGGATCCACTCCTCCTGTTCTTGTATCAAGTGATGAGATCCTCTCCATGTTTGCAATGGTAAAATATCAAATAAAGCAATAGCAGGACACCAATCAGATGCTGATGAGAGAAATACAATCTCTCAAAACATTCTCAAAGAGACCGGTTGACGACATGGGGACACCATTACAACCTAGAGTGTTGGATTTTAATTCTGGCATCTCTGGGGGCGTTCATCAAGGAGATTTCATCCCCATGAGTACTGGATTCTCTGCTCCTGAGACTATTACAGCACCTAGGATAACAACAACAAGAGATCCAGGATATACTGCTAAGCCATCTTGAGGATATGCAACTGAGCCATTTCGAGGATACAACAATGGTAACAATTTAAGTTCAAGTACTTTTGCTACTAACGATATTGCTTCTTTGCATGATACAGGTATAAGTTCATAATTGGCAAGAGAGCTTCAAAATATCAAGGATATGGTGTCTAGTGTACAAGGGATAATACAACCCATCCCAAAAGTATCCTCAGCATGTCATAGAGTGTCTCGCTTTGCACCTCCAATATGTGACGCAGAGATACCAAAGAGATTCCAGACTCCAAGAATAAAGCTTTATGATGGATTAACTGGTCCTGAAGAGGTTGTAGCACAATACAGGGAAAGGATGGAGATAAATCCCATTCCAGCAAACCTCAAGGAAGCATGCTTATGCAAAGGATTTGGTTCTACCCTTACTGGTCCAGCCTTAAAATAACTGCTAAGTGTTCCTCCCTATTCAATTACTTCTTTTGCTCATTTAATTAACATGTTTAACAATCAATTTTCTTGTAGTCGAACGTTTAAACATTTGACAAGTGATTTGTACAGGGTGACACAGCCATAGGGAGAATCATTAAGGTAGTTTATCACAAGGTTTGGGAAGGAAGCACTTGACATCCCAAACCTAGATGTCACAACAGCAGTGCAAGCCTTCAAGATGGGACTACAAAAGGATTCACCTTTCTATCAAGAATTGGGGATGAACCCTTGTAGGAATCTTGAAGAAGTTTGAAATAGAGCTTTAAGATTCATCCGTCTTGAGGATGACAAGAAGATACAGGAGAGGATAGAAGCATCTTCAAGATACAACAATCCAAATTGAAAATCTACTCCCACATATGAACCATACAAGCATAAACCATATGCTAGACCTGATAACAAAAAGGTCAATGTGGTTGAGGATGACGATGAAGAGTATTGTCCTAAACTTTCAGATTATTGTTTTTCTGTGGATGTAACAGGATTAATGTATGCCATAAAGGATCTTGGAGATAAAGAAAGATGGCCAAGGAAAGATAACAAGTCGGGATGGAAAGACAAATCCAAATGGTGTGCTTTCCATGAAGATTTTGGCCACATTACTGAGGATTGCATTGCCTTGAGAAAGGAAATAGCATATCTTCTAAGTAAGGGTCATCTTAAGGATCTGCTAGGCAAAAAGAAGCCAAAGATTCAGGATAGCACTGGCATCCCAGAAAGGGCAGCATCTCCACCCAAAGATGTTGGCATCATTAATTTTATCTCAGGTGGTTCAGATATTTGTGGTACATCCTACTCAGCAGCCAAAAGACATGCAAAGGAAATGAAATCTGAAAAAGGAGAAAGACCTACAAAGACTACCATCTTGACGAATGCAAAAGTGATCAGCTTCGAAAAAGATGATCGAGAAAATGTCTTAGATCCTCACAATGATGGTTTGGTGATTATATTATATATTGCCCACCATTTTGTTCGCAGGATATTGATAGATGGGGGGAGTTCAGTCAGCATAATACAACTTGAGACCCTCAAAAGGATGAACATCTCTGAAACCGAGATAGTGGCTAGATCATCTGTCTTGGTTGGCTTCAGTGGAGAGACCAAAAGCACAGTTGGTGATATCAAACTGCCTGTATATGTCGAGGGGGTAAATTCTATCCAAAGATTTTGTGTGATAGACTCTTTATCCTGTTACAATGTTATCCTAGGGAGACCTTGGATACACGACATGAAAGCAGTCTCATCAACATATCACCACTGTGTAAGGCTACCAACACCATGGGGAGTCGTCAAAATCAACAGTGACCAGCAGGAGGCTAAGGATTGCTACACAACATCAATGAAGGCTTCATCAAGACAAGCATAGAAATTACAAAAGGATGCATAGTGTTATCCTCGGGATGCAAAAGCACATCCTGACCAGGATGTAAAGGCAGTATGCCTTGATGAAAAAAATAAGGATATCACTATGCAGATTGGTAAGAACATCCCTAATGATATTGAACAATCTTTAATTTCGTTTTTAAAATGCAGGATGTCAACATTTGCATGAAAACATGAGGATATGACTGATATCTCCAAAGATGCCATTACTCATAAGCTTGGAATCGACAAGAGCTTCAAGCCCATCCAACAGAAATGAAGAAAATTTTCACCTGAAAGAAATGCCATCATACAAGAGGAAGTGGATAGACTGCTGAAATCCAAGATGATAAGGGAGGTCAAATTCCCAAGATGGCTAGCCAACGTAGTCGTAATGCAAAAGAAGAATGGAAAATGAAGAGTATGTGTAGATTACAAGAATCTTTTTCCACCGCCTTATGTTTCAGTAGTTTATTAGTTTAGTATTACTTTATCTTTTTGTACAAGTTCCAAGAATGCAACTTGTTGTAACTTGTTTCTGACTTGCTTTTTGGCAAGGTTCATGTATATGTAAAGTCTATAAATAGATGGGTTCATCCCTCTGTTTTTTACATTGATTTTTATTGAAACAAGAATCCTTCAAAGCTTATTATTGTTCTGTCCATTTCATTTATTGAGAATCTGTTTGAGTATTTATTATCATTGACATTCAATACTTAGATTCTCATTAAACTTGTCATTAGATTTCAAATATCCAGGGGGAGTAATAACTCCTGTTGATAGTGTAGCTTTACTTAATCTTTCCGCTGTGCAAATCTGATTGAACTTGCTAAACACATAAGTGTTCACTAGCAAACAATACATCAAGAGCATTACTGATCCAATAATTGGTATCAGAGCACTGGTTTATCTGATCACATATCAATCTAACACATTGAGAATCAGACACAGGCTCTTGTTGATATTCAATAAAGGATTAAAAGTTCACTTTTATCAACAATCCATCACTTTAAGAGATATTTGACAAATCAATACTCTTTAAAATGGATCCTCATAATATTGGTTCTGCCAATAAACCTGCTATGCTAGTAAGAAATGAATATAATATCTGGCAAAGGAGAATGGCACATACATTATCACAGACCAACACTGGTTGCTGGAAATCTGTGATATATGGTCCTCACAAACCAGTAAATATTAATCTGGAAACTAAAGAAGAAATAACAAAAGACCCAAAGGACTATACAGATGATGATGATTTCCTAAAACTTGAGCTTGATGCTAAAGCTTTATCTATGTTGGCAATGGCACTCCCAAATGAAATCTACTCTGGACTATTACATTGTGATAGTACCAAAGAGCTTTAAGACTGCCTCAAAGAACAGTTTGGAGGAACTGAAGAGGTGATTGCCATCACCAGAGAAATCCTGGCTCAACAGTATGAAACTTTTGCTCATATAAATGGGGAAACTTTAACTCAACAATTTGAAAGATTCTCCTCATTAATATCTGAGCTAAAATTGAATGGTCAGACCTACATAACTATATCTATGCTTCATAGATTTTTAAGGTCTCTACCTGAAAAATGGGAAACATACTCTATTGTCCTCAGATCCTCACCAGACTTTAGCTCCCTCACTCTTACAAAATTGCATAGGAGGTTACTAACTTTTGAAAGAGAAATCGATCAAAAGAAAAAGTTGCAAAGTTCTGGTAAAACTGTTGATGACTATCTACCAGGTAGTACAACACTATTGGGACAAGATTCACCTACTTGTTCAAATAGTTTTGGATCTTTTGACCACATTGACATAACTGCTGGGATCTCATCTGAAAGATCATTCCCAGGTTATGACAATGAAGAAAACAGTCAAAATGCTGATAACATGTGTTTTATCATGGATGATTTAAAAAATTTCAGCAATGATGACTTAGAAGAAATGGACATCTTACACCAACTGGCCATGTTAAGTATCAAAACAAACAAATTTTACAAATGGTCAGGAAGGAAATTTCCAGGACTTAACAGTTCTACAAAAATTGGTTTTGAAAAATCTAAACTTAGATGTCACAAGTGTCAGAAGTTGGGACACTTTGCTAGAGAGTGTAGAAGCTCTAGCTACAACCAATCTCAGTCTGGAAATCTGTATAACCCTAGTTATAATAGGAATAATGGAACACAGGGGAGTGCACATTTTGTATAGGCACAAGCTCCACAAATCCAATATGTGCCACAAGTACAATATGTACAGATGCCTGCTTAACAGATGCAGAGCCAACAATCAATCCCTCCCATTCCAGCTGCTCAACAACCTCCACAGACTCAGCAACCCTCACAACAAAGCTTGTTCACCTCAGGGTATGTTGACTGGAGCAATCTTCATTTTGACACTACAGAGTGTAATCCTGATGCAGACAACAAAATGTTTGACTGACCAAACGACATCGATCAAAATGGCGTCGTTGCCGGGGAAGTCGATGTCGTTTGGTCGGTCAAAAGAAAAGATTAAGTAGTATATGGAAGTCGAGTCGTCTCCACAGGGAATTGGTGGAAAGAGTAGTTTTGAAAATTTAACTATTAAACTAAAACCTAATTACTTTGCTATTGCTTTGAATTAAGAAAACGGATTTGAAAAGTTGTAAACAATAATAATAAAGAAGTAACCCCCTCCGAGTTTCCGGTTCAATGATTCACCCAAACCTGGTTAAATGATAAGATACCACATAGACATGGCTTTGTTAAACGATTTTAAATCAAGTGATAACCGAACACAAGTTTTTAATAATAACCTGTACAATTCAATTACCAACCCACATGTATCAATTACCCTCCCAATAATCAAACTGCTCACGATGTAAGAAAACCGAATGCGAATGATTAAAAGATAAGTAATTGAAACACACATAAATTGTTTAAATGATTAAAACCACAAATATTCTTCAAGTGAATGAAAAACAATCCAAGAACCAAATCAAACAAGTTTAAAGGTTTCACAAACGAACCATGCACCCGGAGGTGGTTACATAAAGAAACTAGCCGCTCATCATGATTATGTATGCTTCCATGGATGATTTTGATGATTGATGCATGAAAAGAATGATTAAAATGTGTTTTAGAATGATAAAATTCATCCTAGAATGGTCCAAGACGGCTAGGGTTGAAGTCTTTTTCATTTGTGGAGTAAAGAACCCTTAAATATGGTCAAAACCTGAAATTTCGCGTCTATAATCAGATAGGGGCGCAAGTTTGCGCCCCTGGTGAAGTAGGTTGCGCCCTAAAGGGCGCAGAACAGCCAAACTTTGCCTGTCAGCGCAAGCTTGCGCCCTGCTGAGGTAGGTTGCGCCCCTGTCTGCTAGTAGGTTGCGCCCCTGTGTATAAATTGGCCATTCTTCGCGTTTTCATCCCCGGTGCTCTCGCGTGACTTCCAATCCTTCTTAACTTGTCCCGAAACCCTCAAATATGCTCCGTTTAGTGCTTTTCACCACCGTACACCTGCAAATTACAAACATTCTCAAAGTAACTATGTTTTATGATATAAATCACTTAAAAACACATAATTAAATACATCTTAACATGGTAAAACACCCTCTCATCAACAGGTTTGGGAAATCTGTCCCTTACCACCAAACAAGCTACCAATTGGCACAAGATGGGTTTTTAGGAACAAACAAGATGAAGCTGGTTTGATCATTAAGAACAAGGCAAGACTGGTAGTACAAGGTTACTCTAAAGAAGAGGGAATTGATTATGATGAGACCTTTGCTCCAGTTGCAAGGCTTGAGGCCATCAGGTTATTTCTGGCCTATGCCATTTCCAACAAAATAAAAGTTTTTCAAATGGATGTTAAGAGTGCATTTTTTGTATGGAATCATCAAAGAGGAAGTGTATGTTTGTCAGCCACCTGGGTTTGAGGATCCTTCTCATCCTGAGTGGGTGTACAAACTTGACAAAGCTCTTTATGGGCTCAAACAGGCTCCAAGAGCCTGGTATGAAACACTTTCCAACTTTTTACTCAAAAATAACTTTACAAGAGGTTCCATTGATAAAACTCTTTTCATTAAAAACGTTGGAAATCATGTCTTACTTGTTCAAATTTATGTTGATGATATCATATTTGGTTCAACAAACACAAAGTTGTGTGATGAAATTAAGAAACTCATGCAATAAAAATTTGAGATGAGTACAATGGGAGAGCTGCAGTACTTTTTAGGACTGCAGATTAAACAACAAACTAATGGAACTTTTATACATCAAACAAAATATGTTAAAGAATTATTGAACAACTTTTCTTTACAAGACTGTAAATCATGTTCCACTCCCATGACCCCTACCACACAAGTTGAACTAGATGATCAAGGAAAACAGGTTGATCAAACCATTTATAGATGTATGATAGGTTCCCTTTTGTATCTAACTGCTTCTAGACTAGATATTATGTTTTCAACATGTGTCTGTGCTAGATATCAATCAGCTCCTAGGGAATCACACCTAATTGCAGTCAAAAGAATCTTCAGATATCTGAAAGGAACTCCTACACTTGGAATTTGGTATCCTGCTTCAAGCAATACCAAGTTATCAGCTTTTTTAGATAGTGACTATGCAGGGTGCAAAATGTCAAGAAAATCAACATCTGGTGGTTGTCAATTCTTAGGAAACTGTCTAGTCTCCTGGCAATCAAAGAAGCAAACATTTGTTGTAACTTCAACTGCTGAAGCTGAATACATTGCAGCTGCAAGTTGTACATCACAGATACAATGGCTCCAATATCAACTTCTTGATTATGGAATCAAAGAGACCAGGACACCATTACTTGTAGACAGCAAATCTGCCATTAGCATCATTCAAAATCCTGTTCAGTTCTCAAAAACTAAACATATTGAAATCAGGTATCATTTTATCAGGGATTGCTATGAAAAAGGCAAGATTGAAGTGAAGCATGTCACAACAGCAAATCAGATAGCTGACATGTTCACAAAACCCCTTGACACATCAACATTTTAGAAGTTAGTATCCATGCTTAGGATGCTAAATTTGTAAGTGTTCTTTTACTTTTCCTGCACATGTTTTATTTTCCACTTACATCTGTTTAGACCAAAACTTCTGAAAAACAAAAAGAGAGAAACTACTGATGAACAAAAACATCAGTATGGGAATATTTTCTGAAAAATGATTAACTTCTGATAAAATAATCTTCAGAAGTTATGAATAAAGTGTTTATAAACATTCTCATCAGTTGTTAACAAACTACTGAAGAGAAAATGGGAACTACTGATGACAATTGTTCTTCATCAGCAGTTTTGTCATTAAGGGCAAATCAGACATTTCCCACTTCAGAAGTTTGACCTAGGGCGGTTACAAATTTCTGATAAACACCTTTTCCAACACTTATCCATTCAAAAAGCAAAAATTTCCTCCTTCTCTCTCAAAAAGCTCTCAAACCCTGAACCTGCAAAAACATTGTTCGATCCACACACACACAAACCACATGGCTCTAATACTGAAACAGGGACACAATCAAAGAGGCTACTTTGAGAAACATGAAGCCTGGTCCCAATACGACGAAATAATTGATTTAGTCGTTAAATCCCAATACTTTACTGCCCTCACCATTGATCCTCCAATCCACACTAAAACTCTTAATGAGTTATGGGCAAATGCGGAGATGGTGACAGTAAATGATAAGGTGATCTCCCTCAATTCAACCATCCAATGGAGAAGAATGGCAATCACACCCAAAACTTTGGGAATAAGACTGGGTCTAGATGATGTTGGTGCCCCAGATCAATTCCAAACTCTGAAATTCATCTAACCATGACAGAGTGTGGTTACCAAGGTACTCTCTCACATGCTACTATTTTTAAGAAATATTTTGAACCTAAGTACAAACTTTTGTTTCACTATATAATAATGTGTTTGAGTCCAAAAACTGGATCTTATGATCAGATGCCCTCTACTTTTCAACCTATTTTTCATTACGTTGTGAATGAAACAAAATTCAGGGCATCAGCACTTTTCTTTAATGAGTTGGTGTTACATCATCTCAATTCTAAAAAGAAGTTTTTGTTGTATCCAAGATTTATTATGCAATGCATAATCAAGGAACTTGGAGAAGAGGTGCTTGTGGGTAAAACAATTGTTTTAAACCCTTTAACCTCACAAGCATACTCTAGGCACAATAAACCGGCCACCTGGCCAGAAGATGACCAAGGGGAACACATAACAGTCCCCAAGGAACCCTCATCTTCCAAACCTTCACCCAAAAAGGCCAAGAAACCCAAACAACAAAAACAAAAACCCACCAGCCTGAAAAGAAAGGCAGTTCAGAAGTTGAGATGCCTGAACTTGCTAATGTGCAATCTGCACTTGATAAAGATGTGCCTGAAACATCCTCTCAGTCTCATCCATCTCAAACCCCCACTAGAGCACCAATCACCATCTTATTCAAAAGAAAGAAATTTAAGAAAACAATCCACATTGACTCTTCTTTTGAAACTACTGAACCCTTAGACCAAACTACTGAACCAGCACCACAAATTTCTGAACCTGAAGCCCTTGAAATTGCCAAACTTCTCTCTGGGCTAAAAGAGAACATCCCATCAGAACATGTCAGTCCCCAACAACCACATCAAACAGGGGACATACCTTCAGCACTTGACATGGATGTGGATGTCCATAGCCATGACCCAAGAGATGAGGATGAACCAGGGTCTCTAAGCCCAAACTTAGAAACTCTAGATACATTTGAGGCTGCTACTGCTCATATACCACCCAGTGGTGGATCTGAGGATAGAAGTAACATTGCTAAGACCTCACTTGTGGCAACTACTGATGAAGGCTTAATGTCTGAGGTAGGAAATCCTCTGAACCAAGATAAAGAGGTACATGAGACAACTAGGTTGGGCCCAACTCATGATGTAACTGATACTGTCCTCATTGAGGAAGTAAGCAGGGATTCAGATGATTCCATTGATTTGGATGATGATTCACACTCCACCAAAATTGAATTGACGGCTGCTAGTGAAGGTCCTGCACCTAGTGTCTCTAAGCTCAAAGAGATGGTCACACCAGATCAGGTTAAAGTCCACTTGATCCCTGATTCCCCTAAAGTGGCATCTTCTGTACAACATGAAGATCACCCAAAAACACACCCCTCACTGAAAATGCCTACCCAATTCCCTGGGTCATCCAACATAGACTTGAACCAACTATGCAGCCCAGATGGTCCCCTATACCAGTTGATGAACACCCTAATTGCCAATCACCTCAAAACTTTCACAACTACTTTGGAGTTGTCAACCAAAGCTCAGTTTGAGGTGATCAACAAGAAACTTGGTGAGTTGTCCAACAAAATAGATAACAACTCAAGACAGCTTGCTGAACTCACTGGTAGAACTTCCAAACCTAGCAGGCTTCCAGAAGTGGATGAAGCCAAAAAGGGGGAGAAGATTAAGGAACTTAAGGAGTCACTGGAAGCCAGGATAAAGGCAAGAGTGGCTCTACAACAACAACAACTTCTAGAGAAATCCCAAAAACAAAAAGAAGATCAACAAAGGCTTGTCTCTAAAACTGAAGTTGAAGCTAAACCTTCCCAAGGCCATAATGAAAAAAACTGCTGAAGAAACCTCTGATGACTCAGAAAGTACTGAAGACAATCCTTCAGTAGTTGACACATCTGTCAACACTTCAGCAGTTAACACTTCCAACATACAAACAGCTGAAGAGCCTTCCAAAACAACTGAACAACAACAACCAACTCCTACTCCAAGGCCTACAACAACTACAACAATGATTGTGCTGAACCCTTCTCCACTATCAATGTCCAAAGAACTACTTGAGAAGAGTTTGATTGCAGCCCAAAGAAAGGCTAAGGAAGAAGAGATCTGGAATAACTTGGAGGCAAGGGAAGATCTAAGCTTAAATGAAAAGCTTCAAGCTTATGAAGCAGAGTTGAATAGGCAAGCTGAAACAGAGAGAGTTGCTGAAGAAGACAAAAGACAACAACTGGTGTCTTTTATAACAAAGAACAGCAAAACAAAAGCCTATTCACTCAAAGGGCTCTCAATGGATGAGCTAACTAGAAGAGCTCAACTTGTTGCTGACAAACTTGCAACAAACAAAGATGGAAAAGCCAAGATAGCTGAGATGATTGAAGAACTAGTAGCAAATGACTTTGGTTCAAAAGCCTCTGTGTCAAGATGGAAAGAAGATAGACTACTGGACACATACAAGAAGTACAAGGCTGCCAAGGCTGCTAATCCAGAGAAGTTCAAAACTTCTGAAGTATCAACTTCAGTAGTTAGAACTTCTGGTGTTAAAAGACCAGCTACCAAGAAGAAACCAGAGGACAATACAAAGACTGACTTAAAGATGGTGTTGCTGGAAGGCAACACAGTTGTGCAAGGAGACTTTGATATTGAAGAGAAGCCTCTGATAACTCAATTTAGGGATCCTTCAACATTTGCTTACCAAATTCAGAAGACTATCACTAACGGATTGCACACAAAGGTAGTTACTGAACATCATTTACCAACCTTTAAATTACCTGATGTAGTGCAAGAAGAAGATAGAAGTGAATCCCACCTGAGAGTCACAGAAATAGAAAATATCCAACACTCGGGAACATCCCAGGGATCCAGCATGATTCCCTATACTTCAGACTTTGACAAGTCTAAAGTGCTGATCATCAGATGGTCCTTTACTGATGACAACTCAGTATTGGTGACAAGAAGAGATCTTACAAGCAAGGCCTACAAGTCCATGAATGAACTAAAGAAACTATCAACTCAGGACTTGCTTACAATTCAACATCTGGAACCTCAAAGGGGATCTCTCACTGATGAACAGCTTAATCAACTGAAGAATTCCATGTTCAAGGAGATATGGAAGATTGTGAATGACAGAAGAAGACAATAAAGAATTAGAAAAGGTTTTGGCTTCATCAATCCAGGGGGAGATTGTTAGGACAAAAAGGATTAAGGAAACCACTTTTGTAAACCTTAGTCTAATTCACTTCTACAAATATCCTAAGTATAGAACTACTGAAGAAAGAAGACTAAAGTACTGAAGAAGGATTCTACAAGTACTGAAGAAGAAGTATCAGAAATTCTGAAGTCCAAACCAGACAGTTCACTGAAGAACTACTGAAGACAAACTACTCATCAGTAGTTTGTCATTCATCAGCACTTGTACAAGAATCTTTTTCCACCGCCTTATGTTTCAGTAGTTTTTTAGTTTAGTATTTCTTTATCTTTTTGTAGAAGTTCCAAGAATGCAACTTGTTTCTTACTTGCTTTTTGGCAAGGTTCATGTATATGTAAAGTCTATAAATAGATGGGTTCATCCCTCTGTTTTAGACATTGATTTTTATTGAAACAAGAATCCTTCAAAGCTTATTATTGTTCTGCCCATTTCATTTATTGAGAATCTGTTTGAGTATTTATTATCATTGACATTCAATACTTAGATTCTCATTAAACTTGTCTTTAGATTTCAAACATCCAGGGGGAGTAATATCTCATGTTGATAGTGTAGCTTTACTTAATCATTCCGCTGTGCAAATCTGATTGAACTTGCTAAACACATAAGTGTTCACTAGCAAGCAATACATCAAGAGCATTACTGATCCAACATACACCTTTCTCCTTAGTCTTTGGAACAGAAGCAATGCTCCCAACAGAGATGGTAATGCCTACAGCAAGAAAACATTTTCAGGATGCAACTATCAACTCAGAAGCATTGCTTCAAGATCTTGAAACAGTGGACGAGCTTAGAAATGCTGCAAAACTGAGGATGGCTGCCTATCAACAAAGGATTGCTAAAGCATACAACAAGAATATAAGGATAAGAATATTCCAAGTGGGAGACTTGGTTCTAAGAAAAGCCTTCCAAAACACTACCAAGCCAAGTGATGGTAAGTTGGCTCCTAAATGGGAAGGACCATACTTGATCGATTCTGAGGCTGGCAGATGAGCATATTGACTCTCAACTTTGGAAGGAGAAATTCTACCAAGGTCTTGGAATGCAATCCATCTTAAATATTATCACATATGAGGTATGAAAACTTTCTGTCCTTATTTACATTTCATTTTCTTGAAATAATATCACAACTAAATATGGTCTAGTATATAGTCCATCCTAAGAATTTTTCAGGTCTATCCTGAAGATGCAACTTTGAAGACTAGAGGGTTGGCCACCCTCTCCTACGTTAAGGTGTCTGACGCCTTCCTAATGTTTAAAGGTTTTCACCTTTCACATTGGGTTAGAAACCCCGCTTGGAGCGCACGTTATTCGTGTATATCTTCAGGATGGTGGGACTAGTTCATGTAAAAGTGGCTGACAATCTCATCATTTATGGAGTATACATTGAATCCCTAAGGTTTAGACATTTTTCAATGTCTCTTTCTCGTATTTGGCCTAGTCACCAGTGGCCTTGTCACTAGCTATCCTCAAGATATCACATCTGGCCTTGTCGCCAGTTATTCCTAAGATTATACATCATTATGGGCGTGACCCCAGTTTATATAAGGCCTTGTCGCCAGTATGATAACTATGTTTACCTTTCTACAGGTTATTATTAAAAGTTATTAGTCCTTTCTTGAAAAGAAAAAGAGATCTTAAAAGTCTATCTTGGAGATGCAATAGATGAAACACTAGGGACATCCTCAGGATGATGAAGACTATCCTAAGGATGAAACAAGAAGATCTTGGGAAATATCCTAAGAATAATTGGGGACATCCTCAGGATGACACTATCATTGAGACCATACTCAGTAAACTTGTTACAATATTTTGAAGACCAATTATTGAATTGGGATGAAGGTATAAGTTTATAACTTATTTCATTCTTTTATACTTGTTACTGAGTAATGATTGCAGGATATTCAAAGAATGAAGAAGAGAACACAAGGATGTAGCGTCAAAACAGATGACCATTTCATTTATTTATAAGTCAACATTGATGTCAACCCTTGGCTTCATCCTAAACCAGGACCCATCCACCAGGGGTCAACATCTATGGTCCAGGTCAAGAGAAAGACTTGGGGCTTCGTCTTGAAAACCAAGATCCCTCCACCCCAAATCTTTCATTGTCTATACATACATAAAAGTAAATTGTTTGAAATTTTTCAACCACAAACTACCATAATGACCACAAATATTCTAAGAAAGTGGGCTCGAGCCTAGTCTTTACATCCTTCATCGCCCACTTGAAACTCCTTTGCCACCACAGCTTGCTCCACCACATGCTCCTTGGGTGCATCCTTAGGATCAGCATCAGGGATAGGCTCGTACACCACCTCTTTTCCACACAGGCTCCTAATCTTCTCCTGCCAGGCCTCCACATCCCAATCCTCTTGCTTGAAGTTGGGATCCTTAGCCTGCAGGGCCATCCTCACCCTAGCCTGGAGAACAGAAACCGTGGCAGATGTCATGATGCTCTGCCTATACTCCTCCATCTCCTTTTCGTGCCCTAGCAAAGTCTTGACCTGCTCAGATTTCACCAGTTTGAGCTCATTTTTCACCTTGCCGAGCTCTTTCTCAAGATGCTTGCTCTTTTCCTGAGCAATCTTCTTCATATTTTCCAGACTGGCATTGGTGTCATTCATCTCCTTGGCTACCTCATCCAGGGACTTTAGCAGATATTCATGTCCCTACAAAAGAAAGAAGAATAGGTAAGTATTTTATCTTTAATATTTGTATAAATGTGTTATGCCATCTTCAGGATAACATTATACCTGGAGAGTAAACTAGAAAATATGGTCCAAAACCTCATCAAAACTGAGTCCCTCAAAGGGAGTCTTTTCCTGGGCTGAGGCAGAGGTGCTAGCAGTCTTCCTTTTCTTGGAAGATGCCTGGGCCTTGGGCTTAGGAACAGAAGGAGGAGGGCTTGCCATCCTGGAGCTGGATGGAGAAGTGACCTTGACTGCCTTGACATCCTGACTGTCAATGTCATCAAGGTCGAAGAAGGCAGATTTCTCTGCTGAAAAGAGTAAAGAAACACAGGTTTAGACATTTACACATAACAAGATATGAACATCCTCAAGATGTGACAGGAAATACTTACCAGACATTTCAGTGGCTTGGCTAGTGGTGTAGCTATCTTCTGCTTTGAAAGTTCTGGCTTTCTCAGGTAAGTTTATAACATCTTTGTATCTGATGAAAGAATCAGACAAAGGAGGAGCAAGTTTAGCAAATGGAGTACCTGTCACATAAAAAATTTCAGATTGTTAGTAATATCCTCAGGATATAACTACAAAAATCTTTTTATCTTAAAAACAAACTTTATGATTTTGAAAAACTTTACCACTCTTTAACCAAGATATAGAGATATCATCCCCATAAGGAATGGAATCCCTCTTTACAAAGAAAAACATAGACTTCCAAGACCTGTCAGATTTGATGACATTAAACAGGAACGGAGGGTCTTTGTTTATAAGCTGAAGAACATGGTGATTGGAACCATGAGTTTTCAACTTATAAAGGAAAGACAGGTCACCAATCTAAAGATTGATGTTGTGATTCTCGATGACCTTATTACAGACCATCAAGATCCTCCATATTTCAGGCATGGCTTGGGCGTATGCCATCCCAGTAACATCAAAGAACTCCTTGATAAACTGAGGGAATGAATACTTTAAGACAAAAAGAAAAGGCAGGTACAAGAAGCAGACCCATACTGAGGATGCAAAATCAGATCATTGGGACGAAACTCTGCAGAACTAGGGAAGGCCCTTGAGTCCTTTAGGGCTTGTATATCCCTATCAGTAAAGGAACAGATTTCCTGTTCTGGGTTGCTTAACAGGTTCTGGGAGGTGAAATCTTTTGGAACTCCAACACTCCCAGATGATCGTGTTGTTTTCTTGCCTATCTTCAGGATTTTTTCGTCAAAAGTTTTGAAGGTTTAAAATAAGCAGAGAAGAAGAAGAAAGAGTTACCTTTTCAGATAATCTGGTGTGATTATAAAGGAGAAAATAAAGGACTATATATAGGTGGAAGAAAGGATGAGGTGTAACGGTCATCACGAAAAATCAGCCTGAAAACTATCTAATCAGCTTCAGAGATAAGATCAACCATTAAAAATATTATAACCGTTTGAGATATTAACGGTAACATATTCTTGGGGACAATTGTTGGTGGTGAAATCCTCAGGATGGATTTACCTCAAATATTCTATGTGACTTCCTCATAATACTGAAGGACTTTTCAGGCTTCAGGATGTAACAACATTCTGACCTATGTGCATCCTAAGGATAGACTAACGAATTATCTTGTTATAATGATATTGCAGGTACACTTAATCAATATTAAGGCTTATAACTGATCACCAACGACTATAATGTTCTACACGAGTCAAAGAAGTCGATCGTTGAAGAGCTATGCGTGTAGGGCAAGTCCACCACCAAAGAAGATGTCAAACTTGTAACCGACAAGCATTAATAGTAGGCGAGAATCATGGAAACAGTTAACCAATGTCTATATTGGTTAACTACTGACCTGAAACAGTCCATAAAGCTCCTTGAAGACTGCGGATTACATGGGATTCTCATTTATTCTTTTGTAACTATATATAGGGGATGATTGACGAGTATATGAGACAATATACACACTTAATCAACACTTGACACTCAGTTGCTCATTATAGAACACCTGATACTCTCACACATACACCACAATCATTGTAATCTTAGAACACTCGTCTATCATTCATCCAAAGTTGTAACACTTTTTACCATTTTTTAATATTAACAAACAAGGCAGGGGCTTAGACTCCTCCTGAGGTTTTGTGCCGGTAATCATCAAGTGATCAAGGGTTTTCCTCGTATATCGAGTGTTGTTCTTTGTTGCTTTATACTTATATTTCTTGTTTCATCATTCTGCCAGACAGTTACATCCTCAGGATATAACTGTCCATGCTGATCTCATTCTTTGCCATCCTGAGCATAGTTGTCATATTATTGTTTCTTTATTACTATAAACTGCCATCTTGAAAATAACACTAAGTATTTAACATTTTTCTCACATTTAGCACTCTACCTCACATTTACTAATTTGGAATACAAAACTATTTCTAGTAAATAATTTTTGACCAAAACAAGATCACAAAATAAACCAAACATAGAGACAATTTACTAAAAGTCATCCCCTAAATTGGTACGCATAAATGGAATTCAAATATTTGTCTGGCGTAAATTGGACAATAACACAAATTCTTAGAAACAAATTAATAAAAATTACAAAAGTAAACACAATCGCGAAATAGCACAATAGAAGTAAATTAAGTATAGAAGTAAAAGTGTAAGTCAGATCCAAAGAGTATGATAACATAACACGTCGTGGGTGGGAGGGAAAGTTAGTAAGTTTTTTTATGTTTGAAAACGTATGTGTCATTTTGCTACATGAAGGAAATATGTAATTTATGTTTAAAAGTAGGTCTAGCTTGGGATAAAAATTTACGTTGAAAGGAGTCATGTAAAAAACCTTGCGCTCCCTTTTTGGAGTTCTTCGGATCGTGTTTTTATTGAAGTTCAAAGTTTAAAAAAAAAAAAAAACATTAAAATGGGAAACATAAACCTACTAAATTTCTAATTTAAATAAAAACTTTATAAACAAGACTAACATTACATTACTACTTTTGAAGTAATAGTATTTTTTTTTTTTTTTTTATGCTTCGCCAATGTGTAATTTCGATCAGATTTTAATAAGAGGTGGGATCTGGGTCCAAGCAACAATTTCATCGATCCAATCAATCCTAGTCTATATGTTTAATCAAATTTACATATACGATTAAGAAAAAAAAGGCATGGCACACTATTAGAAAAGACCTTTTTTGACGCGCACTGCATGTCAAGAAAGGGGTCTTATGACACAAAAAAAGAGTGTCATTGATGGCGGTGTCATAAATTTAACATGACATTTTTCTGCGTGTCACCTGTTTATGAGACACGTTTATGACAATCGTTTTTGACACACGTTTATGACACTTTTTGTGTGTCATCTTTTTACGACACACTATGCGTGTCATCTTTTTTGACCAAAAAAATAAAAAATTTATAAAATTACTGATTTATTATGGATTCATATATGTGTGTGTGTATATATATATATATATATATATATATATATATATATTTCAATAAATCTATCTCAAAATCAAATACAATGATATAGATATGAGTCATAATAAAAATCTTCGTAACATATATAAATTCAAAACATTGTATCGATAGTACATTAATCGAGACCTTAAAAACAACTTCACTTGAAAATAAAGTTCGCTACATAACTTGACCATTCTTCGTGAATGACATCCATATCCTCGTCTACGTAAACATCCACTCCTCCCCCAACCCGAGACTACAATTAAATTAATACATTAGTCGAGACCAATTATTTTACATAAATCGGATCCGTTACTTTATATACCCTAACAAAGCCAGTTGCAATGGTAGATGTTATAAGGCTTAGGCATATATTCACGCTTGTTGTATGTCCATAAACATGAATAACTAATAAACTATTACAGCTTTGACAAATAATGAACTTTTACTATGTAATATGTAACATATTTATAACCTTACACAATCAGGTAAAGACCAACCGAAAAGCATACCGGATAAGTAGATTGAAGTAAACGTTGAATACAGTGGGCTGCATCTACTGCCGGCGAAATATTGCTAAATGGCAAAAGGGCATGAGAGAAAAGAAACTACAACAATGTAATGGTCTTACATTATAAAAGGGAACTTAAAATCTTTCATCAAACTGGATGCGAAGAAAATCACAAAAATCTCGCAAATAATAATTTAAAGTACAGGTTTAGAAAATTAAATAATCACAAGATTAATATAGTCACTAGTTGCATGTTTCATCAGAACATGCACACAATACTTATAATTATTCCTGCTTATAGACGTTACTCTTTCAGGTTTTAGTTCATAGTATGTGCAGGAGTTTAAATATTGTGTTGAATATGTTGTATCACTTTCTATGTTACAATTGTATCAAGGTCCAAGGACTTCTGTTATACAACTTAGCGCGTGTAGCACGATGTTAAATCAACAATATATATGAGATAGATGAAGTAGACTGTAGCCAAAACACAAATTATAGGCAAGTATATAATGACATCCCTTTATTTTCTTACCTTTTTTATACATGTTCAATCCAAAACAAAAACAAGACAACTAACTAGTCCTTAATCGAATAGTATTCAAAGTAAACAACATTAAAAAGATTAGTTAGAACCAACGAAACGATGGCATCACAAAAAACTTCATTCCAGATTGGCAGTGAAAACCATTACTTTCTCCGCAAGCAAAGTAATAAGGCTTCCATTTGTTGAGCACAAACTCAAACCCTTCTCCTCCGCCTTGTGATGTGTTTGCCACACGTTTTGCCCATCTTAAGTCGCACCTCAGAAAGGTCCATATACTTGGAAACAAATAAACGCTATGTGGATGTATATTGGTATCACTAGGTGGATCGAATTTGAACACTGCACCAAGTTTAGTATTAAATCATGAAATAATGTTTGTATCAATTATAAAAATCACGTACACTTTGTAATTTCAACTTGGATAGAATGAAAACGTAAGTTAAAGCTTATGTTTCTACTAATTAGATAAGAAAGAAAAAAACTTTTGTCGAAAATGTATGCACGATGCATGCATAATAAAGTTGCATACCTAGAGTGTCATTGAAAAAGAATGGAGAATTTGTCCTAGCCCATTCGGTATAATTGAAACCAAAACGCCAATTATCAGATCCGCCAACAACGATTCGTCTAGAATCTTGAATAGGTTTCGGGTGTCTGAATGGATTGTTGGTGTAGTTGAACTCGAATTTCCAATTTTGTGGTCCCTTTTGGAAGTTAAGGTGGCTTGATCCAAGTGTAAATAACGTAACAATTACGGTTATCGAGAGTATCGAATGTGTGCTTATAAAAGCCATTTTAGTTCACTTTGAGCTTTCTCAAATAGAAGAAAAGAGGCTTGAATGCAATGAGAAATAGCTTGGTTGGTGATTTGTGAAGTTTGGAAATATGTGTTTATATAGAGGTTAATCAAGCAAAGACATATACTAACAAATGGAAATTAGCCTAATACTTGCTTAGTTGGTTGGTGGATTGTTGAAAACTTGTGGACCTTTTAAGGGTCTTGTGTTCTCATTTGTTTGTGGAAGATACACAACATATCCAAGTGGAAATATATGGAGGTTTGAATTTTAAGTATCGAATAATAAAGAACATCAAAGAGTTTGATTAAACAAGGTAATTTTTTTATTCAAACCAAGCGGCTAGCAAGAAACTAACATCAACGTGTCAAGGTAGGATGTTAAGAACCAAAGCACATTCTCATACCTTTGACTATCTCGAATCTAATATATAATCAAACTGGGTATCTCCACAATCATATTTGATTAATTACACGTGTTATTGTTTGTACAATATGCCCGCAAAATTTATGATAATACGCTAACATAAAGTATATAAAAATATTTAACCATTTAAAGTGTAAGCATATAAAAATATCTAATATCTACCATGTCCAAACTGCGTCAGAAATTTGTCACGATTTTCTGACGCTCTTGTTATGTCAGCTACTTTGTTGTAAATTCGTCCAAAAATTAGGGCTTATCTTTTTCTTAGATCGGAAACTTTAAGAATTTCTATTTGTATGAAACATGTGGAAAACTTTGTAGGAAAATTGGTCCTTTTTGGTGGTGGTTGAGAATGCTTTTACAAATAAGAGTATGGAGGTCAGGTCAATGTCAACGGCCATTATCTCATAATGCATCATACTCTTAATTTTTGATCAACATGGTCAAACAAAGCATTTGGAATTTTTGTTTTCCATGAAGGACCGTTTTACTTTTTTCTTTTTGTTTTTTTTTTTTTTTTTGAAGCAAACTTCATTAAAAAAAAACGACCAACTATCTTCAAGATGGAAATAGAAACGTCAAAACTACCAACCGTTACATGAAATCGAAATTACACCACATATACCAATCTATCGAAATTGTATTACATCTACTTCTAAACCACAGAAAACCCAACGTTTTGATAGCCGCCACTATCTCGACCACGTTCCGCTTCTTGTTTGAGAATATCATTTCATTCCTAGCTTTCTAAATCCTCCAACACGCTAGAATAGCAATACCTTGCATCACATGTTACTTTGTCTTCTCCCGCTTAAAATACTTGTGAAGCTCCACCACATCTTTAATCTCAAACAAATATACCGGAGGAATACCACGTACCTTTTTTCTTGCACTCAGGATCATGTGCTAACTTACAAATGATGTAATCAATTGGAACTGACCGATGCCTAAAATTTCCAAAAGGAGATTGGCCGGTCGACGAGTTAATTTGTTGTTTGTTAAACCCGATTGAGTGGCTGACTCATAATTTATTTATTCGTGTTAAAACATCAACCTAATTAATCCACACACTTTAATTAACCCATTTATTTAAATGGATCAAAGAAGTCGAAGGACGTTGTAAATGACTTGTAAACGTATTAGATGAGTCGATGTGTTATGACTTGTGATAAATGAGTTATATAAGTGACGTCTTAAAGCCTACTGATCGATCAACAAAGGCTATACAACAGGCGTGTCGTGGCATCTCAAAGCCTACCGGTGGATCAATCTCTCAACTTCTAATTTAGATGTTCATAAAAAAAAATATGTGGTTTATTAAAATGGTTGCAAACGTAAGGGTTGTAGTATTTTGATCACAAATTATGAATAAGAATCTTGTAAAAGATACAAATATTCAAGTTACCAAATATAAAAATAGTGAAAGCGATGATGCCAGAAGGTAACAGATACCTAAACAGGAAAACTAAACCAAGATAAACCAAACAACATGTACAAATACCAAGTCATTACAAAGGATGAATGAAACTCACACGATTAAACCAATGGTCCATATAAATGCGACCATTATACATAGACAACTGCCAACAATGAAGGAATCATGATCGGTGGCATTGTACATACCATTCCTCATGATGGTGAACATTTTATACATCCAAACACCAACATTCCGAAGCCACCTATAATTACAACATTTAATCGGTAGTTGAAGGTAAGCCCTCACATTTACTTCTTTCGTCTTCATATTAGTCTTATACCAAACGAACGAATGCTTACTCTCGCACTGGAGTTTGGTCATAGGGACAACCCCTTCCCTGTAGCGAGGCTAACCATATGTCTTCGTTCGAGTTTCCCCCTCTAGGAACTATATCTGTATTGAAATGTTACAGGTCGAAACATTACAGGCCGAAATGGTTCAGGTCGAAATAGTCTGGTTCAAAACAGGGTGTGTCGAAATGGTTCGGGTTAAAACGGTACGGTTCGGGTGGTAGGCCGGGGCAATGGTGGTAATTAAATTCCAATTTATTTACCAACCAAACACAATATTATTGGAATTGTTATTCCAATTCAAACAGTTTCCACTTATTGGAATGTTTGAATTTTAAATCCAATTCTTTCTGTTTCCAAATCCTACAAATTCCAATTCTAATTCTAAATTATTTCATGAATCAAACGCACCTGAAGTTTCTAATGCACTTTCAAAAGCAACGGAAGCATGTCAAAGAGAGTATGCCGGTCAGATCAATGTCAACAGACACTATTACATAATGCAACATACACCAAATTTTTTATTACATGGTCAAACAAAGCAATGTGAATTAATGTTTCCCATTAAGGGCAGTTTTTCTTGCACTCAGAATATTAGCATGGTGTGCTAATCTTTAAATTATAGCTTTATCTATACTATATTATAAAGCATGAGGGAAGGATGACAACCAAATTTAAGTAAATACAATATCTTATGCTTCTGGTACAATACTTAAGTAACTTGGTAAAGGGGTAAAATTGTCTTTATACATAATATCAATTTATCTTTCAAATCTAATAATTACATTTGTTAAATTCCATTTAAACAAATAAATTTTATTTAAATTTCAATTAGTGTAACAATAATGATAGTTAACTCGTGACTTTTGGTTTGTAAAAAGTAGTTACAAAATATTAAACTCAATAATATTGACATAAAACAATTGCTTACCAAGTATATTGTTCTTTCATGACATAAAAACCGAAACTTTTATTTTACCAAGTTCAATAATCAAATTATAAAATAAAATAAAATTGAATATATATATATATATATATATATATATATATATAATATAAAGCATTTGATTACTTGATCTTTACAAAAATTGTGATTATTATTTAAAACTAAGCCATAAAAATAACAAGACATATGATAATGTATATTTGCTATAAAAACTAAAGATCTTTTTTTACTTTATACATCAAGATTAAATCGTCTTTAATTTTATTTAAAATTGAAATAAGTGTAACAATAATAAAAGGTTAACTTATGACTTTTGGTTAGTAAATAGTTGTTACAAATCTAAGTTAAAGGTTAAGACAAATCAAATATAACCGGCTAAATACCTAGCTTTTCAATGCCATTACTAATGCAAGTTATTAGTCTTAATAACTTCAAAATATATAACACCTTAATCAAACCCTCAAGTAGTCATATATCCCTCTTATATCTCTCGGTCTGCACACGTATTGATTCGTTGATGTCTAACCTATTCTCTAAATTTCATTTATGCTCGGAATTTCTTAAGCATCAAGAACTTAAAAATAGTCGCCCACCGATTCCTGCTCGACGACCCATATCTCAAATCTCTTATCAAATCGAAGCATCGGGTGATAAGTTTTGTACGTTACTATATGTGCTTTGGTTTTTGGAGCAATCGATCTCACTTCATTCATTCAAGGTATTTTTTATTTGAAGTTATATTCATAGTACTTTTCTTTTTTTTATTGTTCTCTGCAGTTTCATAATTTTGGCTTGCTTGGTTATGTCAAAACTAATTCGCTACATATTTAACCCGAATTCGTTGCATGACATTGATGCATGATTTACAAGTATGAATATGTGCATATACCTTATCCACATAAAAAGAAGCGTAACCACAAGCCAAAGCCTTGAAAATTGTTCTAGCTGGAACAAAACCACAACTTCTTTTACCATAAATAATAGGCTGACTAACTAATCGTGGTATTTCGATAAACATCAACAATAAAAAACGAATTCTTTCCTTTTATATTATCACATTGAAAGATAGATATGGCATACTTTGTAAAGAACAAGATCTTTCTCTTTTCTCTTTTGTAGCTATATACGTACAATGAAAATATGGCACAATTTGTAGTAGACTGTTATATTGGTAAACTAAATGGTTCAAAGTTATTCCTTTGATGCAACTTGACTCTATCTTACTATGAAATAATAATATTCATTTTAAAAGAGGCACGACCACATCAAAGTGTAGAGTTATAGCTCAAGTTCAACTCGAATCATCCTATGCATCCCTGAATCACCAACCTAAGTATTATGTTTCCCGCTGCATCGTGCGGGCACCCCACTAGTTTATTTAAAAACATAAGCAAGAGGAAGGTGGCGTGTAACTAGTGGAAATTGACTTGTACACAAGAACACATTGTGCGGCACAAAAACATGTTTTTTTTTTAACGGCAAACGACTTTTTATACCAAACCCAAAATATTTACAATCCGACTAATAGCAAGATGCTAATTAGAACGGTAAACACACCTAATGATACATAACCCATTTACAACTACAAATCAAAAGTATTCCATCTATTCCATTCGATTGTTTCCTTTTTCTCCCGGTTTCGTGCCAAAAGATAACACGTTTCTTTGATATCTCTCATCATTTGTTCCAAGTTGGCATTTTTCCCGCTGAATATTTTGTCGTTGCGTTTCTTCCAAATTATCCAACATGTTGTCAAAATTACCGCTTGAACTGCTTTCTTTTTAACGTGTCCGAGCCTGTTTGCCTTGTGAACATTCAAAAGGTCCCTGAATTCAAAAACGATGATGGGCTGAATCTTACACCATTCGCTGACCTTGTGCCATAAGTTTGCTGCAAAAAAACACTCTGCGAACATGTCACACCCCGACTTTTCCCTCGTCGGTTGTGACGTTTGGTAGCTTCGCTACGCAGCGGAAAGATGCATCTAACACCCTTATTTCCTGAACGCCATTGCTAACCCTCTAAGATCCCCGATCCCAATACGTCGACTACTCCAACCGTGCTGTTACCAAAGTTTAGACCTGAAAGACATACTTAAAAAGTCAGCATAAAGCTGGTGAGTTCATAAGTTTTTGCAAAAATAATTCCACAAGTTTTTATAAAAGAGTTTACGTAAGTCTGAAAAGATCATACCCGTTAATACTATGTTATACAAACGTTAGCTAGACGTTAAGTATCGTTACTACTACGAGTTGGAAACCATTACTGACCTGCGGATCCGTGATATGTATGCCCAGTAAGTAGGAACCACCGTCATCATCGGTGGCTCCAAGTAATTAGAGACAATATGCCCCCGCCCGGCTCCAAGCCGTCGAGTGGGGTTTGTCAGGCCCCAATAGATCTATCCATATTTCCCCGATATGTGTTCCCACATACTCATGGTTTCCCCTTGGGACTCCCTGATGAAATGCCCGTATAGTAAACAACCATAACCATAGTATAACATGATCTTTAAAACATTGTAAGCAATAAGCATGTTTCTCCCACCAAAAGTAAAACAGTAAAAGTGGGGCTGTGACCCTCACACAGCCATTTCATTTCTCAAAAACTTGTTCGTTTGAAATTCCTCATGTTTTCATAAAAGAAGCATGTCTTTCCCCCAAAAACATTTATTAGTCAGTAAAAAGTGGGGTATGAACTCACCTTAATTTCCTTGCTAAGCTAGCAAACAAAGCCTGAATCCTCGACCAACTTCCTCGTGCCCTATTACCAAGAAAGGACACCTTAAAAGTCTATCACATATAAACCTAGCCTATTATCCGGCTAAAAGATAGTTTATCCAACTATCTAGACTTGTGGGTATTAACCCGAGTCTTAAGCATTTTAACTCGTCGAACCGATCGTGAGTTAAATATGTTTTATGCGACTTAATACTCAAGTTAATCACTTGTTACTATTCGTGGGTAAACCATGTTGGACTAATACTATGAAACGTATGACTTATCCTGAGTCAAAACTCATCTTATAATTATATTTTAGGAAAATACTCTTTGATAAAAATATAAGTATAGTTATTTAAAACCGATCCATAACAAGTGTCGCTTCTTTTCCTAAATCCGCAAGCCTTTAAAGGTTTCAAAATATTAACTTTTGTATAATTCTTTCTCCAATACGTCGAGCGTTTTTGTAATTCAAAAATCGTTAAAATAGAAATGTTTTAGTTACTAAAGTCTTTAAAGATCGACACAATTGACACTCAGTAAATAATATGTATTTGTTTTGGAAATAGTGTTCAACGATTTTCTTTAAATGTTGCAAGAAATCATTTGTCGAAAACCTTTTGCGATATTGTAGAAAACTACATTTGTCAACGTACTTGAAGGTTGTTTATAATGAAATATACAAGAAATATCGCCTTCGTTTATGCTTATAAATTTTATAAAATTTCAGCAGAGTCTCCTCTGTTTTTGTACAAATCAGGCAACACAAGTCGCCTACAATTTTCCCAAAAATCAACTTCAAAACACAAGACAAACAAATCTATATATCTGCAATTTCCAATCAAACGAGACTTTATACGTTTCGATAACCTTATATAATTTACACTTATATTTATATGACTATATGGTCCAACAACACAAAGTCACGCTTTAGTGTACAAATTTATCGTTTATTATATCGTCGGTTCGTTCGCGAGTTAACACCGTTTAGTATTCGTATATATATATATATTTATAGATATAAATATATAGTTATACATAATACAACAATAATAACAAATACGAATTAAAGTATACCGATTCGTACGCGCGTAACCCGGAGCCACCTCGAACCGAATCAGATCTGACCCGTTGACCAGGTTTGACCGCGTGTTGAATTGACCGAATCTGACCCATTTAACCGCGGGTTCACCAGATCTTACCGGGTCTAACCCGAGACTACCATGCTTGACCCACGACTAGAACTCGAAAATAACACGCGAACCGAGCCAGATCTGGCTCGAACCAAAATAGATCGGACGCAAACCACACCAGATCTGACTTGACCCAAACCAACCCAGCATCGAACCACAACCACAACCGGACCAGACGCGGTCTGACCCGTGGTTGAATCAAACCCAAAGACCTGTGACCAAAACCACGAGCCGAACACCTGAATGCATTAGATCTGGGATCCTTGACACCATCGGACCACCGCCACCAACAAAAACCATCACCATCTTCGTAATCACGCCCAACCCGAACCCATTTCCAGCCGAGACCCACCACCATCGGACATCACCAACCGAACCCTTTATCAACCACAACCATCTGCAACCTCCAAGGCTCTTGACCCGCCGCCGCTGCCTTCTGCAACCACCACCTCCGGTACCCACAACCTGAACCACTATCTGACCCGCCGGAGCAACCCGACGCCACAAGACCCACCACCTCCACCCAAAACCCGACATAATCCACCACCAAACCACTACCAACCAAAACCATCAGGACCACCTCAGCCTCCGTCTTCTTCCCTAAAACCTGCCAAAACAGCCTCCTCCACCGACGCCTTAAACCACCACACAATAACCGTCCTCCCAACCCCCATAACTCGCCACCACGAAAACCTACCTGACCCGACCCAACCCCGTCGCAAACCCGGCTCCAAACAACCGAAAAACCATCACCATCTGCCACCTGCTAAGCCCATTTTCGGGCCAGAAACTACCGCACAGCCACCAAAGATGGTGGTGGTGGCCGGTTATCTTGAGCAGCAGAGAGGGAGAGGGTGTAGAGAGAGAGACGCGATGAGAGTGAGAGAGAGAGGGTGAGCGGGTATGGTGGCTGCACAAATGGGAAGGAAGAAGAGATAAGCTTCTTTTATACCTAGGGTTTGGGTAGGTGGGTTGGGTGTACACCGTGTATCGAACCCATTTAAACGTACAATGTCTCGGTTTCTACTTAGGCTCGGTTATTAATTATAAAAAGTAGTCGGTTTTGTTCGAAATACTAAACCGAGCATAAATATACATATTTTCGATGTCCGACGCGTGTTTCCAGAACACGCGTTTAAATCGCGTTAATTAAATCGGTCGCAGTTTCGATTGTAAAAACGGTCAGTAAACTTCCGAAACTTAATAATTAGCAATATTTGTAATAAATATTATTTTTAATCATAAAAAAAATCACGTCAATGTAGATCGGAAATTGCCGGTTGTCACAGAACAAGTGTGCTGCAGATTCAGTCCTGTCTTCGCACAACCTCAGATTGTTTCTGATGTAATAATATTTCTTCGCGCAAGCCCGTCAAGAGTGGGAAGTCTATCTTGTTCCGCTCTCCAAACCAAGAGGTTAACTTTTCTAGGAACCCATTTAGACCACTTGAAAGGATAGAATGGAACCGTCGACTGCGAGAGTTGTCTTCGACAGGAAGCGACTGAGAACAGACCGTCGGCTTCCAAACACCATTTCCAAGTATATTTGTTATCCGATAGCGCAGCACCCTACATCAATTCTGTCAAATCTTGAAGTTCCTCTTGTTCTTGATGTTGCACCGGTTGACGTTTCCATTTCCAGTTCCCAACCCACCCATTACCGACCCTTAGCAGCCGCTCGGCTGTTCTGTAGCTTTTTTCCGCTTCCAGGACGAACAAAGCAGGGAATTGCACCATTAAAGGTTGGTTCCCTACCCAAGTGTCGACCCAGAAACGGATAGATTCACCATCGCCCAACCCCCCTTTGATTAACCCTTCAATACAGAAATTTTTATCCGTCAATTCCTTATTAATTTTGATAATTGCGCTCCAAACCCCGGTCATAGATGACTTGATCGGAAGGTACGACCAAGATCTCGCGGAGCTATGGATTGCCATGATCGTCCTTCTCCAAAGTGCTTCCGATTCAATCTTGAAACGCCACCACCATTTAGTGAGCAAGCTAAGATTCATTTCTTGTAACGAACCCAACCCGACCCCACCCTTATCAATCGGACCAATGACTCTATCCCAACAAATCCATGCCGTCTTACTTTTTTCGTCGTTTCCACCCCAAAAGAATCTTCTCCTCAATCGTTCCAGCCGTTCAAGTACTCCTTTTGGTGCCTTGAAAAGTGAAAAGTAATAAAGAGGGAGGCTGTCTAGAACCGATTTGAACAGGAATAAACGGCCACCCATCGATAAAAACTTTGCTTTCCATTTTGAGAATCTAGCTCTACACGTCTCGATTACACTACTCCAATGTCTGCACTGATTCATGTTAGCCCCGACCAATACGCCTAAGTAATTACATGGAAAAGTGCCCTCCTTTACCCCAATATAATTAGCCATCAAAGTTACAGAGTTGTCAGTCATCCCAATTCCAAACAAGTTGGATTTTTGAAGGTTAAGTTTTAATCCTGAAATCAAGTAAAAGCAACGGAATAGTCTGATGAAATTCCTAATATAACCTTCATCCCATTCACCTATGACGACTACATCATCCGCGTACATTAGGTGGCTGATAGACGACCCATTATTAGGGAGTTGGATCCCCTTAATCAGCCCAATCGATTCAGCCTTCGCTGCTAAGCATGTAAACACCTCCATTGCTATGATAAATAAGAAAGGTGATAGTGGATCACCTTGTTTAACACCCCTGAAGCACTGGAATTCCCATGATGGTGACCCATTTAAAAGAACCGAGGCCCTTGCCGATTCCAGCACACCTTTAACCCACAATCGCCACTTGTCTGGGAAATCCATCTGTGTAAGAACTGAATCGATAAAAACCCAGCTTATACTATCATATGCTTTTTCAAGGTCCACTTTCAGCATGAAACACTGTTTCTTACATTTCTTCGCCCATGAGATTATTTCATTTAGAATGGGCGGACCGTCTAAGATGCTACGTTGAGATAAAAAACCAAATTGGTTCTCCGAGACCACTTTCTTGATGACCAACTTGATGCGGTTAGCCAATACCTTCGAAATTACCTTAGAAATGCAACTGATGAGACTAATCGGCCGATAATCACTCAAGGAAATTGGGTTCGAGCATTTTGGAACTAGGTCAATAAATGAAGAAGCACATCCCCGGCTAATGGTGCCTGTCGTATGGAATTCTTCCATGATGAGTCGAAAGTCGACTCTAAAACGATCCCAACAGTGTTTCTGGAAAGCAAAAGTGAAGCCATCCGGCCCCGGCGCCTTGTCGCTCCCGCATTCCCAAACTGCATCCTTAATTTCTATGTCCGAAAACGGAGCAATGTGGAGGGTTGCATCATCACTGGAAATCTGTTTAAAATTGTCACAAACGAATTCGGGCCGGTTGGACATAGGCTCTCTAAACTTAGTTGCGAAGAACTTCCTTGCTTCCCACTTCATGTTGGTCGGGTCAGTACACCAATCATCTTTAATCGCAAACCCATTGATCCTTCTACTGATGTTATTGAAATTAATAATTCCATGAAAAAAGCTCGAATTTTCGTCACCTTCCACTGCCCATTTTGCCCTCGACCTTTGTTTTAAATCCTCAGCTTCTTCACGTAGCAATACATCTCTTTCCTTTTTCCAATCAGTCCACTGTGCTATCTCAGTTTCAGATAATGCTCTTTCTTCAACAGTAGCATCAAGTGAATCAATCTTTTTTTCCAACTCCGCACGTCTATGTTTTCTCTTTTCAGCCTCAATAGCCGCCCATTTCTTGAGTTCATCTTTAACCGCACGAAGCTTATTTGCTAGAATAGAATCGCTAGCCCCAACAAAATTCTTGCCACATAAAGCCCTTTCAATTACCTCATTAAATTCTGGCCTCGACAACCACGAGTTGAAGAAACGAAATGGTGTCGAACCAAAATTACGGGACACGGTGGAAAGGCACACCAGGCTGTGATCGGAATCCCTCCTCGATAAAGCCAAAACACTCGCATCTGGCCACCTATTCCAGAAAGCTTGGTTGACCAGGAATCGATCAATCTTGCTAAACATGTTAATAATAACAAATCATTTGTCTAGAATAAGATTCTTGTTCTAATTCACTTTTAAGACTCTTACCTCATGAAATTAACGGAATAAAAGGTCAAATTTCATAGGTGTATTCGATGAATTATTTTAATTACATAATTTTACAACGTTTATTTTTTATTTTATTTTTTTAATGGCAACGCAATTTTATTCAAAGAAAACCCAACACAAAAGGATCAATCATAGCAAGGTGCTGCCATTGAACCACATATAATAAACTAAGTTACGCTAGAAAATTAAAATTCGACCAATCCTCCCAATTCAAATTATACTTCCTAGCTCGATGCACAACCCAATCAAAAGAAGTGGATTTTATTTCCTCACACGCTTTGTTAACAGAAACATCACCACCCTTAAAAAGTTTCCCATTTCTAATCTCCCAAATCTTCCAAATCGTCAACATGTAGACAACATATAAGATCATTTTCTTCGCTTTTGATACATTTAGAGATTGTAGATGTTGCTGTAGAATTTTATAGATCTAATGTCTAAATCAACCAACTCATACAAACATCAACAATCATCACAAAGAACACAGAAATATAGTGAGAAAACGGTGATAAAACTATATTATTAAACGTACCCATCCAAACCCAAACAGTCTCATTAAACACTGAGACTCGGATGATGAGTACAAATACAATATCCTCTGCTGATTATAGATCAGCAGATGATGATAATGAAAGTAATAAAAAAGACTTTCAAAACTTACAGACGAATTATAGAAACCCTAATACAGAGACTGAGAGAGATGCAAAGAACAAAAAATACAAAATATCTCAACTGAGAGAGATTAGAGAGCTTATATACAGCCTCTGAAACATTCTCACAAACCCTTGAATAAGTGTCAAGATTAGATCAATCCAACGGCAGATATAATACCTCGAACAACCATCTAGCTAACACCCATATGGGCCATGGGCCACCTTTCATCCATTAGCCCAGCTGAACACACTTAAATCAAAATAATCCCAAATAATACAAACAATATAAATCCAGAACAATGGCCCAATACTTGAATTAACCAAATTTAACTATTATTTTTTACAGTTGCAGCCTATCGGACACCGATTCCAGACTGTTGACCCTAAATTTCAGCCACTGAGATATTTGATGCCAAATTTTACCTGCTATATGACATCGTATCAGCAAATGATCGGCATCTTCATCCACCGACTAACAAAATGGACACAAAGGATTATGTAGATTCATTCCTTTTGCAATTAAAGCCAAAGTCGTGGGTATCTTTCCATCTTTTGCTCTCCACACAAACATATTAACCTGTTAGTAGTGATTTTGTTCCATGTAAACGTAGATGTAGCAGCGTTTAAATCCAAACTAGTCATTAGAACCTTTCGGACCGTCTTCACCGATAGTTGTTCCTCCACTTTCCAACACCAAACGTTGCTTTCTTCTGACATTTTTCGCTGCATTAACAAGTTTGATAAGAGTTCCATCTCTGCATTTTCTTCATTACTCGCTGGTAGTCTAGATCATTCCCAATCCCATATTGTTCCATTGTCCCATATAAAGCAACAGTTCATCACCAGATCCCTTTTATTTTTGGCTAATTGGTATAGTAGTGGAAACCAATTTCTTAGTACGCCAACACTTGTGCAATTATCCACCCAAAAAGGAGCTTTATCACCTTTACTCACTTTGCTACACAGACTTCTATCAAACATAACCCCATATTTTATAAACTCTTTCTCAATACCTACAATGGATTTCCACATCCTAGAGCTGGAATTTTTTATTCGCACCATACCTATCAACTTAGAATTATAATGGAGGGCGTATATTACCTTGACCCAAAATTGCTCCGGTTTCGATTTTGGTCTCCACCACCACTTTAACAACAAATCCATATTCATCTCCTTTATGCCTCCAACCCCAAGTCCCCCAAGTGTTTTAGAAGCCACAATTTTTTCCCACTTTACCTAACGAATATTATTCATATTACACCCACCCCATAAGAATTTTCTTCTAACCCCCTCAAGTCTTTTTACTACTGTCACTGGCGCTTTGTACAAAGAAAGGTAATAATTTAGTAAGCTACCTAGCACTGATTTCACCAAGGTAACCCTTCCAGCAAACGATAATAGCCTAGCCTTACAGCTTGCAAGTCTTCTTTGAAACGTGTCGATGACTTCTTTCCAATTTATAATCCTGTTCATATTAGCATCTACCTTCAAACCCAGATAAGAGAAAGGAAACTTACCTGGACTACACTTCGGTATACCAGTCATTTGCTCCACTTCATGTTCTTCCTTGCCTACACCAAAGAGCCGACTCTTTTTTGGGTTCACTTTAAGGCCCGACACCATATAAAAACATCTTAGTATTCTTTTCAAATTTCTCAAACTTTCCTCCTCCCAATTTCCCATGAAAATGGCATCATCCGCAAAGAACATATGAGAAACACACGGCCCGTTTCTAGGTAGTTTCACACCAGAAAATAGATCCTCATTTATTGCCTTCTTCATCATGATGTGTAATGCCTCATTTTCTATGACAAATAAGAACGGCGATAGTGGTCACCTTGTCTCAGTCCCCTGCTAAATTGGAATTCTATAAGTTTGACATGTACGTGTTAGTATTAAAAGTATAAAACCCATAAACCGTTGTTTTGTGAAAAGTTTGTAAAGTGTTTTGAGGTTTTATTTCTTACATCACTTTTTTACATGTACAAATGTTGTTAACATGTAACGGTGTGAGGCTACACCACGTTTAATTTTAATATGTTGTTTCTAATCATTTGGCATTTGTGATATGACTTATATCTATTAGGTCTCACAAATACAACCACTTTTAGCTAACTTGTAGTCTTCACATTGCTTTACATGCATTACGGTAGATTGTATCCTTTATTTTTTTATCTTCGATTCAAGTGATTGAACATGAGTGATGAGCTTGAGAGATTGGTCATGGACTAACTAATAAATAAGGTTAATAGATTGTTTACCAAGTCTTCCTGCTGACCAACAAACAACCAGTAGCAGTTATGAGATCATGCTGAATTGCTGACCTTGTAGTTATTTTATTCCCATTAGTGGAACTAGTGACCATTGTTGTATCTTTCCTCAATCTCAGTGACATGATTGTCCATTTTGCGTCCTATCCGATAACCTATGTAATTTTAGATGATTATACCATGCCTTGGTCATCCATTAATCACAAAAACAAAAGCTAATTATCAATATATATAGTTAGTGTTAAACTTAGAGGAAACTAAAACATTTATTTATTGCTGGATTAAAATAAACATAACATATGTTTATATAGACTAGTTTTTCTAATCCTACTAGAACTATAATATTGAACGATAATTATCAAAACAATAGGAAACATAATTCGAACCTAATACTAATACTAATAGATAATTCAAATAATAACTAAAAAAACTTAATTATTATTTTCCTCATTTAGTCCTTCGACCTTACCCCTTCGAGTTGATATCACTACAATTTTAACAGTCTCTCTCGATATCAACTTTAATCCTCCTTCAGCTACGATTTTCATACCGGTTGGTGTTGGATCTTTCACAGTTAGGTAATGTTTAAGATAATATACTTTATAAAGTACACATACAAAAATCTCATAAAACAAGCCATTTTCTTGTTTACACAACAATGTTCTCAATAATATACTACAAGGAAAGCCACCATTAGCGGCGACTATCGCCGCTAATGCTCTCGTCGTCAAAAAAACGTCGCTAATAACATGTGTCGCCGCTAATACTATATATCCACGTGGCATTAATTTTTTATTATTATTTTTTTCCTTTCCTCGCTTTCCTATTTAGCTTTAATACGCTTTGTCCACAAACGCACAATCAAGCAAAATAACAAGAAAACTAATTAACCAAACATACCAACATTTACATATATATAAATTATACGCCTTAAAACATTCTTCTAAACATACCAACAAAACTAAGCAAACATACCAAGATTTACAATCAAGCATAAAATTATAAATTGTACCATTTTTACAAAAACGCCTAAACATCTTCATCTTCGTCTTCATCTTCATCATCATCGCCACTATTGCTGCTACCGCCTTGATTTCCAAAGTTTGCAAGATTTTGTTGGTAGAATTGACTTAACGTTTGGAACATTTGCGCTTGGAGTTGAGGATTGGTCATCATCGCGCTAAATTGTTCCTGCAAATATATATATATATATATATATATATATATACATATATATACCAAAAGGGTCAAATATCCTATATACTAAACATATTTATACCAAATGTGTCAAATATCAATATTTAGCAAACATACATACACCAAATGGGTCAATTATCAACATTAAAACTACCAATGTATATCAAACGGGTCAAATATTAACATTTAAACTACAAATATGTATGAAATAGGTCAAATATCCTATTTACTAAACATGTTTATACCAAATGGGTCAACTATCAACAAATAAACTACAAATATATATCAAATGGGTCAAAAGTCTTATTTACTAAACATATTTATACCAAATGTGACAAATATCAACATTTAGCAAACATACATACACCAAATGGGTCAAACTACAAACATATACCAAATGGGTCAACTATCAACATTAAAACTACCAATATATATCAAACGGGTCAAATATTAACATTTAAACTACAAATATATACCAAATGGGTCAAATATCCTATTTACTAAACATATTTATGCCAAATGGGTCAACTATCAACAAATAAACTACAAATATATACCAAATGGGTCAAATATCCTACTTACTAGACATATTTATACCAAACGGGTCAAATATTAACATTTAAACTACAAAGACATAATGGTGTTAGTTGCGGTTGCGTTGGTGTAAAATGTGGAAGTCTTTTTCTCGGACAAGGCATAGGCCCAATCCTGTGTGCATGTCCACGACGTCTGCCCAACACTTCTTCAAATATACCAACCTTCAAACACCCCAAATAATATTAGTCATAACCTACTTTAAACCCAACGAACAATCGCACAAACATGAAAACTAAACACGCACATACACAAATATATACCAACCGTTGGAAGCTGCTTCCTCCTCCTTTTTCTTGTTCTTCGGCGATCCGTTGAGTTTCAGACTCAAACCATGCCTTTAACCTGTACTGTATTTTACAAAAGTGATTTAATAGAATTACACATATATATATATATATATATAATAAATAAATGCTTATATAACTCTCTTCATTATGGGGCTATCAAACGTCCCCTGCCTTCCTGTATGTCCCGAACGGTATGCTTCATACCGTTCGATGTTCTGTTTAACATTAAAAGTTAAATTATAAGTTAAATAAGCATTATCATCTATGTATATGTGTGTGTATACCTTTTTGTGACAGTGGGTGGCAAAAGAGCTCGTTCCACCTTGGTATGTGGACGTTTGTTTTTGGCGGACAACTTTGTTAGTTTCAGACTTCTTCATATGTTCCTCACTGCAGAAGTGATCAACAGCTCGAAGCCAGTTTTCAGGTTTCATACCCTCGGGGGGACGTTTCCTTGCTCCCTCCACATCATCATAATCTCTTGACACAGTCAAAAAAAAATATTTTTTTTGCGTCGGATTTGAGGTCTTTGTATCGCTTTGTGAGAGCTGCCACAATGCCTCCTTTTTTTTACTAGCAACGAGATCTTCGTCAACATCTTTGAAATTGAACTCGGTCTAATAATTAAATAAGACAAGCTAGTCAGGTAGAAAAAATTCAACAAATAACATATAGAATATATTTACAAATCATTGACCTGCATAAAACTCAAATAACTTGTTTCTATCAAGCTCAGAAATATTCCTCCAACCTTCCACATCCAATGGAACTTCACGCTAGATATACATAGCCGCTTCCCGGGTGAACAAGCTACCAAGATTGCCTACAGGCATGAAGGTGGCGTCTTCATCAAATGTAATGTCTGCCGGGAGACTTGTTTCTCTAAAATGCTTTCTTAAGGCAAGGTTCTTTTGCCTTGCCCCGTGTTCTTTTGCGGGGGGCTGCAATTAGAGTTGAAAACTATTAGTCACATTATTAGAATTGAAAAAGAAGTAAAAACAGTAAACATTAACGAACTGTAAGACTTACCACCGTCTGCCTGGTACCCGTGCCACCAATCATCACCACCGCCACCAGGTGGTGGCGGCGCCCCTGCACCGTCTCTGTCGTGGCCAAGGCCCATAATATCGGCCATTAAGTAGACAATCACCGCCCAAAATGATATCATGATGTCCTGCAATTAGAAATAAAAATTATTAGTTAAAAATAGTAAACATTGATTTATTATAACTAGTAGGAAGTTCGTGCGTTGCCGCGGGAGCGATAATATAAAATGTGATATTCTGTTAGGATCTGAGTTTGACTGTTTTGATTGTTTAAGTAAATGAATGATGAAAGAAGTAAACTATAAATGGAAAGTGCAGTGGAATGATAAACTATAAATCAAAACAAGAGAATAATTGTTTTAGAATCGAAAGCTTTCATATGTGATTGAATGATTACAAACGATTTACAATTACTCCCCCTCAGCCTGATCACTCATGTAAGTTTGTCTAAGAGAATGTTTTGAGTGATGAATAGAACAGTACATGCAGTGTTCTATTTATAGACAATCTAAACTACTGATGACCTAGGCTGACATCACCTAAGACAGTGACATCTAACTATTTAAAAACAACATAAAACATCTGATGACACAAATACTGTTACATTGGAAACCACTAATAAGTAAACAGTTAATGAGTAAACCTCTGATGGCCTTGAATCATCTGTTGGAGCCTAAGTGTTGTTGGCTCCAACAAACCTTTAGTCTTTAGTACTTTGATCAGCAGTTGTTCTTCATCAGACCTTTGATCAGCAATTGTTCTCTATCAGACCATTGTAACAGCAGTTGTTCCAGCAGTTGTTAGGGTACAGCAGATGTTAGAGTCAATAGTCTTTTGGGAGAAGTAACTTGTAAATGCTGTTTTTATTAAGGATCAATATATAGTATATTTTGGCTTTCCAATCATCTGTTCTTCTCCAGGTCAGCAGACCCAACAATCTCCCCCTAGAACAGATGATGCCAAAACTAAGCTTTATTATTGATCTTTATTCCTCATCAGACTTTCTCTGATTTGCCCTTTGAATTGTAATTCAAAGTTCAATGAGAAGAGGTCTTCTGCATCTCTTTCAAGCTCTAAGTTCAGCAATGTTTGGAGATCATCTGCACATAGGCTATGTGCATCATCCATACTCAACTTCTGGGCTTCTCCATCTGATCTGAGCAAAGTCAATTCATAGGTGTCTTTGTTGACCTTCCATTTTAGAATTTTTGAACCAGAGGATCTGTTGAGCTGCAAGTTTATTTTAGATGAGTTTGGTGATGGAGGTCTCCCAATGAGTTTCCTGATTTCTTCAGTTATGGGATCAAAGAAATAATGAACTTGGTTGTAGATATCCTGTTTTACAAATGTATCAGCAAACTTCTTCTAGTCTTCTTCAGACATTTCAATATGTCTTTTGAACTGTTTCTTGGCAGCAACAGATAGGTCAGAAGTATCAAGCAAGCTGTCAAGTGTAATGGTCTGTTGAGGTCTCTTAACCATGGGAACATCTGAGTAAATTGGTTTTCTGGGTAGTGTAGGATCAATCTTTATATTCTCTTCTAGCTTTTTGTATGTTTCAACCAGCCTTAGCTGTGACACCCGCATTTTTGGCTTAAACATTTTAGTAACATCTAAGTCTACCTTAGCGAGAAACATTTATAAACGAACTTAACTGGGTTAGTTGAGTCGGGTCAAGTTAGGATTGTCCAGGGTGCAATGACCTGGAGGGTCATTGGGAGTCATTTTGGTAATACACTAGTACCGGGTTCCGTTGTTGATGACATTACATGAACTAATTAAGTATATGTGTAGATTATGGGTCGTGTGGTGGATTATATACATAGATGTGTTTAAATGATGTGTAAATGATTATCTATGCTTAAATATGTTAGATATAGACTAAGGATGCATGCTTATGTGTTAAGATGTGTTAGAATGCGTTAAACACGACAAACTGGAAAACTAGTTAAACATGAGTTCTGGTTCGACCACTTCGAGTGGTCGAAGGAGAACATTTTGTTTGGTTCGACCCTTTGTAAATGGGCGAACCTGGGATGTGGAATTGAAAGAATTCCCTTCGACCAGGACAGGGCTCATTCGACCCTGTGGAAGGGTCGAAGGAGGCCACCTTCGACCATTGATATGGGGCGAAGGAGGATTAGTATAAATACCAAACTTTGTCATTTTTCATCATTTCACAAACCCTAACCGTCCCAAAACACTCTCAAACGATCTTGATCACTAAGGAAGGAGTTTTTGCTCTTCTTTTTCATAATCTAACCTATCTACAACATCTAAACAAGAATCCAAGGTGTGTTCTTAATCCTAAACCTTTTTAAAAGCATTTTAATTCGTTTTCGTCTAACCCTAATTGTCCGGATCTGTTCTAAGGGTGTTTTTATGATTAAAAACCTTTTAAACATCTTTCTAAACCAAAACATTATCATTTGACATAGGTTTCCATGATGATAAACATATGTAAATTGTGTATTATGTGGTGTTATGTGTTGTTCAATGATTTGCTGTTGTATCTATGATAGAAACATGATATAGGATTGTTATTGATGCTAGATTATTGTTGTTTAGGGTTAGGATTGGATAAATGATGATATTATGGGTATTTGGGGGTTTTAACGAATCTGGACTTGATGCATGATATTTATGATCAATAGAACTAAAAAGGAAAGGTCGAACACTCGACAAACTGAGCATTTCAAGTTGAATATGAATCGATTTCAAAGGTTTCCAAATTGGGTAAATAATCCATGCATGATTGTGACATTTCCATAATTTTTACCATTTTGGGAAAGGGCTGAAATGGGCGTATTATTGGGGGAAATCGGTGGGGTTTTGTAGGGATAAGTTATTCATGCTTGACTGCTGTGTTTGATGATGTTTCGAGTCGTTTTGAATGTGTTTGAAGCGTTTTTGGGAAAATTTGCACAACAGGGGCGAACCTGGACTCCTTCGCCCGATCGAAGGTGCGAAGGAGGGAATCCAGGGTCGAACCTGGGTTTTGTTGGGCGAAAGTGGCAGAACGGTCGAAGGAGGCATCAAACGGTCGAAGGAGGTTAAAAACGGGCGAAGGAGACTTAAACTGACTGGTTCGACCGTTCTGATGCAAAAATGAGATTTTTGATACAAACTAAGTGTTTTATGCTTGAACCTTGTGTGTAATCTATGTGTACTTGATTAGTTAGGGTAATGGGTCACCAACGGAATGTCGGGTCGGTCTAGTGTGTCGGTTAAACATTTAAACACGTTTTAAAACATACTTGGTTACGATCTGGACAATCGGGGACTAGATAACCTTATGGTTATTAGTCGGAACACTTATGTGAACATTTTGATAGATCTCCGGTAGAGGGATTATCAAGGGCTTAACATCTTTACTTGTAACCGAAGAACGCTATCTAAGGTGAGTTCACGGCCCCACTTTTACTGCTTTAATCTTTGGGGGAGAAAACATGCACTAAACGGTTTTGGTAACATATGTCATACTATGGTTTTAAACTTGTGTACTATACGATCTTTTAAAGTCCCGGGGAAAACCATGAATGTGCGGGGATGCACAACGGGGGAAATGTGGATAGATCTATTGGGTTTGACAAACCCCACTCGACGGCTTGGAGGGCGGGGCTGGTGCATATTGTCTCGAACTAGTAACACTCGTAGCGTGGCTACAACACATCGGGCTGAACACATGGTAACAGTCTAGTAATGGTTTTCCAATCGTAGTAGTAACAAAACATACGCCTAGCTAGCGTACTTGGTAACATGGATATAGTATGGACATGGTAACACTCTGGTAACATTTTGATAACATATTGAACAAACCTGTGAACTCACCAGCATTATGTGTTGACATCTTTTGGCATGTTTTTCTCAGGTCGCTAAGGTAGAAACAAATGGAACTAGGCGCACGGATCTGCATTGGCGTCTAGGCTTAGTTGCACGTTTTGAAATAAAGTGTTTTGAATACTTTGGAGTACTATTGTAACTGATTAAATTCTTCTTAAATGCTTCCGCTTATAAAAATCGTTGTTTATGGTTTTACGTTTTTCATATAGAGTTGTTTATTGTGATTGTTGACTTGGATCCTGGTTTGTCATGCGCCTCGCGGTAAAACTCCGCAAGTGGTAATTTGAGGGTGTGACAGATTGGTATCAGAGCCAATGGTTATAGTGAACTAGGACTGCATGTAGAGTCTGGTCTATAGCCGAGTCGCACACACTAGACAGTCACATACTTGAGTTTATTAGTGGGATACGTACTAACGTTGTCGGGGTGTCCTTACATCATCATCATGTTTCTCCGTTACATCATCCGCTTTTATTTGGGTTCTTACCTACTCTTGTCTTCTTCTTCCGGAGTGAAGAAGGAGGGGTTGATTTGTTGGTTCTAGAACACACATGCCTTCCTACACTGGCACCTATCGTCACACGTTACTAGGCGACGATATTCGGTGACTGGGGTCTGGATTAGGGGTACATCTGGAGGACCATGTAGAGCAGTTTATCATTTTGGGTGCACACGAAATAATAAACTGGAATGCATGAAAATCCCGATGGACTTCGAGTTTGGATGTATAGTCCTGGATTTGTCCCTAGGTCAACTCTTGTAAATTTCTAGTGGTTGACACTGGAAGTGAATCTGAATCCCTCGATTTCTTGATTTGTTAGATCATGTCTGGAGCTCGCGGTGGTGGACGTCGTGGTGGCGGCGGTGGCCGTGCTGGCGGCGGTGGTCGTGCTGGAGGCGGTGGTCGTGGAAATATCAACATGACCCAAGCTGAGCTGAACAACTTGCTACAGCAGCAAGTGAACATGGCTATGGCTAACTTCCAGGCTGGGATTAATGCCATGGGTGGTGAGTTGATTTTGTCGACCTTGCCTCATTTTTGGGTTTCGTGTCCTTTCGTTTGTGTTTTACTCGTATACCGTGTTTCAGGTGTTGGTGCCAATCCACCCCCACCTCAATGCTCTTATAAGAAGTTTCGTGACTGTCAGCCCCATAACTTCGCTGGAACTGAGGAGCGGTGGGACTGCTCCGATGGCTGGAGAAGGTGGAGTCTGTATTCGTTATGTGTAACTGTCCTGCTGGGGACCGGGTGAAGTATGCTACTGCGACATTTGAAGGGCCTGCACTGTCGTGGTGGAATGCTACCACTCAGAACATGGGATTGGGAGAGGCTATTGCTATGCCTTGGGTGGAGTTTGTGCAGCTGTTGAGAGGTGAGTATTGTCCGAGAGAGGATATACAGAAGTTGGAACATGAGGTCTGGAGCTACAAGATGGTTGGGTCTGAGATTGAAGAATACACTGTGAGGAGAAACGAGTTGGCGGTGTTGTTGGCCATTTCTTCAATTCTTAGAAGTTCTTCTTGAAGAGCATGAGTGGTCCAGCCTGCAAACTGTTTCTTGTTTGCTTTGTAGGGAATGGTTTCCAAGATCTGGTCAAGTATAGATTCCCTTACCACCCTTTCCAAATCACTGCTGAGAGGCATGGTGGACATGGAGTTGCTTAGGGTCTTAGCAAAATCTTCAATCCTTCTCAATTTGTTAAGCTCTGCTGAATGGATTCCCTGAGCAGTCCTGTCATCCTTTCCTTTACATCTCTCCTTGATGATCAAATCTGCATGTTCAGTTTTGAATTTTAGATATTGATCTATGTTTCTTGAGACATGGAAATTTGGGAGAGATTGGAAAGTTCTTTCTGATGGATCCTCAGTATTATAGAAGGATTGCATTTCCCCCTTGAGTAGATCAAGCTCAAGAGGATACTGAGCAGCCAATGGTGTGATGGATGGTGGTGGTCTGTGAGATGTGAATTGAGTGGTGTGTGGTGAGAATGATGTAAGTGGAATGGCTGGTATGGCTGCAGATTTGGTTGTTGATGTAACACCCCAACCGATGGCGGAAACATCGGGGTGCCACGTATTGATGATTGTTTTCAGTAGCACATGGTATAATATAAATTTTAAATAATTTATTCAAACATAATATCCAAAATGTGAAATGATGTCTAAGAATTCAAATACATAATATCAAATAACAACTTCAATAACTTCAAATAAACTTCAAGTAAAATCCTCATGCTAACTCAAGCCTCAGCTTCATTGTTACCTGAAACATGTTAATTTTGAAAGTATTTTGGGTCAACATAAGTTGGTGAGAATTACATAGGTTTTTGATAATAAAATGAATAAAATGTTGTGCAATTCATGTGTCATGTTAATCTAGCCCATATGTGAGAACATACTAGAAATAAATCGAGTGCATAATCAACCCTGTTGACTGTTATAAAATGATACATACTATACACTTATGGTCCAATTGAATATGTTATGCGATAACAAACACCCACGTAACCTTTGTAGGAGGCACGTATCCGGGTGGGATTGTCAGTCCAATAGATCTATCAATGTATACCGTCGGCTGATCAATGTTAATGATTATGCTAGAATGGTGCTTACTCTAATCATGCTCAAGACATAATGCAACATAGAAAACACATAGACACATTGGTGATTGAATTGCAATGATAATGTTATAACATGTTTCACCCCAAAAATGGTGATAAATAAAAGGGGCTATGTAAAACTCACCTTAGCAAATGTTAAACTTGTTGAAAAGATGAAATAATTGTGTTGCCCAAAATGATTCCAAATATCACCCTATAATAAGGTAATATATAATAAGTCTAAGTCTAATTAACTTACAAGTGTATCCTAGGGTTTCGATTTGGGGATAATCAATTGTTGAATTTAAATTAAAATGTTAATTAATAAAGGAAAATTTGATAATTAATGAAAGAAAGTCTTTTTATAAAATTTGGATTTTGAATGTGCACATTAAAGTGTTTGAAGCATAAAAATAATTTTTATAAAATTATTTCATTTAAAATAGATTTTTAAATCTATTTATTTATAAATAGCCAATATTTAACTTTAATATTCAAAAATACTAAAATTAAAGAATTCCTATTTTAAAAATCATATTTCTGCTCTAAATAATTAAAAATAATTTGTATAAAATTTTGGTGCAAAAATGATGAAAATTGGATTTATTATGATTTAATTATGATTAAATCTAACAAAAATTGATTAAAAATATAAAATAAATGATTTTACTGAATTAAAAATTATTTCAGTAAAGTTTAACTTTATAAAAAGTCAGGATAAATTTTGGAGAATTTAATAAAATTGTTTTGATATATAAATGGATTTTTATAAATATAATAGTATAAAAATGATTTAATTAATATATATATTAAATAAATGAATTTCTGAAAAATAAAAATTGTAAATAACACTTTTATCTCAGATTAAACAAATATAATTTTTTTTTAGAATTTATAAAATAGTTTTGATATTTTAAAATGAATTTAAAAGATTAAAAGGTTTAATATATATATATATATATAATTGTTGTTTAAAAAAAGAAAAGAAAAGAAAAGAACAAAAAGGGTCAGAGCCGGGACTCGAACCCGGGTAACCTCTGTGGTGGACCAAGGTCACAACCACTTGGCCTAGGCCGGTGGTTGTGATATCTTCTGTTTAAAAATAAATAAATACAATACGCGATTCCAGTTTATCCCCAATTATCACGAATGAACCCTAGAATTTGCAATTGGGCAAATCAGCCAACTTGAGCCCGATTAATGTTGGGGCTTTTGTTGGTTGATCGCCGATAAATCAAACCCACAAAAGAACGAAGACTCACAGTGTTGAATTGATTATAATAGCCGGGTCAAAGCAAAAGTCAAACGACGAACCAAATAATCAAAATCAGAGTGTTTCAGAGAGAATTGGAGGTTGAGAGAGAGTTGTGAGCGAGTAATCAAGGTTCGCAGAGGGTCTATTTATATTGTGGATCAAAGGGTTGTGTTAATTGGAAAGTTTGACCCAATATAAATGTCATACGCGTAATAATAATGAATTGGTCAATGATTTGGTTGTAATGGACGTGCAATCGAGTTGTATAGGGCCGGTAATCACAATGGGTTGCCAGAATTAGATCAATCAAGAGTTAATCTTGATTGATCAGTTGATCGCGTTCACCAGTTGACTTTCCAAGTCAAGCTGGTGAGATTTAAAACGCGTATATAATTAATGAAGATCCGGGTTATTTCAAAAAGATGGTCCAGCCCAGTTGGTTGTGCATGTGTGTGTGTTTGGCTTTGGCGCGGGTTCGAACCCCGGCCAAAGCATATTATATTTTTTTGATTTATATACAATCCAACACACATATATTATAATATATATATAGTATTAGGGTTCCACAATCGCGACAAAATAATTAAATGCGAATATAAGATTAAAACTTGACGTTTTATTATTGATGAACGAGTAACGTACAAGTTTTTAATGCGTAATGTTACAGTCTCCCCTACTTTTAGGAACTTCGTCCCGAAGTTGGAGTTGGAGAGTCTGGTGGGAAAAGATGCGGATATTTTGACTTCATCTGGTCTTTACGTTCCCAAGTGAACTCTGGGCCTCGTTTAGATTCCCAACGAACCTTAACGATCGGAATACGACTGCGCTTGAGTTTCTTGACTCCAGTGTCAACAATCTCGACGGGTTTCTCGATAATGTGCATGCTTTCATCGATTTGCACATCCTCAAGAGGAACATGAAGGTTCTCATCCGCTAAGCATTTCTTGAGATTCGAAACATGGAAGGTCGGATGAACATTGCTTAGCTCAGGTGGAAGATCAAGCTTGTAAGCCACTTTTCCAACTCTGTCAAGAATTTTGAAGGGGCCTACGTAACGAGGAGCTAGTTTTCCCTTTCTACCGAAACGAATAACTCCTTTCCAAGGGGATACCTTAAGTAGCACAAGGTCCCCAACTTGAAATTCCAAGGGTTTACGACGTTTATCAGCATAACTCTTTTGGCGACTTCTAGCCTTGAGAAGATTATCCTGAATAAGCTGAATTTTGTCTGTGGTTTCCTGGATTAGTTCGGGTCCCGTAATACGAGCTTCACCAACCTCAGTCCAACAGACAGGAGAACGACATTTCCAACCATAGAGTGCCTCAAAAGGAGCCATGTTAATGCTGGCGTGATAACTGTTGTTGTATGAAAACTCAACCAAAGGAAGATGAGAATCCCATGCGCCACCAAAATCGATGACACATGCCCTGAGCATGTCCTCAAGTGTCTGGATGGTTCGTTCAGTCTGACCATCCGTTTGAGGGTGATATGCAGTGCTCAGGTTCAACTTGGTACCCAAAGCATCTTGTAGAGATCCCCAAAAGTGAGAGGTGAAACGACCATCGCGATCAGAAATAATGTCCATAGGTATACCGTGACGACATACGATTTCACTTACGTACATCTTTGCCAACTTTTCCACAGAATACTTCTCACGAATAGGTAGAAAGTGAGCTGATTTGGTCAAACGATCGACGATTACCCAAATACTGTCAAAACCTTTGGGTGTGCGAGGAAGTTTGGTGATGAAATCCATAGCTATGCTCTCCCATTTCCAGACAGGAATCTCTGGTTGTTCAAGCATACCAGATGGTCGTTGATGTTCAGCCTTAACCTTGGAACAAGTGAGGCATTTTGCAACGAAAAGAGCAATGTCTTTCTTCATACCAGGCCACCAATAAGAATAACGAAGATCTTGGTACATCTTGTCAGCTCCAGGATGAATAGAATAACGAGACTTATGAGCCTCGTTCATGAGAAAAGTACGAAGATCATCACGGTCGGGAATCCACAGTCGGTTAAGGAAATAAAGGAGACCATCGGGTTTGGTTTCAAGTTGAGTTTCAGCACCACAAGACATTTCATCGTACATGTTACCTTGGGTGACTGAGGTGTGTTGAGCCTGGAGAATGCGATCTTGAAGATCAGTACGAACTCTCGCACATTGGAGTTTGATACGCTCTTTACGACTAAGTGCGTCAGCCACAACATTCGCTTTGCCAGGATGGTAGCGAATTTCGCAATCATAGTCGTTAAGTAATTCAACCCAACGTCGTTGCCTCATGTTAAGATTCTTTTGATCGAAGACATGTTGGAGACTTTTGTGGTCCGTGAACACCACACATTTGGTCCCATAAAGATAATGTCTCCAAATCTTGAGTGCAAAGACGACAGCGCCCAATTCAAGATCATGGGTGGTATAATTTTTCTCGTGAGTCTTGAGTTGTCGAGACGCATAAGCAATGACCTTTCCTCGTTGCATGAGAACACAACCAAGACCTTGGTTCGATGCATCACAGTAGACCACAAAATCATCATTACCATCAGGTAGAGATAAGATAGGAGCTTCACAAAGTTTCAGCTTAAGAGTTTCAAATGCTTCCTCTTGCTTAGGTCCCCACTCATAGGGTTTACCCTTGTGAGTTAAGGTAGTGAGAGGAACAGCGATCTTGGAGAAATTGGCGATGAATCGACGATAATAACCAGCCAACCCAAGAAAAGAACGGACTTCCGTTGGAGTGGTAGGGACACTCCAATTCTTCACAGCTTCGATCTTTGCAGGATCAACATGAATTCCGTTCATATCAATGACATGTCCCAAAAATTGAACTTCCTTAAGCCAAAATTCACATTTTGAGAACTTGGCGTACAGTTGTTCTTTCTTTAGGAGACTCAAGATAGAGTGAAGATGTTGCTCGTGATCGGATTTTGATTTAGAGTAAATCAAAATATCATCGATGAAAACGATCACGAATTTGTCGAGATAGGGTCTACAAACCCGATTCATCAAATCCATAAATACTGCGGGAGCATTGGTCAACCCAAAAGGCATAACCATGAATTCATAGTGACCGTAGCGAGTGCGAAAAGCCGTCTTGGGAATATCTTCATCGTGGACTCTAAGCTGATGATAACCAGAACGGAGATCAATCTTCGAGAAATGCGTTGCTCCTTGAAGTTGATCGAAGAGATCGTCAATCCTAGGAAGTGGATAACGATTCTTGATGGTGAGTTTGTTGAGTTCACGGTAGTCAATACACATCCGAAGAGAACCATCCTTCTTTTTAACGAATAAGACAGGGGCTCCCCATGGAGAAGAACTAGGGCGAATGAACCCTTTATCAGAAAGTTCCTGTAATTGACTAGCAAGTTCTTGCATTTCAGAGGGTGCAAGATGATAAGGAGCTTTAGCGATAGGATTAGCACCAGGAACAAGATCAATACGAAACTCCACTTGTCGAGCAGGAGGCAAACCAGGTAAATCCTCTGGAAAGACTTCAGGATAGTCTCGAATAATAGGAATGTCTTGGATACTTTTGCCTTTGTCCTTCTTCTCTATCACGTTAGCTAAGAAGGCTGTATACCCCTTTCGTAAGTACCTTTGGGCAGTAGTACAAGACATAAGCTTAAGCTCACCACAGGGTTTCTCACCATAGATCTTCAAAATCTCACCAGATTCGAGAGGAATGCGTATGACTTTCTCGAAGCACAGAATTTCGGCACGATGAGTTGACAACCAGTCCATGCCTACTATAACATCAAAACTACCAAGATGCATGGGGATGAGATCGATAGGGAAGGTATGATCATCGAGATTCAACAAGCAGTTACGAATAATAGAGCCGATCGAAATAGACTTCCCGTTAGCTACCTCTACCACGAAAGGGTCTTCTAGATTAGTGTGGGGTAAGTTAAGTAAAGGTTCAAACTTCAGTGACACGAATGACTTATCAGCTCCTGAATCAAATAATATGGATGCATAGTGGTTATTAATGAGAAACGTACAATTCACCACTTCGTTGTTGTCACGAGCCTGGTTAGCGTTGAGATTGTAGGCGCGACCTCGAGCACCTTGGTTCTGGTTGCGGTTCTGGTTTTGGTTTTGGTTCTGATTTTGGTTTTGGTTACGGTTACGATTAGGGCAGTTGTTGATGTAGTGATTAGGGTTACCACACTCGTAGCATTGACCACGAGTAGGCCTGTTGTTTTGTTGGTTGGGAGCTGGGTTGTTGTTGTCTTGGGTAGCAGAAGATCGACAGACGTTCACCAGGTGACCATATCTTTGACACTTAGTACAAAAACGACATGGCACCTGTGTTGGATGATGGTACTTGCAAGTGTTGCACAAAGGGTGAGGTCCGGTGTATGGTTTCTTGGCTGGGTTTTGGGCAGCAGGTGGAGTAGCAGCAACCATATAGTTTCTAGCCTTGCGCTTTTTGTTGCTTGAGGTCTCAGGCTTGACTTCAATTGCAGGCTGTGGAGTGTCTTTGGCAGTAGTCTTCTTAGTGCCCTTGCGAACGAGAGTACCGTTCTTCACATGATTATCAGTAAGAGTGGCCGCTAGACGTTTGGCCTCTTCCAGAGTTGCAGGATTTCTACCCCAAACGGTGTCCTGGATTTGCATGGGCAGACCACCGATGTACTTCTCGATGGCTACCGGCAGAGGAGTAACCTTGTGTGGAAACAATAAGCTAAGCTCATGAAAGCGGGTGTTGTAGGCAAGGTTTTCCCCACTATCTTGAGCTAAGGTGTGGAACTCATCCTCAAGCTTTTTAACTTCATTGCGAGGACAGAACTCCTCTTTCATGATCTCTTTGACTTGGTCCCATGTCATAGCAAGAGCCACCTCGGCCCCACGAGTACGCTTTTCTTCATTCCACCAAGTGAGTGCTCGTTTATGGAGAACACTCATGGCGTAACGAACCTTGAAATTGTTGGGGCACTCACTGTTGATGAAGGTATTCTCAATACCCTCAAACCATTGGAGAAGTCCAGTAGCTCCTTCTTCACCGCTGAACTTTGGAGGGTTACAAGAGTTGAAATGTTTAAGGGTGCAAGCTTGGGGTCCATTACCATTGCCATTGCCGTTCCCATTCCCGTTGTTGTGACCATTCCCGTTGCCGTTCAATTGGATGACCTGAGCAAGTAAATTGGGAACCAGAGTTGCGATTTGCTGCGCCATTTGTTGAGAAATGATCGCAGCCAGTTGAGCATCGACCCCATTGTTGTTGTGGTTAGGAACTTGGTCATGGTTGTGGTTATGGTTATCACCACCTTCTTCGTGGTTCTCACCATTGTTGTTGCGAGTGCTGCGACGAGGAGGCATGATCTGTAATAGACACAATGAAATGAATGAGAGTTTATATAAGGAATGTAATCATTTATTCATTAATTAAAACGAATAAACGAAAACGTTGACTTATCAAAGATTCTAAATTCTAATAACATATGAAGACATACTTTAGCCTATAAGTGAACACTCATCCCGAGAATTCCCAGGTAGGCATCCGGGTCCCTCGTCTGATTGGGATATATGCGCAATGCCAGCCTAGACAGAAGACTCAGAATACAGGCGTTCACCCTTCCAGATTGCACGTGTTCGTTATTAAAATCTAGAACTTCGACGAGATCTCAAGGGGGTTCAGGTTAAACCTGAGGATTTTGTCCTATTAATCTAATGGTGGATCAGGATTGCAGCAGACAATTAAGAGTAGTCACATGTAGGTTTAGGGTTATAAGGCATAGGATAAGGATAGGATTAGGGAAGCAATTAGGGTTACAAGTAGGAGAAGCAAGTACTGTTTAAGTCCCTAAGGTTATAGTCTAGATTATTTCTAATAACCTAATTCCCTATAACCAAGGCTCTGATACCAATCTGTAACACCCCAACCGATGGCGGAAACATCGGGGTGCCACGTATTGATGATTGTTTTCAGTAGCACATGGTATAATATAAATTTTAAATAATTTATTCAAACATAATATCCAAAATGTGAAATGATGTCTAAGAATTCAAATACATAATATCAAATAACAACTTCAATAACTTCAAATAAACTTCAAGTAAAATCCTCATGCTAACTCAAGCCTCAGCTTCATTGTTACCTGAAACATGTTAATTTTGAAAGTATTTTGGGTCAACATAAGTTGGTGAGAATTACATAGGTTTTTGATAATAAAATGAATAAAATGTTGTGCAATTCATGTGTCATGTTAATCTAGCCCATATGTGAGAACATACTAGAAATAAATCGAGTGCATAATCAACCCTGTTGACTGTTATAAAATGATACATACCATACACTTATGGTCCAATTGAATATGTTATGCGATAACAAACACCCACGTAACCTTTGTAGGAGGCACGTATCCGGGTGGGATTGTCAGTCCAATAGATCTATCAATGTATACCGTCGGCTGATCAATGTTAATGATTATGCTAGAATGGTGCTTACTCTAATCATGCTCAAGACATAATGCAACATAGAAAACACATAGACACATTGGTGATTGAATTGCAATGATAATGTTATAACATGTTTCACCCCAAAAATGGTGATAAATAAAAGGGGCTATGTAAAACTCACCTTAGCAAATGTTAAACTTGTTGAAAAGATGAAATAATTGTGTTGCCCAAAATGATTCCAAATATCACCCTATAATAAGGTAATATATAATAAGTCTAAGTCTAATTAATTTACAAGTGTATCCTAGGGTTTCGATTTGGGGATAATCAATTGTTGAATTTAAATTAAAATGTTAATTAATAAAGGAAAATTTGATAATTAATGAAAGAAAGTCTTTTTATAAAATTTGGATTTTGAATGTGCACATTAAAGTGTTTGAAGCATAAAAATAATTTTTATAAAATTATTTCATTTAAAATAGATTTTTAAATCTATTTATTTATAAATAGCCAATATTTAACTTTAATATTCAAAAATACTAAAATTAAAGAATTCCTATTTTAAAAATCATATTTCTGCTCTAAATAATTAAAAATAATTTGTATAAAATTTTGGTGCAAAAATGATGAAAATTGGATTTATTATGATTTAATTATGATTAAATCTAACAAAAATTGATTAAAAATATAAAATAAATGATTTTACTGAATTAAAAATTATTTCAGTAAAGTTTAACTTTATAAAAAGTCAGGATAAATTTTGGAGAATTTAATAAAATTGTTTTGATATATAAATGGATTTTTATAAATATAATAGTATAAAAATGATTTAATTAATATATATATTAAATAAATGAATTTCTGAAAAATAAAAATTGTAAATAACACTTTTATCTCAGATTAAACAAATATAATTTTTTTTAGAATTTATAAAATAGTTTTGATATTTTAAAATGAATTTAAAAGATTAAAAGGTTTAATATATATATATATATAATTGTTGTTTAAAAAAAGAAAAGAAAAGAAAAGAACAAAAAGGGTCAGAGCCGGGACTCGAACCCGGGTAACCTCTGTGGTGGACCAAGGTCACAACCACTTGGCCTAGGCCGGTGGTTGTGATATCTTCTGTTTAAAAATAAATAAATACAATACGCGATTCCAGTTTATCCCCAATTATCACGAATGAACCCTAGAATTTGCAATTGGGCAAATCAGCCAACTTGAGCCCGATTAATGTTGGGGCTTTTGTTGGTTGATCGCCGATAAATCAAACCCACAAAAGAACGAAGACTCACAGTGTTGAATTGATTATAATAGCCGGGTCAAAGCAAAAGTCAAACGACGAACCAAATAATCAAAATCAGAGTGTTTCAGAGAGAATTGGAGGTTGAGAGAGAGTTGTGAGCGAGTAATCAAGGTTCGCAGAGGGTCTATTTATATTGTGGATCAAAGGGTTGTGTTAATTGGAAAGTTTGACCCAATATAAATGTCATACGCGTAATAATAATGAATTGGTCAATGATTTGGTTGTAATGGACGTGCAATCGAGTTGTATAGGGCCGGTAATCACAATGGGTTGCCAGAATTAGATCAATCAAGAGTTAATCTTGATTGATCAGTTGATCGCGTTCACCAGTTGACTTTCCAAGTCAAGCTGGTGAGATTTAAAACGCGTATATAATTAATGAAGATCCGGGTTATTTCAAAAAGATGGTCCAGCCCAGTTGGTTGTGCATGTGTGTGTGTTTGGCTTTGGCGCGGGTTCGAACCCCGGCCAAAGCATATTATATTTTTTTGATTTATATACAATCCAACACACATATATTATAATATATATATAGTATTAGGGTTCCACAATCGCGACAAAATAATTAAATGCGAATATAAGATGAAAACTTGACGTTTTATTATTGATGAACGAGTAACGTACAAGTTTTTAATGCGTAATGTTACAGTTGAAGTGGAAGGTGGTGATGTTTGTATGTTCTCATCTTGTACCACAAAGGTTGATTTTCTCTTCCTTCTGTACAAGATAAGTGGTAATGGTGGTGTTGCATCAGTGGTTGTGTTAACATCTGTTGGCATTTGTGCAGGACCAGCAGATGTTTGGGATTTAGGTGGTGAAGTGGTTGTTGGTGGTGTACTGGCAGTTGTGGTGGTAGGTTCAGTGGTTGGTTTGGTGGTTGTGGTTGTAGGTTCAGTTGTTTTGGTGGTAGCAGTTGTTAGGATCTGAGTTTGTTTGTTTTGATTGTTTAACTAAATGATGGTAATAATGAAATCAAAATAGAATGAAAGTGCAGCGGAATAATAAACTGTAAATCAAAACAAGAGAGTAAATGTTTTTAGATCGAATGCTTTCATTAATTCAAAGATTACAATCGTACAAGTTACTCCCCCTCAGCCTGATCACACAGTGTTTGTCAGAGAGAATGTTTTGTGTGTGATGCAATAGAACAGTACAAGCACTGTTCTATTTATAGACAGACTCAAACCACTGATGACCTAGGCTGACGTCACCTAAGACAGTGACCTCTAACAGAATAACAAACTTAAACATCTGCTATACAAACTACTGTTACATTAAAAGCACTGATATTAAACAGCTGTTGAAGATAAACTCTGATGGTCTTGTATCCACTGCTGGAGCCTAAGTGCTGTTGGTTCCAGCAGTGCTTTGGTCTTCAGTACTTGTATCAGCAGTTGCTCTTTATCAGACCTTTGGTCAGCAGTTGTTCTTCATCAGTTGTTTCCTCAGCAGTTCTTTATGTCAGCAGTTGTTGAGCAGTTGTTTGGATAGAACAGTAGTTAAGGTCAGCAGTCTTTTGGGAGAAGCAAGTTGTAAAGACTGTTTATTCAAGGATCAAATAGATAGCATGTTTTGGCTTTCCAATCATCTGTTCTTCTCCAGGTCAGCAGACCCAACAATCTCCCCCTAGAACAGATGATGCCAAAACTCAGCTTTATTTATTGATCTTTATTCCTCATCAGACTTTCTCTGATTTGACCTTTGAATTGTAGTTCAAAGTTCAGAGCAAATAAGTCTTCTTCATCTCTTTCTAGATCCAGATTTAGCAATGCTTGGTGATCTTCTGCACATAGGCTGTAAGCATCATCCATGCTGATCTTCTGAACCCTTCCATCTGACCTGAGCAATGTCAATTCGTGGTTGTCTTTGTTGACCTTCCACTTTAGAATTTTTGAGTCAGTGGATTTGCTGAGATGAACCTTTATTCTTGATGAGTTGGGTGAAGGAGGTCTTCCAATGAGTTCTCTGAGTTTCTCTGTTGTAGGATCAGAGAAATAATGTATTTGATTGAAGAGCCCTTCCTTGATAAATGTATCAGCAAACTTTCTTTGATCTTCCTCTGACATCTCCTTCTGCTTTTTGAACTGTCTACTTGCAGCAGCTGTGAGATCAGAGGTTTCAAGTAAGCTGTTCAGATTAAAAGTCTGTTGGGGTCTCTTCATCATTGGCTCATCAGTGTAAATTGGTTTTCTTGGAAGGCTGGGATCCTTCTTTCTATTTTCTTCCAGACTTTTGTAGGTTTCAACCAACCTTAACTCTGACCATCTGGAAACAGACCTCATCTCCCCATAGTTGGCAGCTACAATCTCCTGCCTCATCCTTTTGAATTTCAAGGCTCTGACTGGGTCTCTGCCTTTGCCAAAATTAGGAGTGGAGACTTTAGCTTTGGGGTCTTTGGCCATTTCTTCAATTCTGATCAGTTCTTCTCTCAAAGCATGAGTAGTCCAACCATTGAACTGCTTTTTGTTAGCTTTGTAAGGCTTGGTTGCCATTATCTGTTCAAGAAGGGATTCCCTTATCTCCTTTTCCAAATCTACACTGAGTGGCATGGAGGACATGGAATTGCTTAGGGTCTTAGCAAAATCTTCAATCCTTCTAAGTTTGCTAAGCTCTGCTGAATGGATGCCCTGAGCAGTCCTGTCATCCTTCCCTTTGCATTTCTCCCTGATGATGGCATCCACCTGCTCACCCTTGTATTTCAGATAAGTATCAATATTGAGGGGAACAGGGAAGTTTGGGAGAGATGGGAAGGATCTTTCAGATGGTTGTTCAGTATTGTAGAAGGATTGTAATTCCCCCTTGAGTAGATCAAGTTCAAGGGGATACTGAACAACCAATGGTGTAATGGTTGGTGGTGGTCTATGGGTTATGAATTTGGATGTATGTGGTGAGAATGATGTGAGTGGAATGGCTGTGATGGGAGGAGTGGATTGGGCAGTTGAAATGGTGGTTGGTGATGTGTGTATGTTTTCATCATGCACAACAAAGGTTGATTTTCTCTTCCTTGTGTACATGATTTTTGGTGAAGGTGATTTGGTAGCAGTGGTTGGATTAACATCTGTTGGCCTTTTAGAAGAACCAGCAGATGTTGGGGTTTTGGCTGGTGATGTAGGTTTGGTGGTTGTTTGTTCAGGTGTGTGTGTTGGTTTGGGTATAGTGGTTTCAGTGTTTTGGGTAGTTTCAGTGTTTTGGGTGGCAGTGGTTTCAGTAGCAGTGGTTTTATCAACAAAGGTTTTCAACTTAGATGGTGGTTTTCTAACATGCTTGGCAGGTCTTTTCATCCTTTTAGAGGATCCCACATCTTCAGTTTCCCTTTGTTGTTTCTTTTTGAGTTCAACTAATGACTCTGCTTTTACTTCCAAAGTGTCAGCTCTTTTCTGTTTCTCTTGAGCAGCCTTTTCAGCTTCTAAGTTTGCAGAGTCATCTACTGCTTTATTCTTCTCAGTGGTTTGTTGTGGTGGTGCTGTTGGTGTTGCTTGTTGTTGTTGTTGTGGAGCTTGTTGTTGTGAAGCTGATTTGGTAGACTCTGGTTTCTTCGCAGACTTGGCTTGACCTTTTTGAGAAGGAGGACAACCAAAAGGATCTAATTTTGGTAGCCTATCTCTGCCACTCTCCCCCTTTTTGGCATCATCAGCCGTGAAAGCATCATCATTTGCATCCCTGAGGATGGTGGTAGGGGCAGAGCCAGTAGTCTTCAGCAGGTGATCCTTGATGGCTTTGATATCAGCATGGGTATCTTTGTACCTTGCATCTACCATATTCCTGATCTCAGCCATGTAGGTTTCATGTGTCTGATCAGCCAATTTTCTGTGAGCTATGATGATGGGGGAAACTGATTTCCATAACTCATTAGCTATATCAGCTGTGGATGGTTGACTCTTGGAGAGATCTGCAATTGAGCTCAGTAGAAGCTTGACATCAGATTTGATGTCAGCAACAGAGGTTTCAATAACAGAAACTCTGTCCGTCAATTCTTGGTATTTTGACCCATCTCCTAAATTAATAGGATCATCTGAGTCCCTACCAGTGGTAGTTCTACCTGATTCAGGCCTAATAGGTGAATCAGGTGCCCCTTTGTCTTGGTACTGGGGACTTCCAACTGTTTTTGGAGACACTATAGTGGCTTCAACAGTTGTTGCCTTCAAGGGAGTCTTAGCTATGTAATCACTGTCCTGATGTGAGACAGTGGTCTCTACATCAGTAGTGGCTGCTCCACTTGAAAACTCACCTAGAGTTTCATTGAACCCTGGTGGTGTAACCTCCTCTTCTGTTTGTGGGATAGCAGATTGAATATTCTCAGGGCCAGTCACTTGTTGGAGTATACTCTCAGTGACAGGTGGAAGAGAGGAACTGGGATCTTCCTGAGATTTGTCAATTGCTTCAAACAGAGGTTGCATTGTTTGTGGGACATGTGATGGTGAGAGTGGAGGAGTAAGAAGAGAATTAGCCCTGGGAGAGGGGCTTGTGAACATATGGTCAAGTGACTCAAATGCATCATGATGTGTGTCCCCTTGGCTTACAACATGATCCTTTTGAGAGGATTCATGAGGAGTTTGGTCAGGTGGAGGTATGTCCAACTGTTGTGAGGAAGTAACAACAGTGGTTTCAGGTTGCTTTTGTTGTGCAACAGAGGTTTCTTCTGGTACCTCAACATCCAGAAGCCTCATTTGTGGTTGAGTGGTGGTTTTTGTGGATGGATGTTTCTTTTTGGAAGTGGCTGGTGTGGGTTTCACAGCACTGGATGTAGTGCCATGATCACCAGGAGCAGTGGGCTCAACAACAGAGGTTTTGACAACAGTTGTTGCCTTTGTCCTCTTTGTTTGTGTTTTAGAAACTTTTGACACTTTAGACACTTTTTCTTGGGTGCTTCCACCCAGCATTCTTGTGAAAGTTTCATCAGTTAAGCTTTTCATTTGCATAGCAGCACCCTTTTTGAAAACTTTTTCTGGTAGGACTTTTTGTAAGATTACACTAAGAATTCTTGGGTAAATAAGAAAAGCATTGTTTGACCCAGACTTGACTGCTTTCACATTTGATACCAAGTCCATGAACAATCCCTGGGAAAGATTGAAGTCAGAGTTTGACAACATAGCATAACCCAGATATTGCATCCTCAAAGGAATTTCATTAAAGGATGTGGACTTAGTAGAGACACAAAGAAGAAGAGTATTGAAGAAAAATTTCATGACTGGAGGGAAAAACTTTTTGAAAAGAGTTGATCCAGTCATCTGACCATCATACCCTCTTTCTTGGAACTCAGTGTGAAGCTCTGTTTTAGTAAAGGAATCCTTACCTGCCAGGTCATTCAGTGTGAAGGTTGTGGATATGATTTCAGGGGTAATGACGATACTGGTTTCTCCAATTTTGGAAATAATGGAGGTAGGCTTTTTGTCTTGTAGTAGAAACTCAGTATTCAACCAAAATTCTTGGAGTGTATCAAGATAAATGGGGGCGTTGGCGGTTAGAATGGGTAAGTATTTGGAGTTAAGGAAAATGTCGATGGTGGAATGAAATGGAGTGTTGTCATCTGTTTTAATCAGATAGGGGAGACAATTGTGTGTAGCTTTGGCTTGAAGATCCATTGTAATGGATTTCGAAGGTGAAAATGATTGAAGATTGATGAAGGGTTTGAGAGTGAAGAAGGCGGTTTACAGTATTTTGAATACAATGAGACAGTGTAACATCTGTTGTTGTAAAACAGGGTTTTTATAGGCTCAATGAAACCGCTGATGTGGCCAAAACTCTGCTTATATGAGCAGACGTGGCAATCATCTGATGGATGTAACATCTGGTGGAGAACAGCTGTTTTTGGTAAACAACTGATACAAACAGCTGATGGATCCAACTGTTGGGGTTTTTTTTTTTTTTAATATTGTATATATATATATAGTCGGACAGTTGTTTTATCTGAACAGATGTTCTGAAACAGATTTTTCAACTAACAGTTGTTTTATCTGATCAGATGTTTTGAAACAGACTTTTCAACCAACAGTGGATATGAATGAAACAGTGGTTGTTTTATCTGATCAGATGTTATAAACAGATTTTTCAACCAAACAGCTATAAAAAAGAATTGAATTTCTGAACCATTTTATTATGATTTATAAAAAATTTATTTGTTTAATCCATGTTTAACATACCAATTCTGGAAATCAGATTTGTAAAGGTAGATGTGTCTAAAGCTTTTGTTAACACATCTGCCAACTGATCCTCTGTTGGAACATGGTGTAAAGAAATCAAACCTTTTTCATAGCTGTCTCTGACAAAATGATGTCTTATGTCAATGTGCTTGGTGGTGGAATGAGAGACTGGATTCTTGATGATATTTTCAGCAGCTTGGCTGTCCAACATGAGTGGAGTCCTAAGTGCAGTTATCCCAAAATCCAGTAGTTGATTTTGAAGCCACATGAGTTGGGCTGTACAGCTTGCAGCAGCAATGTATTCAGCTTCAGCTGTTGAAGTTGAAACAGCTGCCTGCTTTTTGCTTTGCCATGAAACTAAGGCATTCCCTAGAAATTGGCACCCTCCTGAAGTGGATTTTCTTGTGGTGTGACAGCCAGCAAAGTCACTATCTGAATAACCTGAAAGCTCAATGTTTCCATTAGCAGGATACCAGATACCAAGTGTGGGAGCACCTTTGAGGTATCTAGATATCCTTTTCACAGCAATAAGGTTTGACTTTCTGGGTGAAGCCTGGGATCTGGCACAGACACAGGTAGCAAACATAATGTCTGGCCTAGATGCAGTTAGGTACAATAAAGACCCAATCATACATCTATAATGTGTTTGATCAACCAGTTCATCCTTGTCATCAATAGTGAGCAGCTTGACTGTACTCATAGGTGTGCTACATGGCTTACAATCATTCATCTCAAATCTCAAATCTGGTTAATAAGTTCTTTACATATTTGTTTTGGTGAATGAATGTGCCATTTTGCAGTTGTTTCACTTGAAGACCAAGGAAACACTGAAGCTCACCCATGGCACTCATCTCAAACTCTGCTGTCATGAGTTTTCTGAACTCTTCACACATTTGGTTACATGTGGATCCAAAAATGATGTCATCCACATATATTTGAACAATCATTAAGTGTTTCCCTTTCCATTTAAGAAATAAAGTTTTGTCAATTTTACCTCTTGTGAAGCCAATGGATAAGAGAAATGTGGAAAGAGTTTCATACCAGGCCCTTGGTGCTTGTTTGAGTCCATACAAAGCTTTGTTGAGCTTGTAGACATAGTCAGGATGGAATGTGTCTTCAAAACCAGGTGGCTGACATACATAGACCTCCTCCTGAATTTTGCCATAAAGGAAAGCACATTTGTTGTCCATCTGATACACCTTTATATTGTGGTTGACAGCAAAGGCTAAAAAGAGTCTGATGGCCTCTAGTCTAGCTACAGGAGCAAAGGTCTCATCATAATCTATTCCTTCTTCTTGTCTGAAGCCTTGAACCACAAGCCTGGCTTTATTCTTGACAACAATACCCCTTTCATCAGTCTTGTTTTTGAAGACCCACTTTGTTCCTATAGGACAAACATCCTTAGGAAGTGGTACAAGCTCCCATACTTGTTGTCTTTTGAATTGAAGGAGTTCTTCTTGCATGGCTTCTACCCAACTGTTGTCTTTCAGTGCCTCTTGGTACTTGACAGGTTGTGTGAGGGATAGGAAACCTGCAAAAAGACAGATATTTGAGGATTGGCTTCTTGTGAGCACACCCTCTCTGATGTTGCCAATGATCTGGTCTGGTGGATGAGCTCTTAAGTAAATAAGATCTCCTTGATATGGAACAATGGCATTTTTAGGTGATGGACAGAGGTTTGGTGACTCTGTTGGTGTAACATCTGTTGGTACTTCTGTAGTGCCATCAGATGTTTGAAATGGTAATGGAGGAATGGGTCCAAGTGGTGTGAAACTTGACTGACTTTTGTCAACAGATGATTGACTTTTGTCAACAGATGATAGGTCAGTGGTTGTGAGGGGTGAGGCAGAGGTTTGAGGATAGGACTGGCCAACAGTGGTTGACACAGCTGTGGCAGAGTTTTGACAATTGTTTTGAACAGCTGCTTCCTCTGATGCAGAATAGACTTTGTAGTGACTGGGGATCACAACATCTGTTCTATAATCTTGTTGTGGAGACTGTGGAATACCTGCATTGTTAGTTTTAACAGTGATATCTTCAAATTTGAATTTATCTAAATCAAATAATTCAGCAGGGTTTGCAGGGATTTTTAGAGATGAAAGTTCATTGAACTTAACATTTAAAGTTTCTTCTATTGTCTTAGTCCTTGTGTTAAACACTTTGTAGGCCTTAGCAGTAGAAGAATATCCCAGAAAATAACCACAGTCTACTTTGGCTGCAAATTTTGAAATGGAATCTTTGAGATTTAAAATGAAACATGGGCAGCCAAAGATTTTGAAAAATGAGATTAATGGTTTGATTTTGAACAAAATTTCATAAGCAGTTTTTTGATGTCTGGGGTTGATCAAAACTATGTTTTGAACATAGCAAGCAATGTTTACAGCTTCTGCCCAAAAGGACAGTGGCAAACCAGAATCTGCTAGCATGGTTCTTGCAGCTTCTATAAGAGTTCTATTTTTCCTCTCAACTACCCCATTTTGTTCTGGTGTTCTTGGGATGTTGAACTGCCTCACAATCCCTTTTGACACACAGAAGTCATCCAACTCCTTATTTTTAAACTCTGTTCCATTGTCACTCCTGAAGACTTTTACTGGCAAGTCATATTGCTTTTCAACCTTGGTGACAAAGTCCTTCAATATACCTGCAGTCTCATCCTTAGAGTGTAAAAAGTAAGTCCATGTAAACCTAGAAAAATCATCAACTATGACAAGTCAAAATCTCTTTCTTCTTAGACTCATGATTTTAACAGGGCCAAACAAGTCCATGTGCAACAGTTGTAAGCACTGACTAGTTTTGGACTCATCAATGGATTTGTAAGAGCTTTTATGTTGTTTCCCTTTTAAGCAAGAAACACAATGCTCATCACATTTAAATTCTTTTGATGGTAAACCTCTGACAAGGCTTTGTTTTGAGAGTGTGTTGATAGTATTAAGGTTAGTGTGACCCAATCTCCTATGCCACAATTCTGTCTCCTTAGTGGAGGCAGCAGAAAACAGACAGACATTTGCCATAGGATTGTCCTTTAACATATCAACAACATACACATTGCCACTTCTATGAGCAACAAGCTGTGCTTTGCTCTCAGCAATAATGGTATCAATCTTTTTCACCACTTCTGGCCCAATAATCTTACAAGTTTTCTTTGTGAAAAATGAGCCATAACCTTTGTCACTCATTTGTGAAACACTCAGAAGATTAAACTTGAGATTATCAATAAGATTGACATTTTCAAACTTGAGTTTTCCAGCCTGTACAGTCCCTGAACCCAACACCTTACCTTTAGAATCATTACCAAAGGATATATCACCCCCTCCATGAGCCAAGAAGTCCAGAAGTAGGGCTCTACATCCTGTCATGTGCCTGGAACCTCCACTATCTACATACCAAAGACTATCTAAACAAGCAGAAGCTCCCTGCACATCAGTAAATGATTAGTTTTGGTGAGTGTCCAAAGCCAAATTGGCTTTGGATGGGTCCTCAGACCTTTCAGACTCAAGCTTTGGAAGGTGATCAGTGGTTTGGACCAATTTCTGAATTAAGGTCAACAACTGCTGCTGACCATTTGCCAGTGCTTGGATGTCAACACTTGGGGCAGCAGTTGTTTGATCACTTCCTGACAGATGATAATACCCATATGGATTTCTGTTCACTCTTGGTTTAGAGGGTCTTTTTGGCTCCTCATAAACATGTGGCAGACTGTGACATGGAGGTTGACCATAACCTCTTGGGTATTTGCTTGTGGGTGGAGCATCTGTTACTTGGACATCTCTAGAAGCAGATGTTTCAAGCCTTTTTGTAACAGATGTTTGGACAGGGGTGAATGTCTGTTTGGGCTTTCCTTTTGGAGTACTAACCACAGGGTTTGCAAGAGTTTTAGCTTTGTATTCTTGTATTTTTACATCAAAATTTTTGAGATACAAGCACTCTTTGGTCTTGTGATTCTTTTTCCCACATATTGAGCATGTGGCTTTGGAATCACATTCACTTGTTCCTTTGTTGATATCATATGCTTTTAGAAGAAAACAGTTTTTGGTGACATGGTTCTTCTTTTCACAGAAATCACAAAACAAGTTAACAGTCTTTTCTTTCTTCTTCCCCTTTTCAGTCTTCTTTTCAGCAGATGTTTGAGCATCTGCTGGAGAATCTTTCAGGGGAATGACTTTTGCCAAGGGAATGACCCTTGCCTGAGGAGCTGTCTTTCCCTCAGGAGTTTTAAAATCTACAGATTTATAATTCTCAAAAGTATCACACTCATCAGACCAAGTAGGTTTAAATTCATACTTTTCAAGTTCAGCAAAAGATGAGGAACCTTCTGGTTTTTCAAGAACAATTTTCTTACCATTTGGTTCAGTGATTTTAATCTCTTGACCCTGCAGGTTTGTTGGTACTATCTCAACAGACTTTTGATTCTTTGTGTCAGTGTTTTCAAAAGCTGGAGCAGTGGTTGCAAAACCAAAGCCAAACTTCACATGACTTTTGGTTTGTTTGTTGAGTAGCATCTCAAAACCTCTACATGATTCCACCCATTTTTTACATTCAACTTGGGTGGACTCAAGCTCACTTTTACAACTTTGATATTTTGTTATCATAGTTTGGAGCTGGTCTTTGGTTATAGTTGCTTCATGTTTTAAACTGCTAATTTCAGACTCTTTTGCAGTTAAACTTGTTTTCAAATCTTTTGTGAGTTTTTCAAATTTAACTTCATCATCCAAAATTTTCTTTCTAAGGTTTTCATTCACCTCTTTGATGTTAGCAAATGCTATTACACATTTGTCAGAACACAACTCTTTAAGAATTTGAGGAGATACCTTAGCAGCAGCCATCAAAGCACAATCACACTTGCACTCACAGTCATCAGATGCACCCCAGGGATCTGAGAGATTCACAACCTCTTCTTCAGGTTTTTCACCTGCAACAGCTTCACTAACAATATCATCAGTCACAACATCAGATTCAGTTACCACTTCTTCAGATTCAATCTCATCTACCATAGCCATGAAACAAAAATTTTCTGGTTCATTTTCAGCTTTGGCAACTAGTGCAAAATTCTCATCTGTTAGCTCATCAGGTAGACTGCTCCAATCAACAAAGCCTTGTGTAAAGAAGCTCTGTTGACTGGTCTCTGCAGGAGCAGAGGATGGAGCAACAGTCGTTTGCACAGGTGTTTGAGCAACAGGTGTTTGCACATAATGAATCTGAGGAACAGTGGTTTGGACATACTGGACAGGAACAGTGTTTGAGGACTGTGCAAAATGGGCAGTGTTTTGCACATTTGGTCCAGGGGGTATTATAGGAATTCTGATAAGTGTTGGTCTGTGGTCTTTGATTTGGATAGGTTATCATAGGTGTACCATGTTGACCCCTACATTCCCTAGCAAAATGACCAAACCTATGACATTTATAACACTTGATCTTTGATTTATCCAACCCAACCTTAGATCTGCCAGTCAAACCTGGAAACCTTCTCCCAGTTTTCTTGTAAAAATTATTAGTTCTTACACTGAGAAGGGCCAATTGGTGCATAATGTCCATTTCTTCCAAATCATCAGGGTCAAAGTATTTCAGGTCATCATACTCAAAGGATATATTGTCAGATGCCTGTATATCACCACCACTTGCTGTGAAAGCATAGTTTGGTGAATAAGAATCAGAGTTAAAACCTGAGTTAAAACCTGAAGTTATGTCAATAAAATGATCATAACTCTGATCCTTTGTGTTTCCAGGCACCTCATCATGACCCAAAAGTGCTGTATTCCCAAACACGTAGTCATTAGACACTTTTCCAGAGTCCTGGAGCTTCTTTTTCTGGTTAAGCTCTCTTTCATAGGTCAAGAGCTTACCATGAAGCTGGGTCAGTGATAGGTCTTTAAATCCTATTGAGTTTCTCATTACAATAGCAATAGTGTCCCATTTGTCTGGTAATGATCTTAAAAACCTATGGTTCAAAGTTGAATGAGGGTAAGTAAGACCAACCAATTTTAGTTCACTAATTAAGCAATTAAATCTCTCAAACTGTTGAGTTAATGACTCTCCTTTGACATGACTGAATGTTTCATATTGTTGGTTAAGTATTTCACGGTTGTTTTCAATAACCTCCTCAGTCCCACCAAACTGTTCTTTCAGTGCATCCCACAACTCCTTTGCACTGTTACAGTGTAACAACCCAGCATATATATCATTGGGTAGAGCCATGGCCACAATGCTGAAGGCCTTAGCATCTAACTCAATTTTCTGAAAATCCTGGTCGGAGTAGTTTTCAAGCTTCTTTGGCTCAAACACTTTGGGATCTTCAGTACTCGGCACAGTCGGAACATGTGGTCCGAAGATAACCGACTTCCAACACCCAGTGTTTTGTTGAGCTAGAACATGGCTCATCCGACGTTGCCAGATATTGTATTCAGATCTGACAAGCATCGGTGGCTTGTTGTTCGTGCCAGTGTTATGTGGATCGTGATTGATAGAAGCCATTCTCTGATTTTTTCAAAAACAAAGTCTGTTTAACAACGGTTGAAGCGAAATTAAACTATTACTCTGTTTTCAATCTAACTGACAAACGATATCAATAATTGTGAGCTGATTATTAAATTGATTTGTTAGATCGAATTTAATTGACCAGGCTCTGATACCAATTGTTAGGATCTGAGTTTGTTTGTTTTGATTGTTTAACTAAATGATGGTAATAATGAAATGAAAATAGAATGAAAGTGCAGCGGAATAATAAACTGTAAATCAAAACAAGAGAGTAAATGTTTTTAGATCGAATGCTTTCATTAATTCAAAGATTACAATCGTACAAGTTACTCCCCCTCAGCCTGATCACACAGTGTTTGTCAGAGAGAATGTTTTGTGTGTGATGCAATAGAACAGTACAAGCACTGTTCTATTTATAGACAGACTCAAACCACTGATGACCTAGGCTGACGTCACCTAAGACAGTGACCTCTAACAGAATAACAAACTTAAACATCTGCTATACAAACTACTGTTACATTAAAAGCACTGATATTAAACAGCTGTTGAAGATAAACTCTGATAGTCTTGTATCCACTGCTGGAGCCTAAGTGCTGTTGGTTCCAGCAGTGCTTTGGTCTTCAGTACTTGTATCAGCAGTTGCTCTTTATCAGACCTTTGGTCAGCAGTTGTTCTTCATCAGTTGTTTCCTCAGCAGTTCTTTATGTCAGCAGTTGTTGAGCAGTTGTTTGGATAGAACAGTAGTTAAGGTCAGCAGTCTTTTGGGAGAAGCAAGTTGTAAAGACTGTTTATTCAAGGATCAAATAGATAGCATGTTTTGGCTTTCCAATCATCTGTTCTTCTCCAGGTCAGCAGACCCAACAGCAGTGGTTTTGGTGGCAGCAGTGGTTCTGGCAGCAGATGTTTTAGCAGCAGTAGTTTTAGATGGTAGTTTCCTTGTGTGTTTTGCAGGCATTTTCTTCCTTTTAGAGGAGCCAACATCCTCAACTTCGTGTTGCTGCTCTATCTTCCTTTGCACTAGAGCCTCTGCTTTGACTTCCAATGTGTCAAGCCTCTTTTGCTTATCTTCAGCAGCCCTTTCAGCAATGACATTAGCAGAGTTGTCAACTTCTTTTGCCTTGCCAGTTTTGACAGTTTTAGAATCAGCAAAGGTTTGAACATTGGGTTGTTGTTGTGGTGTTGTTTGGGTAGACCCTGGTTTGTTGGCAGCTTTTGATTTACCCTTTTGTGAGGGTGGACAACCAAAGGGATCTAGCTTTGGCAATCTATCTTGCCACTCTCCCCCTTTTTGGCATCATCAGTAGTGAACTCATCATCATCTTCATCTCTTCTAAAGGTGGTAGGGGCAGAGCCAGTGGTGTTCAGCAGATGTTCTTTTATGGCTTTAATATCTGCTTGGGTATCTGTGTTCCTAGCATCTACCATTGTCCTGATCTGAGCCATATAAGTTTCATGAGTTTGATCTGCTAGTTTTCTATGAGCTATAATGATGGGGGAAACTGATTTCCATAGCTCACTAGCAATTTCTTCTTTGGATTGTTGACTTTTAGTTAGAGCAGCCAAAGATACCATGATTGTCTTGAGATCTGTCTTGATACAGCAACAAAGGTTTCAATGGAGTGAACTCTATCCGTCAATTCTTGGTATTTTAACCCATCACCTAAGTTAATAGGATCATCTGGATTCCTACCAGTGGTAGTTGTAACTAGGGCTGTGCAACGGTTCAGAACCGGACCGAACCGAACCGAACCGGACCGAACCGCGAACCGTTTATTCCAAAATATGAGAACCGGAACCGGAACCGATAATTACTAAACGGTTCGGTTCCAGAACCGCGTGAAACGGTTCTCATGAAACGGTTCTAGACCGGAACCGGTTGTCAATAAAATCCTAAAATTAACATTAACAATTAAATAAAAAAATAAACAAAAACAATGATTTTTCTTAAAAAATTATCAACAGTTTGTGTTAACCATGGTTACTAAAAGTATAGCAGTTTACGTATCAAAATATGTTTTGTTCGGATCAGATCATTCTTTTTATACAGATTAAACGTGTCAGAACAAGCTGTGCTGAGTGCTGACCATCACATAAGGCAATACTCTACATTCCTACCAAGTAAAACAATTTAAAAGTGTTAAGAACTATAAAGAAGGAAACAACACATTCTATTTCAAACTAATAATATAATATTTAAATATTTAATTTAATTCAAAACGGTTCTAACGGTTCTTAACCGGACCCGTCGGTTCTAACCGGAACCGAACCGGGAACCGATTATGCCAAAATATGAGAACCGGAACCGGAACCTATAACATTAATTCGGTTCGGTTCTAGCGGTTCTAGGTCAGTTTCACGGTTTTTGCGGTTCGGAACCGTTTATTGCTCACCCCTAGTTGTAACTGGTTCAGTCCTAGGAGGTGAATCCATAGAATAAGAACCAGATGCCCCTTTGTCTTGGTTCTGGGGACTTCCAACTGATTTTGGGGTCACTATAGTGGTCTCATCAGTTGTTGCCTTCAAGGAAGTCTTAGCTATGTAACCACTGTCCTGTTGTGAGACAATGGTCTCTATATCAGTAGTGGCTGCTTCACTTGAAAACTCACCTAGAGTTACATTGAACTCCAGGGGTGTAACCTCCTCTGTTCGTGGGTTAGCTAATTGATTTTTCTCAGTTCCAGTCACTTGTTGGTCTGTACTCTCATTGATAGGTGATGGAGAGGAACTGGGGATGTCTTGAGTTTTATCAATAGCTTCGAACAATGGTTTCATTGTTGGAAGGACATGTGATGGTGAGGGTGGAAGAGTGAAAAGAGAAGTAGCCCTGGGAGAAGGGCTTATGAGCATATGGTCAAGTGACTCATATGACTCATGATGTGTGTCCCCTTGGCTTACAACATGATCCTTTGTGAGGATTCATGAGGAGTTTGGTCAGGTTGAGATATATCCAATTGTTGTGAGGAAGTACAAACAGTGGTTTCGTGTTGCTTTGTTGCTACAACAGGGTTTTCCTCTGGTATCTCATCTTCCAGAGGTCCCTTTTTGGTTTTCTTGGTGGTTTTTGCAGATGGATGTTTTCTTTTGGAGGTGGCTGGTGTGGGTTTCACAGCACTGGATGTAGTGCCATGATCACCAGGAGCAGTGGGCTCAACAACAGAGGTTTGGACAACAGTTGTTGTCTTAACACTCTTCATTGTGTTTTAGAAACTTTAACTTTTGACACTTTTTCTTGGGTGTTTGGACCCAGCATTCTTGTAAAAGTTTTATCAGTTAGACTCTTCATTTGAAATGATTTACCCTTTTTAAAATATTTTTCAGGTAAAACCTTTTGTAGGATTACACTTAGAAGTCTTGGGTATATCAGAAAAGCATTGTTTGACCTAGACTTTATTCCCTTCACATTTGCTACCAAATCCAAGAACAGGGCCTGGGATAGATTGTAGTCAGATTCTGACAACATAGCATATCCCAAGTACTGAACTTTCAATGGGATTTCATTAAAAGAAGTGGATTTAGCAGAGATACAGAGAAGGAATGTATGAAAGAAAAATTTCATGACTGGTGGGAAAAACTTTTTGAAAAGAGTTGAGCCAGTCATTTGTGAATCATAACCCCTTTCCTGAAACTCAGTGTGAAGTTCAGCCTTAGGGAAAGAGTCGTTACCTGACAAATCATTCAATGAGAAGGTTGTGGATTTTAGTTGAGGGGTAATGGTGATATTTGTATCTCCAATTTTTGAGATAATGGTAGTAGGCTTTTTGTCATGTAGAAGGACATCAGCATGTAATCAAAATTTTTGGAGAGTATCGATGTAGATGGGTGCATCAGCGGTTAGTATTGTCAGGTATTTGGATTTGAGAATGATATCGATGGTGGTATGGAACGGGATGTTTTCATCTGTTTTAACCAGATATGGAAGGTAATTGTTGGTGGCTTTAGCTTGAAGATCCATTGTAATGGATATTGAGTGTGAGGATGAAAGGAATTTGAATGGGGGTTAGAGGTTGAAGAAGGCGGTTTCAGTATTTTGAATACAATGAGACAGTGTAACATCTGTTGCGGTAAAACAGGGTTTTTATAGCCTCTGGTGAAACCACTGATGTGGCCAAAACTCTGCTTTTGAGAGTAGACGTGGCAAACGTCTGGTGGCATACAGCTGTTGCCAAATAACTAATGCTAACAACACTTGGTTTTTTTTAATATAGATATGTATATATATATATATAGAATGGAAACAGTTGTTTTATCTGATCAGACGTTTGAAAACAGATTTTTCAACCAAACAGTGGTTGTTTTATCTAATCAGATGTTTGAAACAGATTTTTCAACTACCAGTGGATAGAATGGATGAAACAGTGGTTGTTTAATCCTTGGCATATTTTTCAACCAAAGTGTTATTTTTAAGGATGAATTTTAATTTTCTAAAACATTTTAATGTTTTAATTTAAAAAATTTTGTTGTTTAATCCATGTTTAGCATACCAATCCTAGAAATCAGTTTTTCAAAAGTAGATGTGTCTAAAGCTTTTGTCAACACATCTGCTAACTAATCCTCTGTTGGAACATGGTGCAGAGAAATCAAACCTTTTTCATAGCTATCTCTGACAAAGTGATGTCTGATGTCTATGTGCTTTGTGGTTGAATGAGAGACTGGATTTTTTATGATATTTTCAGCAGCTTGACTGTCCAGCATAAGTGGAGTCTTTAGTGCAGTTATACCAAAATCCAGCAGTTGATTTTGAAGACACATTAGTTGGGTTGTACAGCTTGCAACAGCAATGTATTCAGCCTCTGCTGTTGAAGTTGAAACAGCTGCTTGCTTTTTGCTTTGCCCTGAGACTAAGGCATTCCCTAGAAATTGGCACCCTCCTGATGTAGACTTCCTTGTAGTGTGGCAGCCAGCAAAATCACTTTCTGAATAACCTAAAAGCTCAATGTTTCCATTAGCAGGATACCAGATACCAAGTGTGGGAGTACCTTTTAGGTATCTGAATATCCTTTTCACAGCAATAAGGTTTGACTTTCTTGGTGAAGCACCTTTTAGGATCTTGCAAAGACACGAGTTTCCATTAGCAGGATACCAGATACCAAGTGTGGGAGCACCTTTTAGGATCTTGCAAAGACACAAGTGGCAAACATAATCTCTGGCCTAGATGCAGTTAAGTACAATAAAGACCCAATCATGCATCTGTAATGTGTCTGGTCAACCAGTTCATCATTGTCATCAATAGTGAGTAGCTTGGCTGTGCTCATGGGTGTACTACATGGCTTACAATCATTCATCTCAAACCTGGTTAGTAAGTTTTTAACATACTTGTTTTGATGAATGAATGTGCCATTTTGCAGCTGCTTCACTTGGAGACCAAGGAAGCACTGGAGTTCACCCATAGCACTCATCTCAAACTCTGTTGTCATGAGTTCCCTAAAATCTTCACATATTTTGTTTCATGTGGATCCAAAAATGATGTCATCCACATATATTTGAACAATCATTAAATCTTTCCCTCTCCATTTTAGAAATAAAGTTTTATCAATTTTACCTCTTGTGAAACCAATGGATAAGAGAAAGGTGGAAAGAGTTTCATACCAGGCCCTAGGTGCTTGTTTGATTCCATACAAAGCTTTGTTGAGCTTGTAGACATAATCAGGATGGAATGTGTCTTCAAAACCAGGTGGTTGACATACATAGACCTCCTCCTGAATTTTACCATAAAGGAATGCACATTTGATGTCCATCTGATACACCTTGATATTGTGGTTGACAGCAAAAGCTAGGAAGAGTCTGATAGCTTCTAGCCTAGCTACAGGAGCAAAGGTTTCATCATAGTCTATCCCCTCTTCTTGTCTGAAGCCTTGAACTACAAGCCTGGCTTTATTCTTGACAACTATACCCCTTTCATCAAAAAAAAAATTTGAAGACCCACTTTGTACCAATTGGACAAACATCCTTTGGCAGTGGTACAAGTTCCCATACTTGTTGTCTTTTAAACTGAAGGAGCTCTTCCTGCATAGCTTCTACCCAACTGTTGTCTTTTAGTGCCTCTTGGTACTTGACAGGTTGTGTGAGAGACAGAAAGCCTGCAAAAAGACAGATGTTTGAGGATTGCTTCTTGTGAGCACACCCTCTCTATTGTTGTCAATGATTTGGTCTGGTGGATGAGCTCTTAGGTAGATTAAATCTCCCTGATATGGTATGATGGCATTTTGAGATGAAGGACAGAGGTTTGGTGACTCTGTTAATGTAACATCTGTTTGCACTTCTGTAGTACCAACAGATGTTTGAAATGGAGGTGGGGGATGGGTCCAAGTGGTGTGAAATTGGACTAAATTTTGTCAAAAGAGGTTGGACTTTTGTCAACAGATGATTGAACAGTGGATGAGGTTGGTGAGGCAGTGGTTTGAGGGTAAGACTGGCCAACAGTGGTTGACACAGCTGTAGCAGAGTTTTGACAGGTGTTTTGAACATCTGCTTCCCCTGATACAAAATAGACTTTGTAGTGACTTGGAATCACAACATCCATTCTGTAGTCTTGTTGTGGAGACTGTGGAATACCTGCACTGTCAGCTTTAGCAATAATATCTTCAAATTTGAATTTGTCTAAATCAAACAGTTCAGCAGGATTTGCTGGGATTTTTAAGGATGAAAGTTCATTGAACTTTACATACAGAGTTTCTTCTATTGTCCTAGTCCTTGTGTTAAACACTTTATAGGCCTTGGCATTAGAAGAATATCCCAGAAAATACCCACAATCTACTTTGGCTGCGAATTTTGAAATGGAATCTTTAAGATTTAAAATGAAACCTGGGCAGCCAAAGATTTTGAAAAATGATATTAATGGTTTGATTTTGAACAAAATTTCATAAGCAGTCTTTTGATGCCTTGGGTTGATTAAAACTCTGTTTTGAACATAGCAAGCAGTGTTTACAGCTTCTGCCCAGAAGGACAGTGGCAAGCCAGAATCTGCTAGCATGGTTCTTGCAGCCTCAATGAAAGTTCTATTTTTCCTTTCAACCACCCCATTTTGTTCTGGTGTTCTTGGAATGCTGTACTGCCTCACAATTCCTTTTGACTCACAGAAGTCATCCAACTCCTTATTTTTAAACTCTGTTCCATTGTCACTTCTAAAGACTTTTACTGGCGAGTCATATTGTTTTTCAACTTTGGTGACAAAGTCCTTCAAGATACCTGCGGTCTCATCCTTAAAGTGTAAAAAGTAAGTCCATGTAAACCTAGAAAAATCATCAACTATGACAAGACAAAATGTTTTTCTTCTTAGACTCATGATTTTAACTGGGCCAAACAAGTCCATGTGCAACAATTGAAGACATTGACTTGTTTTGGACTCATAAATGGATTTGTAAGAGCTTTTATGTTGTTTCCCTTTTAAGCAAGAAACACAATGCTCATCACACTTGAATTCTTTTGATGGTAGACCTCTTACAAGGCTTTGTTTGGAGAGTGAGTTGATAGTTTGAAGGTTGATGTGACCCAGTCTCCTATGCCATAATTCTGTCTCTTTAGTGGAGGCAACAGAAAATAGACAGACATTTGCCATAGGATTGTCCTTCAACATATCAACTACATACACATTGCCACTCCTATGAGCAACAAGTTGTGCTTTGCTCTCAGCAATGATGGTGGCAATCTTTTTCACCACTTCTGGCCCAATAATCTTACAAGTTTTCTTAGTGAAGAATGAGTCATACCCTTTGTCACTCATTTGTGATACACTAAGAAGATTAAATATAAGATTATCAATAAGATTGACATTTTCAAACTTGAGTTTCCCAGCCTGAACAGTCCCTGAACCCAACACCTTACCTTTTGAATCATTACCAAAGGTTATATCACCCCCTCCATGAGCTAAGAAGTCCAGAAGAAGGGCTCTACATCATTTCATGTGCCTGGAGCCTCCACTATCTACATACCAAAGACTATCTAAGCAAGCAGAAGCTCCCTGTACATCAGTAATGGATTAGTTTTGGTGAGTGTCCAAAGCCAAGTTGGCTTTGGATGGGTCCACAGACTTTTCAGCCTCAAGCTTAGGAAGATGATCAGTGGTTTGAACTAGTTTTTGAACCAAGTTCAACAACTGTTGCTGACCATTTGCTAGTGCTTGGATGTCAACACTTGGTGCAATAGATGGTTGATCATTTCCTGTCAGATGATAGTAACCATAGGGGTTTCTGTTCACTCTTGGTTTTGAAGGCCTCTTGGGTTCTTCATAAACATGTGACAGACTATGACAAGGTGGTTGTCCATATCCTCTTGGGTACTTGTTTGTGGGTGGAGCATTTGTTACTTGGACATCCCTGGGAGCAGATGTTTCAAGACTTTTGGTAACAGATGTTTGAGCTGGAACATAAGTCTGTTTGGGTTTTCCTTTTGGGGTACTCACCACTTGACTTGCAAGAATTTTAGCCTTGTACTCTTGTATTTTGACATCAAAATTTTTGAGATACAGACACTCTTTGATTTTGTGATTCGTTTTACCACATATTGAGCATGTGGTCTTAGAATCACATACACTTGTTCCTTTGTTGATATCATATGCTTTTAGAAGAAAACAATTTTTAGTAACATGATTCTTCTTTTCACATAAATCACAAAACAAGTGGACAGACTTTTCTTTCTTTTTCCCTTTTTCAACCTTCCTTTCAACAGATGTTTGAGCATCTGCTGGAAGGTCTTTCAAGGGAATGACCTTTGCCTGTGGTTCTTTCTTACCATCAGGGCTTTTGAAGTCAACTGGTTTGAAGTTCTCAAGAGTATCACACTCATTAGACCAAGTAGGTTTAAATTCATATTTTTCAAGTTCAGTGAATGATGAGGAGCCTTCAAGCTTTTCAAGAATGATTTTCTTGCCATTAGGTTCAGTGATTCTAATCTCTTGACCCTCCAAATTAGTTGGTACTACCTCAACTAACTTTTGTTCCCTTTTGTCAGTGTTTTCAAAAGCTGGGGCAGTGGTTCCAAAACCAAAACCAAACTTCACATGACTTTTGGTTTGTTTGTTGAGGAGCATCTCAAAACCTTTACATGATTCCACCCATTTTTTACATTCAACTTGGGTGGCCTCAAGCTCCTTTTTACAACTATGATATTTAGTTATCATAGTTTGGAGCTAGTCTTTGGTTATAGTTGCTTCATGTTTTAAACTGCTGATTTCAGATTCTTTTTCAGTCAATTTTGATTTTAACTCTTTTGAAAGTTTTTCAAATTGAACTTCATCATCAAAAATTTTATTCCTAAGGTTTTCATTCACCTCTTTAATGTTAGCAAATGCTATTACACATTTGTTTGAACACAAATCTTTTAGGATTTGAGGAGATACCTTAGCAGCAGCCATCAATGCATAATCACACTTGCACTTACAATCATCAGATGCACCCTAGGGGTCTGAGAGATTCACAACCTCTTCTTCAGATTTTTCATCTGCAACTACTTCATCAACAATATAATCAGTCACATTATCAGATTCAATTACCACATTCTCAGATTCTACCTCTTCAACCATAGCCATGAAACAAAAATTTTCTGGTTCATTTTCAGCTTTGGCTATAAGAGCAAAATTTTCATCTGTTAACTCATCTGGTAGACTGCTCCAATCAACAAAGCCTTGTGTGAAGAAACTCTGTTGACTGGTCTCTGCAGGAGCAGAGGATTGAGCAGCAGTCATTGCCACATGTGCCTTAGCAACAAGGGTTTGCACATAGTGAATCTGAGGAACAGTGGTTTGGACATACTGGACAGGAATAGTGTTTGAGGACTGTGCAAAATGAGCAGTGTTTTGCACATTTGGTCCAGGGGTATTGTGGGAAACCTCAAAAGTGTTGGTCTGTGGTCTTTGATTTGGATAGGTAATCATAGGTGTACCATGTTGACTCCTACATTCCCTAGCAAAATGACCAAGTCTATGACATTTATAACACTTAATCTTTGATTTATCTAACCCCACTCTTGACCTGCCAGTCAAACCTGGAAATCTTCTGCCAGTTTTCTTGTAAAAATTGTTAGTTCTTACACTGAGCAGAGCCAAACTACTGCTACAAAGGTCTGATAGATAACAACTGCTAGAGAACAACTGCTGACTAAAGGTCTGATGAAGAACAACTGCTGAATCAAAGTACTAAAGACTAAAGGTCTATTGGAGCCAACAACACTTAGGCTCCAATAGATGATTCAAGACCATCAGAGTTTCCTATCAGCTATTTGCCTTTCAGAGTTTTCCAATGTAACAGTAGTTTGTATCAACAGATGTTTTATGTTTGTTATTCTGTTAGAGGTCACTGTCTTAGATGACGTCAGCCTAGGTCATCAGAGGTTTAGATTTGTCTATAAATAGAACAGTGCTTGTACTGTTCTAATCATCACTCAAAACATTCTCTTAGACAAACAATCACTGAGTGGTTAGGCTGAGGGGGAGTACTTGTACAATTGTTTGTAATCATTTGATATTAATGAAAGCATTCGATTGAAAAACATTTATTCTCTTGTTTTGATTAATAGTTTATCATTCCGCTGCACTTTCCATTTATAATTCACTTCTTTCATTTGTTCTTATTACTTAAACAATCAAAACAATCAAACTCAGATCCTAACAGTAGCAGGGAGTCTTAGGCGCACTGGAGTCGCACTGCGTCTAGTCTTGCATTCGTAAGAAAACCGTGTTGGGTTTGCATTCATACTTTTGAACTATGGTATTGTAAACATTTTAAGCTTCCGCTGTCGTTGTCTATCTTACTTCCAAACTTATAAACTGCATGGTTGGTATTTCTACGTTATTTTCATTACATATAGTTGTCATTTGTTGTGACCGTTGACTTGGATCCTGGTATGTCACGCGCCTCGCGGTAAAACCCCGCAAGTGAAATTTGAGGGTGTGACACCGGTGGTACGAGACGAGAGATGAGGGAGAGTGACATAGAGGAGAGATGAGAATGAGAGATGAAAGAGATGAGAGATTGAGATTGAGAGATTGAGAGTGAGGGGGAAAAAAGATGGTGGCGGGGAGATGTATTTTTTTAAGCAATAGCGGCGACAGGTCGCCGCTAATACTGTCGTCGCTATTGCTTTTAGTATGATAAATCCCCCACCGTTTGATCTCCTGACCAATAAATGGTTCTGATTGGGTCTGATGATGTTAGGTGTGGATTGGTGCATTAGGGGCGACACCTAGGCAAGTCGCCGCTAAAGGTCAATTTTCTTGTAGTGATAAACTATTTTTCCTAGTATCCTGTGCACGTTGTAGCTCAACAATCGTATTAAATTCTTGTAATCCATTTACTTCTTTCCACTCTTTCATTCAGAGATTTACGTACGGATTACAAGAGTGAACTAGATTGTGGGTGAAAATGTGGATAAAGGCTTACAGGAACTTACTTTGTAACATTTAGCTTACTTCATTGTGTATGTTAATTTAGAGCATTCACAGCCTGTCCCCTATCCCCAACCATATAATTTAAAGAAAAATCATAGTTTTCTAAATTTATCTCACTCTTTTAAACTCTCTCATATCCCATTCCCCATTCATATCTCCTATAAACTTTTTTTATTATTATTACAGCCAATATCAAACCACTCCATATTCAATTTGTATTATTTTATTATTATTAAATGAGATGGGGGAGTATGGAAGACCCTATATATGGGGGTTATGATGGAGTGAATTTTTGTGAGATTTTCTTAAATTTTAAGAATATGAGAGGGAATGGGGGATGGGTTGTGAATGCTCTTATTGAGTTAAGTTTGGGGTTTTTCCTATTAGTCTATGTGGATTGCCATATTAACAAGTTTTGTCCAATTGGACTCAACTAGTTAAAATGGCCAAAATACCAAACTTAAAAAAAATATTCGTTTGTAAACTTGGTAATAGTAAAAAACAAATAGAAATATTCAACTTCATATTAATGATATTTCAACAATATTTCACTCAATGGAGTTGATGGAGTATTGACAAAGGCAAAACCTTTAGTACACCACAAACAACTTGATTAAAGAAATTCGTCTTTCAAAAAAAATAAAAAGATTCAACGATATTTCAACTTCCCAAAATGCAATACATATATTTTCTACCAAACCGTATGTACTATCTGTTACTTGCATTGTCTAATGAGAGAATGTTGATTATGAGTAGTGTGAACTAAATAAGCTATTTCCAAACTCAACCGCAAACACCCTCTTAATAAATGACCATTAAAAGCTACTTTAAAAATATAAAAAAAGAAAATAATAATAATAACAAAAGCAGATTTTCAATAAATTTCTTAAGACAAAACATAACTACATGTTCCATTACACGATTCCATCATAAAAACAATACAAACAAAACCTTGGTAAGTAACAAAATTGCATCCGTTTTCATATTTCTATAAACTAAAACGAATAATTCATCTTTCAATCTTTCATTGACTAATTCAAATCGAACATGAAGTGGCTTATTTAGTACCAACTAAATGTTGGCATCATAAAAAATTGAGTTAAGTTCCTTTTCAGTCTTTGTGGTTTGCTCAAAAATTCTATTTTAATCCAAAAGATTTTTTTGTCTTTTTTAATCCAATAGTTTAGGTTTGGTATCTATTTTGGTCCATTCCACTGACTCGTCCACTCTCTTTGTCCTTTTTAATCCAATAGTTTAGGTTTGGTATCTATTTTGGTCCATTCCACTAACCTCATCCATTTTCTTTGTTAATTTCTTAAGAAAAGACCAAAATGCCCTTATAATTAAAAATAATAATATATAAAAACCCTAAATTCTATTCTACAACATTAATATATAAACCCGATTATATTAAACTTAATCATATTTTATGGTTATCTCGGAAGAAAAACCGGGTGGATATTTCACATCTTTTGTCACTCTCACCTCCTTAAAATTCCAACCGATTTTGAACTCATTAACTTAAATGGAAAACCACAAACGATGTGACGATTTTGAACTCTTAGAAATTTATGTGTTTTTTTATCATGCGCTAGTAAATTATTGATATTTCAAATTTTCCACCTCTATTAATTTTTCCATTAATCACCTCAAATTTTCTAGTTGTTAATCCATCACACAAATTGAAATACAGAAGAACAAATACTAAACATGCGTTTCTTTGCCGATTAATTTGTCGTTCTTGATTTAGACATCGAGTATTCATCGTGTATACGTAAACAAGGGGATCCAGATCTGACAAAAAAATAAACAAATTTGAGCGAAAGAACTTTAATGGCAACTCCTAATCTGCAGTTTAAGCTAACAAACATCAACAATCTCCATCATTAAGTACAATTGTATAAATACAAAAATCGGTCGGAATTTTAGGGAGGTGAGAGTGACAGGAGATGTGAAATACTCGCCTGGTTTCTTCTTCCGAGATAATCATAAAATATGATTAAGTTTAATATAATCGGGTTTAAATATTAATGTTGTAGAATAGAATTTAGGGTTTTATATATTAATTTTTTTAATTATAAGGGCATTTTGGTCTTTTCTTAAGAAATTAACAAAGAAAATGGATGAGGTTAGTGGAATGGACCAAAATAGATACCAAACCTAAACTATTGGATTAAAAAGGACAAAGAAAATGGATGAGTTAGTGGAATTGACCAAAATAGATACCAAACCTAAACTATTGGATTAAAAAAGACAAAAAAAAATCTTTTGGACTGAAATAGATTTTTTGAGCAAACTACAAGGACCGAAAAGGAACTTAACTCTAAAAAATTTCATTCCAGATTTGCAGTGAAAACCATTGCTTTCGCCACAAGCAAAGTAGTACGGTTTCTATTTATTGAGCACAAACTCAAACCCTTCTCCTCCACCTTGTGACGTGTTTGCCATGCGTATTGCCCATCTTAAATCGCACCTCAAAAAGCTCAATAGACTTGGGAACAAATAAACACTATGTGGATGTATATTGGTGTCGCTAGGTGGATTAAATTTGAAGGCTGCAACATCACCCATTTCAATATTAAATCATGAAAAATATACGTGTTTTTTTTTATCTTGATCGAAAATCTATGCATGATGCCTGCACCACAAAGGCAAAAGGCTACATACCTATAGTGTTATTGAAAAAGAATGGAGCATTTGACCTAGCCCATTCAGTGTAATTGAAACCAAAACGCCATTAGTTATCAGATGCACTGATAATAATTCGCCTAGGACTCTGAACAGGTTTCAGATGTCTAAATGGCACGTTTGCATAGTTGAATTGAAATTTACAAGTAGCAGCTTATTTGCAGTTCAACTAATTATCAAGTAGTGGGTTGGTTGTTTGAATGGCTATATTTAGAGTCACTATGTTTCTTTTTTCTTTTGGCCAATCATTGACTTGTTCAAACTTGGAACCACATTAGTAGTAGCATGCCCAAGAAGGTAAGGTATAGTCTCAAAACAATGGACTCTACAAGCCATTTTTGGTTTCATCAGTCATATGTGGGATGATTTATGGATTTTGTTTTGGGCCTTCCTAGAATTCAATGTGGAGTGGATTTTGTATTTATGGTTGTCGTTCTGACCCATTTCTCAAAGATGACCCACATTAAAGTCCATGTTTTTCATATAAAAAACATACCAAATTTGCTTCAATAATACAAAAACTATATCTAAAACAAAACATTCTTTTTAATATAACCCAATAACAATACACAAAACATAAACTGTAGTTAAGTATACAATGCAATTCATTTGTTTTCTTATTCTTATATATATGTTGAATCTACTACGAAAAGAAGTTGTCCATCCTTTATCGAATATATTAAACCAAACATCAATACCAACGGAACGTTGGCATCACAAAAAATTTCATTCCAGATTGGCAATGAAAACCGTTGCTTTCTCCACAAGCAAAGTAATACGGCTTCCATTTGTTGAGAACAAACTCAAACCCTTCTCCTCCACCTTGTGATGTGTTTGCCACACGTTTTGCCCATCTTAAGTCGCACCTCAGAAAGGTCCATAGACTTGGAAACAAATAAACGCTATGTGGATGTATATTGGTATCGCTAGGTGGATCGAATTTGAACACTGCAACACCATTAGTTTCAGAATTAAATCATGAAAAATAATTACTTATGATCGAAAATGTATGAATAAGGCATGAATCAAAGAGATATATACCTAGAGTATCATTGAAAAAGAATGGAGCATTTGTCATGGCCCATTCAGTGTAATTGAAACCGAAACGCCAATTATCGGTTCCACCAACAATGATTCTTCTAGAACCCTGAATAGGTTTCGGATGTCTAAATGGCTCATTGGTATAGTTGAACTCAAATTTCCAATTCTGTGGTCCCTTTTGAAAACTTGGGTTGCTTGATCCAAATGCGAATAGTGTAATAATTATGGTTATCGATAGTAGCAATTGCGTACATATAGAAGCCATTTTACTTTCGGTTTGAGCTTTCTCAAATGGAAGAAAAGAGGTTGAATGCAATGAGAATTAGGTTGGTTTGGTGATTTGTGAAGTATGAAGATGTGTATTTATACAGAGGTTAATCAAGCAAAGAATTAAACCAACAAATGGTTATAAGCCTAATTCTGGCTTAGTTGGTTGTTGTATAAGTATATTATTGTAAAATTGTGGACCTTTTAAATCCATATGTTCTCATTTGTTTGTAGCATAAACCATAATATATCAAAGTGGATATATGAAGATATGGATATTAACGAGGACATTATATTATTCTAAAATTATATTCAACTAAAAGGTGTATGCTGATTTTTACATTATAAGACATTTAGAGCATTCACAATAGCCTCTGCATATTTTCTTCATAATTACTTAAAAAACACTACTTTTTCTCACTTCTTTTAATTAAATAATATTTATTTTATACTTTTATCATTACCTTTTCTCTTTCCTCTACCCACAACCACTTTAAAAAATATTATAAAATTATGGAGGGTGAACAGTTCCATATCAAATATAGAGATGAACAGTGACTTCTCTATATCCTTCACTCACAACCATTTACTACCACATATCAAAATATGGAGGTTTCTCTCACATAAATATGCATAACCTACTGTGAATGCTCTTATAATATATAATAAGTTGATATTTGAAATAATTTGAGGAACTATAAAAATATATTATTCTCCTGAATTCAAGACCATGTGTAGTGGTAAGGGGAAAAACATAAGGCCTCAGATTCTGATTGGTCCACGTAGCAGCTGAGTCAGCATGGGCTTAAAGTGAAAAAGGGGTGTAGTGGTAAGAGGAAAAAGATAAAGCCCCTGTTTTTTATTGGTTGTTTAATTTATTATTTTTTTTAATTAATTAACTCAAAATAGTTAAAATAAAAGACAAATAAATATAAAAAAATTACAAATAATATTAAAAACACACAACTAATATTAAACTAAATTCAAACAACTAAACAAACAACAAAAAAAATACAATAGCAAATTTAAAAAAAAAATGCATCATAAAAAAAAAAGCTAAACACACTAGAGTTTATATTTTGGAAGAATTTCTTGCCTATGAAGTTGTGCAAGGCGTAGGGCCTCTCCGTCGAGGTGGTCGATCGATCTGGACAAAAACTCAATGTCCTTTTCCCTTTGCCTCGCCTCGTGGATGTCGACGAACCTTTTATTCTCGGCCACTCTTTAGTGCATAGTTTCCAAACGTCTTTGGCCAAGGTCGCGAATATCTTGTAGTCATCGATTCATTTCCTCAAAATCTTCCTTCAAGTCACCACCTCCTGCCGAAGACGACTCCGCCTTGCCACCCTTTTTTGATCTTCTACCGGGTGATCTTGGAAGATCCTCCTCCTCTTGCTCCTCCTCCTGGTCCTCCAAATTAATAGGAGGATCACCTAAACTCACATAGCGAGCATCGGATGGCGGTGTATCCGGATCTCGCGACGAGGAGATTTTGCTTCGTTTTGATGGTCCTCCTCCTCTCCTGATTTTGCACTTATTACCGGACCCCATAGGCGGTACATCAGCCCACTTAGGACTTTTTCTCAACATCTCCCAAATCCTCAAATACGGGAACGTCCCACGGGTTTCTCTCATCTCATCCAACGCTCTTGCCAACACACTATCATCACCTTCCCCACTGCCCCTGTTGTCGCTACAACGTTGGTAAACCTCCGCAAAGGAATGACATCTATTGTTTATATCCGTCCACTTTCCCGATATCGAATCGTTGTCTCGATACTCCCCTCGACCCATGGCGCCAAAAAATAGCTCTCGAATTCTTATCCAAAACAACGTCATGTCTTGATAGTTCACTACAAAAAAAATTATACGATTAGAAATATATAACTATATATATATACGGTGGATCCGGATATTTTGAAAACTCCCCTGAGTTGCGAGAACTTGAGAACTCCCCTAACCCAATAATAATGCGACACATAACCCACTTAACATTATTATAATGGAAGGCATTTTAGTCAAATAACACATGCCCTACCCTACCCCACCCCACCCACACCCCACCATACATGTTTAAATTCGTTTTTTTTTTTAAAAGTAATCAGTCTCTCATCTCTCTCTCTCACTTCCTTTCTCTCTCTAAAACACACACACACATACAGTCTCTCACCTCTCTCTCTCACTTCCTTTCTCTCTCTAAAACACACACACACACCGTCTCTCTCTCTCTCTCTCTCTCTTTCTTTCTCTCTCTAAAAAAACAGAAGAACAGGGGCTGAACAAGAAGACGACGACAGGGGAGGTGGTGATGGTGGGTAGTGGCGACGGTGTTGATGGTGGTGAGTGGTGGATCTGACGGGTTTTTGGGGTTTGGGGGGTGGATCTGTGTTTTTTAAGACGGTGGGGAGGGTTTTGACGGTGGAGAGGGTTTTGAAGACGGTTTTTGAGGGTGGTGGTGGCTGAGGGTGGTGGTGGCTCAGACGGTGGTGGTGGCTGATGACGGTAAGGTTTTTATTATTATTGTTATTATTATTATTATTACTATTATTTGTTACTATTATTATTATTATTATTATTATTTATTTTCCTGTTATTATTATTATTATTTTTTATTTTCTGTATTTATTATTATTATTTTCTGTTATTATTATTATTGTTATTATTTTATGTGCCTTTTTTATTTTTGTTGAAATAATGACTTGGGTATTGTTAAAACACAGATTTGTTAGATGAATGGAGGTGGTGTCCACAGTGGAGGTGGTGTTTTGTTGAAGATGCTTTGATGATGAAGAATGATGGTAAGGATAAATGGTTACATATTGTTATTATTATTATTATTATTATTATTATTATTATTATTATTATTGAAAAATTACACTGGTGTAATTGTTTGTGTTAGTGGACAAGATTTTTGTAGAGATTAGTTTTTAGATGTAGGCTGTATATTTTTTGGTGTAACTATGTTTTACATTGGCGTTTTTGTTGTTTTTAGGCAACTTTTTTGTTTGTTTACATTGATGTAACGGATATATTACATGAATTTATAGATGTTTTCGGTGTTTTTACAGTGGTGTAATTCGAATTTATAGATGTTTTTGTTGATGTTTGTGGGGCATTTTTGCAGTGGTGTAATTCGATTTATAGATGTTTTTGTTGGTAATTTTGGCCAATATGTTTTTCGTTTATAGGTGTTTTTACAGTGGTGTAAATATGTTTTTCGTTTTCTTACACTGGTGTAATTGATTAGTGGCAAGTTTTATTGCAAGATTTTTGTAATTTTGGTTATGTTTTTTGTTTTCTTACACTGGTGTAATTGGTTGAAGTTAGTAGTGTATTTTAAAAAGTAAATCAAAATTTAAAAAATAAGTTAAAAAATCTGATTTGTTTAATATTTTAAATCAAATATTAATATCATATTATATTTGTTTTTCTTCTCTCTCATGATGTATTTTACTAAAATACCCTTAAGCCCTATTATTTTAATAAAAAAATCTTATTATATTTTCTTACTCACAAAAAGACAAAACAAACACAACATGAAATCTCAATCATTGGATGATAAAGATCAAAGTTTCAAAATGGTTCATATGATCCTCACAACTCACTATGGTTTTCAAAGTATCCTAACCCTATATACGGTTAAATATAGATAAATACAAAAAAAAATACTATATATATATACACACGATTAATTATATATAAATAAAAAAAACACTATATATATATATATACGATTAAAGATATATAAATACAAAAAAAAATGCTAACCAACTTCGGGATCCTCCGATATGTCAAGCCAAGCCCGCGCTAAAGCAAACTCCTCTTCTTTCGCCCAACGATCATACTTCTTTTTTTTGACGAGGCGCGTCAGTATCTTTTTTTTTGTGCGAGCGTCTCCCCCCCCCCACCCCCGGTTGAGAACCCTCGGGTTGACGTGGTTGGTTGGGCTCGCCTTGAGTTTCAGGCACGAGCTCGGGCTCCTCTTGAGAACCTTGGCCATAGTTAAGGTTCATGTTTTGCGCAAACCCCCGTTGGCCCTTGAAAAAATTGACCCGGCATGCTAAGAAGTTGAGCGTATCCCATTGTGTTCGCGTCGAAATCGCCCCAATTGGGCAGCAGGTGAGTAGTGTTTGGCCTCGTACCCGAGCTAGACGGGACCCCAAACAGTGAACCATATGGAAACATTTTTGTGTTTTGAAGTTGTGTTTTTTAGGTTTAGTAAGTTTGTTTGTGTTGTGGTGTGTTATTTGTGCATTGTGTGTATATATATAAACTAAAAAAAAAATACCGTTTGAAATTTAATACAAATGCAACGTTCTAATTTTTGACCGTTTAAAAATTTCCCCTCCTTGTCCACGTGTCAACCTCTGATTGGTTGCAAAACTTGTCACCCAACGCTAACATAATAACGCCTGTTCATGTTTTTCGTAAATCGCCCCCCCTGTAACGATGTGAGAGACGCTATCTTCCAATTTCACGCCAGATCATGGTTCCACTACAGGGGTCTAAGAAAGAGAGTATTAGTAGAGTATGCAGGTCAGGTCAAAGTCAACGGGCATTATCTTGTAATGCAGCATGCTTATTTTTTCTATTGCATAGTCAAAGAAAAACGTTTGAATTTTGTTTTCCATTGAGGCCGTTTTTTCTTCCACATGGAAAGTTAGTATGTGCTATGTGGTGATCTCTAACATATAAGTGACGTAATTATTACTAGTATATTATAAGGATACTCAAAATAAACCAGTTGATTATTATTTTTAACGGTGACCTTATTCATTTTTTTAGGGAATCAATTAGTCACACCTACTATTCATCTTGCAAAGAAAATAAAAAAATTCATTCAACTTCACAAAATACATTGCATATATTTTCTACAAGATTGATCATGAGGAGTCTGAACTCAATAAGCTATTTCCAAATTCAACCACAAACACCATCTTAATAAACTAGTGGGGTGCTCGCGTGTTACGGCGGAAACCACAACACTCTAATTGGTTATTTTAAGGGTGTGTACAAGCTGTTGTTTGGTTCACTTCGGTTTTGAGCCATAACCAAAACCAAAACTTTTGATTAAGATATTTCAAAAACCAATTGGTTTCAATTATTCATTTGTTTCCGTTTGGTTAATCAGTTATGAACATGGGTCCAATTGGTTTTCAATAAATAACCAAAAAATTTACTTGAGATGGAAATGTGGACTTGAGTTGAAGTACTTAAGAAGAAGAACCCATTATTATTAATTATTTTTTTATTATTGTCCACTCCTTTATATGAATATTTCTTAAAATCTTTGTTTGAACTTCATTATATACATAATCTTTCTTCGCCGATCATAGAATCAAATGACCGTATAGTTTAGATAAGATTAGCCATACGTAGTAATTTTAGAATTCAAATCGTTACCTCATAATTAAAAACACGACTTTCATTTTTGATTTCTCGATTTCTATATAGTATTATTAAGTTTATAAAAACTTTAACTTTTATAAAGTATCTAATTGTATGTAAACGGTTATAACAAAACATGTAATATTATGAATTATTTTTTATATGTGTTCTATTTAATGTCTTTAAAATAATTATAGAATTGAATGTCACGAGGTCTCATATACATCTCATGACTCTTGATTACCTTTTGATTAAATATGGTGTTAAAATACAATTTTACCCTCAAAAGGTAGTTATTATATGCATTGTGTAGTAATTTTAGAATTCAAATCATTACCTCAGAAATAAAAACACGGCTTTCATTATTGATTTCTCGATTTCTATATAGTATTATTAGGTTACTAGTGGGTTTACCCGCGCGTTGCAGCGGGATCCACAAATGGGTTACAATACAATATTATAATACTTGATCTTTTTTGCCGCAAGTTACGCAAAAAGAATATAAATGTGCACACTATGTTTTAACAAGTATTCGTAGAAAGAAAAGAAAAGAAATGTGCACCGCTACTTACAACTGATTGCAGTTCACCACAAAAACCATGTACACATTATTAAACAAATCTTAATAAACCAAAGGTATGTTACTGTAACAGACCAATATGAACATAAACATCACCCTTGTCTAAGTTGTCCGGTCATTACATATCTACATAACCGTGCCATTGAAGACACCTTGCTAAATGATAAAGTTCATTTACATGAAAAAAGCATGTAATAATAATATGATATTGTATAAACTATCATATGAAGGTCATTGTCAATTTGTAAATTAAAAGTTGTGATTTTTAAGTTTGTATTAGACTTGCCCAACTTGACCCAGCAGCTAAAGAATTGGCAAATTTGGCCAGTGAGTCGAACCATCTCGTCCACTTTGCCGCTAGGTAGATGCATATATATGAAAAAGGTTTATAATATAAGTATTATTATGGCAAAGTTTTAAAATTTATACAAGTTTAGCTGAGATAAGATTATTCATTGTGGTAACATAAATTATTATATTTCATTGCCATTATATGAAATTTGTTCAAAAATATTGTTATCCCGTGTGTTTATTTAGTTTGGGTGAGTTCCATTTTCATATAAAAGTTAATTATCTTCTAGGGACATTTAGAGAAAAAAGTGGTAAAATTTAGAAAATTATAAAGAAACCCTTGGTATGCCATCTTTACTTTGGACATATTTACACATGCCTCCTCCTTTATAATGTAACTAGCAGGAATGCCCGCGCATTACAGCGGGTGTCCTGACTGATACCGAATTCAAATATGATGTCTATTACGTACCACCACTCATTCCAAATGAGACAACATTCAAAGAAATGATTGTCAAATAAATACGTCTTGTAGTTCCCCATTTGATGTCACTTATGTTAGATGATAAATATGAAACTGGTTATGTGGACTTAAACTCATCATAATTTCTTTTCCTTTCCACTTCCAATTAATTGTATTTAGAGATCTGGAAAGTCATCTGTGCTAGAAGATCTTGTTTAGTAGGAGAAACTTCAAGAATAATGCAATTAGGCACATGAATTATGATATCTCACAACATAATTAAATTTACGGTTCTTAAGGATAATCTAAAAACAAAATACCTTTTCAATGTAGGGGTGTACCAAATTCTCAATGTCTTGCACAATGCTATCTAACCGACCATCTACAAAGATCACCATATAAGTAAATAATAATAATACTTGATCATGGAAATGTTACCAAAAAATAGCAAAATGGTTGATGTAAACTAACCAAAAACTACTTTTTAAGACCAAGAAGGTCAATCAGGTAAAGTTTATAAATGTAAAATAACATAAATAAATTAGTAATTTGTTTTAACCAAGAGCTACAAAAAAAAATATTTTTATGGCCATACTTATTATATCTCACCATTAAGAGAATAAATATTGAGATATATAAGGTCAGATGAAATATGTTTGGTATGTCCTGTCTCTCGGTCAGGCTCATCAGCAATGTCCATCCTCACATCCGCTATACAAGAAACAGTGAACTGCCATTTCAATAGAACTTGTAACTTATCTAGAGTAAAGAAACAAACGATGTTAGGAAAATGAGATACAAAAGCATGATTCTGAAAAGCATGAATATAGTATGGGATTTATGCCACAAATCTGAATTGAAGAATTGAATATTTAATTACCAGATCCACGAGGCAAGAAGTCCTTCGCGTATACTTTCCAGCACAGTGAGAGCTCTAAATACTATTAATAGTATTAATAGGAAGTGGAAAGAAATAGAAATTTAATAAGTTTATGTACACATAACCACATAAAAATCAATCATCTAACATTACTCACATCAAATGGGGAACTACCAGCTTATCTCATAAATTTGAGTTAACTCAACAGATCTAAAAGTACAAACACCTTTTAGATATCTTGCATTGTTTTTGGTATGAATCAATAATGCAAGTACAAAAAAATAAGTTGTTTATTAAATTATATGTTTTAAAAAGCGTAAGCTAAGCAACAGGTTCCTAGGAGATGAATCACGCACCACGTATGGAGGCACACTTGTTTTGTGAAAACTATTCTAATAGCTAAAAAAACAATGAGAATTTTATATCAAATTTATATTAAAAGAGTAACATCTATATTAGTAAGTGTTGTGCATCATTTACTTGTGCCATGCAAGTAGCTCATGCATAAAGGACAGACTCATATATCTAAACCATGAAATATGAGAAGTGAGAAGAGTTGTATTGTTGCTTCTAACTTTTTAGAACCTGAGGTAGGCTTCTGCTAAGGGTTATCGTCAATAAGATAGGCCACGTATACCATATAGCCAATTAGACAAAAAAAAAAAAGAACACAAGTTATTTGTAAGCCACAAGCCCACAAGGACTCAATAAGTTGTAAAACAAAGCCACTTATTTGTAAGTCGTTTCAACATTTATTGTCTGCTTCATGTGTAACCAGCCTTGAGCCCGTTATGTCGTAAGATAATTCCTCAATTCCAACTTCGCTATCCAGTGACCTTTAAATAACAAAAGAATCATTCAATACTATTCCAAAACAACTCATTTTTGGTATGAGATGACCCGTTTGACAAGAACTAATAATGCTTAATGGATTACGAAACGGAAGCCTGGAGGGAAGATAATTTCCCTTTGTAAAGTAATACCAAAGTCCCTAAAATCAGAAAGTGGCTTGTAAGAACGCGGTGTTGAACAACCTAGCTTTCGGATATACGGATCCATAAACAACCTAGCTTTCAGATAAGCATCAATTTTAGATAATGATTGCTGGTCCAAAACGCAGTTAGTTGTTGACTGTGTGATTTGAGTAGTTAGCATTAGATTTTCATTTAATCAATAAAAAGATGATTCTTTTTATCTTATACATAGAACATATACTAATAAAGAAATATTTGCTATAATATTGGTGTTATATTTCTCATGAAGGGTTAACTATTTGTAAATTTTTGTGACACTTGAAGTCAAAGAATCCCATATGAATTGCAAAATTCGAGCAAAATAGATTGTAGCATCCAAGTTGCTTGATATGCATCGCTCTACACTTTGTTTATAATAATAATAATAACAATTAGCTACAACTAATCAATAAATATATTATTGTAACATATTAAAAAGATAAATCTTTCAATCCAGTAAGTGGTTTTGATTGATACCTTCATAATCTTATTCATAGACTGGGTATGTAGTGGTTTTGACCTAGGAAACCAGTTGCCAAAAGCGTAATGCAAGTTGTAAGCAGGATCTTGTCCAATCATAAACTTAACAAGTGAAGTCATTTTAGATTGTAATGAAGATAAGAAAGTAAACGTAAATATACCTTTAATATTTCAATATTCGTAATATCATTAGCATGATCACTCAACAACCTTAGCCATTGAATAAAACTCTCTGTGTACAAATTCACCATGAGCTGGAATATTTCATATCTACAAGAACAACTAAAAGATTGAAATCAAATAACACATTAAGAAAAAAAAAACCTTGGAGGAAAACAAGGAGCAACATAATCATATATATATCTCCTAACTCTTGTCCAATCTGAAAGTAATAAACAAACAAATGCTCAGCTAGTAACTTTATCCTTATTTTTATAACCGGAGTTAAATCGTTGAGCATACCTTTTTTGCCTCCTCTATAACAAGATTTCTGCAGAAACAAGATTTACCTGTTCGGCTACCATGGTACTAAGTTGTGTGTCATTCGCCTGAAATAATAGAAGATGATGGTTAAATGAAAGCTATCTATCTATCTATCTCTACCTCTTCGTTTCCTTTGTATAAACACAATTAAGACAATTCTTAAAGACAATTCAATGGATAATCTATTGGTATGGTCATGAGGGCAATATTGGAATAGGATTTTAAGATGTGAGTGAGAAAATGATGGCAAAGTTACAATAATATCCTCCTAAGTGTCTTAATTGTCACAACTATGCCTATAATACCCTTAAATTTCTTGCTTAAATATTTTGTACATGTTGCTTGTTAAGTTGTACGAAAATGCAAATTACCATGTTGTACATCACTCCTCCTTAATAAGATAATATAGATATGTTAGAATCCACGGGGAAACAAAAAGAAATTGAAAATGTAATTCTACGTAAATATATTTTGATTTGTATGAAGCTTGCAAGAATCCCATTTTAGAAATCTAGAAAACCAAAGGAGAAATGGTTGAAGATGATTCTTTGGTTTGTTAGTGGCATTTAATAACAATTGTTACAACGTTTATGTTTCCATAAAGTTAGCAAAATCAATATGTTTGTCAAATCCAGTCACTCGAAAGCTAGTCGAGATCGCATCGGTAAAGAGCTCGAACGAGTTAAACCTTAACGAGTCGATCTCGAATAGCTTACGAGCAACTCGACTCTCTTATACCTCTAGTTAATCATTTATCAACATGTAAGTCACGCTTGATATCTCTTAAGCTAAATGAGCCAAGATCGAACTTATGCGAGGTTAGCTCAGCTCTACTAGTTTACACTTTACACCCCTGAAATGATAACTTAAATTTGTTTAAAGATAAATTAATAATAAATTCGATTGTGAAAGATTATCACAGTAATCATAATGAAAATGTGGAAGTTAAATTAAAGGAATTGAAGGCTACAATTTCTAATTTACAAAAATAACTTACAGAATATATGTCCAAAAGGATAGAATCCACGTGAAACTTGTGAGCCAAATTAATCGAGCTGAAGCAGTTGCCACGGGCCATTTGCATGAACTTTGATTTGCAAAAGCTCCTATAAATGATGTGAAGGATCAGTGTAACTTTATTAGTAATTAACATTAACCCTATAATGAATTAATTAAACTATAAAGACAAAACATTTAGTTATGATTGAATATTAAACAAATTGTGTTGTAAATCAAGTTAAATACCTGTAAAGGAAACATTCCTGAAAGAATAAACAAAGCTTGTCATTGGATGTAAATACACTTTAAGCATTTAGAACAAAGGGCATACCATTGTAATAAGACTTTTTAGACATAAGATAACCAAGCTTTTAGTTGCTGCATAACATACAACAAGTTTTTTACCATGTGCTCAAACAAAACAATGAATGAATTATAAGATTGATAGTCCAAGGTGCTAGGCACACTCAAGACGCAAGGGTGATCCTATTGCTTAGGCGTAGTCGCCTAAAAATCAATGGCCCGAGGCAAGCAAAGCGCACATTTATTCCAAGTCATTTTAACTGTTTTAGACCAGCATTCTTCATGTTCAAACCTGTTCTCACATTGGTTGAATGCACCTGTGCACCTAGGTGGACTCAAGGTGGATAGGCTACGCCTCGCCTCACCTCACCTTAGGGTGTGCCTTTGACAACATAATTTACAAGGCCTACATAGCGAGTTATGTATTACAAAACAGATATCTTATAGAAGCCTTTGCTTCATCCATCAATCTAAGAACACTGGGCTCAACATGCCAAATCCACACTAATTAAACCGTATAAACACACACACACACATAACACATCTCAGTATATAACTAAAAGGGTACCTCTTACACTTCCTAACTCCAGTATATCCCTGTACTTCTCTGTCTTCCAATCCTAACAACATTAAAATTATAAAATAAGTTCAAATTCAATTTGTTAATCAATTAAGCCAGTTTCTGATACAGAACTAATCCTTGCTAGATACACAAAAATAAAAGGCCAAAAATATAAACAGCATAGCATGGGTCACAAACATAAATTAACCAAGAAATGGTGTAACACCCCAACCGATGGCGGAAACATCGAGGTGTCACGTATGAATGATTGTTCAGTAGCTCATGGTAATACCTAAGTTTAAATAATCCTTTATTTCGTTACAATATTGAATTACATTAAATGTCTTGGATGAAATCTAATAGATTATCATTGTATACCGCCGGCTTGATCAGGGTTAATGATTATGTAAGTTGAAGTTTAAGTCTAATAGTATTTGTCTAAGTCATGAGGCATTAAAGTTTACAACTAGACATGTATGTAGAATTGCTTGAGTATAAAGTTTCAAGTATAAAGAATTGCATAAAAAAGGTTACGTAAACTCACCTTATCAAATTGTGTTGGGTCTGCTGACCTGGAGAAGAACAGATGATTGAAAAGTCAAAACATGCTAACAGTTGATCCACACAATAAACAGTCCTTACAACATACTTCTCCCAAAAGACTGCTGACTCTAACAACTGTTCCATCCAAACAACTGCCATGACAACTGCTGACACAAAGGACTGCTGAATAAACACTGATGAAGAACAACTGCTGATCCAAGTACTGAAGACTAAAGCACTGCTGGAGCCAACAGCACTTAGGCTCCAGCAGAGGATACAAGACCATCAGAGTTTTCCTACAACAGTAGTTTACCTTCAGTGTTTTTTAATGTAACAGTAGTTTGTAATAGGCAGATGTTTTATGTTTGTTATTCCGTTAGAGGTCACTGTCTTAAGGTGACGTCAGCCTAGGTCATCAGTGGTTTAGGTTTGTCTATAAATAGAACAGTGCTTGTACTGTTCTATTGCATCACACACACAAACATTCTCTCAGACAAACAATCACTGTGTGATCAGGCTGAGGGGGAGTACTTGTATGATTGTAATCTTTTAGATAAATGAAAGCATTCGATCAGAAAACATTTACTCTCATGTTTTGATTAAAAGTTTATCATTCCGCTGCACTTTCCATCTATATTCATATCACTCTTATCATTCTTAGTTAAACATAATCAAAACAATCAAACTCAGATCCTAACAATTGGTATCAGAGCTTTGTCAATTAAATTCGATCTAATCAATCAATTTAATATAAATAGATCAGCTCACAATATTGATATCGTTTGTTTGTCGGATTAAAACAGAGTAATAGTTTAATTTCGATTCAACCGTTTTTAAACAGACTTTGTTTTTGAAAAATCAGAGAGAATGGCTTCAATCAATCACGATCCACATAACACTGGCACGAACAACAAGCTACCGATGCTTGTCAGATCTGAATACAATATCTGGCAACGTCGGATGAGCCATGTTCTAACTCAACAGAACACTGGGTGTTGGAAGTCGGTTATCTTCGGACCACATGTTCCGATGGTGCCGAGTACTGAAGATCCCAAGGTTCAGGAGCCAAAGAAACTTGAAAATTACTCTGACCAGGATTTTCAGAAAATTGAGTTAGATGCTAAAGCCTTCAGTATTGTGGTTATGGCTCTACCCAATGACATTTATGCTGGGCTGTTACACTGTAACAGTGCAAAAGAGTTGTGGGATGCCCTGAAAGAACAATTTGGTGGGACTGAGGAGGTTATTGAAAACAATCGTGAAATACTTAACCAACAATATGAAACATTCAGTCATGTCAAGGGAGAGTCATTAACTCAACAATTTAAGAGGTTTAACTGTCTCATTAGTGAACTAAAATTGGTTGGTCTTACTTACCCTCATTCAACCCTGAACCATAGGTTTTTAAGATCCTTACCAGACAAATGGGACACTATTGCTATTGTTATGAGAAACTCGATTGGATTTAAGGACCTATCACTGACCCAGCTTCATGGTAAGCTCTTGACCTATGAGAGAGAGCTTAACCAGAAAAAGAAGCTCCAGGACTCTGGAAAAGTGTCTGATGATTATGTATTTGGGAATACAGCACTTTTGGGTCATAATGAGGTGCCTGGAAATATTAAGGATCAGAGTTATGATCATTTCATTGACATAACTTCAGGTTTTAACTCTGATTCTTATTCACCAAACTATGCTTTCACAGCAAGTGGTGGTGATATCCAGGCATCTGATAACATATCCTTTGAGTATGATGACCTGAAATACTTTGACCCTGATGATCTGGAAGAAATGGACATTATGCACCAATTGGCCCTTCTCAGTGTAAGAACTAACAATTTTTACAAGAAAACTGGGAGAAGGTTTCCACGGTTAACTGGCAGATCAAAGGTTGGGTTAGATAAATCAAAGATAAAGTGTTACAAATGTCATAGACTTGGTCATTTTGCTAGGGAATGTAGGAGTCAACATGGTACACCTATAATCACCTATCCAAACCAAAGACCTCAGACCAACACTTATCAAAATTCCTATAATACCCCTGGACCAAATGTGCAAAACACTGCTCATTTTGCACAGTCCTCAAACACTGTTCCTGTCCAGTATGTCCAAACCACTGTTCCTCAGATCCACTATGTGCAAACACCTGTTGCTCAAGCACCTGTGCAAACGACTGTTTCTCCATCCTCTGCTCCTGCAAAGACCAGTCAACAGAGCTTCTTTACACAAGGCTTTGTTGATTGGAGCAGTCTACCAGATGAGTTAACAGATGAAAATTTTGCATTAGTTGCCAAAGCTGAAAATGAACCAGAAAACTTTTGTTTCATGGCTATGGTAGATGAGGTTGAATCTGAGGAGGTGGTGACTGAATCTAATGTTGTGACTGATGATGTTGTTGATGAAGTTGTTACAGGTGAAAAACCAGAAGAAGAGGCTGTGAATCTCTCAGATCCCTGGGGTGCATCTGATGATTGTGAGTGCAAGTGTGATTGTGCATTGATGGCTGCTACTAAGGTATCTCCTCAAATTCTTAAGGATTTGTGTTCTGACAGATGTGTAATAGCATTTGCTAACATCAAAGAGGTGAATGAAAACCTTAGAAAGAAAATTTTAGATGATGAAGTTAAATTTGAGAAACTTTCAAAAGATTTAAAAACAAGTTTAACTCAAAAGGAATCTGAAATAAGCAGCTTAAAACATGAAGCAACCATAACCAAAGACCAGCTCCAAACTATGATAACAAAATATCAGAGTTGTAAAAGTGAGCTTGAGTCCACCCAAGTTGAATGTGAGAAATGGGTGGAATCATGTAGAGGATTTGAGATGCTACTCAACAAACAAACCAAAAGTCATGTGAAGTTTGGTTTTGGTTTTGAAACCACTGCTCCAGCTTTTGGAAACACTGATAAAAGGGGTCAAAAGTCTGTTGAGATAGTTCCAACAAACCTGCAGGGTCAAGAGATTAAAATCACTGAACCAAATGGTAAGAAAATTGTTCTTGAAAAACCAGAAGGTTCCTCATCATTCACTGAACTTGAAAAGTATGAATTTAAACCTACCTGGTCTGATGAGTGTGATACTCTTGAGAATTTTAAACCTGTTGATTTTAAAACAACTGAAGGAAAGGCAGCTCCTCAGGCAAAAGTCATTCCCTTGAAAAACCTTCCAGCAGATGCTCAAACATCTGCTGAAAAGAAGGCTGAAAAAGGGAAGAAGAAAGAAAAGACTGTCCACTTGTTCTGTGATTTCTGTGAAAAGAAGAATCATGTCACTAAAAACTGTTTTCTTCTAAAAGCATATGACATTAACAAAGGAACAAGTGTATGTGATTCCAAAGCCACATGTTCAATATGTGGGAAAAAGAATCACAAAACCAAAGAGTGCTTGTATCTCAAAAATTTTGATGTGAAAATACAAGAATACAAAGCTAAAACTCTTGCAAATCCTGGGGTAAGTACTTCAAAAGGAAAGCCCAAACAGACTTTCACTCCTGTCCAAACATCTGTTACTAAAAGTCTTGAAACATCTGCTCCTAGGGATGTCCAAGTAACAGATGCTCCACCCACAAGCAAATACCCAAGAGGATATGGACAACCACCATGTCATAGTCTGTCACATGTTTATGAGGAGCCAAAGAGACCCTCTAAACCAAGAGTGAACAGAAATCCCTATGGGTATTATCATCTGTCTGGATGTGATCAAACAACTGTTGCCCCAAGTGTTGACATTCAAGCACTGGCAAATGGTCAGCAACAGTTGTTGAACTTGATTCAAAAATTAGTTCAAACCACTGATCATCTTCCAAAGCTTGAGTCTAAAAAGTCTGAGGACCCATCCAAAGCCAACTTGGCCTTGGACACTCACCAAAACTAATCCATTACTGCTGTGCAGGGAGCTTCTGCTTGTTTAGATAGTCTTTGGTATGTAGATAGTGGAGGCTCCAGGCACATGACAGGATGTAGAGCCCTTCTTCTGGACTTCTTAGCTCATGGAGGGGGTGATATATCCTTTGGTAATGATTCAAAAGGTAAGGTGTTGGGGTCAGGGACTGTGCAAGCTGGGAAACTCAAGTTTGAAAATGTCAATCTTATTGATAATCTCAAGTTTAATCTTCTGAGTGTTTCACAAATGAGTGACAAAGGTTATGGCTCATTCTTCACAAAGAAAACTTGCTAGATTATTGGGCCAGAAGTGGTGAAAAAGATTGATACCATCATTGCTGAGAGCAAAGCACAACTTGTTGCTCATAGAAGTGGCAATGTGTATGTTGTTGATATGTTAAAGGATAATCCTATGGCAAATGTCTGTTTGTTTTCTGCTGCCTCCACAAAGGAGACAGAATTGTGGCATAGGAGACTGGGTCATACCAACCTTAACACTATCAATACACTCTCTAAACAAAGTCTTGTCAGAGGTTTACCATCAAAAGAATTCAAATGTGATGAGCATTGTGTTTCTTGTCTAAAAGGGAAACAACATAAAAGCTCTTACAAATCCATTGATGAGTCCAAAACCAGTCAATGTCTACAATTGTTGCACATGGACTTGTTTGGTCCTTTTAAAATCATGAGTCTAAGAAGAAAAAAATTTTGTCTTGTCATAGTTGATGATTTTTCTAGGTTTACATGGACTTACTTTTTACATTCTAAGGATGAGACTGCAGGTATATTGAATGACTTTGTCACCAAAGTTGAAAAACAATATGACTTGCCAGTAAAAGTCTTTAGGAGTGACAATGGAACAGAGTTTAAAAATAAGGAGTTGGATGATTTCTGTGTGTCAAAAGGGATTGTGAGGCAGTACAACATCCCAAGAACACCAGAGCAAAATGGGGTGGTTGAAAGGAAAAATAGAACTCTTATAGAAGCTGCAAGAACCATGCTAGCAGATTCTGGTTTGCCATTGTCCTTCTGGGCAGAAGCTGTAAACACTGCTTGCTATGTTCAAAACAGAGTTTTGATCAACCCTAGACATCAAAAAACTGCTTATGAAATTTTGTTCAAAATCAAACCATTAATTTCATTTTTCAAAATCTTTGGCTGCCCATGTTTCATTTTAAATCTCAAAGATTCCATTTCAAAATTTGCAGCCAAAGTAGATTGTGGTTATTTTCTGGGATATTCTTCTACTGCCAAGGCTTATAAAGTGTTTAACACAAAGACCAAGACAATAGAAGAAACCCTGAATGTAAAGTTCAATGAACTTTCATCTCTAAAAATCCCAGCAAATCCTGCTGAACTATTTGATTTAGATAAATTCAAATTTGAAGATATTACTGTTAAAACTAACAATGCAGGTATTCCACAATCTCTCCACAACAAGATTACAGAACAGATGTTGTGATCCCCAGTCACTATAAAATCTATTCTGCTTCAGAGTGAGCAGCTGTTCAAAACAATTGTCAAAACTCTGTCACAACTGAGTCAACCACTGCTGGCTAGTCTTACCCTCAAACCACTGCTTCACCTCTCACATCCACTGAACAATCATCTGTTGACAAAAGTCAATCCTCTGTTGACAAAAGTCAGTCCACTTTTACACCACTTGGACCCATTCCCCCACTTCCATTCCAAACATCTGATGGCACTACAGAAGTGCAAACAGATGTTACATCAACAGAGTCACCAAACCTCTGTCCTTCACCTCAAAATGCCATCATACCATATCAGGGAGATCTTATCTACCTAAGAGCTCATCCACCAGACCAGATCATTGGCAACATCAGAGAGGGTGTGCTCATAAGAAGCCAATCCTCCAATATCTGTCTTTTTGCAGGATTCCTATCTCTCACACAACCTGTCAAGTACCAAGAGGCACTGAAAGACAACAGTTGGGTAGAAGCTATGCAAGAAGAACTCCTTCAGTTTAAAAGACAACAAGTATGGGAGCTTGTACCACTACCTAAGGATGTTTGTCCTATAGGAACAAAGTGGGTCTTCAAAAACAAAACTGATGAAAGGGGTATTGTTGTCAAGAATAAAGCCAGGCTTGTGGTTCAAGGCTTCAGACAAGAAGAAGGAATAGATTATGATGAAACTTGTGCTCCTGTAGCAAGACTAGAAGCCATCAGACTATTCTTAGCCTTTGCTGTCAACCACAACATAAAGGTGTATCAGATGGACATCAAATGTGCTTTCCTTTATGGCAAAATTCAGGAGGAAGTCTATGTATGTCAACCACCTGGTTTTGAAGACACATTCCATCCTGACTATGTCTACAAGCTCAACAAAGCTCTGTATGGACTCAAACAAGCACCAAGGGCCTGGTATGAAACTCTTTCCACATTTCTCTTATCCATTGGCTTCACAAGAGGTAAAATTGACAAAACTTTATTTCTAAAATGGAAAGGGAAAGACTTAATGATTGTTCAAATATATGTGGATGACATCATTTTTGGATCCACATGTAACCAAATGTGTGAAGAGTTCAAAAAACTCATGACAGCAGAGTTTGAGATGAGTGCCATGGGTGAACTTTAGTGTTTCCTTGGTCTTCAAGTGAAACAACTGCAAAATGGCACATTCATTCACCAAAACAAATATGTAAAGAATTTATTAACCAGATTTGAGATGAATGATTGTAAGCCATGTAGTACACCCATGAGTACAGTCAAGCTACTCACTATTGATGACAAGGATGAACTGGTTGATCAAACACATTATAGATGCATGATTGGGTGTTTATTGTACTTAACTGCATCTAGGCCAGACATTATGTTTGCCACCTGTGTCTGTGCAAGATCCCAGGCTTCACCAAGAAAGTCAAACTTTATTGCTGTGAAAAGGATATTCAGATACCTCAAAGGTGCTCCCACACTTGGTATCTGGTATCCTGCTAATGGAAACATTGAGCTTTCAGGCTATTCAGATAGTGATTTTGCTGGCTGTCACACCACAAGAAAGTCCACATCAGGAGGGTGCCAATTTCTAGGGAATGCCTTAGTCTCCTGGCAAAGCAAAAAGCAGGCAGCTGTTTCAACCTCAACAGCTGAAGCTGAATACATTGCTGCTGCAAGCTGTACAGCCCAACTCATGTGGCTTCAAAATCAATTACTGGATTTTGGGATAACTGCACTACAGACTTCACTTATGTTGGATAGTCAAGCTGCTGAAAATATCATCAAGAATCCAGTCTCTCATTCCATTACCAAACACATTGACATCAGACATCATTTTGTCAGAGATAGCTATGAAAAAGGTTTGATTTCTCTGCACCATGTTCCAACAGAAGATCAGTTGGCAGATGTGTTGACAAAAGCTTTAGACACATCTACCTTTACAAATCTGATTTCTAGAATTGGTATGTTAAACATGGATTAAACCACAAAAATGTTTTTTTAAAAAAGCATTAAAATGTTTCAGAAAATCAAAATTTCTCCTTAAAAATAGCTTTTTGGTTGAAAAATCTGTTTCAAACATCTGATCAGATAAAACAACCACTGTTTCATTCATATCCACTGTTGGTTGAAAAATCTGTTTCAAAACATCTGATCAGATAAAACAACTGTTTTGTTATCTATATATATCTATACTATACCTATACATAATAATAATAATAAAAAAAAATACAACAGTTGGTCCCATCAGCTGTTTGTATCAGCTGTTTGCCAAAACAGCTGTTCTCCACCAGATGTTTATCCATCAGATGATTGCCACGTCTGCTCCTACAAGCAGAGGTTTGGCCACATCAGTGGTTTCCCCTGAGCCTATAAAAACCCTGTTTTATCACAGCATATGTTACACTGTCTCATTGTATTCAAAATACAGAAACCGTCTTCTTCGCTCTCAAACCCTTACTCAAAATTTCATTCCTTTTCACCTTCGGAATCCATTAAAATGGATCTTCAAGCCAAAGCCACCCACAATTGTCTCCCATATCTGGTTAAAACAGATGATAACACATCATTCCATTCCACCATTGACATTCTCCTAAATTCCAAATATCTACCCATCTTAACCGCTGACGCTCCCATCTACATTGATACTCTCCAAGAGTTCTGGTTGAATGTTGAGTTCTTATTACAAGACAAAAAGCCTACTTCCATTATTTCCAAAATTGGAGAAACAAGTGTCGTCATTACCCCTGAACTCATATCCACAACCTTCTCACTCAATGACCTGGCAGGTAAGGACTCCTTCACAAAAACAGAGCTTCACACTGAATTTCAAGAACGAGGGTATGATGGTCAGATGACTGGGTCAACACTTTTCAAAAAGTTTTTCCCACCAGTCATGAAATTTTTCTTCCATACCCTCCTTCTATGTGTCTCCGCTAAGTCCACATCCTTCAATGAAATCCCATTAAGGATGCAATATCTGGGCTATGCCATGTTGTCAAACTCTGACTTCAATCTTTCCCAGGGATTGTTTATGGACCTAGTGTCAAATGTGAAAACAATTAAGTCTGGGTCAAACAATGCTTTTCTAATTTACCCAAGAATTCTTAGTGTAATCCTACAAAAGGCCTTACCAGAAAAAGTTTTCAAAAAGGGTGAGGCAATGCAAATGAAAAGCTTAACTGATGAAACTTTCACTAGAATGCTGGGTGGAAGCACCCAAGAAAAAGTGTCAAAAGTGTCCAAAGTTTCAAAAACACATGTTAGGACAAAGAGGATTGGTGAAACCACTTTTGGAAACCTTAGTCTAATTCACTTCTGTCAATTTTGGCTAAGTATAGAAGTACTGAAGAGAAGACAAGAAACTGCTGAAGAGAAGATATGAGAAGTGCTGAAGAAGAAACTTCATCAGAATTTCTGAAGTCCAAACCAGACAAAGTTCACTTCAGAAGTACTGAAGACAAACTACTCATCAGTAGTTTGTCATTCATCAGCACTTAGCATCAGATATTTTCCACCGCCTTTTGTATCAGTAGTTTATTGTTTATTATTACTTTTAGCTGTAATTGTTTATTTCAATGTTGCAACTTGTGCAACTTGTTTCTGATATTTGTATACTTGCTTTATTGGCAAGATACATGTATGTAAACGTCTATAAATAGGAGGCTTCAACCTTCTATTTTAGACATTGATTTTAATAGAAAAATCCTTCAAACACTTTCACTGTTCTATTCCATTTCAGTATTTATTGTGAATCTGCCTAAGTATCTAATTCTCATTCACTGCTTAGATTCATAATAAATACTTGTCATTATTAGTTTCAATCATCAAGAGGGAGTAATAACTCCTCTTAAAAGATAAAAAGTGTTGCTTTAAACTTATACATTCCGCTATGCTTACAATCTGATATACAAGAGCTTGCTAAACACTTAAGTGTCAAAGATAGCAAGTTCTTATTTAAACAAAGAGCAAACTGATCCAACAATTGGTATCAGAGCATTGGTTTATCTGATCACATATCAATCTAACAAATTGAGAATCAGACACAAAGCTCTTATTGATACTCAATAAAAGATCAAAAGTTCACTTTTTATCAACATCCATCACTTTAAGAGATATTTGACAAATCAATACTCTTTAAAAATGGATCCTCATAATACTGGTTCTGCCACTAAACCTGCCATGCTTGTAAGAAATGAATATAACATATGGCAAAAGCGAATGGCACATACCTTGTCACAGACCAACACAGGTTGTTGGAGATCTGTGATATATGGTCCTCATAAACCAGTAAACATAAATCTTGAAACTAAGGAAGAGATTCCAAAACAACCAAAAGACTATACTGATGATGATTTCCTAAAGCTTGAGCTTGATGCAAAAGCTTTCTCTATGTTGGCAATGGCTCTCCCAAATGAGATATACTCTGGCCTTTTACATTGTGAAAGTGCCAAAGAACTCTGGGATTGTCTTAAAGAACAGTTTGGAGGAACTGAAGAGGTGATTGCCAACACCAGAGAAATCTTGGCTCAACAGTATGAAACTTTTGCTCACATTAATGGAGAAACTTTAACTCAGCAATTTGAAAGATTTTCCTCATTAATATCTGAGCTAAAACTAAATGATCAGACCTATACAACTGTATCTATGCTTCATAGATTTTTAAGGTCTTTACCTGACAAATGGGAAACATACTCAATAGTCTTAAGATCTTCACCAGATTTTAGCTCCCTCACTCTTACAAAACTCCATGGGAGATTACTTACTTTTGAGAGAGAAATTGATCAAAAGAAGAAACTACAATCATCTGGTAAAACTGCTGATGACTACCTACCAGGTAGTACAACACTTTTGGGACAAGACTCACCAACTTGTTCCTATGGATCTTATGACAACATTGACATAACAACTGGGATTTTATCAGAAAGATCTTTCCCAGGTTATGACAATGATGACCAAAGTCAAACTGCTGATAATCTATGTTTTATCATGGATGATTTGAAAAACTTTAGCAGTGATGACTTAGAAGAAATGGACATTTTACACCAACTGGCCATGCTAAGCATTAAAACTAACAAGTTTTATAAATGGTCAGGAAGGAAATTTCCAGGATTGACCAGTAATACAAAAATTGGTTTTGACAAATCTAAACTGAGATGTCACAAGTGTCAGAAGTTGGGACACTTTGCTAGAGAGTGTAGAAACTCTAGCTTTAACCAATCACAATCTGGAAATAACTTTAACCCCAATTATAATAGGAATAATGGAACTCAAGGGAGTGCTCATTTTGTACAAGCACAAGCTCCTCAACAGCAATACATGCCACAAGTACAATATGTTCAAATGCCTGCTCAACAGATGCAGAGCCAACAATCAATCCCTCCCTTTCCAGCTGCTCAACAACCTCCACAGCCTCAACAACCTTCTCAACAAAGTCTTTTCACCTCAGGGTATGTTGACTGGAGCAGTCTTCCTTTTGACACCACAGAGTGCAATCCTGATGCAGACAACAAGTTGTTTGACATCAACTGGGGAGAACCAGACAATGGCAGAAAGAACTTTGCCTTAATGGCATTTGAAGGCTGTACTTCAAAATCTGCATTGTCACAGGTATCAAAAGAGTCTTTGACAAAACTTTGCTCAAATTCTTGCAAAGAAACTTTTGCTCTCATAAGAGAGACAAATGTGCACTTACAAGGAAAAGCCAATGATTTAGAAAGAAAATACACTCAGATGAAATGTGATTTAGAGAGAAAACTTACTGCTAAAACAAAAGAAGTCTCTAAATTAACTAACTCAGCTATTGAAACCCAAGCACAAATTAAAATAATGATAGAAGATCTTGGAAATGTCAGAAAAGAGCTTGCTGACACCAAGGTCAGTTGTGAAAAATGGGTGGATTCTTGTAAAGGGTACCAGCTATTGCTAAACAAACAGAGTGCTTCAAATGTTAAGTTTGGCATAGGGTACCATCATGTTGAAACACCAACAGATTTCTCTCCCAAAACTACTGAAGATGGGAGAAAAATTGTTTCAAATGAAACTTCTGAAGGGAAAGACTGCACATCTTTCCATGAAAACTTTCTAAACAGAAATCCTGGTATTTTCAAAGAAAGTACTTCAGAAGTATTAACAAAATCTGACAACAAGCCATCAGTAGTTTCATCTACATCAGGAGTTGAGACCCTGAAAACTACTGATGAGCAAAATCTTTACACTAATGTCAGAAATTTGCCTTTAGATCAAAAACAAAAGGCAAAAGAGTGTGAAATTTGTGGTCTGTTCAACCACAAAACTGAGTTTTGCAGATACAGAAAAGGAATTCAGTTCAATCAAAAAAATTAAACAACAGGTTGTGGGAAATCAAATCAGAAATGATTATGAAAGAATCTTTAATCCCAAGAAACAACAACCTGAAAACACCTTTTCTCAGAAAAAGATAAAATCTCAACTAAAATCTTTTTCTCAAAATTCTTTGTCAGTAGTTAGACCTGAATCATCAGCAGTTTCACAAACTGCTGAGATTCAAAATCTAATGAACTTGGTACAACTACTGATGACCAAGGTTGATGGTGGTCCTGGAAAGGATACCACCATGGCTCTTAATGAAAAATCCATTGCCAAAAAGACATGGATTTCTCAACCTGGTCAAGAACAAACTGTAACTGTTCTCAAGAGCAAACCCAAAGCCAAACAGGCTTGGGTTCCTAAATCTAACTAGTTTGCTATTGTGTGCAGAGAGTTTCCAGGGGCTTAAACAGCATATGGTACGTTGATAGTGGAGGCTCTATGCACATGACTGGATGCAGATACCTGATAAACAATTTTATCAGCCAAAGAGAAGGATCTGTATCCTTTGGGAACAATGCTAAGGGATATGTGCTAGGACATGGCAATGTCTCCTCTGGCAAAATACAGTTTGACAAGGTCAATCTGGTTGAAAACCTTGAATACAACTTGCTAAGTGTGTCACAAATGTGTGATAAAGGATATTCTTCCTTTTTCACAAAGACAGCATGCAAGATCATCTCACCAGAAGGCCAGAAGTTGATAGAGAAGATCATTGAAGATCATACTTTGCTGATTGCCAAAAGATGTGGCAATGTCTATGCAGTGGACATTGAGAAAGACAAGGTATTGAACAACACTGCCTGTTTCTTCTCAAGGGCATCAACTTCAGAAACTGATCTCTGGCACAGGAGACTTGGCCATGTGAACTTTAAAACCATAAATAAAGTCACAAAAATGGGCTTGGTCAGAGGTCTACCTTTGAAAGTATACCAGTGTCAAGAACACTGTGTATCATGTTTAAAGGGAAAACAGCATAAGTCCTCCTATAAGTCTATTGAAGAATAAAAAACAACTGCATGTCTTCAACTACTCCATATGGACTTATTTGGACCTGTCAAGATTATGAGCCTTGGTAAGAAGAAGTACTGCTTAGTCATCATTGATGACTACTCAAGATTTACATGGGTATTCTTCTTATTTTCCAAGTATGAGGCTGCTGAAATCATCAAGTTCTTCATTCTACAAGTGGAGAAACAATATTCTCTACCTGTCAAAACCATTAGAAGTGATAATGGGACAGAGTTCAGGAACAAAACTCTGGATGAATTCTGTTTGTCTAAAGGGATTATTAGACAATACAGTGTTCCCAGAACTCCTGAACAAAATGGTGTAGTAGAAAGGAAGAACAGAACCTTAATAGAGGGAGCAAGAACAATGTTAGCTGATTCTGGGCTACCCTTGTACTTTTGGGCAGAAGCAGTTAACACATCATGTTATGTTCAGAATAGAGTTCTTGTGGTCAAGAGACATTCCAAGACTGCCTATGAAGTTCTTCATGGCATGAAGCCCCTTATCTCCTTTTTCAGGGCTTTTGGGTGTCAATGTTTCATCTTGAACATCAAGGAATCTATTTCAAAGTTTGCTGCCAAAGTTGACTCAGGTTACTTTCTTGGTTACTCTTCAACCAGAAAAGCCTACAAGGTTTTTAATTCTCACACCAGGATAGTAGAAGAAACATTGAATGTCAAGTTCAATGAGTCAAAACACACTCTTATTCCAGCACATCCTGCTGAACTTTTTGACCTTGACAACTTCCATTTTGGACCTGAGAAGGCTGTTACTTCATCAAAACCTACTTATTATGGTGACAAAAGGTTTGATGATGAGGATCCCACACCATGGACTCCTCAAACAGTTATCAAGTCAACTTCAAAATCATCAGAAGTTCCACAAACTTCTGATCAAACAAGTACTGAGGAACAAACTCAAACTTCTGGTTCAGTAGATCCATCTACTGAAGATCAAGGAACGTCTGAACCAGATATTATAGACCTCAGTAGTTTGTTTGAAGAACATGAGCCACCTACACCTGTCAGTGGTTTACAACAACTGATTGAACACAGAGATCATCCACTTGATCAAATCATGGGTGATATAGCTTCAGGTGTTCTTACCAGAAACCAGCTCTCCAACTTTTGCCTATTTTCAGCCTTTATCTCACAGTTGGAACCAAAGAAGTACCAGGAAGCCCTCAAAGACAATAATTGGGTGCAAGCTATGCAAGATGAACTGCTTCAGTTCAACAAGCAACAGGTCTGGGAAATCTGTCCCTTACCTCCAAACAAGCAACCAATTGGCACAAGATGGGTTTTCAGGAACAAACAAGATGAAGCTAGTATGATAATCAAGAACAAGGCACGACTGGTAGTTCAAGGGTACTCTCAAGAAGAGGGAATTGACTATGATGAAACCTTTGCTCCAGTTGCAAGGCTTGAGGCCATCAGGTTATTTCTGGCCTATGCCATTTCCAACAAAATTAAAGTTTATCAAATGGATGTAAAGAGTGCATTTTTGTATGGAAAATAAAAGAGGAGGTGTATGTCTGTCAGCCACCTGGGTTTGAGGATCCTTCTCATCCTGAGTGGGTGTACAGACTGGACAAAGCTCTTTATGGGCTCAAACAGGCTCCAAGAGCCTGGTATGATACACTCTCCACCTTTTTACTCAAAAATAACTTTACAAGAGGTGCCATTGATAAAACTCTTTTCATAAAAACATGTTGGAAATCATGTCCTACTTGTTCAAATTTATGTTGATGATATCATTTTTGGTTCAACAAACACAAAACTGTGTGATGATTTTAAGAAACTCATGCAATCAAAATTTGAGATGAGTACCATGGGAGAACTGCAGTACTTTCAGGGACTGCAGATCAAGCAACAAACAAATGGAACTTTTATACATCAATCAAAATATGTTAAAGAATTATTAAACAAATTTTCTTTACAAGACTGTAAATCATGTTCCACTCCCATGACACCAATCACACAAGTTGAACCTGATGATCAAGGAAAACAGGTTGATCAAACCATGTACAGATGCATGATAGGTTCCCTTTTATATCTAACTGCTTCTAGACCAGATATTATGTTTTCAACTTGTGTCTGTGCTAGATATCAATCAGCACCAAGGGAATCACACCTTATAGCAGTCAAAAGAATTTTCAGATATCTGAAAGGAACTCCAACACTTGGAATTTGGTATCCTGCTTCAAGCAATACCAAGCTATCAGCTTTTTCAGATAGTGACTATGCAGGGTGTAAGATGACAAGAAAGTCAACATCTGGTGGTTGTCAATTCTTGGGTAACTGTCTAGTGTCATGGCAATCAAAGAAGCAAACATCTGTTGCAACTTCAACTGCTGAAGCTGAATACATTGCAGCTGCAAGTTGTACATCACAGATACAATGGCTCCAATATCAACTTCTTGATTATGGAATCAAAGAAACCAAGACACCTTTGTTTGTAGACAGCAAATCTGCCATTAGCATCATTCAAAATCCGGTACAGTTCTCAAAAACTAAACATATTGAGATCAGGTACCATTTCATAAGAGATTGCTATGAAAAAGGCAAGATTGAGGTAAAGCATGTAGCAACAGCTAATCAAATAGCTGACATCTTCACAAAACCCCTTGACACATCAACATTTCAGAAGTTAGTATCCATGCTTGGGATGCTAAATTTGTAAGTGTTTATTTTATTGTTCTGCACATATTTTTCATTTTTCACTTACAAAAAGACAAAAAGTCTGAAAACAAAACTTCTGAAAAGAGAGAAACTACTGATGAACAAAACATCAGTATTGGGAAAATTTCTGAAAAGTAAATAACTTCTGATAAAATAACCTTCAGAAGTTGTGAATAAAAGTATTTATAAAACATTTCTCATCAGCTGTTAAAACTACTGAAGAGGAAATGGGAACTACTGATGAAGATAATCCTTCATCAACAGTTTAGTCAAAAAGGGCAAATCTGACTTTTCCCATCATCAGAAGTTTTGACCTAGTCGGTTTAAAACTTCTGATAAAGAGATTTTTAACCTAGGCGGTTTAAAACTTCTAATAAAGAAGATCCAAGCGGTTAAAAACTTCTGATAAATATCTTTTTTCAACACTTATCCTTTCAAACTCAAAAATTCCCTCCTTCTCTCTCAAAAACCTAAACCTGCAAATCAACTGTTCGATCAACAAAAACCCAAACCACATGGCTCTCGTTCTAAAACAGGGTCACAATCAAAGGGCCTTTCTTGAAAAACAAGAAGGCTGGACCCAATACGATGAGATCATTGATCTTGTCGTAAAATCCCAATATTTTACTGCTCTCACAATCGACCCACCAATTCATACTGAAACTCTAAATGAGTTCTGGGCTAATGCTGAGACGGTGACGGCTGATGGTGACATTATCTCCCTCAACTCAAGAATAAAAGGGAAACCACTGACCATCACACCGGCCACACTGGCAACAAGACTGGGCCTGAATGATGTAGCTGCCCCTGATCATGTTGCTAATTCTGACATTCACTTAACCATGACAGAGTGTGGTTATCAAGGTACTCTCTCCCATGCTACTATCTTCAAAAAATATTTTGAACCAAAATACAAGCTTTTGTTTCATTATATTATTATGTGTTTGAGTCCAAAGACAGGGTCTTATGACCAGATGCCCTCTACTTTTCAACCAATATTTCATTCCATAGTGAATGAAACCAAATTCAGGGCATCAAAATTATTTTTCAATGAGTTGGTGTTACATCATAATAATACCAAGAAAAAGTTTTTGTTATACCCTAGGTTCATTATGCAATGCATAATAGGGGAACTGGGTAATGAGGTGTTTGTGGGAAAAGTTTCAACTTTAAATCCATTAACCTCACAAGCATACTCTAGGCATAACAAACCGGCTACCTGGCCAGAAGATGATCAGGGAGAACAACAAAAAGTCCCCCTGAAACCCACATCTTCCAAACTCACACCATCAAAAGCCAAAAAGCCCAAGCCAACAAAGACAACAACCCACCAACCCAAAAGAAAAGCTGTTCAGGAGGTTGAGATGCCTGAACATGCTCATGAGCAATCTGCTCTTCAAATAGGTGAGACTGAAACACCCTCTCAGTCTCATCCATCTCATACCCCACCAAGAGCACCCATAACAATCTTATTCAAAAGAAAAAGACTTAGAAAAACTGTTGTAACTCACACTTCTTTTGAAACTGCTGACCAACCTATTTCACCTATTGCCCAAACTTCTGAACCAACCCCTCAAATTTCTGAACCAGAGGCAATAGAGATTGCCAAACTTCTCTCTGGGCTAAAAGAGAGAGTCCCGTCTGATAATGTCAGTCCCCTACAACCACAACAAACAGGGGACATAACCACAGAATCAGACATGGATGTGGACATCACTAGCCCTAACCCAAGAGATGAGGGTGGACCAGAGTCTTTAAGCCCAATCTTAGAGACTCTTGGGGCATCTGAGGCTGCTACTACTCAGTTACCACCCAGTGGTGGATCTGAGGATAGAAGTAAAACAGCTAAGACCTCAGATGTGGCAACTACTGATGAAGGCTTAATGCCTGAGGTAGGAAATCCTCAGAACCAAGAACAAGAGGTTCATGAGAGAACTGAGTTGGGCTCAGCTCATGATTTAACTGAGACAGTCCTCATTGAGGACAACATCAGGGATTCAGATGATTCCATTAATTTGGATGATGATTCAACAACCAAAACTACTGAATTGACGGCACTTTATGAAGGTCCTACTTCAGGGGTATCCAAGCTCAAGAAGCTAGTCACCCCTGAACAGGTTAAAGTCCACTCAATCCCTAAAACCCCTAGAGTGGCATCCTCTATACAACATGAGGATCTCCTAAAAACACACCCTTCACATCAAATGCCTACCCAATTCCCTGGGCCTTCAAGCATAGACATGAACCAACTATGCAGCCCAGGTGGTGACCTTTATCATATGATGAATGCCCTCATCAAGAATCACCTCCAAACCTATACAGCTAACTTGGAGTTGTCCATCAAGAACCAATTTGGGGTGATTCAGACCAAAATGAATGATCTGCAGACCAAGATTGACTTCAACAGCAAACAAATTGCCAATCTGACAGATCAGATCAAACCTCTGAAGCTTATTGATGAATCCAAAAAGAGGGAGAAGATGAAGGAACCAATGGATACAGTTGAAGCCAGAAGAAAGGCAAGACTTGCTATCCTAGAGAGAGATCAGAAAAACCAGGCCAGAAAAGAAGCAATGGCCAAACAGTTTGGTGTCTCAGTGGAAGATATTGAAGCCACAGAAAAGGAAGATGAGACCCAAACCTCTGAAGAATCCCTAAGGCATAATAAAGAAACCTCTGATGGTCAAAGTCCTGATGACTCAGAAGATACTGAAGACAATCCTTCAGTAGTTGACAAACCATCAGCAGTTGTCAACCCAGCAGAGGTTAACACTTCCAAAACTCAACAAACTAAACCTTCCAGATCCACTGAACAAATCAAACCAACTTCTGCTCCTCCAAGGCCTACAACAACCACTACCATGACTGTCCTAACCCCTGCTCCAATCTCTCAATCTACTGAACTTCTTGAGCAGAGGTTAAAGGCAGTTCAACAAAAAGCCAAGGAAGACCAGATTTGGAAAAATCTGGAACAAAGGGATGACTTAGAGTTTGAAGAGAAGCTCCAGGCTTATCAAGCTGAACTGGAAAGACAGGCTGAAATTGATCATGTTGCTGAAGAAGACAAAAGACAACAACTGGTGTCTTACATCACAAAGAACAACAAGACTAAAGCCTACACACTCAAGGGACTCTCTATGCAAGAACTGACAAGAAGGGCACAACTAATTGCAGACAAACTGGCTACAAGTAAAGAAGGAAAGGCCAAGAGAGCCCAGATGATAAATGAATTAGTAGCAGATGGCTATGGTTCAAAAGCCTCAGTATCCAGATGGAAAGAAGAAAGACTGATGGATACTTATCGAAAATATAAGGCTGCCAAGGCTGCAAATCTAGAGAAGTTTCAAACTGCTGAACCTTCAAGATCAGTAGTTAGAACTTCTGGTGTTTCAACAAGAAGGCCTGCTACTCAAAGGAAGAAATCAGAGGACAATGTCAAAACTGATTTCAAAATGGTACTACTTGAAGGAAGTTCAGTAGTTCACTCAGATTTTGACATTGAGGAGAAACCTCTGTTAACACAATTCAGGGATCCTTCCACCTTTGCCTACCAAATCCAAAAGACTATCAAAGAAAAGATGCATACCAAGGTAGTGACTGAACACCATCTCCCAACTATTCAGATGCCTAATATGAAACAACAAGGAAGAGACTCCCACCTGAGGCTTACTGAAGTAGAAAGCATCCAACACTCAGGATCATCAACCCAAGGGACAAGTCTGGTTCCCTATACCTCTGACTTTGACAAGTCAAAGGTGCCTATCATCAGATGGTCACTTACTGCTAACAACTCAGTATTATTGACAAGAAGAGACCTTTCAAGCAGGGCTTACAAGAAGATCAGTGATCTAAAGAAACTGTCAACACAAGACCTGCTCACAATTCAACATCTGGAACCACAGAAAGGATCTCTATCTGATGGACAGTTAAACCAGCTAAATAACACCATGTATAAAGAAATATGGAAGATTGTTCAAGACAGAAGAAGATCATAAGGAATTAGTAAGGTTTTGGGTTCATCAATCCAGGGGGAGATTGTTAGGACAAAGAGGATTGGTGAAACCACTTTTGGAAACCTTAGTCTAATTCACTTCTGTCAATTTTGGCTAAGTATAGAAGTACTGAAGAGAAGACAAGAAACTGCTGAAGAGAAGATATGAGAAGTGCTGAAGAAGAAACTTCATCAGAAGTTCTGAAGTCCAAACCAGACAAAGTTCACTTCAGAAGTACTGAAGACAAACTACTCATCAGTAGTTTGTCATTCATCAGCACTTAGCATCAGATATTTTCCACCGCCTTTTGTATCAGTAGTTTATTGTTTATTATTACTTTTAGCTGTAATTGTTTATTTCAATGTTGCAACTTGTGCAACTTGTTTCTGATATTTGTATACTTGCTTTATTGGCAAGATACATGTATGTAAACGTCTATAAATAGGAGGCTTCAACCTTCTATTTTAGACATTATTTTAATAGAAAAATCCTTCAAACACTTTCACTGTTCTATTCCATTTCAGTATTTATTGTGAATCTGCCTAAGTATCTAATTCTCATTCACTGCTTAGATTCATAATAAATACTTGTCATTATTAGTTTCAATCATCAAGAGGGAGTAATAACTCCTCTTAAAAGATAAAAAGTGTTGCTTTAAACTTATACATTCCACTATGCTTACAATCTGATATACAAGAGCTTGCTAAACACTTAAGTGTCAAAGATAGCAAGTTCTTATTTAAACAAAGAGCAAACTGATCCAACAACACAAACAAAGAGGACAAAGTCAACAACTGTTGTCAAAACCTCTGTTGTTGAGCCCACTACTCCTGGTGATCATGGCACTACATCCAGTGTTGTGAAACCCACACCAGCCACTTCCAAAAGAAAACGTCCATCCACAAAAACCACCACTCAACCACAAATGAGACTTCTGGATGATGAGGTACCAGAAGATAACTCTGTTGCACCACCAAAGCAACCAGAATCCACTATTGTTACTTCCTCACAACAGTTGGACATACCTCAACCTGACCAAACTCCTCATGAATCCTCACAAAAGGATCATGTTGTAAGCCAAGGGGAACCACATCATGATACATATGAGTCACTTGACCATATGATCACAAGCCCCTCTCCCGTGGCTAATTCTCTTGTTACTCCTCCACCCTCACCATCACATCATGTTCCACAAACCTTTCAACCTCTGTTTGAGGCAATTGAGAAATCTCAGGAAAATCCCAGTTCCTCTCTTTCACCTATCACTGAGAGCATACCCCCACAAGTAACTGGTCCTGAGAACATTCAATCTGCCATCCCACAAACAGTAGAGGAGGTTACACCACCTGAGTTCAATGCAACTTTAGGTGAGTTTTCAAATGAAGCAGCAACTACTGAAGTAGAGACCATTGTCTCACCTCAGGACAGTGGTTACATCACTAAGACTTCTTTGAAGGCAACAACTGATGAGGCCACTATAGTGTCCCCAAAATCAGTTGGAAGTCCCCAGAACCAAGAAAAAGGGGCATCTGATTCACCTCTTAGGACTGAATCAGGTAAAACTACCACTGGTAGGGACTCAGATGATCCTATTAACTTAGGAGATGGGTCAAAATACCAAGAATTGACGGACAGAGTTCAAGCAATTGAAACCTCTGTAGCTGACATCAAATCTGATGTCAAGCTTATACTGGGTTCAATAGCAGATCTTTCCAAAAGTCAACCATCAACAGCTGATATAGCTAGTGAGCTATGGAAATCCGTTTCCCCCATCATCATAGCTCACAGAAAACTAGCTGATCAGACCCATGAAACATATATGGCTGAAATCAGAAACATGGTGGATGCAAGGTACAAAGATACACATGCAGACATTCAAGCCATCAAAGATCACCTGCCGAAGACCACTGGCTCTGCCCCTACCACCATTCTCAGGGATGAAGATGATGATGACTTCACGGCTGATGATGCCAAAAAGGGGGAGAGTGGCAGAGATAGGCTACCAAAGCTAGATCCCTTTGGTTGTCCACCTTCTAAAAAGGGTAAAGCCAAGTCTGCCAACAAACCAAAGGCTAGTCAAACAGAACAACAAGCAACACCATCAGCACCACAACAAACCACTAATAGAAGCAAAGCAGTAGACAACTCTGCAAACAAAGAAGCTGAAAAGGCTGCTCATGCCAAACAAAAAAGGGCTGACACCTTGGAAGCTAAAGCAGAGTTGTTGGTGAACCTCAAGAAGGAACAACGGCAGGAGGATGAAGATGTGGGATCCTCAAAAAGGATTAAAATGCCTGCTAGACATGTCAGAAAACCACCATCTAAGCTAAAAACCTCTGTTGACAAAACCACTGCTGCTACAACCACTGCCACCCAAAACACTGAAACCACCCAAAACACTGCTCCCCAAACCACTGATAAAACTACTGCCACCCAAACCACTGAAACCACTGCACCTAAACCTACAAACACATCTGAACATACAACCACCAAACCTACACCCAAACCTACATCACCAACCAAATCCCAAACATCTGTTGGTCCTACTAAAAGGTCAACAGATTTTAATCCAACCACTGCTTCCACATCACCATCCCCTAAAATCTTGTACACAAGGAAGAGAAAGTCAACCTTTGTTGTACAGGATGAAAACATACACACATCACCAAATACCACCTCAACTACACATTCCACCCCTATTACAGCTATTCCACTCTCATCATTCTCACCACACACATCCAAATTCAGTTCCATAGACCACCACCAACCATTACACCATTGGTTGTTCAGTATCCCCTTGAACTTGATCTACTCAAGGGGGAATTACAATCCTTCTACAATACTGAACAACCATCTGACAGATCTTTCCCTTCTCTCCCAAATTTCCCTGTTCCCCTAAATATTGATACATATCTTAAATACAAGGGTGAACAGGCAGATGCCATCATTAAGGAGAGATGCAAAGGGAAGGATGACATGACTACTCAAGGCATCCATTCAGCAGAGCTTAGCAAACTCAGAAGGATTGAGGACTTTGCTAAGACCCTGAGCAACTCCATGTCTTCCATGCCTCTCAGTGTTGACTTGGAAAAGGAGGTTAGGGATTCTCTTCTGGAACAGATCTTGGCAACCAAGCCATATAAAGCAACCAAAAAGCAGTTTGCTGGCTGGACCACTCATGCACTAAGAGAAGAACTTCTCAGAATAGAAGAGTTGGCCAAAGACCCCAAAGCTAAAGTCTATGCTCCCAATTTTGGCAAAGGCAGAGACCCAGCCAGAGCCTTAAAGTTTAAAAGAAAGAGACAAGAGATAGTAGCTGCTAATTATGGGGAGATGAGGTCTGTTGCTAAATGGTCTGAGCTGAGGCTGGTTGAGACATACAAGAGTCTTGAAGAAAACAGAAAGAAGGATCCCAGCCTACCTAGAAAACCTGTCTATCCTGATGAGCCACTGATGAAGAGACCCCAGCAGACTTTTACCTTAGACAGCTTACTTGAAACTTCTGATCTATCAGCTGCTGCAAGAAGACAGTTCAAGAAAAAGAAAGAAATGTCAGAAGAAGATCAGAAGAAGTTTGCTGATACATTTATAAAAGAAGGGCTCTTCAATCAGATACATTTCTTCTCTGATCCTACAACAGAGAAACTCAGGGAACTCATTGGGAGACCTCCATCACCTAACTCATCCAAAATAAAGGTTCATCTCAGCAAATCCACTGACTCAAAAATTCTAAAATGGAAAGTCAACAAAGACAACCATGAATTGACTTTGCTCAGGTCAGATGGAAGAGTTCAGAAAATTAGCATGGATGATACATACAGCCTATGTGCAAATGATCTTCAAACATTGCTAAATCTAGAGCTTGAAAGAGATGAAGAAGACTTATATGCTCTGAACTTTGAACTACAATTCAAAGGTCAAATCAGAGAAAGTCTGATGAGGAATAAAGATCAGTAAATAAAGCTGAGTTTTGGCATCATCTGTTTTAGGGGGAGATTGTTGGGTCTGCTGACCTAGAGAAGAACAGATTATTGAAAAGTCAAAACATGCTAACAGTTGATCCACACAATAAACAGTCCTTACAACATACTTCTCCCAAAAGACTGCTGACTCTAACAACTGTTCCATCCAAACAACTGCTATGACAACTGCTGACACAAAGGACTGCTGAATAAACACTGATGAAGAACAACTGCTGATCCAAGTACTGAAGACTAAAGCACTGCTGGAGCCAACAGCACTTAGGCTCCAGCAGAGGATACAAGACCATCAGAGTTTTCCTACAACAGTAGTTTACCTTCAGTGTTTTTTAATGTAACAGTAGTTTGTAATAGGCAGATGTTTTATGTTTGTTATTCCGTTAGAGGTCACTGTCTTAAGGTGACGTCAGCCTAGGTCATCAGTGGTTTAGGTTTGTCTATAAATATACTGTTCTATTGCATCACACACACAAACATTCTCTCAGACAAACAATCACTATGTGATCAGGCTGAGGGGGAGTACTTGTATGATTGTAATCTTTTAGATAAATGAAAGCATTCGATCAGAAACATTTACTCTCATGTTTTGATTAAAAGTTTATCATTCCGCTGCACTTTCCATCTATATTCATATCACTCTTATCATTCTTAGTTAAACATAATCAAAACAATCAAACTCAGATCCTAACAAAGTGTTAAGTCTCGTGAAATAGAATAAGTGTGATCCAACGTTGCCAAGTATTACCCTATGTTTAAGATAATAAATAAGTCTAAGTCTTTATAGTCTACAAGTATTTCTAGGGTTCCTAATTTGGGGATAAATAATTGTTTAATTATTAATTAGGTAAATTGTTAATAAATAAAAGAAATTTGGAAAATAAATAAATAAAAGACTATTTGTAGATTTTTTATTAAAGATAGTCATATTATGAGATTTTAAGTATGAAAATAATTTTTATAAAATTATTTTCTCAAAAATTGAATATTTAGTATATTTATTCCTATTTGTCAAAATATAATTTTAATATCTAAAAGTATTAAAATGAATGAAATTTCAAATTAAAATTTATATTTCTGTTCTAAATGAACAAAAATAATTTATGTAAAATTTTGGTATAAAAATATTGAAAAATGAATTTATTATGATTTATTTATGATTAAAATAACAAAAATTGATTAAAAATATTAAATAAACGATTTTTAGGAATAAAAACTTATTTCTGAAACACTTATTAATCTACAAGTTTAAAATAATTTTTGTGAGATTTTATAAAATTGTTTAGGTATTTTTAAAGAATTTTAGAATTATAGTTGAATAAATTTGTAATATTTATAATATATATTAAATAAATGATTTTTGAAAAACTAAAAATTGTATAATAAACTTTTCCTTCTGAATAATATAAAATATTTTTTTATAGAATTTATAAACCACTTTTAGTATTTATAATCAATTTTAAAAGTTTAATAGGTAAAATATAAATAAAAAGGGCTTCAAAAAAAATATGTTGTTGTGGCTAGGATTCGAACTCCTTCCAGTGACCGGTTCATTGTTTAACTACAAGGTGTATCACCAGCTGATCTATAGATCAGTTGGTGATCATTATCAGTTTGTTTAAAATAAATACGATGATTGCAAAGTGTCATCTGCCCCAATTCGTATCCTATGAACCCTAGTTTTCCAATACACTAAATCATCAACCACTAACCCTTGGAATCATAGGGTTATTGGTCGGAATGTATCAAGGATTAAAACACAGAATGGATTGATTCTTACCAAGCCGAATTGAAGCAAGAACACGAGTCAAGCAAAAAGTAAAACGCGTATGTATCCGGCCCAAAGACGACTTGTTTTGCAGAAATTGAGAGTGGGATGGTGAATATCGGTGGGTTTAGGTTCTAATGTAGGGTCCAATTTATATAATTATTAACGAATTGGATGAATTGGAATGTTTGACCTATGCTTAAAATAAAACGCAAATTAGCCTATTAATGGTATGATTTTAATTAATGATTTGCGTGTAAAATACGCCTAAAGATCTGTAACTTTAGTAACACGAATCAATCAGACATAAGTTTCCTTATTTAGGTTAAATCACAAGGTCAACCATGTTTGTTTGGTTTGGTTGTGTGCAGCGTACAAGAAGGTAGAGGACAGATAGGGTTTTAGGTGGCCTTTTGTATATATTGTGTTGGGATTAAATCAGCATAGAGCCGTGGCTCAGTTGGTTCGTTGTGTGTGTTCTTATGCTGACCCGGCTCCAGACTCGGGTTCGAGTCTGGTGGGTTGGTCTTATTTTTTTTCTGCTGCATATAAGGGAGATGAGATGGAAGAAGGGTGTGTGGGCCAGTCTGCTGGTGGTCTGGGCTTTGGATCTGGGCTCCGAAAATTAAATCAAGGTTTAGGGTGGGTTTTGGGTTGGTTTGGTTAGTTTATATGTTTGTAGGTTTGATAAACTAATTGCATAATCTCCTAATAAGATTAATTACTAGCATTGTTATAATTATTATTATTATTATTATTATTATTATTATTATTATAAAAAAATTATTAGACAAGGTTTGTATATTTGTATAAAGAAAACATAATATAGGTAAAGTGGTGGTTTTACTAATCAAAATATTGGGGAAAATTTTGCGATGTTACAGTCTCCCCTACTTTTGGAAACTTCGTTCCGAAGTTATTAAAAACATGGGGTTTAGGGTGATTGGGTAGAAATTAGGACAACTGTGGTTTGGAAAAGTTGGGTTAAGGCACGACATAAATTTATAGGTAATAGGATAATCTGTTTCGAATAATTTGGGTAAGAGGTTTGATATGTGTGAGTTTTAAGGGTTGGATTAGGTTCGTCTGAAATAGCAAGGAAAATAAGAATCTCGCGAAACACTAAACTTAAGTTTTAGGAATTCTAAAAGAAATGCATGAGTTGATTGACTATATGAAAACCAAATGAACTACCAAAACCTTATTAGAACTTCACACCACCTTAACGTACCTGTAAATTCATGATTACATTCCGGACCGCAATCACCAATTTACCTTACATTAGGGTTTTGTGTCCATCTATGATTCTAAACACACATGTAAGTAATACAACATAACCTTGTGATTGAATCGTATACAATGTATCCAAAAATGAGTCCAACTGTTGAACAGGAAAAAGACTTCTACCAGTCAGTGAGTAAGAACCTCTACCGATTGTTGAGCAGGTTCGATAGCCTCTACCAGTCGTTGAGCAGGTTGTAGGGCCTCTACCGACTGTTGAGCAGGCATGTTGACCTCTACCAATCGTTGAGTAGGTTATCTGGTACTCTACTAACTGTTGAGCAAGTACTTCATCCTCTATTAGTTGTTTGATTAAGTGTAGCAATTATTGCAAATTGATAGTATGTTTATGTAAGCAAGTTTAAGTATAACGAGTATAGTAATTGCATTGATATTAATATACATTATCCAAGTGTTACTAAACAACTCTCATATAAAATTTCAATACTAGAATTTATTACTTGAATCAAAGTGCATCAATACATAGAATAAAAAGCAAACAACATTCAAATGGTGGGGCTTGTCGTTAAGTAGCTGGAGGGTCCCTAGCAAGATTATTCTGAGCAGCAGGGGCACTAGCAGGAGGAATTCGACAAACATTCACGAGATGCCCATACTTTTGACAATTAGTACAAAGACGACAAGGCACTTGGGTTGGGTGGTGATACTTGCTGGTGTTACACAAAGGATGGTGTCCAGTATAAGGTTTCTTGTTGGGTGGAGGAGTGGCATCTATTGCGAAATTCCTGGCCTTGCGTCTTCTGTTGGTTGAGGACTCAGTTTTAATTTCGATAGCAGGTTGAGGAGTATCCTTCACAACAGCTTTCTTTTCCCCTTTCCGAGTCAGTATTCCTGCCTTCACATGGTTATCTTTAAGGGTGGCCGCCAAACGCTTTCCTTCCTCGAGAGTAGCAGGGTTACTTCCCCACACCGTGTCCTGAATCTGCATGGGTAAGCCACTAATGTACTTTTCGATCGCAATAGGCAAGGGGGTGACCTTATGTGGTAGCAGTAGACTAAGTTCATGGAAACGAGTGTTGTAGGCTAGGTTTTCTCCACTGTCTTGGGCAAGATCGTGAAACGCATCTTCTAGCTTCTTGATTTCATTACGAGGGCAGAACTCCGCCTTCATAGCTTGTTCCCAAGTTAAGGCCAGTGTGACTTCAGCTCCACGAGTCCGTTTCTCTTCGTTCCACCATGTGAGTGCTCGCTTGTGGAGGACACTGATTGTATAGCGAACTTTGAGATTGTTAGGGCACTCACTATTAATGAAGGTATTTTCGATACCTTCGAACCACTAAAGGAGACCAGTGGCTCCTTCGTCACCACTAAACTTAGGAGGGTTGCAAGAGTTGAAGTGCTTGAGGGTGCAAACAGGGTGAGCATTTCCGTTTCCATTTCCATTGTCATTTCCATTTCCGTTGCCGTTTCCATTTATTTGGATGACTTGAGCGACCAAGTTGGGAACCAAAGTTGCTATTTGTTGCGCCATTTGTTGAGAAATGATCGCAGCCAGTTGGACATCAATGCCATTGTTATTGTTGTTATTATTGTTGTTGTTGTGGTTGTTGTTGTTGCTCTCATCGTCATGTTCGTTGTCATTGTTAAGACGAGTGTTGCGACGAGGAGGCATGGTCTGTAAGAGACACAATGAAGGTTCAATGAGACATAGGATGAATCAAGGATAATGAGATAATATAAGGAATGTAATCATTTATTCATTAATTAAAACGAATAAACGAAAACGATGACTTATCAAAGCTTCTAGATTCTAATAACATAGTGAAGACATGCTTTAGCCTATAAGTGAACACTCATCCCAAGAATTACCAGGTAGGAATCCGGGTCCCTCGTTGATTGGGATTTATGCGCAATGCCAGTCCTAGACAGAAAACTCAGAATACAGGCATTCACCCTTCCAGATTGCACGTGTTCGTTATTATAATCTAGAACTTTGACGGGATCCTCAAGGCAGTTTAAGATTTGAGAATCTTGTCCTATTAGTCAAAGGATAGATCTGGTGGTGGAGAACAATCTTCTTGTAGGGACTAAAGTAGGGATAAGATGTAGAAGGGAGATAGAGAATAGAAACAAGTAGGGTTGCAAGTAAAAGGAGCAAGTAAGAGAAGCAAGTACTGGTTAAAATCCTAAGGTTATAGACTAGATTATTTTTCTAATAACCTAATTCCCTATAACCAAGGCTCTGATACCAATCTGTAACACCCCAACCTATGGCGGAAACATCGAGGTGTCACGTATGAATGATTGTTCAGTAGCTCATGGTAATACATAAGTTTAAATAATCCTTTATTTCGTTACAATATTGAATTACATTAAATGTCTTGGATGAAATCTAATACATCCAATAATCAAACAAAGCTTAAAACTTCAAATATCTTCTCATGCTAGCTCTAGACTTCAAGCATCAGTATTTCTTGTTGAGTTTGGAAAAATGGGAGGGTCAACTAGAAGTTGGTAAGAATACATAAGCCAAGTCAAGCAATAAGTTTTAAAAAGAATAAAAGTTTAGCAATTCATATGTCTAATGTAAGTTTAAGTCTACATGAATAAACAAGTAATATAGTATGCACATAATCAATCCTCCGACAAAGTTTAGGTCCATCCCGCATCCACGGTTCACCTTAATATAACGTTGGAATGATAACAATCACCCGCGCTCCCCATACAAGATGGTCAACGAATCTAGGTGGGGTTGTTAATCCAATAGATCTATCATTGTATACCGCCGGCTTAATCAGGGTTAATGATTATGTAAGTTGAAGTTTAAGTCTAATAGTCTTTGTCTAAGTCATGAGGCATTAAAGTTTACAACTAGACATGTATGTAGAATTGCTTAAGTATAAAGTTTCAAGTATAAAGAATTGCATAAACAAGGTTACGTAAACTCACCTTAGCAAAGTGTTAAGTCTTGTGAAATAGAATAAGTGTGATCCAACGTTGCCAAGTATTACCCTATGTTTAAGATAATAAATAAGTCTAAGTCTTTCTAGTCTACAAGTATTTCTAGGGTTCCTAATTTGGGGATAAATAATTGTTTAATTATTAATTAGGTAAATTGTTAATAAATACAAGAAATTTGGAAAATAAATAAATAAAAGACTATTTGTTGATTTTTTATTAAAGATGGTCGTATTATGAGATTTTAAGTATGAAAATAATTTTTATAAAATTATTTTCTCAAAAATTGAATATTTAATATATTTATTCCTATTTGTCAAAATATAATTTTAATATCTAAAAGTATTAAAATGAATGAAATTTCAAATTAAAATTTATATTTCTGTTCTAAATGAACAAAAATAATTTATGTAAAATTTTGGTATAAAAATATTGAAAAGTGAATTTATTATGATTTATTTATGATTAAAATAACAAAAATTGATTAAAAATATTAAATAAACGATTTTTAGGAATAAAAACTTATTTCTGAAACACTTATTGATCTACAAGTTTAAAATAATTTTTGTGAGATTTTATAAAATTGTTTCGGTATTTTTATAGAATTTTAGAATTATAGTTGAATAAACTTGTAATATTTATAATATATATTAAATAAATGATTTTTGAAAAACTAAAAATTTTATAATAAACTTTTCCTTCTAAATAACATAAAATAATTTTTTATAGAATTTATAAACCACTTTTAGTATTTATAATCAATTTTAAAAGTTTAATAGATAAAATATAAATAAAAAGGGCTTCAAAAAAATATGTTGTTGTGGCTAGGATTCGAACTCCTGCCAGTGACCGGTTCATTGTTTAACTACAAGGTGTATCACCAGCTGATCTATACACCAGCTGATCTATAGATCAGTTGGTGATCATTATCAGTTTGTTTAAAATAAATACGATGACTGCGAAGTGTCATTTTCCCTAATTCGTATCCTATGAACCCTAGTTTTCCAATACACTAAATCATCAACCAGTAACCCTTGGATTCATAGGGTTATTGGTCAGAATGTATCAAGGATTAAAACACAGAATGGATTGATTCTTACCAAGCCAAATTGAAGCAAGAACACGAGTCAAGCAAAAAGTCAAACGCGTATGTATCCGGCCCAAAGACGACATGTTTTGCAGAAATTGAGAGTGGGATGGTGAATATCGGTGGGTTTAGGTTCTAATACAGGGTCCAATTTATATAATTATTAACGAATTGGATGAATTGGAATGTTTGACCTATGCTTAAAATAAAACGCGAATTAGCCTATTAATGGTATGATTTTAATTGATGATTTGCGTGTAAAATACGCCTAAAGATCTGTAACTTTAGTAACACGAATCAATCAGACATAAGTTTCCTTGTTTAGGTTAAATCACAAGGTCAACCATGATTGTTTGGTTTGGTTGCGTGCAACGTACAAGAAGGAAGAGGACAGATAGGGTTTTAGGTGGCCTTTTGTATATATTGTGTTGGGATTAAATCAGCATAGAGCCGTGGCTCAATTGGTTCGTTGTGTGTGTTCTTATGCTGACCCGGCTCCAGACTCGGGTTCGAGTCTGGTGGGTTGGTTTTATTTTTTTTTTCTGTTGCATATAAAGGAGAGGATATGGAAGAAGGCTGTGTGGGCCAGTCTGCTGGTGGGCTGGGCTTTGGATCTGGGCTCCGAAAATTAAATCAAGGTTTAGGGTGGGTTTCGGGTTGGTTTGGTTAGTTTATATGTTTGTAGGTTTGATAAACTAATTGCATAATCTCCAAATAAGATTAATTACTAGCATTGTTATAATTATTATTATTATTATTATTATTATTATTATTAATATTATTATTATTATTATTATAAAAAAAAATTATTAGACAATGTTTGTATATTTGTATAAAGAAAACATAATATAGGTAAAGTGGTGGTTTTACTAATCAAAAGATTGGGGAAAATTTTGCGATGTTACAAGTGGGTCCTAAAAAATACTTCTAAAATCAAGGTTAAAACCGTAACTTTTCTTTTAAGTGTGAGCAATTGTAAGTCAATTTAATAAAACCCCTTTATAATGTTGATATCAATTAGACGCTCTCTATGGACCTCCTGTTATGGTGCTGCAAACAAAACCAAGGAAATTGGTGTTAGGGTTTTAAAAAACAGTAACTGATAATAATCGAGGCTTTCGGTGGTGGAGAGAAAACCTTTATAGAACCTTCTTTGGTGAGAGGAATGAATGAAGAGGACGACTGGAGCGTCTTAAATTGGTAAAGGGATTTGTGTAATCAATTTTTGTATTCAATTTGGGGATTTTAAAGGATTTGTGTATTGAAATTGTATTCATTTTAGACATTCAATTACAATGGAGGTTTCACTAATACTGATGGAGATGAAGAGAGGAGGAGGCAAGTTGGGATTGTACAATTGCTATAAAAGGTGGTACATAAGGGCATAATAGGAAGAAAATGGTAAAAGTTAGGGATTTATGCTTGTGCCTCTTGATATGCCATCTTAAAATGGTTGTGAAATTACTATCCTAGCCATCTCTCCTCCTTAATAAGGTAACATAGATAAAAGCTTTAACTTTTATAAAGTACCTAATTATATATAAAAGATTATAACAAAACATGTAATATTATGAATTACTTTTTATATGTGGTCTATTTAGTGTCTTTGAAATAATTGTAGGATTTAATGTCATGAGGTCTCATAAACATCTCATGACTCTTGATTACCTTTGATTAAATATGGTGTTTAAAAGATGAATTTACCCTCAAAATGTAGTTATTATATGCATTGTGTGTTGTACTATAAGGAATCAAACTTGTATCTCTTAAATTTTAAGAAGTCCTTAGACCGATCGTAGTCGGGCGCCAAACACGGCGCTAAACACATTTTCGCGCCCCCAACATCAGAAGTACAGGGCGCTAAACATGTAAAAGGGTCGAGGATCTAAAATATTAACGCTCGAACACAACGAAAACCATCCAATAAATAAACAACACCTCATATGTAGAGAGAGGGGGGAGAGAGAGAGAGAGAGAAAGAGAGAGAGAGGGGGGGTGATGTTATTTTTTTTTTGTTTTAAATGTCACCTTCAATGGTGGCCTTAAATTTAAAGCCCCTCACTACACCCAATTTCATTTTAAAGCCCTATACTAACACATGTGCCACGTGGCCTAATCACTAAGAGGGCCTTAAATTTAAAGCCGCCCACTACATATGATCTTAGGAAATGTTTTATAATACTAGAAGTGATCCCGCGCTACGCAGCGGTACAAACTAATTTTGAATGAAAGTTAAATGGAAATGTAAACGAAAAAGTAATAATAACACTAATAAAAAAACCTAAAACTAAAATATTGTAAAAATAAAAAAAAATTTATTTAGTTTTCCCTGACGCCAATCGGTTCTAGGAGGTTTGACCAAAAAACTTAAAAGAACCCAAACTTGTTTAAACCCAAACTGGTTTGAGAAAAAAAATGGGTTATCTCTAAGCTAATTTAATGTAATGGACGTTTTTTCGAGTCTTTTTTTCTCTATTTTGTTGTTAAAGATGTTGAAATATAAGTTTCTTAAAAAACACTTTAATATCCATTTAGTCTTAATAATTCATTTATTCGGAAGCACGAATAGAGAACTTGAGCCAATATGAATATCCAGTAATAATTGCAATGAACTCATCTCCTCACGTACCTTCAAATTATATTCTGTGCAAGCGTAATTTTTTATATAATGTTCCTAATAAGTAATACAATGCCTTTTAGGGCCGCCGGTAGAAAATGAAGTATAATTTATAGTTTGATTTAGTCAACAAATTATAGTTTTTAAACATTTGATAAACAGTTAAATAACTTAAATATTGCTATTTTAATTTAAAAAAAATATAATACATTTGATAAAATGTTAAGTAACTTACTCTTATTACATATAATGAATAATGTTATTTTAATTTAAAGAATATAATATTTTTAATTTTATGTGTCGTGTCAACGGTATGATATTTAGAAATAGATAACTTTAAGTCTATTTATTTGCTCCTTAGTTATATATAATAACATAATACTATTACTTATTTTGTTTTTATAAATTTCTTTAATTTTGTTTTATTCTATTTATATATGTATCTCTACCTTATTTTTTTATTCACAAGTATAAAAATTATTGTTGAGAAAAATGCATTTAGTTTATTTAATTATAATTATAAGTTTATTAAATAAAGTATTAATTAGTTAGAAGTTTACATTAAATAATGTATTAATGATTTGATGTAAATTACAATAATATCTTTCTATAATGAAGTTAAATTACCTTGTTACCTTTTTTTTTTTTTTTGAACGTTAACTTTCATAAAGAACAAACGGGAACGTCCTCAAAACAAGGACGACACCCGAAAATTACAGCATATACAAGGGGCTAATACACCAATCCTCCCAAAGGAGGTCGTTGAATTTAGTCCTATACTTAAGCCACAAAAACGACATAGATTTGACACTACCAACCACAACCGAGACCTTAGGCTCTACCCCCTAAAAGTCTTCTTATTCCTGGCTCTCCAAATCAACCAAAAAGTCACCAAGATAATCCCATGCACTATCTTCTTGCCCCACTTACCTCCTGGCGCTAACTTGTATAAAGAGAGGAGATCCTTCGTATGAAAAACAAAAACCGTATTTAAGCCGCACCATTTCCATATGTTAGCCCAAACCGCATACGAAAACCCGCAACCCGAGAAAATGTGTTCCGTTGACTCAGTGGCAGCATCGCATAATTTGTATCGATCATTGGGGACGAAAACATTTCTTTTTTGTAGAGCTTCAACGGTGGGGATCCTATCCAATTCAGCCCGCCAAGCAAAAAACTGGCACTTTAACGGAACCCAATTAACCCATTTAAACTTAAAAAAATTACCCGGCTCCCTGTGCTTCTTAACGTGGGCTTTGACTTTTGCAACCGAGAACCATGAAGATCCGGCCCATTCCCACGAGTCTTTTACAGAAGATGAACGAGCCTGAGACAGCTTATTACTCAGATCGGCCCATTCATGAACCTCACCCAATCCCATTGGCCTAGAATAATCAACCGGACACCAATTATCGTTGGACCTGCAATCCTTAATTAACCGTCTTTTGGAGGTCGAAGCCCGATAAAGAAGAGGAAACTTGTGCATTAAAGTATCATCTATTAACCATCTATCCTCCCAGAATCGGATACTGCTACCATCACCGAGTTTCCCTTTCAAAAGCTCAAGAAAAAGCTTATCCCCGCATTTAAACCTTTCACAATTCAAAACAATAGCAGACCACACTCCCCCTTTGCCTGAGATGCGAGGGAGCCCGAACCACCTACTCCTACCATTATGGCACGCCAAGATGATATGTTTCCACATAGTCCCTTCCTCCACACGAAAGCGCCAAGCCCACTTCGAAAGTAAAGCATCATTAACGTCTTTAAGGTGGCTAATACCCAAACCCCCTTTGTTTTTATCCCAAGTCACCTTCTCCCACGCAACCCAATGAAGCTTATTTTTTTCGCTAGAAGACGACCAAAGAAAACCTTTCATGAGACTCTCTAACTTTTCAATCACCCCTACCGGGGCCTTGTATAAAGAGAAAAAATAGATAGGAAGGCTTTGTAAGACCGATTTAAGCAAAGTTATTCTCCCCCCAAAAGAAAGAAGATTCGCTTTCCAAGAAGAGAGCCTAGCTTCAAAAACTTCAACAATTTTTCGCCAACAATTAATTCTATTCATGTTTGCCCCTACCGACACACCCAAGTAATCGAATGGAAAAGAACCAACCCGGCACCCCACTGTCGTGGCCAGGGCTTCAACATCTTCATTTGCCACTCCCGAGCCATATAAAAATGATTTATGAATGTTGAACTTGAGACCGGAGCAAAGGTGAAAAATTCTGAGAATTCTCGCCGCCACCAAGATATTATTAGCCGACCATCCTCCCATTAAAAGAGCATCATCCGCGAAGAATAAATGAGAGATCTCCGGACCGTTCTTAGCTAAAGACACTCCTTCAAAAACTCCCAACTTGCTCGCTTTGTTGAACAAACAAGTGAGAGCTTCCATAACTATTAAAAACAAAAATGGCGAAATAGGATCACCTTGACGTAACCCTTTATGGCATTGAAACTCAAAAGTAGGCGACCCATTAACGAGAACCGCCGATCTCGCCGAAACTAAAATACCCCTAATCCACAAACACCACTTCTCCGAGAAGCCCATTTGCTCAAGAATAGATAGAAGAAAAGACCAATTGACGTTATCATACGCCTTCTCGAAGTCTATCTTCATAAAGAAAACACTTTTAGCCCGCCTTTTACACCATGAAAGAATTTCGTTAGCAACTAGGGGACCGTCAAGAATATTCCTATCACTGAGAAAGCCCGTTTGATTATCCGAAATAATAAACCCAATCACCTTCTTCAATCTCAATGACAAGACTTTAGATAAAACTTTACTAATAATACCCACCAATGTAATTGGTCTAAAGTCTTTAAGACCAAGAGGATTCTTGACCTTAGGAATTAGCGTGATAAACGAAGAAGCACACCCACGATTGATAATACCCGATTCAAAAAATTCCGAGAAAATCTTCAAGAAATCGTCTTCTAGAATAGGCCAAAAATGTCGAACAAAGCTAAAATTAAACCCATCCGGGCCCGGAGCTTTGTCCTTACCACAATCGAACACCGCAACCTTGATCTCTTCTCTGTTAAAGGGCGCAATAAGACCTTCCACCAAGTTCTCCGGAATTTTCTTCAACCCGTCACATCTAAGAAAAGGCCTGGGAGGGTACTTACTTTTCTTTAAAATGGCTGCTGAAAAACCTCAGAACCTCCTTTTTAACCAAACTAGGCTTCGACACCCACTCCCCATTCACCATAAGACCTTGAAACGAGTTCGAAGCCTTTCTACCATTTATGATTCTGTGGAAGTAGGCCGTGTTATCATCCCCATATCTAGCCCAATTCACCCGAGATTTTTGTAACAGGTCCTTAGCATGAAATAACTCACGTTCCTCTATACCCTTCTTGCACTCCTGCCAGACCCACTCTTCCTCTTCTAATAAATCTCTATGTTCCATTTCAACTTCGATCCGCTCAAGATCATTTTTTAAGATTTGAGCTCTTCACCTTCTTTAGCCTCTACCTGTTTCTTCCAATCAATCAAACACAATTTTAAGTACCTGAGCTTAGAAGACAACACCACATCCGCAGCCCTGACATATTAAAATTCGATAATGCCTTGGACACCACCGCATCACAGTTGTCCCTATCCAACCACGAGTTGAACCATCTGAAGGGGCGAGGGCCGAAATTCTCATCCACCACAGTCAAGAGCAACGGATTGTGATCAGATAAGTATCTCGGTAAAGCCCTCAAACATGCTTCAGGCCACCGATTAAAGAACTCAGCGTTAACCAAGAATCTATCTATTTTGCTAAATTTCAACGAAGAGCCTCTCTTGGATAAACATGTGAACAAACCACCTTTCATACCATACTCAACAAGACCTGCTACATCAATAAAAGAATTAAAATTATCAGCATCGGCTTGGTCAAAGAAACAGCATTTACGATCCTCGGCAAACCTAACGGAATTAAAATCCCCAAGTAAACACCAACACCTGGGGCTGCTTCTGACAATATTCGACAAATAATCCCAAAGAGGCCTTTTATCAACCAACTTGTGCGGAGCATAAATATTAAGAATACTAATCAAAGTCCCATCTTCTTTCCAAAACCCCTTGACCAAAATGAAATGTTGATGCTTCACAGAGGATAGTTTGGTGAACTTGTTAGGATATCCCAAAAAGACACCAACCACCCGAACGCCCTCTAGCTTCTACATATTCAATCTCCACAGCCGAGTTTCCCCAAAATTTAGCACAATTGAAACCCGACATATCCCTAGATTGAGTTTCCTGTAAAGCGACAAAAGACACTCCGTTTTGATGTTTAAGACGATTAACCCACGAATCTTTACCAGACACTCCCAAACCCCTAATATTAAGAGATAGAAAATTCATACCGGAACTTTTTGTAACCCTTCTTGAATAACAAACTCACTAACCAGAGGAGATTTATCTTGTAAATTGGCTCCCAATGAGACCCCAAGTTTAATCGTTTCTCCCACCTCTGCAACTATCTCAGAAGGCAGCACCACTTCATTCGTAACAAGACTCTGTTGTTGTTGACCTAATCTTGCCAAAGAAAGTACTCCATCTGCCAAAGAATCATTGTCACCCTCCATATTTTCCAATAATTGCTCAAAAGAAGGGACAGGTTCAGTCGAGTGTCTATCCACATTCACGCCAACGCCATCTAACTCCTGGATATGAGCAACCTTACACTGGGCCTCTGGAGAGATTGTAATACGGTTTTGGGCTATAATCTCCGCCGGATCCATAGGCCCAATAAGAGTGTTCAAATCAAACGGGTCACTACTAGATGATTTACTTCTATTTTTCTTCTTCATTGGGCCAGAGTTTTGAGATGACCCACTTCCAGATTTTTTAAAACGATATGTCTTTCTTTTTTTTGGATAAAACACAGAAAAACCTCCTTTTCTTTTTTCTATTGTCACATGCAGCCCCTAAAGACCCTCCCTTGCCAACTTCCTGGTCTTGTTTAAAACCCCCCATCTCCGAAGAAATCTCCATCTCATTATTATCATTAAAGATACGACCAGAATTTCCTGAATTATTGGGTGTTACCAAAATATCCTCTTCCCCATTAATAGTTCCTATATTAACTGCTCCGGAGGTTTGACCATCGAATTCTGGTGTGGCCACCGGCAAGTCGTCGGCTTTAACTGTGGTTGTCTTCGTACCTACATCCGAAACATCAGAATCATCCACAGCCTTTGACGATTCTGATGTATTACTATCTTGCACATTCTCCACTGGCTCGAAGTCCGGAACCCAGTCTCCTTGCTCCTCCGAAACCCAAATCCGATACTTCCTGTTCTTCCATTTAAGAGTGATTTCATCAAAAACCCTATTTCCATCCCCAACAAGGACTCCAATGTATTCAAAAGACAAAACCCTATCCCTTTCAGACATGTTGGCTTTATGAACGATCACACCAAACATGCCTCCAATCGTATCCATTACTGCATTGGTACAAAGATGCAAGGGAACTCCATGAATTTTTAACCACGCTACCCTTTCATAACCAAGAGATTGCCCTTCCCAAAAGGAGATGGAAGCGAAATGCTCTTTCAAGATTATGGCCGCCTCATACACCATCAACGCCCTATCTTTGTCTTCAAAGGATAATAGCACGTCTAAGCCACCTAAATACTGGACATAAACTGAACCCGGACAAATGGTATTCAGAGTGACATACACTTTCTTCACCGCATCAACATTCACCATCTTAGCAACGAGTGCTTTCCCATGCAAAGATGAAAAAGCCATAATATTACTATCAATGGTTATCGATTTACCCACCAGTAGATCTCTAAAGGTTTTGGATCCGGAAACAAACGTCCCCCCATTGATCCCCTGATTACTCTCACTCTCTTTGCAAAAAGTAGTACTATTATCATTATTAATATTCGTAAATTGCCTCTCATCCTTTTTGGTAAATATATTATTATCATTATGATGAACAAAACTCTCTCTATGATTATCAATCTCACCCTCTTCCAATACAAAACGAGCAATGTTAAACCAAAGCTTCTCCTTGCCCATACGAATCCCACGTAGGTTATTCAGTAATTCCTTTCGATCTTTCACATCTAGCATTGAAATAAACCCAAATCGGTTGCCACTTTTATCATGCTTACGTGCAATATACAGATCGAAGATCTGTCCAAAAGGTCTTACTTGGGTCGCTAGATCATTCCCACTACATCCCTCCGGAAGATTAGAGACGAACAGTTTAGTAATACGTTCTTGAATGTTCTCCGGAATCGGTATTTTCCAGCGCCGAGATTCCATAGAGAGAGCGTTTATTATTGTTAATGAGTTATTTAGTTAATCGTGTAATTACCTTGTTACCTATCTAGAATGCCCTATATAGTAGTATAGATAGTATAAATATAAATAATCATTGAAAGTTACTTTAAAGATATAAAACAGAAAATAATAATAATAATAATAAAAAGAAAATTTTTATTAAATTTCTTAAGATAAAACATAACCACATGTTCCATTCCATCATAAAAACAATACATACAAATCCTAGGTAAGTAATAAAACCGCAACCGTTTATTTTCATATTTCTATAAACTAAAAACAAATAATTCATCTTTCAATCTTTCATTGGCTAATTCAAATCGAACATGAAGTGGCTTACTCAGTACCAACTGAATGTTGGCATCACAAAAAATATCATTTCAGATTGGTAGTGAAAACCGTTACTTTCTCCGCAAGCAAAGTAGTACGGTTTCCATTTATTGAGCACAAACTCAAACCCTTCTCCTCCACCTTGTGACATATTTGCCATGCGCATTGCCCATCTTAAATCGTACCTCAAAAAGCTCAATAGACTTGGGAACAAATAAACACCATGTGGATGTATATTGGTGTCGCTAGATGGATCAAATTTGAAGGCTGCAACATCACCCATTTCAATATTAAATCATGAAAAATATACGTGTTTTTTTTTATCTTGATCGAAAATCTATGCATGATGCATGCACCACGTACAAAGGCAAAAGGCTACATACCTAGAGTGTTATTGAAAAAGAATGGAGCATTTGACCTAGCCCATTCAGTCTAATTGAAACCAAAACGCCAGTAGTTATTAGATGCACTGATAATAATTCGCCTAGGACTCTGAACAGGTTTCAGATGTCTAAATGGCACGTTGGCATAGTTGAACTGAAATTAATAGTAGCTTATTTGTAGTTCAACTAATTAGCAAGTAGTGGGTTGGTTGTTTGAATGGCTATATTTAGAGTCACTATGTTTTTGTTAGTAAGGGGATGAAAATGAATTGAGTCTATCATCTTTTCTTTAAATATTTTCTTCTAGTTGTTTCTTTTTTTCTTTTGGCCAATGATTGATTTGTTCGAACTTGGAACCGCATTAGTAGTAGCATGCCAAGAAGGTAAGGTATATTCTCAAAACAATGGACTCTACAAGCCATTTTTGGTTCCATTAGTCATATATGGGTAGATTTATGGATTTCGTTTTGGGCCTTCCTCAAACTCAATGTGGAGCGGATTTTGTATTTGTGGTTGCCGTTGTGACCCATTTCTCAAAGATGACCCACATTAAAGTCGATATTTTTCACGTAAAAAAATAAGGAGTATTGCATTTAAATAATCTTAACAACAAGTTGTTGGCCGCCACCAGTCCCAACTATCAAAATATGTGTTGGCAGCCCCAACTTTTAACATATTGTCTACCAATAGACCATGACTAACATATTTGTCACACCCCAACCGATGGCAGAATACATCGGGGCGAGACTTGTGGTAGATTGTTCAAAGACTTCATGACACTAGAATTCGTGACCATATAATTTAAAGATAAAATTTCATTTGTAGCATTATCATTGTCTAAAAGATAACAAAATACAAATTGTTTCATGAAAAGGAATGTATATAACATCAAAACATAGAAAATTAAACTAGTTGCGAGTTTCTAGTCCAATCCTAAGTAGTTTTCTTGATAAACTTGCATTAAACAATTCCTGCAACATGTATAAAATATCCGTCAACACATAAAGCATTGGTGAGCATACTAGTTTTAGTTTACATACATAGTATTTTAGAATGGTTTACTCAAATCTCATACTATAGCATTGCACATACCTATCATACAAAAGACATAACTCAAACCCGCGAGTACCACAGCGTATACCTAACATATTCATGCTAGACCGTTTAAATCTTAACAATGACCCATAAAGGGGGCGGTGTGCTAGTCCTATAGCGTTATACATGTTAAGTAGGCTAATAATAGTTAATGATTTATGTCTAAGTATCTAAGAATCATAAGCATGGCAAGTAGCATATAAGTATGTTTAATAGATTAAGCATGTGTGTTTATGAAAGCATTAGTGTGTTTTGCATATGATACATGTTTACACCCCAAAAGTGATAAAGAGTAAAAAGGGGACAAGTATGAACTCACCTTTGGGTGCGTTTAGTAAGGTACCAAAGACGAGTCTTGGGAGGTTAGTTCCTTAGCCTTGGTTAACTAGAATTAGAGAATAAAGGGTCTTAGGTTTAAGTTTAGACTATAGATTTACGAGAGTCATGCAAGCCTTTTAGGCAAACCAAGCACAAATTGCCTTTAGGGCAATCCGGATGGTCATGAGATTAAGTTAGACCAAGCACAAAACCATCATAGATGATTCGGATGGTATAAAGTTAGGAATGTGAATCCATTTGATAGGTTCATGTCATAACCACTTCGCTTATGGAATAAACGTGGGTTTTGGACACGGGATTTCCCCTTTCTAGTGTGGATTTCCCCTTTCCCCTTTTTAGGTGCTCTACCCTTATCACACTTCTGTGGATAAATATGAGGAAGATCCTAGAGGTTTCCCCAAAGAGTTTTAGATGAAAAAGAAAAAGAAAAATAGAATGAAAGTTGAAGTTTTAAGCCAAGAAACTTACTGATGCAAAACAGGAAGTTTAGCTTGAAAACTTGAAGATCAGAGAGTTTTAGAGAGAGTTTTAGAGATGAACAAAGGATTAAGAAGTGGGGAGAGGTTGTATTTATAGGTGGGGTGAGTTGGTTAGGTGTTTAATGCATTAATTAGGGTGGTTAGTAGGTGTTTAGGTGGGAGATAGGAGTTTAGTTATTATGGTATGGTTTAATATTGTTGTTATCTGTTGTCGAGCTTCAAATTAAAAAAAAAAAAACGACCTGACACATTGCAAATTCTATTTTGTTGTTAAAAGTCAAACCTCACATTCTATATGTTATTGTTATTATTTAAACGTAAATTTGAGTTTTGCTTTTTTTTTTTTTTTTTACTAAACGAATTATTAAATATATATGTTTTAAATAACTAAATATATATTAAGATCTTAACTAAATGAGTTTTTGTTATAACACCTAAATTAAATAGGATAAATTATAATGACGACTCGTCAAGAATTGGTAGGAGTAACATAAAAAAAACGAATAAAGGCGAACTTGGAATTTGTTAAGTATATAATTTAAAATACATGAAAAGTAAAAATAACGCGATGTTACAATATTGTCCACTTTTTAAGTGTCAACTATTGGTTGCGCCACAATTGATGTGATATGCTTGCGTGTCAAATTCTCTTTTGTGTGTCAAACTCCCTCTTAGAATTCTGTTCATCATGGTCCGTTGATGGACAATATATTTAAAAGTGGGACCGCCAGCACACATTTTATTAGTTAGGATTGATGGCGGCCAATAGCTGATAGTTGAGATTATTTAATCCAATACTCCAAAAACTAACATACCAAATTTATTTCAATATACAAAAATAAAGCTAAAACAAAACAATCTTTTTAATACAATCCAATAACAACTACATGTTAAATTCTTAGAACAATACAGAAAACATAAACTATAGTCAAGTATACAATGCAATTCATTTGTTATCTTATTCTTATATTTATATATATATATATATATATATATATGTTGAATCTAATACGAAAAGAAGTTCATCCTTTATTGAATATATTAAACTAAACATCAATTCCAACGGAACGTTGGCATCGCAAAAAATTTCATCCCAGACTGGCAATGAAAACCGTTGCTTTCTCCACAAGCAAAGTAATACGGCTTCCATTTGTTGAGAACAAACTCAAACCCTTCTCCTCCACCTTGTGATGTGTTTGCCACATGTTTTGCCCATCTTAAGTCACACCTCAGAAAGGTCCATAGACTTGGAACCAAATAAACGCTATGTGGATGTATATTGGTATCGCTAGGTGGATCGAATTTGAACACTGCAACACCATTAGTTCAACAATTAAATCATGAAAAATAATTACTTATGATCGAAAATGTATGAATAATGCAATCATAGAGATACATACCTAGAGTGTCATTGAAAAAGAATGGAGCATTTGTCCTAGCCCATTCAGTGTAATTGAAACCAAAACGCCAATTATCTGATCCACCAACAATGATTCTTCTAGAACCCTGAATAGGTTTTGGATGTCTAAATGGCTCGTTGGTATAGTTGAACTCAAATTTCCAATTCTGTGGCCTCTTTTGAAAACTCGGGTTGCTTGATCCAAATGCGAATAGTGTAATAATTATGGTTATCGATAGTAGCGATTGCGTACATATCGAAGCCATTTTACTTTCAGTTTGAGCTTTCTCAAATGGAAGAAAAGAGGCTGAATGCAATGACAATTAGCTTGGTTTGGTGATTTGTGAAGTATCAAGAGGTGTATTTATATAGAGGTTAATCAAGCAAAGAATTAAACAAACAAATGGATATAAGCCTAATTCTGGCTTAGTTGGTTGTTGTATAAGTATATTAATGAAAAGCTGTGGACCTTTTAAATCCTTGTGTTCTCATTTGTAATTAATGTGTAGCATAAACCCCAATATATCAAAGTGGAAATATGAAGGTATGGATATTAAGGAGCACACTATATTATTCTAAAATTATATTCAACTAAAAGGTGTATCGTTGATTTTTACATTCTAAGACATCTACATCTACATCTACATCTACATCTACATCTACATCTATATCTATATCTATATCTACATCTACATCTACATCTACATCTATATCTATATCTATATCTATAACTATATCTATCTATATCTATATCTATATCTATATCTATATATATAATAAACCAAAGCATTTTTAATGACATGTCATAATATTATGCAATCTCTCTTTTGAGGGATGCCACATAGGATGTGATGTGACAACTCTAGACCAATTAAAAAAAAGGAATAAATATGGTTTAAATATGATTTAACATAATCTATTAAATACCTAATCTACTAAATCTAAATATTAAAACTTTATTATTTTCTCTTTCATGTTTCCTCTCATAACTTTTAAATGTTAATATCTTTTATATACGAGATTTTTTAAAGAAAAAAATTACACCAAATTAACGAGCGTTTTATTATCTTTCCAACGAGTAGCATAGTGCTATATAAAAAACGGAGAAAAAAAACGACTATTTTTTGTAACCCGACAGGTATTGTGTCAGGTTTGGAATTAGTTTAAAAAAAATTGTGGGTTTGGGTCGGGCCTGGGATTAGGTGATACCCGACCCAATTACCCTTTTTTATATTGGAATATGATAACTTATGGCGGAGATTTGTTTAAAATAATAATAATAATAATAATAATAATAATAATAATCATTAATCATATATTGGCAGATGCCATTTTTATAGTTTAGATACTTCTAATTTTATTCACTTTACTTAGATTTCTCAACCCATGACGCTCCCGGGATATAAACTAGTTTATAATATATAATAAGTCGATATTTGAAATAATTTGAGGTACTATAAAAATATATTATTCTCTTGAATTCAAGACCATGTGTAGTGGTAAGGGAAAAAACATAAGGCATCTAATTCTGATTGGTGTACGTGGCAGCTGAGTTAGCATGGGCTTCAAGTGAAAAAGGGGTGTAGTGGTAAGGGGAAAAAGATAAGGCCCCTGTTTCTGATTGGTTGTTTAATTTATTATTTTTTTAATTAATTAACTCAAAATAATTAAAATAAAAGACAAATAAATATAAAAAAAAATTACAAATAATAACAACAACAAAAAATACAATAGCAAATTTAAAAAAAAAAATGCAACATAAAAAAAAAGCTAAACACACTAGAGTTTATATTTTGGAAGAATTTCTTGCCTATGAAGTTGTGCAAGGCATAGGGCCTCTCCGTCGAGGTGGTCGATCGATCTGGACAAAAACTCAATGTCCTTTTCCCTTTGTTGCCTCGTCTCGTGGATGTCGACAAACCTTTTATTCTCGACCACTCTTTGGTGCATAGTTTCCAAACGTCTTTGGCCAAGGTCGCGAATATCTTGTAGTCGTCGATTCATTTCCTCAAAATCTTCCTTCAAGTCACCACCTCCTGCCGAAGACGACTCCGCCTTGCCACCCTTTTTTGATCTTCTACCGGGTGGTCTTGGAAGATCCTCCTCCTCTTGCTCCTCCTCCTGATCCTCCAAATTAATAGGATCACCTAAACTCACATAGCGAGCATCGGATGACGGTGTATCCGGATCTCGCGACGAGGAGGTTTTGCTTCGTTTTGATGGTCCTCCTCCTCCTCTCCTGATTTTGCGCCTATTACCGGACCCCATAGGCGGTACATCAGCCCACTTAGGACTTTTTCTCAACATCTCCCAAATCCTCAAATACGGGAACGTCCCACGGGTTTCTCTCATCTCATCCAACGCTCTTGCCAACACACTATCATCACCTTCCTCACTGCCCCTGTTGTCGCTACAACGCTGGTAAACCTCCGCAAAGGAATGACATCTATTGTTTATATCCGTCCACTTTCCTGATATCGAATCGTTGTCTCGATACTCCCTTCGACCCATGGCGTCAAAAAACAGCTCTCGAATTCTTATCCAAAACAACGGCTTGTCTTGATAGTTCGCTACAAAAATATATATATATATACGATTAGAAATATATAACTATATATATATACACACGATTAATTATATATAAATAAAAAATACTATATATATACGATTAAAGATATATAAATACAAAAAAAATGCTAACCAACTTCGGGATCCTCCGATATGTCGAGCCAAGCCCGCGCTAAAGCAAACTCCTCTTCTTTCGCCCAACGATCATACTTCTTTTTTTTGACGAGGCGCGTCAGTATCTTTTTTTTTGATCGAGCGTCTCGCCCCCCCCCCCCACCCCCGGTTGAGAACCCTTGGGTTGACGTGGTTGATTGGGCTCGCCTTGAGTTTCAGGCACGAGCTCGGGCTCCTCTTGAGAACCTTGGCCATAGTTTAGGTTCATGTTTTGCGCAAACCCCGTTGGCCCTTGAAAAAATTTACCCGGCATGCTAAGAAGTTGAGCGTATCCCATTGTGTTCGCGTCGAAATTGCCCCAATTGGGTGGCAGTTGAGTGGTGTTTGGCCTCGTACCCGAGCTAGACGGGACCCCAAACGGTGAACCATATGGAAACATTTTTGTGTTTTGAAGTTGTGTTTTTTAGGTTTAGTAGGTTTGTTTGTGTTGTGGTGTGTTATTTGTGTATTGTGTATATATATATATAAACTAAAAAAAATTACCGTTTGAAATTTAATACAAATGCAACGTTCCAATTTTTGACCGTTCAAAAATTTCCCCCTCCTCGTCCACGTGTCAACCTCTGATTGGTTGCAAAATTTATCACCCGACGCTAACATAATAACGCCTGTTCATGTTTTTCGTAAATCCCCCCACCCCCTCCCCCCGTAACGGTGTAGGAGACGTTATCTTCCAATTTCACGCCAGATCACGGTTCCATTACAGGGGTCTAAGAAAGAGAGTATTAGTAGAGTATGCAGGTCAGGTCAAAGTCAACGGGCATTATCTTGTAATGCAGCATGCTTATTTTTTCTATTGCATAATCAAAGAAAAATGTTTGAATTTTGTTTTCCATTGAGGCCGTTTTTTCTTCCACATGGAAAGTTAGTATGTGCTATGTGGTGATCTCTAACATATAAGTGACGTAATTATTATATTATAAGGATACTCAAAATAAACAAGTTGATTATTTTTTTAACAGTGACCTTATTATTTTTTTTAGAGAATCAGTTAGTCGCACTTGCTATTCATCTTGCAAAGAAAATAAAAAAAATTCAACGATATTTCAACTTCCCAAAATACATTGCATATATTTTCTACAAGATTGATCATGAGGAGTCTTCCAAACTCAACCGCAAACACCATCTTAATAAACTAGTGGGGTGCTCGCGTGTTACGGTGGAAACCACAACACTTCAATTGGTTATTTTAAGGGTGTGTACAAGCTGTTGTTTGGTTCACTTCGGTTTTGAGCCATAACCAAAACCAAAACTTTCGATTAAGATATTTCAAAAACCAATTGGTTTCAATTGTTCATTTGTTTCCGTTTGGTTAATCGGTTATGAATATCGTTCCAATTGGTTTTCAATAAATAACCAAAAAAATTACTTGAGTTGGAAATGTGGACTTGAGTTGAAGTACTCAAGAAGAGAACCCATTATTATTAATTATTTTTTTATTATTGTCCACTCCTTTATATGAATATATTTCTTAAAATCTTTGTTTGAACTTCATTATATACATAATCTTTCTTCGCCGATCATAGAATCAGATGACCGTATAGTTTAGATAAGATTAGCCATACGTAGTAATTTTATCGTTACCTCATAATTAAAAACACGACTTTCATTTTTGATTTCTCGATTTCTATATAGTATTATTAAGTTTATAAAAACTTTAACTTTTATAAAGTACCTAATTGTATGTAAACGGTTATAACAAAACATGTAATATTATGAATTATTTTTATATGTGTTCTATTTAATGTCTTTAAAATAATTATAGAATTGAATGTCACGAGGTCTCATAAACATCTCATGACTCTTGATTACCTTTTGATTAAATATGGTGTTAAAATACAATTTTACCCTCAAAAGGTAGTTATTATATGCATTGTGTAGTAATTTTAGAATTCAAATCATTACCTCATAATTAAAAACACGGCTTTCATTATTGATTTCTCGATTTCTATATAGTATTATTAGGTTACTAGTGGGTTTACCCGCGCGTTGCAGTGGGATCCACAAATGGGTTACAATACAATATTATAATACTTGATTTTTTTGCCGCAAGTTACGCAAAAAGAATATAAATGTGCACACTATGTTTTAACAAGTATTCGTAGAAAGAAAAGAAAAGAAATGTGCACCGCCACTTACAACTGATTGCAGTTCACCACAAAAACCATGTACTCATTATTGAACAAATCTTAATAAACCAAAGGTATGTTACTGTAACAGACCAATATGAACATAAACATCACCTTGTCTAAGTTGCCCGGTCATTGCATATCTACATAACCGTGCCATTGAAGACACCTTGCTAAATGATAAAGTTCATTTACATGAAAAAAGCATGTAGTAATAATATGATATTGTATAAACTATCATATGAAGGTCATGGTCAATTTGTAAATTAAAAGTTGTGATTTGTAAGTTTGTAATAGACTTGCCCAACTTGACCCAGCAGCTAAAGAATTGGCAAATTTGGCCAGTGAGTCGAACCATCCCGTCTACTTTGCCGCTGGGTAGATGCATATATATGAAAAGGGTTTATAATATAAGTATTATTATGGCAAAGTTTTAAAATTTATACAAGTTTAGCTGAGATAAGATTATTCATTGTGGTAACATAAATTATTATATTTCATCGCCATTATATGAAATTTGTTCAAAAATATTGTATCCCGTGTGTTTATTTAGTTTGGGTAAGTTCCATTTTCATATAAAAGTTAATTATCTTCTAGGGACATTTAGAGAAAAAAGTGGTAAAATTTAGAAAATTGTAAAGAAACCCTTAGTATGCCATCTTTACTTTGGACATATTTGCACATGCCTCCTCCTTTATAATGTAATATGTTAGAATCCACGGGGAAACAAAAAGAAATTGAAAATGTAATTCTACGTAAATATATTTCGATTTGTATGAAACTTGCAAGAATCCCATTTTAGAAATCTAGAAAACCAAAGGAGAAATGGTTGAAGATGATTCTTTGGTTTGTTAGTGGCATTTAATAACAATTGTTACAACGTTTATGTTTCCATAAAGTTAGCAAAATCAATACGTTTGCCAAATCCGGTCACTCGAAAGCTAGTCGAGATCGAATCGGTAAAGAGCTCGAACGAGTTAAACCTTAACGAGTCGATCTCGAATAGCTTACAAGCAATTCGACTCTCTTATACCTCTAGTTAATCATTTGTCAATATGTAAGTCACGCTTGATATCTCTTAAGCTAAATGAGCCAAGATCGAACTTATGTGAGGTTAGCTCAGCTCTACTCGTTTACACTTTACACCCCTGAAATGATAACTTAAATTTGTTTAAAGATAAATTAATAATAAATTCGGTTGTGAAAGATTATCACAGTAATCATAATGAAAATGTGGAAGTTAAATTAAAGGAATTGAAGGCTACAATTTCTAATTTACAAAACAAACTTACAGAATATATGTCCAAAATGATGGAATCCACGTGAAACTTGTGAGCCAAATTAACCGAGCTGAATTAGCTACCACGGGCCATTTGCAAGAACTTTGATTTGCAAAAGCTCCTATAAATGATGTTTATTAGTAATTAACATTAACCCTATAATGAAATAATTAAACTACAAAGATAAAACATTTAGTTATGATTGAATATTAAACAAAATGTGTTGTAAATCAAGTTAAATACCTAAGGGAAACATTCCTGAAAGAATAAACAAAGCTTGTCATTGGATGTAAATACACTTTAAGCATTTAGAAAAAAGGACTTACCATTGTAATAAGACTTTCTAGACATAGGATAACCAAGCTTTTAGTTGCTGCATAACATACAACAAGTTTTTTACCATGTGCTCAAACAAAACAATGAATGAATTATAAGATTGATAGTCAAAGGTGCTAGGCGCACTCAAGACGCAAGGGTGATCCTATTGCTTAGGCGTAGTCGCCTAAAAATCAATGGCCCGAGGCAAGCAAAGAGCACATTTATTCCAAGTCATTTTAACTGTTTTAGATCAGCATTCTTCATGTTCAAACCTGTTCTCACATTGGTTGAATGCACCTGTGCACCTAGGTGGACTCAAGGTGGATAGGCTACGCCTCGCCTCACCTCACCTTAGGGTGTGCCTTTCAAAACATAATTTACAAGGCCTACATAGTGAGTTATGTATTACAAAACAGATATCTTATAGAAGCCTTTGCTTCATCCATCAATCTAAGAACACTGGGATCAACATGCCAAATCCACACTAATTAAACCGTATAAACACACACACACATAACACATCTCAATATATAACTAAAAGGGTACCTCGTACACTTCCTAACTCCAGTATATCCCTGTACTTCTCTGTCTTCCAATCCTAACAACATTAAAATTATAAAATAAGTTCAAATTCAATTTGTTAATCATTTAAGCCAGTTTCTGATACAGAACTAATCCTTGCTAGACACACAAAAATAAAAGGCCAAAAATATAAACGGCATAGCATGGGTCACAAACATAAATTAACCAAGAAGTGGGTCCTAAAAAACACTTCTAAAATCAAGGTTAAAACCCTAACTTTTCTTTTAAATGTGAGCAATTATAAGTCAATTTAATAAACCCCCTTTATAACCAGGCTGTTGATATCAATTAGACGCTCTCTATGGACCTCCTGTTATGGTGCTGCAAACAAAATCAAGGAAATTGGTGTTAGTTTAAACAAACAGTAACTGATAATAATTGAGGCTTTCGGTGGTGGAGAGAAAACCTTTATAAAACCTTCTTTGGTGAGAGGAATGAACGAAGAGGACGACTGGAGCGTCTTAAATTGGTGAAGGGGTTTGTGTAATCAATTTTTGTATTCAATTTGGGGATTTGAAAGGATTTGTGTATTGAAATTGTATTCATTTTAGACATTCAATTACAATGGAGGTTTCACTCATACCAATGGAGATGAAGAGAGGAGGAGGCAAGTTGGGATTGTACAATTGCTATAAAAGGTGGTACATAAGGGCATAATATGAAGAAAATGGTAAAAGTTAGGGATTTATGCTTGTACCTCTTGATATGCCATCTTAAAATGGTTGTGAAATTACTATCTTAGCCATCTCTCATCCTTAATAAGGTAACATAGATAAAAACTTTAACTTTCATAAAGTACCTAATTGTATATAAAAGATTATAACAAAACGTGTAATATTATGAATTATTTTTTATATGTGGTCTATTTAGTGTCTTTAAAATAATTGTAGGATTTAATGTCATGAGGTCTCATAAACATCTCATGACTCTTGATTACCTTTGATTAAATATGGTGTTAAAAGACAAATTTACCCTCAAAATGTAGTTATTATATGCATTGTGCGTTGTACTACAAGGAATCAAACTTGTATCTCTTAAATTTTAAGAAGTCCTTAGACCGATCGTAGTCGGGCGCCAAACAAGGCGCTAAACACATTTTCGCGCCCCCAACATCAGAAGTACAAGGTGCTAAACATGTAAAAGGGCCGAGGCTCTAAAATATTAACGTTCGAACACAACGAAAACCATCCAATAAATAAACACCACCTCATCTGTAGAGAGAGAAGGGGGGAGAGATAGAGAGAGAGAGAGAGAAGGGGGGGGGGGGGTGATGTTATTTTTTTTGTTTTAAATGTCACCTTCAATGGTGGCCTTAAATTTAAAGCCCCTCACTACACCCAATTTCATTTTAAAGCCCCATACTAACACATGTGCCACGTGACCTAATCACTAAGGGGGCCTTAAATTTAAAGCCCCCCATTACATATGATCTTAGGAAATACTTTATAATATCGTATAAATATAAATAATCATTGAAAGTTACTTTAAAGATATAAAACAGAAAATAATAATAATAATAATAATAATAATAATAATAATAATAATAAAAATAAAAAGCAAATTTTTATTAAATTTCTTAAGACAAAACACAACCACATGTTCCATTCCATCATAAAAACAATACATACAAATCCTAGGTAAGTAATAAAACCGCAACCGTTTATTTTCATATTTCTATAAACTAAAAACAAATAATTCATCTTTCAATCTTTCATTGGCTAATTCAAATCGAACATGAAGTGGCTTACTCAGTACCAACTGAATGTTGGCATCACAAAAAATATCATTTCAGATTGGTAGTGAAAACCGTTACTTTCTCCGCAAGCAAAGTAGTACGGTTTCCATTTATTGAGCACAAACTCAAACCCTTCTCCTCCACCTTGTGACATATTTGCCATGCGCATTGCCCATCTTAAATCGTACCTCAAAAAGCTCAATAGACTTGGGAACAAATAAACACTATGTGGATGTATAAGTATATTAATGAAAAGTTGTGGACCATTTAAATCCTTGTGTTCTCATTTGTAATGTGTAGCATAAACCCCAATATATCAAAGTGGAAATATGAAGGTATGGATATTAAGGAGCACATTATATTATTCTAAAATTATATTCAACTAAAAGGTGTTTCTTAGATTTTTAACATTTATTTGAAATAATTTAAGGTACTATAAAAATATATTATTCTCCTGAATTTCTATTGACTTGAGACAATAAGAGAGTATGGAGGCCAAGTCAAAGTCAATGGGCATTATCTCGTAATGCAACATACACTTGTTTTTTCTATTACATGGTCAAAGAAAAACGTTTGAATTTTGTATTCCATTGAGGGCTGTTTTTTCTTGCACTTGGAATGTTAGTATGTGGTGATCTCTAACGTATAAGTGATGTAATTATTCTAAGGATACTCAAAGTAAGTAATTGATTTTTTTCAATGGTGACCTTTTTCATCATTTTTTAAGTGATCAGTTGGTCACACATGATGCTAATCGCAAGTCCGCCACCCCACATTTGGTCAGATATGTTGTCTTAACCGGGTCCACGCTGGCTTCAGTGTGGGGCTTGGCGTTCCATGAAACCCGTATCTTAACACGTTAACAGACGCACCTAGAGCCCAAGCAGGAACAAGTCCCCAAGGTAACCCCATCGACCAAATAAATACATCGTTTACAAACAGTCATTTACATATTTTTTTTTATGTTAAATCATAGCTTCACTAAATTTTAATCGGTCATTTGCATATACATCATTTGCATGCTTGTATGTCAAATCATAGTCCCCTAAATTTTAAACGGCCATTCGCGTAAATGTCATTCTTGCCACCTCCATCACCTACCGTTCACTGTCGACACAATCATTATCACCATACTCGCGAACCCTCACGCACCACCATGGACCATGGTCACCGCTGCCACCTCCCATTTTGTTGCCAAATTGTTACCTAACATTATGTATGTATATAGTGCTTTTATAATAGTTCTTTTCCAATTGTTGATGAAAGAAGAATCATGCAAAGGATGAAAACAAGAAGAAAAAGATATACAAACTTTAAGGGTGCATTGTGTGGACTTGCCAAATGCCTTTTGCTACCAAATTCAATCTAGGTGGCCTTTTTGGGAGGAGGTTAATATTACCCCCTCTTGTTTGGTACCACAAGAATTTGGCAAGACAGGAAGAAGTTTGCTGACCTTACTACCTAATCGAAATGTGCAATTCTATGGAACTAAACATTTTTATTGCTGACTACTTAGCCTCCAATTAAAATCATTAAGAGGCTATCAAACAACCAATAATTGTGATAGAAAAAGTATGAAATTAATGAAAACTGATATGGGCCTTGGGTGAAGGAAATAGATAATACAGTACGAAAGGTATAGATGGTAGTAGGGCTGTAAACGAACCGAACTTTCAGCGAACAGTTTATGAACTGTTTGGCGGGAAGTTCGTCTTTGTTCGTTCGTTTAATAAATGAACAAACACGAACAAAAATTTTCGTTCGTTTAATTAAATGAACGAACACGAACAGAGGCTGTGTTCGTTCGTTTATGTTCGTGAACGTTCGATAACGTGTTCGTTTGTGTTCAATAGTTTAATAGGGTTTTAATTTTTATAATTTTTTATATTCTTTTATTTTTATTTATTTTACCCAAATAAATAAATAAACAAACAAATAATTTATGTAGGTAAATATATGACTATATGAGATCAATAACCATATTTTTAGTCTTCACGCTCACTGCTAAGTGTACATTTCGTTCTTATCGAAAGTTAATATAGATTTGTTTATGTTTGTTTACGTTCATGAACACTTCTTTATGTGTGTTTGTGTTCATTAACGTTCGTGTGCGTTCGTGAACAAACTTAACAAACGAACACGAACACGAATATTCTCTTAACAAACGAACACGGACAAAAAAACTCGTTCGGTAAGTGTTCATGAACTGTTCGTGAACACACAATTTCCTTACCGAACGAACACGAACAAGGTCTTGTTCGTGTTCATTCGGTTTGTTTGCTGCCCTAGATGGTAGGTAGTCTAGGGGTGTAAATGAGCCAAGCCCGACTAGGCTCGTCATGCTTTTATGAGGCTGAGTTCGGTTCAAGCCTATTATTTTGAGCTAGAGATTGGCTCGGCTCGAGGTAATTTGAAAACAATTTTAAACGAGCTAAAAGCTTGGCTCGTGCTCGCTTCGATAACTTAAACAACCAAAAGCTCGGCTCGAGCTTGCCTGACCAATGTTATGTGTTAAAATTAAACAAGTTCAAAGGACAAAATTACATACATACAAAAATAATATAACATTTGTTTAGGATCGTTTAGACTCTTAAAGGAGCTTTATATGTAAAACTCGAGCTCATACTTGATAATTAAACGACTCATATTTCACTATTTCAACAAAACCCTAAACTATATAACTCATAAACATCTTGCTTAAGAGCCCAATACATGTCCATCAGTTGGGCTGAGATATTGCAACAATTCAAATATGTTATAGGATTCGTAGTTATTTTTTAAATAATAACATTCATCATCTCACACTGACACACACACACTCCATTCCCCCAACCGTCGGTTCAACATGTCGGTCCGATCAATCTCTCAACAAGCATTCAACGAAATGGTTAAAGAAAACATAGACGATTTAGGTATGGAACCAGCAGAAGCCTTAACCGACGCAATCGAAACCCTAACACTACAAGGCGTAGATCTCTCCGGTATTATTACCAATACACTCCCTGGAGAAGCTAATCCGGTGATCCAGGCTCTTGATAGGATCAAACAGTTACAGCCGTTGGATTTGACAGATGAAAGCGTTGTAGATGAGGTTATAGGGCTGTTGGATGGTTTGGTTGTGTTGTGTAGCAGTGAGGGGTCTGGAAATGCTGCTGTTTGTGCTAGGAATGGAGGTGTGGAGTTGATGTGTTCTGTTTGTTTGAAAGCTAGGGATAGTGGTTGTGGTTCTGTTCTTGTATTGGCTTTAGATGCATTGGCTGTGTTTCTTTATGGTATGATTGGTTATACTGATATGTGTTTACTTGATAATTGTTTTTTTTTTTTGTTTTAGACCATTCCGATGTGTGTATAATTGTATATCATTTGCCAAATGCAGTGTTGTAAGAATCACTAGGCGCCTGACTAGCGATAAATCCCTACTATTCCCAATTAATCCTATCTACTTAAATAGATATGTTTTAGCCCCTTCCTCAACTCATATTTTTAGGTAGATAGGAATAATCGCCAGGATTTACAGGTTTTGGCCGGAATGTAGAGATTTTGGCCTGAATTTGGAATGTAGAGATTTTGGCCTGAATTTGGAATGTAGAGATTTTGTCCTGAGTTTGGTCGGAATCGCTAGATGGCCACCGATTAGGATCGAATTTAACCACCGTTGACTGTCTAGCGATTAATCGGAGGCTAGGCGCAAATTTTATAACCATGGACAAAAGTTACCTTGATTAGTGCTTTGAGCATGAATACGAATGTTTTTAAATTGTGAATAATGAATCAGTAGAAGGTTATGTAGTTCCTACTCTTGATCACAGTGGTTTGATTTGCTTACATAATTAGTGATCAATTCTATCTTTATGATCTTTAAACATTGTGAATTCTCTATATTCAAATGTGAATAGAGCATGGATTATTGCTAGTTTTAGCAGAGTACTAGAATCTCATGACTTGTAAGTTGTAAGCATGATTTTTCTATAACTTAAGGACCTGTACTAATTGGGGACCTTGATTAGTATACTTGAGCATGGAACCAAATTTTTAAATTGAGAGTTAGTAGAAGCTTATGTTTTTTTAGTTATTGATCTTAGTGGAACAGATTTGCTTCCATGATTATTAAACTTTATCCAGATATAAACTTGACCTCAGTTCAAATCTACAAAGCCATATCTAACTTTATCTTTAAAACCATAGTATGTTGAAGTGTGTAGCAATGCTATCCAGTTTATACAGTAATAGGGCAAACCATATTAAATGGAAATGTGCTTTGTACCATAGTTATCAAAGGCATGATGCGCATTCAAGGCGCTTAGGCTCTGCCTTTGGCCTAGGCGAGAAGCGCAAAAAAAAAAGCGTGTGCCCGAGAAAAAAAAACGCAAATAAGAAAAATAAAAAATCACCAAAATCATTAAAAATAACACTCACTTTATAAATAATAATATAAACATAAACTTATTGATTTAGCGATACTTTCTTAAAGAATTAACACGCCTTTGATAACTATGTAGTAGACAAAATCATTTGGTGGTAAATAAATGAGTTGAGGTGTTTATATATTAAAGAATAATTCAATAGAACTGATTTAGGGATCGATATGCAAATTTGTTTTTATCTATAAGTGTTATAGAAGTCAAATATATTTACAAAAAGATTTGATTGAGATTTATATATCCCTATAAATTGGTAAGTATTGGTGGATAATAACGGTCAGGGGCATGGTTTAAAAAACGGGTGAGGCGTACGCCTCGAGGGGAAACTCTAAGAAAACGAGTCTGAGGCGCTTCACGGAGTTCAGATTGTACATACGCCTCTAAGGGCTGAGGCGCTAAGAAAATGTGCGCCTCGGGTGCGCCTCAGGTGGTTCAGGGTGTTTTTGATGTGCTTTTTTTTGGTGCTTTAGACTTGTTGGGTCAATTATTGTATTTTTGATGGGTGTTTTTGATGTTTTAGACTTTTCTAGGTCAAGTATTTTATTTTTTATAGACACATAATTTTTATATATATTTTTTGACTACGCCTCGAGCTTACGCCTCATGAGGCGAAGGGAAAACGCCTCGAGGCTCGTTTCCGTTCTTCTAAACTTTGGTTAGGGGATTAGGTTTTTAAAATCAGATCGTGGCTTTTTTTTATCTAGGAGGGAAAGCGGGATCGGGTGTCTTCTAGGAATTTGGTCGCCTAGGCGGTCAAGACGATCTCCTTTGATAACTATGCTTTATACATCATCCCGATTGTTATAGAACACATATTGCCAGTTTTAGCAACCAAGTTACATTTTATTACCGATTGTTGGATCGTTGCAATGAATAATCTATTCAACCAATAGCTGTCCAATTTTTTGCTTAGTTTTCAAAAATTGTTGGCGTGATGTGACATCGAATAGTTACTTTTAAATATAGAGTTTAAAGTTGTTGAAATGAGTAATTTGGTTAAAAATGAGGTTGGTTTCTAAAATCGGGTAATGAATTACATGTGGTTTCTATTTTGCGTTTAATTTAGAGCGGGTTGCTAAAATGAGAAAAAAATGTAAAGCTCGTTTCTATTTCATGCAGTTTGCCTATAGGCTATAGTAATATTGTTTTTTCTCCATCCAGATCTTCAAAGTACAGAAACTTTTAGGCAAAGTGGAGGACCAAAAATGTTGATTGAGATCCTAACCAATGAAACTCAAAGTGTGAATATCTTGAACAGTGGTTTTTCTGTTGTTACTGCTGCTTCAACTGGTAATGAGGTTATTAAGGAATCTTTTGTGGAATTACACATAGATGAAATAATAGTTACAATCATGAAGAAATATGCTAAGGGGAGCATTCCCAGTTTATATGATGCTATCAGAGTGCTTTTGGCTGCTGATGATAACCGTGTAGTGGCTTCACAAGTAAGTTACTTACCGAGATTTACTTCCCTTACCTGCTTAATACATCATGCTAAAAAGAAAAAAAAGAAAAGATGCTTTTTATTAGCTTTAGATTTAAGTATTTTCCCCCTCTTGTCGTATATCTGTAAATGCTTTTGGTTTGCTTGTGTTTTCTTTCTCTAGCTTTATTAATAGCTTCACCAAAATGTAACCTACTTCATTCAGAATTCAATTCCTTCAGCCTTCGTTCTAATCTGTTCTTCAGTCCACTGTTTTTTGTTTTGTTAAAGCACCTGTTTTGTTTTTAATAACTCAGTTTAGGCACCTATTATTACCTGTTTTCTGTTTAAATAGTTTAGACTTTTAAGAGTGTTTTGACTTCAATATATTTTTTTAAGTGTTTTAAGTGTGTTTTATAATTATGCTTATGTTTTTATTATTGATTAGCAAGTAGTATGTGTCATATTGACATGCATAAATATTTTTTATAATTTTTTTTTTGTTTTTTATTTTGAGCGCCTCGCATATGTGAAGCTCCTGCCTCGCGCCTATTGGCGTTTGGAACCAAAACGCCTCGGAGCGCCTCAAGCTTATTAAAACCAAGCTTTCATGTTTTTGTCATTCCATGTAGTGAACTATATTCTTTCATCAGTTGTTTGTTACCGTTTGATAAAGTTGACCTGATATCAAATGTTTAAAACAAAAAAGTTTGTTACTATTTTGTGCACTAAACCCTCTTTGTAAGCTAAGGTTCAAAACAGTTCGCTAGTTTGAAATATTATCCTATAATTTGTGTGTTCTTCACTTCTTTGAATAGATTCTTTATTTCTGTATTTTTAGGTTTATGGCTATGCTCGACAATTTGCCAAAATTGGAATTGCTGAAGCTCTTGTGGAGTCATTGAAGGATGGAATTAGCTCACCAGGTCTTGTATCAGCAACAATTGCACTAAAAGCCGTTGCAGTGAATGTGAGTGCTAATTGTCCAAATGCTAGGAACTTTGCATTTTTTTCCAATTTTAGCAAACCAACTTCAAATTGATACCCAATTTTTAGCAACCAAACTCATTTTAAACAATTAAAATTCACACGTCTGAAGAAATTATATTTTTGAAGAAAATATGTATTTAAAAAACATTAATTAATATCAAATCAGATGCTGTGTGTATATACATACAAACCAAATGACACATAAGACGTCAGTCAACAATATGTGAAAAAATCAACAAAGATAAAACCCGCTAAGGGTTCAAGAGGTCATTTGTTGCTACAATCTGTAATAAAATGTAAGTTGGTTGCTAAAATTGGTAAGAAAGTGAAACTTCTTTTCTATTTTTTTGTCTCAAATAAAGGTGATTGCATTTGCAAAAAAAAAAAAGTGTAAAAGTTGCTTCTATTTCTTGCAGTTTGCCCTTGTTTAAACTTTAAAGACAAAATCCATTGTGTAATGAGGCATGAAGACTTGTATAAATATTTAAAAGTGAAAACTTGATAGCTTATAGCAACTTAGTTTCTGAATAGCATATAGATTATTCATGAAGAATAATCTATATGCTCAGCATATTAATGCACCTTTAACATAAATCCTGTTTTATTATCAGTGGGTTTATAATTTTTGGCTGCTTCTGGTTTCAGGATGAAATATGCAGATCGGTTGCTGAGAAGGGTGGTATAGATTCATTGCTCATATGTATTGATGAATGTGGTGTGCAAGGGAATAAAATTGCGGCTAAAGCTTGTTGCTCCTTATTATCAAAGGTGTGTCCAAATATTCTTTAAGTCTCACCTTATATACTACTTGATCATCTGATTTGAACAAATTACAAGTTCCTTTTCTCACATATTACCAAACGTATAATTTTTATATGCTCTTATATTGTGAGACAAAAGTAATGTTTTTATATGTTAAGTATGCATAGGATACCCTTGTATTAAAAGATTACACTAATGCCACTTAATTATCATCTGGTCTTATTCTCCCAGTTACAGCCAAAGATTCACCCGGTTAACGATCTACCATTTGGGATTCAGATCTATCAGTTTAATTAGGTTCGGATATCTTCAACAGGCCTCTCTGGAGCTGTAAAACGACAATGCCCCTGAAACTACTTAAAAATAAACTCTAGATTGATTTCCAAACATGTATATGTAAATTTAGGGGCATTCTTGTCTTCTTATGCTCTTGAGAGATTTTCGCTAAGGCCACCGGCCTATTGAAACTACTTTATACACCATCCAAGTATGTATTCAGCGTAATTATAATCAATTAAGCTAAAAACATGTTGGATGACAAATTGCCCTTAATTGTTTTGATAAGACAAGACAACAATTCCAACATGCTTTAGCCTGAATTGGTAAGAATGAAACCATATAAGTATTTGGGTGTCTTAAAGTAGTACTCATATATGTGTGGCCTTGATAAGAAAAGTTGAATACGTGGTGGCCTCTCTATATGTATTATATATATATATATATATATATATATATATATATATATATATATATATATAGGGTAGGGTTCAATTGAGAACCAACCCTTAGTTAGGAACTTTAGGAACCAATCTCATCCATCCATCTTCAATGGCATGATGGTAAATATGTTAAACATTAATTAACTTTTTAATTAAATCAAGGGGTAATATTGTCTTTTGGTATGTGAGTATTAATAGGTTATTTAGTATACATTGTAACTGACAAAAACCACAACTAATATCATTTGTGCGTACAAAAAAATTATACTGTACGATAAACATTAAACAACTATACGTCAGTGTATATTCATATTCCAACAATTATACATCAGTGTATATTCCAATCATTGCTACAAAAAACATTATACTGTACGATAAACATTAAACAACTATACGTCAGTGTATATTCATATTCCAACAATTATACATCAGTGTATATTCCAATCATTGCTACAAAAACATTATACTGTACGATAACATTAAAACAACTATACGTCAGTGTATATTCATATTCCATGCACTCACACGAACTGATAGGTTGGTCTTATCAAGAGTAACCTGAAACAAAGAAAAAGGTTGTTTAGCATATACATCAGTGTATACATACAATATACATCAGACCCCAATAAAATTGATGCTATAGAACAGTGTTTAGTATCGTCATATTCAAACAATTATACATCGGTGTATAGTCCAATCATTGCTACAAAAAACATTTTACTGTACGATAACATTAAACAACTATACGTCAGTGTATATTCATATTCCAACAATTATACATCAGTGTATAGTCCAATTAGTACTACAAAAACATTGTACTGTACCATAATATTCAACAAATATACGTCAGTGTATATTCATATTCCAACAATTATACATCAGTGTATAGATGAATGTTAGTGTATCTGTACGCTTCAACATGATCTGAATTATACATCGGTGTATACTTCCAAAAACTAAACTAATATACGACAGTGAATAATTGTATAACTCTTTGTACGTATGAAAACTGCTATAACGCAACATGATCTGAATTATACATCGGTGTATAATTCCAAAACTTTGTACGTACGAAAAATTTTTGCACGTAAAAAAAAACTGCTCTGCAAACTGAAACCCTAATTGCGAACAAAAAAAAATTAAAAAACTAAAAAAACATTACACAAATACCTTGATTCTCAACACTATTTTGCAAAAAAGGTTGTGATTGTGTATCATGATCCTCAATATCGTGAGAAACTGATTGAATGATTTCATGTATATGATTATTATCCATCACTTGTTTATCTTAATCGATTGAAGCCGGGTCTAATGAATCGTACGTGATGTTGATATTTTGGAGGAAGGCAATTGAGTGATATTAGGAGGAAGTTATGAGTGATATTAGGAAGGCATTGATGGTGATAAACATTCCATCTTTAAAACTTTTTTTTTAATTAAAATATAAAACATAATTGTTCAATTACCATCCTACCCTTAGATCAAGATTAAAAGATGAATGGCTCATATTGGTTCCTAAGTTCCTAACTAGTACCTTGGTTCCTAAATGATCTTTTTCCTATATATATATATATATATATATATATAGGTTTAGGATCCTGTACAAAGTACATTTTTTCGTGAGAAGTGTGAGAAGGACTAAGAATTGACATGTAGACATCATGTTTTGGATTTAGGAATGATGTTTTAGGTTGTTTTAATTTGAAAAACACCAAACACAACAATCTAAAACACAAATACAATGTATTATAGTCATTAAATTTAAAAAACAGCTAAAACACACTACTTAACGCTTAAAACACACTGCTAATGTTCTTAGCATGGTGTTTTAAGTTTTAAGCCTAAAATACATTGCTTTCGGTTTGTAATTGTTATGTTTGGTGTTTTTATAGGCAAAACAATCCATAACATCACGACTAAGTTCAAAAAATGATGCCTAAGTATCAATTTTTAATACTTCTCACACTTCTCACAAAAAAACCACTTTGTACACGATCTTGACCCCATATATATATATATATATATATATATATATATATATATATATTAATAGACGAACGTTTTAAATAGTTCGTTTCCATCCTTTTGATTTTCCTCCCCCAATCTTCTTTTCCCTTCCTTTTTGCTTAACCACTTTTTTCCTTCTTTTTTCAGTAAACCCCATACCTCACCTACCCTCCTCTTCTTTTGAGTAAACCCTTTCAACAACATACCACCTTCATCACATGTCCGACCACCACACCAACCGCCTCTTCCTCATAGGCGGTTGTCGCTGTCGACGGAAGCCACTTTGAGCATCATCTGTGGTCTGCTTCGTTCTCTCAATTCATCTCATCTCTGTCTCCCTCTCTAGAAAATAACACCGCTTCTTTCTGGTAAACCCACCACCGTTCGGCGGTCTTGCTGGTCGTCGCTATAGGAGAGTGAGAGGATAGAGACGGTGGTTTTAGTACGTGGTCTTATAGGCCGTTCGTTAGCGTGGTGAGAGGACGGAGTCGGTGGCTTCAGCGGGGTTACGGGTTGTTAGTCGGCGTCAATAGCACGTGGCGGCGTCGTTCAGTAGTATTTGTTGGCGTCCGGCAGGTTTGTGATGGCGGCCAACCGGGTAGGCCTCCCGCCTCCGATCAACTTCTGACAACTTACCAGTTATTAACTCTAACGACGTTAGTAGATGGCTTCCTGTCTTTATAAATTCACTCCTCGATCACTTTCTCCTCACCTTGATTTGTTTCACCTAAAAATTAGAGTGAGAGATACGGAAGAGAAATACCTAGAGAGAGAAAGAAGGAAAGTAATATGAGAAAGAGAGAGTATTGTTAAAAAAGTGATTCTTCATCTGCTTAGGGAGGTGAGCACATGGTTTCTAGATTAGAGAATCATGCTTTGTGCTAGGTAGGTGGTTTTGTTTATTTCAATGACTTTTCTTTTGATGTATAATGTCAACAAACCGTAGATTTCATTTCTAATTTATTAGTTTACTTAATTTTCAATGTTCATTTCATTAGTTAGGAACTATTACATAGTTTTGTTTAGTTAAAATAATTCATACTTATATTTTTATCTTATAATTTTCATATATAAATTTTTGGATATGGGTTATGTTTTGATAGTTGATACATCGTCAATACATTGAATTGGATTTTGTTGTAAGCGATATCGCCTACCGGTACCATGCACGTGTCCTAATAAGTCTATTCGGTACCTATTGAAACTGAATTCCCGCAGCAGCGCGCAAGGCATACTGCTAGTTATTATAAAATAGCAAAAATAGCCCTAACATATTGTACTTGATCAGTTGGCAGGAAGTGACTTTAACAAGAGTGCTATTGTTGAAAAGGGAGGGTTGAATAGACTCATCACACTGTCTAGCAGACTTGCTGATGATGCTTCTGTGCTCCAAGAGGTAAAATAATTGCAATGTATATAATAAGATCTAATTTTCGCATTGAGTTTCTCTAGTATTTTTGTTACAACCGGCTTATGTTCTACATACATTAAGATGAAGTACATGTGTCAAAAATCCAGGTGATGACTATCATATGCACCCTGTGCCTGCGATCACCTGCAAATGCATCTTTGGCAATGGAAGCAGGAGCAGGAGACCTTGCTATCCAGTCGATGCAAAAGTTCCCTCAGTCATATCAACTGCAGAAAAATTCTTGCCTTATGATCCGTAATCTTGTTGCCAGGAATTTAGAGAACAGGTGGATTTTTAATCCTTTGTTGCGAATTATATTGATTTCTTTTATTTTTTTTAATATTTTGTACAATTTTTTTTTTTGCACATTTGCAGGCCTGTTTTATTGAGTAATGGTATTGAGAAGCTAATAAGGAATGCTAAGGAAAGCCACAAAAGCTGCAGAGATGCAGCCATTGCTGCTCTTAGAGACTTGGGGCTTGATAACTACAATTCTTAGGTGCGCGCCACTCGATCAGTTTTTGTTGCCTGAAACAGATAAATTTGTATTAGTTTGGAATATTGATGTGCTATATGTGATTCCTGTGTTGATAACATACATACCTTTTTTTTTTTTTTTTTTACAAAAAGTACTTGGCATATGCTGCCTTCTCTTTCTCAAGTCTATCAGAAACCTACACACGCCGTGTATATATTAAAAAAATATATAATAAATAAATAAATAAACGCACCACCAATAACAGATCTTGCTTAATGTGAGCATACCTTCTTTTGTGCCGCCTTCAGCTCCCTTGTTATTCCAGCTGCAAACATATATGGATATAGTCAACAATCGGTTTTTAACTTTGAAAGCTAGCCACGAGGACTAGACCCGCTTAAAACACGATCAATGATCATATTTACGTGTAAAGATAACACGTTAAGTTTCTTCTAGTAGTCTATTTTTCTTAATGTACTCTGTTTATTTCACTGTTTTAGGTAACTGGTCAGACAGTCTGTAGTATTTACTATGGAACAGGTAAATATGATACTTTTAAAATCGTACCATCATTTGGCTCCAGCTCTTTTGCTTTCTTGAAACTGTCCACTGCATTATCTACCTCATTGAGCGCCATATGCGCCTGAATGATGCGGTTAACGGTTTTTATTGCTATGAGGATTTCAATAAACCATTTTTAATGTAATCACCAACCTGACCTTGGCGAAACCAAGCCTTTGCGTTGTTTTCACCATCACGCAATGCAAAGTCGATGTCAATCAATGCTCCCCTAGCATCCCCTAGTTTCAGTTTACAAGCCTGACAATAATGAAATATTTTCAAGATTTGCTATGATTCCAGATTATGTGATTTGGTTAGAATTGGAGACTTACAGCACTGTTTGTGAATATCTGTGCCTTCTTTTTCCCTATAGAAATAGTTCCATCTGCAGTTTAAACCAATAGAATTAGCGATGGCAATCGGCTTTTGATAATCCTAGTTTGATACCCGATTGTTAAACCATGTCTCATACCCAAGCTGTCGTATACGCTTCTCAGAATACTAACCTGGCTTGCAGTATACCCAATTATGTTGTCATATTGTTAAAACTTATCCTTTGGTTTCCTATTACCCCTTAAATTCACCTCAGTAACATAATTGAAAGATTAATTATTTATGTAAACTTCTAAGATTACATAACATATAAATATGTATGGTTTTGATGTGGTTTAAGGGTTTGGGTAATCATGCGGGCGGATATCACCTATCATACCCGTCTCAAACCTGCAAAATTTCTGAACACTAGTTCCATATATGATGATATCATACTTGTCACATTAACCATTCCAACTATAATCCCTAGTTAAAAGGTACTGTAAAATCAAGCAACTAGAAAAAAAAATAATAATAATGTCGTTTTTTGGACACGGTTATACGTGTAGATCAAATTATACATCTATGCCTACGCGATACATGAATAATTTCATGTATCTACTTTAATCTCGTGTATATACAAAGCCGACCAACTTTTTAAGAAAATAAGATATATCGTGACAAATGAATCCATGAAAAGACACCAGAAAAAAAATCCTCCATATAAAATAAAAAAAGTTAAAAGCAGGCCAGTACATTGCAGGACATTTGTGATGGTACCCAAAGATGAATTAAAATCGTATACGCATTTATTTCATGGCTTTTTTTAACCGTGACTTTCAATTTATGCAACCTTTGGTCGCATCCCCCGCAGTGAGGGACCCACCACCTTACTCTAACCAGTTGTGTTGTCTTAACCGAGCCCACACTGACTACATAAATATGATTATACTCATGCTTTTCTGTTGTAAAAACTAAATAAATACATAATATGGTGATTAAATTTTGGTTAACCTTCATCAATTCCTTCTTTGTCCCAGCAGACATCCAAATAACGCACTGCTTTCTTATACTTTCTTAGAGCCATTTTATAATCTTGCTTCTGCATATGAACTTTAATAAATAAAAATTTGAAGTTAAATGATTTCATGGTTAATCACCAAATCAGTCGATTACCTTAAAAGCTTCATTTCCAGAAGCCCGTATCGAATCGACCGCATCAAACCACCACGAGAGCTGACTTGGCCCGTTGTCAACGTCAACGGGCCAATCAGGATACTCGTCTCCGTCTTTAAAAAAGTTTCCCATCCCATCATCTTCCCCCTCTTTAATCTCGCCACAGTTCTCGATGACAACATCGAGAACTGGGCAATCATCGTCATCAGTGGCAACATGTTCTATTGACTTCAGAGTCCCCATCCCTTTAACCACTTTCCCAAACACAACATATTTCCCATCCAAGTTTGGAGTCCGGGTTGTTGTGATAAGAAACCGCGAACCGTTTGTGTCCGGGCCCGAGTTCACCATCGACAACATTCCTTTTCTCTCATGTTTTAACTTGAAATTTTCGTCTTCGAATGTTGGACCGTAGATGGATTCTCCACCGGTTCCATCCCCGGCCGAGATATCACCTCCTTCAATCTTGGAACTTTTAATCAACCGGTGAAAACGGACACCCTGAAATCATCAAACACGGTATTATAAAGTGATCAAGAATTTCATGCTGACAGTGGCTGAACCAGAACCTTTTAGTCAGAGTCTTCATAAGACTCTTTTCTCTACCGTTTATAATTAGAGGTCCAACTCATCTTTTATTAAAAAACAAAACTCAAATTTAGCTTTTAAAAATCCTACAACCATTTAGTCGGGTGTTCTCTTATCTGCTAATTGTAACTAGAGAGTCCAACTCATGTTTTTGTTAATAAGAACATGTTATATTTAAAAATCAAATAACTTCCCACTTTTAGTCGCGGTCGTCATAAAGTTCTTATCGCTACTGTTTAATACCAGAGGGTCCAACTCGTGTTTTTTTATAAAGAACTCAAATTATATTTAAAAATTTAATAAATTTTAGGGATGGGTTTAAAGACGCTCTGAACCCCCTCTAGTTCCGCCCCTATTGATGCAATTAAGTAACAAAACGAAATTAAAACCTTAGATAAAAAAAAAAAAAAAAAAAACAAACCTTATAGTGCAACGGAACACCGGTGGTCGGGCTAACACCCTTCTCTCCGGTACAGAGTGCCCGAAAATTCTCAGCGGTTTTCGGGACGATTTCGGTGAACAATTCGACAACAATCCGACCCTCTAATTCTCCACCGATGCTAATATCCAGATAACACCTTCCTCTCCTCATATTCTGCAAATCTGAAGATAAAGATAGATGATCAATGGTTGAGTTACAGAAGAACAGCAACTTAAACCATATACTTTAACTCTTGCTATATATATACATATATGGACAGGGCAAGGGGTATTGAATAATGAATGGAGATGGTGACACTATTGTCTCCTATTGTTGTTGCTCCTTTCTGCTTGCTTCAGAATTGTTTCCCTATTTTCAATTGTTTTTTTTTTATATTATATTATTATATTATATTTTATATTATATTATTATATTTGTCTTCCAAGTTTGTCATGTATAATCATGCACCCTTATCATTAATAATATAAGTTATCTTGTACCAACTTTTAATATATAAATATTGTCAATATAGTATAATAATATTAATAATGAATAATGAGAAAATGAATACAATGATTATTTTTATTCTTAGAAGGTACATAATAGGCACACTTGAAACTAAAGTAAATAAATACGTAAAAGAGTGGATGCTTCGTGGATAGATAGAAAAGAACGTAAAAAAAAGTTGGTAATAAAGTTGGTAATAGTTAGAATTAAAAAAAATAAAAAAATAAAATAAAAAACAGAATTAATCATCAATGCGTTCTCCGCCCCTTAAAAGAATCGCCCCTGTTAAAGAACACTAGCGTAGCCTCGTTTGGTGATTGAGGTCAACCATGAACCAACACCAATGAGTTTCGTATGTTATATGTAAAGTGTAATTGGAAAATTTCTAATGAAAGTTTTTACATTTGACAGACACAAAAAAAAGGCCCTATTGGCACACAACACATATATATAACACATGTGTAATGTGTAATTTTTTATTTATTTATGAATATACTAGGTTATGTACCCGTGTGATACACGGGTTGAACAATGTAATTTATATATATAAATTTGTAAGTATAATTAAAAAAGTTAGATTACACATTATACTGAAAATAAAAAAATTATTTACGACCGAAAAAATATAAAATATTTATCAGCCTCTTAATAATTTATTGTAAAAAAACATTCATATTCACGTAAAACTATTTTCAAACTTTTAAAAATATATCTTCCATACCGTGGTTGTTAACTTGTAGACTGCATGTACAACAAAACAAAAATATCAAAAGTAATAAGAATAAATCTATTTAGGCTAAGATATAAAAAAATGAAATTAATTTGAAAGTAACTCCTCATACGTTTAAAATATTGTATTTCAAACAATGATTTTCATATATAAAATGTATTTATTATATTTTAGTTGTTTAAAATATTGTACGAAATATAGTTTTAAACATAAATTGAAAGAGCAAATATTAAAAAATAGATTAATTTAAGGTACACGACTTATATTTAAATTTAATAACGTATAACTATGTTATCTTAAAAAACAATGAATATTTTTTTAATAAAGTTGACTTCGGTTAGTTAATAAATAAGAATTTCAGCAATTATATTAAAATAAATGTATTGTTTTAAATAATAAAATGAGAGGTTTTATGAGGGAATTCCATATACCCCATGTATTATCTTTTATTAGTATAGATAGAAAAAGATTAATGTTGATTGGTTTATTTCATTATTTGTTCATAACAATATAAAAGTCTCACAAAATCTTAACTAATTACATTGTGTTATTATTAATTTGTTTATTTGACTTTTGAACTATTGTTAACATCTAAAACTGATAATATTTGGTGTGCATGTTTAACATATAAATAATTAACCAAAACCAGTAAAGCTTAAAAATCATTTGTTAAACAACATAACAAATATAGTTTTAAATTTAAAATAAAAGATCATATTTTAAAAAAGAGGTTAATTTAAGGTACATGATTTAAATTTGAAGTTAATGACATATAAATGTATTATTTTTAGAAAAGAATAAAAAATCAACTAATATAATTGTATTAATAATTGTAGTTGTAACAGAAATTATTAGAAACTGATTTATCTACCTTAATAATAAAAATCAGGTAATCAGGTTTTAATGAAATCTGTAACAACTATGATTATTAACTATTAATAAAATTACATAAATTCAATTTGGTATATCTATATTTTGTTTTCATAAATCAATTAATATAATTATATTTATTTAAATTTATTGTATTAAATAATAAGATTGGAGAATTCATGAGGGAGTGCCATGTGTCCCTTATGTGTTTTCTTTTATTAGTATAGAAAGAAAAAAAATTTTTCGATGGACGGCGAGACTCAAACCTGGGAACCCTTCCGAGTAGGAACCATAAGCATGTAAACCCTCACACCTCCCCAGTTTGACTGGACATCATTGGCGTTTTATTCGGTTAGTTAATAAACTTTTCAAAGTATGTCTAATAGTTTATTTCTAATTTTGTATTAAAATATAATTTTATTAATTGAATTTTAGTAATTGTATTAATAATTGTAGTTGTAACAGAAATTATTAGAAACAGATTTATCTACCTTAATAATAAAAAAAATCATGTAATCAGGTTTTAATGAAATCTGTTACAACTATGATTATTAATTATTAATAAAATTACTTAAATTCAATTTGGTATATCTATATTTTGTTTTCAAAAATCAATTAATATAATTATATTTATTTAAATTTATTGTATTAAATAATAAGATTGGCTCAAAATGCTTAAAATCATAGTTTAACAATCTGGTATATCTATATTTTAACAATCTTATGGTTCCTAGACGCCGTGAGACTCCGTGCGCCTATCGACAACTGCTACCTTAGCGACCTGAGACAAACATGCTAAAAACGTCAGCAAATAATGTCGGTGAGTTCACAGTTTTTTAATGAATACCGACTCCAATAAATACTGACTCCCAAATGAATACCCATGGTCAATCCAGACCACATGCATGCAAAACATATGAATACCTGTTACTACTGCGATTGGAAAACCATTACTGGACTCGAATACTGTGAATACTGAATACGTGCCCGAATGAATACTGAATACTGCATACTGAATACCTAAGAGACAACATGCACCCGCCCGACCTCCAGTCGACGAGTGGGGCGGGTCAAGCCCAAAAAGATCTATCCACATTTCCCCCGTTGTGCATCCCCGCACATTCATGATTCTCCCCGGGACTTCCAAAGATCGCATAGTAATATAATGAATACTCCAAAACATAATGAATACTTGAATACATAATGAATACTCCAAAACCCAATGAATTCGTGAACACCAAAACATAGTTGACACACCTTTCATGAAAAACCTAGTTGACACGCCTTTTTATGAAAACATAGTTGACACGCCTTTTATAAAAACATAGTTGACACACGTTTAAAGAATACAACATGTTTTCTCCCCCGAAAATGTAAAACAGTAAAAGAGTGGGGCCGTGAAACTCACCTTAGAGTGCGTCTTCTGATAACTAGAAATCCAACACGTGTATGATAATCCCAACTAATGACAACCTATCAATGAGTTTACATAAGTTTGATGACTACTAACCCGAAGGCTAACTAGTCCCCGATTGTCCAGATCTTGACTACGTGTGTTAAAAAGTGTGTTTAAACGTTAACCGGACATACCAGACAGACCCGACATCCCGTTGGTGACCCATTACATCAATTAGTTATTCACATAAGGTTAAAACATAATTTTCAAGCATAAAACACTTAGTTTGCATCAAAAATCGCATATACGAAGTCGTAAGGTCGAATCGGGAGTTTCCTGTGTTTGATTCGCCGCCAAGGGCTTCTGGTTCGACCCATGGACCCTTGGTTCAACCCTCATGATGTTCATTCAACCTTTTCACAAGTTCATTTGACCTAACACATGTTTATTTGACCCTAACATATATTTATTCAACCTTAACGTATGTTAATTCGACCCTAACACGTGTTAATTCGCCTCCGGGCACCCAGATTCGACCCCAGGCACCCACATTCCACCCATTTGAGCCACCTTCGACCCATTTGAGCCACGTTCGACCCATTTGAGCCATGTTCGACCCTTTTGAGCCACGTTCGACCCTTTTGAGGCCACGTTCGACCCTTTTGAGGCCACGTTCGACCCTTTTGAGCCACATTCGACCCCACGAAGGGTCGAATGAGTTCCACGTTCGACCCTTTGCTGCAGAACTTCATAAAACGTACCAAAACGCATCTAAACGGTCCGAAAACATCACGAAACATCACCAATCACAGCAGTCAACTATCATTAACATATTCCTACAAAACCCTACCAATTTTATCCTAAAATCTGTCCGTTTTACAAGTTACCCAAAAATAGTAAATTATGGAGATGTCACATCAAACGCATGCAATCTTTACCCAATTAGGAAACTTTCTGAAATCAATCAATAATCAACTTAATATACTCAAATTATCATGAACAAGAAACCCCCAATCATATCCTTATCACTATCATCATGAACAAGCCCTAGATCTAACCCAAAATCCCCAAAATGAGCAAAACATCATCAATAATCAATTGTAACCTATCTCAATCATAAATCATCATCAATAACAGTCCTAGATCATTGTTATAACATCTATACAGTAATCAATCATCAAACAATACATAACACCACATAAAACACCATTAACACATGTTAATTTGTATGAAAACTCATTGTCCTAACTGAAGCAAGGGACTGCAGATACTCTATGCCGGGGAACCGCCCTCCCCAAAGTGAATACAAAACAATGAATTCTCCTGATCGAAGGCCTACTAGAGACTACTGTGATCAGTATAAATGATACACCGGTACCGTCCAAGTAGCATCTCTAAAGGACCCACATCAGACCTATGAATGCAAAACGATGACCAAATACCAAACTGAATGCACACAATGAATACGAATCGCCAAACAATGTGAATGAGAATGAATACAAGCATAACGAAAATCAAGAAAAGAATACTCACCAGTAACAATTTAGGATCCTCCTGGTTCTCCCTAGCGCCAGTGACATAAAAATGACTCAGAGCAGCTCGGCCGCCACCTCGTTGTTCCCAGCACCACCTGCAGTCCCTTGCTTCAGCTTAGGACAATCCCGCTTGAAGTGTCCTGTATCCCCACAGTGATAACACCCCTGCCTCCCCTGAGGGGCAGTAGCAGTGGTAGTAGCAGTAGTGGCCTGTGCCGGTTGTAGCTGAAGAGTAGTCCTACAGTCCTTAGCATGATGACCAAAACGCTGACCACCGACGACATCGAAACTTCTTTAAATCACCTGTATGATGGAACCCACACTCGCCACACTTCGGGAGCTTCCCAATATAACCCCCAGACCTAAGTTAGGATGACGCTCCCACAACCTCTTGTTTCTTCACCTGCGGCTGGGACGACCCAGCGCTCTTTCCAGCACTCTCCCACTTCCTCTTGTTGTCCGCAGGGGCTTTCACCGCAACACCCCTCGGAGGTAGAACGCCCTCAGCAACCTTCATGTTGGTCAGCTTGTGAGCTGCCCCGAACAGTGGCCAACGTAGTAGTGTGATCAGCGGCAGCAACAAGCCCCGCAATCTACGGCACCAACCCAACAATGTAGTGCTCAATCCTCCGGCACTCCGATGTAGACAAACCGGGGCACATCACGGCTAACTCGTTGTGCCTAGCAGTAAACTCCTCGATCTCTGACCCAACCATCTTTAGATTCCAAAACTCGTGTTCCAGCTTCATAATCTCGTCTCTTGGGCAATATTATGCCCTCAACATCTGAACAAACTCGGACCACGGCATAGCATTGGCCTCACCCAGACCAAGATTCGCAGTGGTGGAGTTCCACCAAGTCAAAGCATGTTCCTCAAGAGTAGCAGAAGCATACTTGACGCGATCAGCGTCGGGACAGTTACACATAGCAAACACCGATTCGATCTTCTCCAACCACCGAAGTATTCCCACTGCCCCTTCAGTCCCATTGAAGTAATGGGGCTTACAGTCCATGAACTTCTTGTAGGTGCACCCAGACTGCACCTGATAGTATTTCCCAGGGTCTGCTAAGCAGCCTAGAAAGCAGCCAACGCAACGTTCAACTGCTGCTGCAACATGTTCTCCAACTCCGCCTGAGTCATTGTGATGTTCCCACCACCTCGTCCACCACCATTGTGACCCCCGCCGCCACCACGACGTCCACCAGCACGTCCACCAGTACGACCAGACATGTTCTGCCAAACATGAGACAAGACACTCAATACCACTAACAGATCAAGGTACAAGTAACCAAACGAATTCAGAACGTGGTTCCAGCATGACCATTAGTCCGAACACGAAGTCCACCAAGATTTTCATGCATTTCGATTTATGATTTCGTGTGCACCCGAAATAACAAATCGCTCTACATGGTCCTCTAGGCGTGCTCCTAGCTAGAACTTCCATCATCCGACACCCACATTCCTAAAAGAAACTGTTATTGCACGAGGATCCCCAAGTGAACAGTCACTCCGGAGTGTACTATGACGAGTACTAGTGCATGATAGTGTGTGTGTAGGCAAGTATGTACATTAGAGCATAGAGGGGAGATATCCAAATCCCGGAAAAATCTCAAGAATGTGCCGAAGCCACCCCAATGTACACTACTGCCAAGTATAAGCGATAAGACTCTTCATCTTCAAACCCGAATAAGAAGATAGAATAAGTGTAGAAACAGTCCAAAGATAGATAATACGATACTGTGTGATGACGACACTGTAACACCCCAACCGATGGCGGAAACATCGGGATGTCACGTAGTGATGATTGTTCAGTAGCTCATGGTGAATAATAAATTTCATTAAATGATTTAAATTATTTACATACAATGGTTCTACAAGAATTCGTACATCAGATTGAATAAAACTATGCACATATCTTCAAGCAAGTAGAACCTGAAACATGTTAAGTTGAAAATATTTTGGGTCAACAATTGTTGGTGAGAATTACATAGGTTTTTGAAAAATAATTGATAACAATAGTTTGTACAACACTCAGAGTTGTATGATGATAAGAGTATGATACCGACATGTAACAATGCGTCTTTGTACAACCAAACCTTGTGTCGACTGTTGACTAACTCGCAAGTTAGTTAAATGTTGTTACTGTTATCGATCATCCCTAAATTTATGCGGGGGATGGGTTTGTCAGACCTATAGCGCTATAATCTAAACAGGCGGCTTGATCATTGTTAATGATTGTACCGTGTCTTTTTGTTACAGTCAAATGATAGAATGATGATGTAATTGAATCACAAGTAAATATGAGTAAATGATAGTATAAAAATGTTTAAACATGTTTCACCCCAAAAATAGTGAAAATAGAGAAAAGGGGCTATGTAAACTCACCTTAGCAAAATGTTATCTCTTGAAAAATAGTGTGTTGCCCAAATGTGTCAAGTATCACCCTATAATAAGGAAATAAATAAGTCTATCTAGTCTACAAACGTACATGTTCTAGGGCTTCGAATTTGGGGATAATGCTCGTTTGATTAATATTAAAATCGTTTGATAATTTGAGAGAATTTTTGTAAATAAATAACCAAAAATTCTTTTTATGAAATTTAAATTTTGGATGGTTCAATAATGTGTTTAAAGTATAAAAATAATTTTACAAAATTATTTTCTTTAAAATAGATTATTAAATCCATTTATTACAAATTGTCAAACTTTAACTTTAATATTTAAAAATACTAAAATTAAAGAATTATTAGTTTAAAATTTATATTTCTGTTCTAAATATTCAGAAATAATTTGTATAAAATTTTGGTGCAAAAATAATAAAAATTGAATTTATTATGATTTAATTATGATTAAAACTAACAAAAATTGATTAAAAATATAAAATAAATGCTTTTTTCGAATTAAAAATCATTTCAGTAAAGTTTATCATTGTACAAACTCAAGATAATTTTTGTGGAAATTTATAAAATTGTTTTGATATTTTAATGGATTTTTATAAATATAATAGCATAAAATTGATTTAATTATTATATATATTAAATAAATTAATTTCAGAAAACTAAAAATTGTGGGTAAAACTTTTACATCAGATTTGTTAAAAATAATTTTTTTAGAATTTATAAAAAGGTTTTAATAATTAAAAATGAATTTACAAGATTAAAGGTATAATATATATATAATTGGTTTGTTTTTTTTTAAAAAATGAAAATAAAAGAAAAAGGGGCGCCATGGCCGGGACTCGAACCCGGATGGCTGTGGATATAAGCATCAGTCACAACCACTTGGCCTAGGCTAGTGGTTGTGATTAACTCTGTTTTGATTGAATTAAATACTCGATACAGAAATGAGTTTATCCCCAATTCAAAAGCCACGAACCCTAGTTTCTGCAATAGATTGATTCACTCATCAATAGCCCAATTAATCATGGGGCTATTGATGAGTGAACGCTGATGAACAAAACCCACAGAAATAATTTCACTTACAAGGTTATATCGGGTTCGATTGAATGGTCAATCAAAAAGTCAAAAACCACGATCAAGATGAATGAGCAGAGTATAATTAAGAAGTTTGGTGGTTGAGAAAGGATTATTGGCGAGTTGTGAAGACTCGCAGAGGATCAATTTATAGTGTGGATCACAGGATCGAAGAAATGGTAAGGTTGACCAAGGATTCAATGTAATACGCGTAATAGGTTCAATTGGTTAACGATTGATTGTCAATTAGCGTGTTGCTTAGTCACTGATGGCCGATAATCAAGTATAGTTTCCAAAATTATGCAAACACGAGTTTAGATGATGATTATGGTATGTCGCGTGTTCACAGTTGACTTACCAAGTCAACTGTGACGAATTGAAAAGGTGATATAGTTTTAACGCGCTTGGAATGAATCAGATGTGAAGGCCAGCCCAGCTGGTTGATGGTTGTGTGTAATTGCTGGCCGACCTTCTGCCCGGGTTCGAATCCCGGCAGAAGCAAAAATATTTTTTTTACAAACAGACAAGGGTTGGGCTGGACCAAGGGTTGTGTGGGCTGGGCTTATGACTTTGGGCCTGATTGGGTGGACCTGCTGTTGGTTGGGTAACTACACCAATCAACTAATTATTTTTATTGTTATCACATTATTGTTATTATGTATTATGTATTATTATCATTATTATTATTATTATTATTATGATAAATCTTTGTGTATATATATATATATATATTTAAAATGCTACAAAATAATTAAATGTAAATTATAATAATAGAACTTGTAGTTTTTAATCCAAATTATACGTAACGTACAATTATTAAATGCGAAATGTTACAGACACCGACACCCCGACAAGGTTAGTATGCTTACCAAATGACACGACTCGTAACTATGTGTGACCGTCTAACGTGTGTGATACTCGGCTATAGACTAGACTCTACATGCAGTCCTAGTTCACTATAACCATTGGCTCTGAAACCAATCTGTCGCACCCTCAAATTTCCACTTGCGGAGTTTTACCGCGAGGCGCGTGACAAATCAGGATCCAAGTCAACGGTCACAATAAACGACACTATATGATATGAAAACAACGTAAACTGCCATTGAGTTTCAAAACCATTCTAACACAGCAGAAGCAAAATGTATTATTACAACTCAAAAGTAAAACTCAAAGTCTGAAATGTTTAACAAAACATGCTTATGATTCCTAGACGCCGTGAGACTCCGTGCGCCTATCGACAGCTGCTACCTTAGCGACCTGAGACAAACATGCTAAAAACGTCAGCAAATAATGTCGGTGAGTTCACAGGTTTTTAATGAATACCGACTCCAATAAATACTGACTCCCAAATGAATACCCATGGTCAATCCAGGCCACATGCATGCAAAACATATGAATACCTGTTACTACTGCGATTGGAAAACCATTACTGGACTCGAATACTGTGAATACTGAATACGTGCCCGAATGAATACTGAATACCTAAGAGACAACATGCACTCGTTCGACCACCAGTCGACGAGTAGGGCGGGTCAAGCCCAAACAGATCTTTCCACATTTCCCCCCGTTGTGCATCCCCACACATTCATGGTTCTCCCCGGGACTTCCAAAGATCGCATAGTAATATAATGAATACTCCAAAAATAATGAATACTTGAAAACATAATGAATACTCCAAAACCCAATGAATTCGTGCATACCAAAACATAGTTGACACACATTTCATGAAAACCTAGTTGACACGCCTTTTATGAAAACATAGTTGACACGCCTTTTATGAAAACATAGTTGACACACGTTTAAAGAATACAACATGTTTTCTCCCCTGAAAATGTAAAACCGGTAAAAGAGTGGGGCCGTGAAACTCACCTTAGAGTGCGTCTTGTGATAACTAGAAATCCAACACGTGTATGATAATCCCAACTAATGACAACCTATCAATGAGTTTACATAAGTTTGATGACTACTAACCCGAAGGCTAACTAGTCCCCGATTGTCCAGATCTTGACTACGTGTGTTAAAAAGTGTGTTTAAACGTTAACCAGACATACCAGACAGACCCGACATCCCGCTGGTGACCCATTACCCCATTACATCAATTAGTTATTCACATAAGGCTAACACATAAGTTTCAAGTATAAAACACTTAGTTTGCATCAAAAATTGCATATACGAAGTCGTAAGGTCGAATCAGGAGTTTCCTGTGTTTGATTCGCCCCCAAGGGCTTCTGGTTCGACCCTTGGACCCTTGGTTCAACCCTCATGATGTTCATTCAACCTTTTCACAAGTTCATTTGACCTAACACATGTTTATTTGACCCTAACATATATTTATTCGACCTTAACGTATGTTAATTCGAACCTAATACGTGTTAATTCGCCACCGAGCACCCAGATTCGACCCCAGGCACCCACATTCGACCCGTTTGAGCCACGTTCGACCCTTTTGAGCCATGTTCGACCCTTTTGAGGCCACGTTCGACCCTTTTGAGGCCACGTTCGACCCTTTTGAGCCACATTCGACCCCACGAAGGGTCGAATGAGTTCCACGTTCGACCCTTTGCTGCAGAACTTCATAAAACGCACCAAAACGCATCTAAACGGTCCGAAAACATCACGAAACATCACCAATCACAGCAGTAAACTATCATTAACATATTCCTACAAAACCCTACCAATTTTATCCAAAAATCTGTCCGTTTTACAAGTTACCCAAGATAGTAAATTATGGAGATGTCACATCAAACGCATGAAATCTTTACCCAATTAGGAAACTTTCTGAAATCAATCAATAATCAACATAATATACTCAGATTATCATGAACAAGAAACCCTCAATCATATCCTTATCACTATCATCATGAACAAGCTCTAGATCTAACCCAAAATACCCAAAATGAGCAAAACATCATCAATAATCAATTGTAACCTATCTCAATCATAAATCATCATCAATAACAGTCCTAGATCATTGTTATAACATCTATACAGTAATCAATCATCAAACAATACATAACACCACAAAAAAAACCAATAACACATGTTAATTTGTATGAAAACTCATTGTTTATGAATAGGTTTTGTTTAGAAAGATATTAGGAAGGTTTTTATCCATGAAAACATGTTTAATCAGATCTGGACTCTTGAGGTTTAATGAAAACAAATTGAAATGCTTCAAAAATGATTTAGGATGAAGAACACACCTTAGATCTTTGTTTAGAAGGTGTTTGTAGGTTAGATTATGGAAAACAAGAGCAAAAACTCCTTCCTCGGTGATTAAAGTTGCTAGAGAGTGTTTAGAGGCGTTTAGGTTTTGTGAAACGGTAAAAAATGGTCATAATCCATATGGGTATTATCATCTGTCAGGAAGTGATCAAACAACTGCTGCCCCAAGTGTTGACATTCAAGCACTGGCAAATGGTCAGCAGCAGTTGTTGACCTTAATTCAGAAATTGGTCCAAACCACTGATCACCTTCCAAAGCTTGAGTCTGAAAGGTCTGAGGACCCATCCAAAGCCAACTTGGCTTTGGACACTCACCAAAACTAATCATATACTGATGTGCAGGGAGCTTCTGCTTGTTTAGATAGTCTTTGGTATGTAGATAGTGGAGGTTCCAGGCACATGACAGGATGTAGAGCCCTGCTTCTGGACTTCTTGGCTCATGGAGGGGGTGATATATCCTTTGGTAATGATTCTAAAGGTAAGGTGTTGGGTTCAGGGACTGTACAGGCTGGAAAACTCAAGTTTGAAAATGTCAATCTTATTGATAATCTTAAGTTTAATCTTCTGAGTGTTTCACAAATAAGTGACAAAGGTTATGGCTCATTTTTCACAAAGAAAACTTGTAAGATTATTGGGCCAGAAGTGGTGAAAAAGATTGATACCATTATTGCTGAGAGCAAAGCACAACTTGTTGCTCATAGAAGTGGCAATGTGTATGTTGTTGATATGTTAAAGGACAATCCTATGGCAAATGTCTGTCTGTTTTCTGCTGCCTCCACTAAGGAGACAGAATTGTGGCATAGGAGATCGGGTCACACCAACCTTAATACTATCAACACACTCTCCAAACAAAGCCTTGTCAGAGGTTTACCATCAAAAGAATTTAAATGTGATGAGCATTGTGTTTCTTGCTTAAAAGGGAAACAACATAAAAGCTCTTACAAATCCATTGATGAGTCCAAAACTAGTCAGTGTCTACAACTGTTGCACATGGACTTGTTTGGCCCTGTTAAAATCATGAGTCTAAGAAGAAAGAGATTTTGTCTTGTCATAGTTGATGATTTTTCTAGGTTTACATGGACTTACTTTTTGCATTCTAAGGATGAGACTGCAAGTATATTGAAGGACTTTGTCACCAAAGTTGAAAAGCAATATGACTTGCCAGTAAAAGTCTTCAGGAGTGACAATGGAACAGAGTTTAAAAATAAGGAGTTGGATGACTTCTGTGTGTCAAAAGGGATTGTGAGGCAGTTCAGCATCCCAAGAACACCAGAACAAAATGGGGTGGTTGAAAGGAAAAATAGAACTCTTATAGAAGCTGCAAGAACCATGCTAGCAGATTCTGGTTTGCCACTATCCTTTTGGGCAGAAGCTGTAAACACTGCTTGCTATGTTCAAAACAGAGTTTTGATCAACCCCAGACATCAAAAAACTGCTTATGAAATTTTGTTCAAAATCAAACCATTAATCTCATTTTTCAAAATCTTTGGTTGCCCATGTTTCATTTTAAATCTCAAAGATTCCATTTCAAAATTTGCAGCCAAAGTAGACTGTGGTTATTTTCTGGGATATTCTTCTACTGCTAAGGCCTACAAAGTGTTTAACACAAGGACTAAGACAATAGAAGAAACTCTGAATGTAAAGTTCAATGAACTTTCATCTCTAAAAATCCCTGCAAACCCTACTGAATTATTTGATTTAGATAAATTCAAATTTGAAGATATCACTGTTAAAACTAACAATGCAGGTATTCCACAGTCTCCACAGCAAGATTACAGAACAGATGTTGTGATCCCCAGTCACTACAAAGTCTATTCTGCCTCAGAGGAAGCAGCTGTTCAAAACAATTGTCAAAACTCTGCCACAGCTGTGTCAACCACTGTTGGCCAGTCTTATCCTCAAACCACTGCCTCACCCCTCACAACCACTGACCTATCATCTGTTGACAAAAGTCAATCATCTGTTGACAAAAGTCAGTCAAGTTTCACACCACTTGGACCCATTCCTCCATTACCATTCCAAACATCTGATGGCACTATAGAAGTACCAACAGATGTTACACCAACAGAGTCACCAAACCTCTGTCCATCACCTCAAAATGCCATAGTTCCATATCAAGGAGATCTTATTTACTTAAGAGCTCATACACCAGACCAGATCATTGGCAACATCAGAGAGGGTGTGCTCACAAGAAGCCAATCCTCAAATATCTGTCTTTTTGCAGGTTTCTTATCCCTCACACAACCTGTCAAGTACCAAGAGGCACTGAAAGACAACAGTTGGGTAGAGGCCATGCAGGAAGAACTCCTTCAGTTCAAAAGACAACAAGTATGGGAGCTTGTACCACTTCCTAAGGATGTTTGTCCTATAGGAACAAAGTGGGTCTTCAAAAACAAGACTGATGAAAGGGGTATTGTTGTCAAGAATAAAGCCAGGCTTGTGGTTCAAGGCTTCAGACAAGAAGAAGGAATAAATTATGATGAGACTTTTGCTCCTGTAGCAAGACTAGAAGCCATCAGACTCTTTTTAGCCTTTGCTGTCAACCACAACATAAAGGTGTATCAGATGGACATCAAATGTGCTTTCCTTTATGGCAAAATTCAGGAGGAGGTCTATGTATGTCAGCCACCTGGTTTTGAAGACACATTCCATCCTGACTATGTCTACAAGCTCAACAAAGCTTTGTATGGACTTAAACAAGCACCAAGGGCCTGGTATGAAACTCTCTCCACATTTCTCTTATCCATTGGCTTCACTAGAGGTAAAATTGACAAAACTTTATTTCTTAAATGGAAAGGGAAACATTTAATGATTGTTCAAATATATGTGGATGACATCATTTTTGGATCCACATGTAACCAAATGTGTGAAGAGTTCAGAAAACTCATGACAGCAGAGTTTGAGATGAGTGCCATGGGTGAGCTTCAGTGTTTCCTTGGTCTTCAAGTGAAACAACTGCAAAATGGCACATTCATTCACCAAAACAAATATGTAAAGAACTTATTAACCAGATTTGAGATGAATGATTGTAAGCCATGTAGCACACCCATGAGTACAGTCAAGCTGCTCACTATTGATGACAAGGATGAACTGGTTGATCAAACACATTATAGATGTATGATTGGGTCTTTATTGTACCTAACTGCATCTAGGCCAGACATTATGTTTGCTACCTGTGTCTGTGCCAGATCCCAGGCTTCACCCAGAAAGTCAAACCTTATTGCTGTGAAAAGGATATTCAGATACCTCAAAGGTGCTCCCACACTTGGTATTTGGTATCCTGCTAATGGAAACATTGAGCTTTCAGGTTATTCAGATAGTGATTTTGCTGGCTGTCATACCACAAGAAAATCCACTTCAGGAGGGTGCCAATTTCTAGGGAATGCCTTAGTTTCATGGCAAAGCAAAAAGCAGGCAGCTGTTTCAACTTCAACAGCTGAAGCTGAATACATTGCTGCTGCAAGCTGTACAGCCCAACTCATGTGGCTTCAAAATCAACTACTGGATTTTGGGATAACTGCACTTAGGACTCCACTCATGTTGGACAGTCAAGCTGCTGAAAATATCATCAAGAATCCAGTCTCTCATTCCACTACCAAACACATTGACATAAGACATCATTTTGTCAGAGACAACTATGAAAAAGGTTTGATTTCTTTACACCATGTTCCAACAGAGGATCAGTTGGCAGATGTGTTAACAAAAGCTTTAGACACATCTACCTTTACAAATCTGATTTCCAGAATTGGTATGTTAAACATGGATTAATCAAATAAAATTTCATTAAATCTTAATAAAATGTTTCAGCAAATCAAAATTTTAAAATAGCTGTTTGGTTGAAAAATCTGTTTATAACATCTGATCAGATAAAACAACCACTGTTTCATTCATATCCACTGTTGGTTGAAAAGTCTGTTTCAAAACATCTGATCAGATAAAACAACTGTTAGTTGAAAAATCTGTTTTAGAACATCTGTTCAGATAAAACAACTGTCCGCCTATATATATATATTATATTAAAAAAAAACAACAGTTGGACCCATCAGCTGTTTGTATCAGTTGTTTGCCAAAAACAGCTGTTATCCACCAGATGTTTCATCCATCAGATGATTGCCACGTCTGCTCATATAAGCAGCGGTTTGGCCACATCAGCGGTTTCATTGAGCCTATAAAAACCCTGTTTTCGACAACAGACGTTACACTGTCTCATTGTATTCAAAATACTGATAACCGCCCTCTTCATTCTCAAACCCTCCATCAATCTTCTAATCATCCTCACTTTCGAAATCCATTACAATGGATCTTCAAGCCAAAGCTACACACAATTGTCTCCCCTATCTGATTAAAACAGATGACAACTCTCCATTTCATTCCACCATCGACATTTTTCTTAACTCCAAATACTTACCCATCCTAACCGCTAACGCCCCCATTTACCTTGATACACTCCAAGAATTTTGGTTGAATGCTGAGTTTCTACTACAAGACAAAAAGCCTACTTCCATTATTTCCAAAATTGGAGAAACCAGTATCGTCATTACCCCTGAAACCATATCCACAACCTTCACACTGAACGACCTGGCAGGTAAGGATTCCTTTACTAAAACAGAGCTTCACACTGAGTTCCAAGAAAGAGGGTATGATGGTCAGATGACTGGATCAACTCTTTTCAAAAAGTTTTTCCCTCCAGTCATGAAATTTTTCTTCCATACTCTTCTTCTTTGTGTCTCTGCTAAGTCCACATCCTTCAATGAAATACCATTGAGGATGCAATATCTGGGTTATGCCATGTTGTCAAACTCTGACTTCAATCTTTCCCAAGGATTGTTCATGGACTTGGTATCAAATGTGAAAGCTGTCAAGTCTGGGTCAAACAATGCTTTTCTTATTTACCCAAGAATTCTTAGTGTAATCTTACAAAAAGTCTTACCTGAAAAAGTTTTCAAAAAGGGTGAGGTTATGCAAATGAAAAGCTTAACTGATGAAACTTTCACAAGAATGCTGGGTGGAAGCACCCTAGAAAAAGTGTCTAAAGTGTCAAAAGTTTCTAAAACACAAACAAAGAGGACAAAGGCAACAACTGTTGTCAAAACCTCTGTTGTTGAGCCCACTGCTCCTGGTGATCATGGCATTACATCCAGTGCTGTGAAACACACACCAGCTACTTCCAAAAAGAAACATCCATCCACAAAAACCTTCACTCAACCACAACTGAGGCTTCTGGATGATGAGGTACCAGAAGAAACCTCTGTTGCACAACAAATGCAACCTGAAACCACTGTTGTTACTTCCTCACAACAGTTGGACATACCTCCACCTGACCAAACTCCTCATGAATCCTCTCAAAAGGATCATGTTGTAAGCCAAGGGGACACACATCATGACATATTTGAGTCACTTGACCAAATGTTCACAAGCCCCTCTCCCAGGGCTAATTCTCTTGTTACTCCTCCACCCTCACCATCACATGTCCCACAAACAATGCAACCTCTGTTTGAAGCAATTGACAAATCTCAGGAAGATCCCAGTTCCTCTCTTCCACCTGTCACTGAGAGTTTACTCCAACAAGTGACTGGTCTTGAGAATATACAATCTGCTATCCCACAAACAGAAGAGGAGGTTACACCACCTGCGTTCAATGCAACTCTAGGTGAGTTTTCAAGTGGAGCAGCCACTACTGATGTAGAGACCACTGTCTCACATCAGGACAGTGATTACATAGCTAAGACTCCCTTGAAGGCAACAACTGTTGAAGCCACTATAGTGTCTCCAAAAACAGTTGGAAGTCCCCAGTACCAAGACAAAGGGGCATCTGATTCACCTATTAGGACTGAATCAGGTAGAACTACCACTGGTAGGGACTCAGATGATCCTATTAATTTAGGAGATGAGTCAAAATACCAAGAATTGACGGACAAAGTTTCTGTCATTGAAACCTCTGTTGCTGACATCAAATCTGATGTCAAGCTTATACTGAGCTCAATTGCAGATCTTTCCAAGAGTCAACCATCCACAGCTGATATAGCCAGTGAGTTATGGAAATCAGTTTCTCCCATCATCATAGCTCACAGAAAACTGGCTGATCAGACACATGAAACTTACATGGCTGAGATCAGGAATATGGTAGATGCAAGGTACAAAGATACCCATGCTGATATCAAAGCCATCAAGGACCACTTGCTGAAGACTACTGGCTCTGCCCCTACCACCATCCTCAGGGATGAAAATGATGATGATTTCACGGCTGATGATGCCAAAAAGGGGGAGAGTGGCAGAGATAGGCTACCAAAACTAGATCCTTTTGGTTGTCCTCCTTCTCAAAAAGGCCAAGCCAAGTCTGCCAAGAAACCAGAGTCTACCAAATCAGCTCCACCACAACAAGTTCCACAACAACAACAAGCAACAACAGCACCACCACAACAACCACCACAACAAACCACTGAGAAGAATAAAGCAGTAGATGACTCTGCAAACATTGAAGCTGAAAAGGCTGCTCAAGAGAAACAGAAAAGAGCTGACACCTTGGAAGTTAAAGCAGAGTCATTAATTGAACTAAAAAAGAAACAACAAAGGGAAACTGAAGATGTGGGATCCTCTAAAAGGATGAAAAGACCTGCCAAGCATGTTAGAAAACCACCATCTAAGTTGAACACCTCTGTTGATAAAACCACTGCTACTGAAACCACTGCCACCCAAAACACTGAAACTACCCAAAACACTGCTACCCAAACCACTGCACCTAAAACAACAAACACACCTGAACATACAACCACCAAACATACATCACCAACCAAATCACAAACATCTGCTGGACCTACTAAAAGGCCAACAGATGTTAATCCAACCACTGCTACCAAATCACCATCACCAAAAATCATGTACACAAGGAAGAGAAAATCAACCTTTGTTGTACATGATGAAAACATACACACATCACCAACCACCACTTCAACTGCCCAATCCACTCCTCCCATCACAGCTATTCCAATCACATCATTCTCACCACATACATCCAAGTTCAGATCCCATAGACCACCACCAACCATTACACCATTGGTTGTTCAGTATCCCCTTGAACTTGATCTACTCAAGGGGGAAATACAATCCTTCTACAATACTGAACAACCATCAGAAAGATCCTTCCCATCTCTCCCAAACTTCCCTGTTCCCCTCAACCTTGATAAATATCTGAAATACAAGGGTGAAGAGGTGGATGCCATCATTAAGGAGAAATGCAAAGGGAAGGATGACAGGACTGCTCAAGGCATCCATTCAGCAGAGCTTAGCAAACTCAGAAGGATTGAAGATTTTGCTAAGACCCTGAGCAATTCCATGTCCTCCATGCCTCTCAGTGTAGATTTGGAAAAGGAGGTAAGGGAATCTCTTCTTGAACAGATAATGGCAACCAAGCCTTACAAAGCAAACAGAAAGCAGTTCAATGGTTGGACTACTCATGCTTTGAGAGAAGAACTACTCAGGATTGAAGAAATGGCCAAAGACCCCAAAGCTAAAGTCTCCACTCCTAATTTTGGCAAAGGCAGAGACCCAGTCAGAGCCTTGAAATTCAAAAGGATGAGGCAGGAGATTGTAGCTGCAAACTATGGGGAGATGAGGTCTGTTTCCAGATGGTCTGAGTTAAGGCTGGTTGAAACTTACAAAAGTCTGGAAGAAAATAGGAAGAAAGATCCCAGCCTTCCAAGAAAACCAATTTACACTGATGAACCAATGATGAAGAGACCCCAACAGACTTTTAACCTAGACAGCCTACTTGAAACCTCTGATCTCACAACTGCTGCAAGAAGACAGTTCAAAAAGCAGAAGGAGATGTCAGAGGAAGATCAAAGAAAGTTTGCTGATACATTCATCAAGGAAGGGCTCTTCAATCAAATACATTATTTCTCTGATCCTACAACAGAGAAGCTCAGAGAACTCATTGGAAGACCTCCTTCACCCAACTCATCAAGAATAAAAGTTCATCTCAGCAAATCCACTGACTCAAAAATTCTAAAGTGGAAAGTCAACAAAGACAACCACGAATTGACATTGCTCAGGTCAGATGGAAGGGTTCAGAAGATCAGCATGGATGATGCTTACAGCCTATGTGCAGAAGATCACCAAACACTGCTAAATCTGGATCTAGAAAGAGATGAAGAAGACTTATTTGCTCTGAACTTTGAATTACAATTCAAAGGTCAAATCAGAGAAAGTCTGATGAGGAATAAAGATCTATAAATAAAGCTGAGTTTTGGCATCATCTGTTCTAGAGGGAGATTGTTGGGTCTGCTGACCTGGAGAAGAACAGATGATTAGAAAGCCAAAACATGCTATCAGTTTGATCCTTGAATAAACAGTCTTTACAACTTACTTCTCCCAAAAGACTGCTGACCCTAACTACTGTTCTATCCAAACAACTGCTCAACAACTGCTGACCAAAGGTCTGATGAAGAACAACTGCTGATACAAGTACTGAAGATCAAAGCACTGCTGGAACCAACAGCACTTAGGCTCCAGCAGTGGATACAAGACCATCAGAGTTTATCTTCAACAGATGTTTAATATCAGTGCTTTCAATGTAACAGTAGTTTGTAATAGGCAGATGTTTACGTTTGTTATTCTGTTAGAGGTCACTGTCTTAGGTGACGTCAGCCTAGGTCATCAGTGCTTTGAGTCTGTCTATAAATAGAACAGTGCTTGTACTGTTCTACTGCATCACACACACAAACATTCTCTCAGACAAACACTGTGTGATCAGGCTGAGGGGGAGTATTTGTACGATTGTAATCTTTTGGATTAATGAAAGCTTTCGATCTGAAAACATTTACTCTCTTGTTTTGATTAACAGTTTATTATTCCGCTGCACTCTCATTCTATTCTCTTTTCATTATTACCATATTTAGTTAAACATAATCAAAACAAACAAACTCAGATCCTAACAACAAAGTGTGGTATTTTTACTAGTCCACATTCGCCCTTTTCACAAGGTCGAATGTACCCACATTCGCCCCTTGTTCAGGGTCGAATGTACCTTTACTAGTCGAATGAACTTCTATTGTTTTCACATCCCAGGTTCGCCCCTTTATTGAGGGTCGAACCAAGCCCATTTCCCAGGTTCACCCCCACGCTATGGGTCGAACCTGGACCTGTGTTTTCTAGTTTTTCCAGTTTGTCGTGTTTAACGCATTTTAACGCATCCTAACACATGAACATGCAATCTTAATCTATGTTTAACATATATAGGCATGGATAATCATCTACACATCGTTTAAACGCATATTTGCATATAATCCACCATATAAGAATCAATCTACGCATAACACCTAATTTAGTTTATGTAGTTCACCAACAACGGGACTCGTAACGTGTGTGTGTGACTAACCCAATGATCCTCCAAATCATTGAACCCTGGACAATACGGACTGTGTTCCGATTCGACTGACCCCGTCAAGTATGTTTAATAAACGTTTTTCGCTAAGGTAGACTTATGTGTTTATAAAATGTTGACCCAAACATGCCGGGTGTCACATTTGTATTAAAAAAATTGATTTTGATTAATTTTTTTAATTGTTCTCACGGTTCTTACAATATTTAGCGTTCTCAAGATAACCATCCCCTATATATATATATATATATATATATATATATATATATATATATATATATATATATATATAGGTTTAGGTTCTTGTACAATTCCATTTTTTGTGAGAAGTGTGAGAACCAATATGGGAGTGACATGTGGCGCAAGATTTTTGGGCATTTTAGTAATATTTACATACTATTAAATAATGATTAAAAGTATAATTTTGGTAAGAAATGTGAGAGAGAGCATAAAAATAGGTAGAGAGAGAGAGAGAAAGAGATACAGGAGAAAGAGAGAAAGAGAGAGAGAATGGTTATGGTCACCATCATTATCGTCATTACTAACGTCATAGGTTTTTAACAATCAACGTGTGGTGTTTTATCTTTAAGATAGATTTTTAGTTATTCTTTATACAAGGTATGGTGTTTTATTATAGTCTTTTAAAGGGTGTTAATCTTACATGGTGTTTTTACCAATTACAAATTTTTAAAATGTACAAAAATAAAACCAACTTATATCACCATATGAAGATAAAACACATAAATATGAATATAAAACACCACACTATAATACAGTAACACCATAAAAATATAACACACTATTATGAATGCAAAAAAATTATCCACCATAAAACACACCAATGAAGATAAAAAAAACACTAGTGTAGAGATTCTCGTTCCATTTTTCCAAAAAATAAAACAAACAAAGAATAAATAATAACCATTAAGTTTATGATAAGTGATAATTCACGTGAATTGAATATCACCACATCCATGGCCACATGCGAGAGTATATGTGTTACCAACGTCCTTTACTTTTTGTCTCCTATGTATTGGATGGATATAATCATGAAATCACCAAGTGTTTTTACGAGAGAGGAGAAAGAGAGAGAGGTGAGAGAGATTGATTTAATATTTCCATTTATTAACAAATTTCAATTTAAATGTGAATTAATTGTGGGTGATGATTTTACCTTAATACCCTTTAGCCATCTAATTTATTATTAATAAAATAAAATTAATTACCAAAATGCCACTCACTCAATCCACACCATAGATTAAGATGATCCAATGGCCAAAACACCTTTTTACACTTCTCACAAAAAAACACTTTGTACAGGATCTTGACCCTATATATATATATATATATATATATACATATAGGGTAGGGTTTAAATAAGAACCATAGGGGAAATAGGAACCATGTGAACTACTTTATCACCATTGATTTTAGGTGGCAAGATTGTAATTAATTAGATGTTCATTTAAATTAATTTCTTTAAAAAAAGGTATTATTGTCCTTTTGTTATCCACCAAGTCATCAAATACGTGTTTATCAATGAAACCCTAAAAGAATGTAACTGCCATCAAATACAGACATTCAATCCTTTCTTCAATTGAACGAAAAATGAATTGCTTCAATAACAGTCGATCGATCATCGTTACAGGTTTGTAACGTGTATTCAATCCTATTATAATTATTGATTTATGATTTACTCTAAAATTCTTTGTGCCTTGATCGAATGTGCAGGGGTGTTTGGTTGATGTTTTTTTAGTATACATATGTGCATAATACGTATAATAATGTACAATCAATTTGAAAATGTTTTTAAAAGTGATAACTAAAGCTTTGAATGCTGTTTTCATTAAACAACATCGAATGTGCAGGGTATTGAGTTTACGTGTATATTGATAGTATACATAGGTGTATAGTACATAAAGAGGATAATCGACTGAGCCTTAAAGAGGATAATCACACCAAAAAAAAGAAGACGCTTTATTATCATCAAATGCCTATACATTAGTGTATATTATACAAAATCGTTTTATAGCTGTTGTAAGTTAAAGTTATTGTAATCGTAATTCAGGTTATATAGATAGTGTATTAGAATGTGAATAACACTGTTAATATGTGGATAAACAAAAACATGCTAGATCTACATGTATATGTTAGTATACACTGGTGTACTCTGGTGTGTTAAGTCTAGTAATTTAGGTATATGTTAGTATACACTGGGTTATGTGGTGGGTTAAGTCCAGCACTTTAGTTATGTGTTAGTATACACTAGTGTTCTGTGTATAATCAAAGTCTATGAATCTAGGTATATGTTAGGGTAAGTCGGGTGTCGAATCACGAGGAGTATTATGGAAAGTGTTATTTGTAACAAGTAAATTAAACTAAACATAAATGTAAAATCGATTGGTTGATTGTTGATTAAATTGTAATTAATAAAAACACTTAAAAGAAAACGGGTTGTAAATGACTAGAGAAATGGTGACCTCTCCAGGATCTCGGTTAATCACTTTAGCCAAGGTTTATTTAGTTTGCCAATTGATATCACATAGACATAATATGTTGCTAACATGATTGATAAAGAAGGTTGATTAATGACTCTGCTGACAACCGATAACTAGACCGCGACTGTTGACTCGGTTGATTATCACCTAACAATATCTTAATGACTCATAATATTGAAAGACACAACTTGCAAGTATTCAATGACCCTCGATAAGAAACCGTGTTGGTTGATGAAATCCAAAACAATCATATCACTCAATAAACGTTCAACATCAATATTAAAATAATCCACAACTGAAACCGAAAGTTTAAACATTCAAATCTCAATTTAATTGTTCGACAAACATAAAACCTTGTTCTAGTAACTAACCATTCACCCGGAGAGCTTCACGGGTGATTAGCCGCTCATGGTGGTGAAGAACACGCTTGTGAATTGAATGGCACTTGAAAGCATCTTCATTCGGTTGAATAAATGATTGTTTGATGTTGTTGTCTGATGAAATGCTCCCAAAATCCTCCAAAAGATGTGCTTTTTTTTACTATAAATGGCCAAGAACCCCTAGGTTTCAAGATTTTAGCTATTTATATCAAGACAAACAAACTTCCATTTTTTTCTCATGACCCGCCGCCCCTTACGGCTGGCATAAGGGGGCTTACAGCGGTCAGGCTCTGGTCCTTAAATGATGTTGCTGCTATTCGGTGTAAGGGACGGCTAGACATCAAGGGCTACGGCGAGAAGGACCTGATCTTCTTCAAATCCTTCATACGTTTGTTTTATTATTATTATTAGTATTATTATTATTAGTAGCCTCCGACTCGGGTGTTCTTGGCTTATCCAAAGTTCCTCTTCAACGCTCCAGCGTCCATGAACACCTATCACTTTCCATGTTTGCTTTCAAGTGTACGCTACTTGATCATTTTCCTTCAGCTCACATGCGTTACACAATTCCATCTTAAGTCCATCCATTTTAGCTGCTTCACCCGCGATTACAAAATGTAGCGTTGTTATCTTATTCATAACAATATACTCATCCAATTCACATTAAAACAACACCATTACACACATTAAGGTTCATGTTTTACCCCGTTCATCACATTCCCACACTTACCTTTGATTGTCCCCAATTAAACCATCTCAAAACATGACTCACCTTGTTAACAAGCCATCTCCAATTTCTTTACCTATTGATTTTTCAAGATCCCCGATCATACCCGTCCCATAGACTTACACAATCGAGCTTGACAAACTGACGAGCAAGTGTTGCACAATTTCAAAACAAGACTTACCTATCCAAAACTAACATGCTTATTATCATATACATATGCTACACACCCCTCACAATATTCGCTACTCTTGGTTTAATATCTGGACTAGTGTGTAGTGTACTAGTATATAACGCTCAGAAAAGTAAGAATGCGACTTCGTTATCATAGGTTTGTATAACAATTACACATAAGCTATAAACCGTGCACATATCAAAAGGACTTATGGGTTGTGGGCTTCGGTTAAAGGTAGGATAATTTGGTTCACAATTGGCTTGAAAACGAAACGTTTCACACAAATGCTTGACATCCTTATTCACAAATCACAAAGACATACTAACACATCAACTTGGGCATAATCGACCCATAACAATAACTTATATTTTTGTATATTTTTCTGATTTTTTTTCTTCTTTTCTCTCTTTTTTTCATATATATTTTTCCTTTTTCTCAAAATTGAATAACTCAAACGATAAACAACACGAAGTGACACCCGACATATTCAGGTTAATACGTTTCATACTTTACATACATACGTTTCATACTCTACATACATACGTTTCATACTTTGCATACATACGAGTCTACCTCAACGAAAACATTGAAAACAGCTACTTAATATCTTACTTGAACGGGTCGGTTGAGTCGTACCGATGATTCGGGAATCATCGGGAGTCGTTACAATGGTCCGAGGGACCATTGGGTGTCGGTCCATAACCATGTGTACAAGGATCGGTGATTCGTGGAATCGCCGGGTTTAACGAACACACGCAAGTCTCGGGTCCCGGGAATTGGTGATCGGGTGGGAACATGTTATTTATCGTGCATTATATGTTGGTAATCATTATGTGACTTGTCGGTATGTGAAAACGTGTTTATATATGTTAAAATAGGGTTTAACGCGCCAAAAACTCGGGTACTTAGGCTATACGCGATTAGGGCATGTGGGATAGCCCTAATCGCCATTAATGAAGCGAGTAGGAGGCCCCTTGGGGCGAGTAGGGGCTAAATGCTAGTTGTTACTAGCGAGTAGGGGCTAAATGCTAGTTGTTACTAGCGAGTAGGACCCTAATCGCCAGTAACAGTTCTATACTCGCATGAACTGCAGGTGACGACTAAAAACGCCTATAAATACCGCCCTTATGTTTTAAAACATCATTTGTGAAACCCTAATACACCCCAAAGCCACCCCACACCTTATCCAACCTCTGCAACACGTTTTTGAGCAAGAAACCACATTTCCAAGCCTTACACCTCATAATCTCACCATTTCAAGGTGTGTTCTTCATCCCAAACCTTTAATATGATATTGTTTTGATCCCTAAAGGTCCAGACCTGATTTATAAACAATTGTGTCTTTGAAAACTTATTAAAATCGGTTTCAAAACAAACCCAAACATCTATACTTGTTATATGTGATGTATTCATGCAAGATAGGATTTTTATCGTTTAAACATGATTGTTCTTGTGTTATTATTATGTTTCTGATCTAAATAAGTTAATATGATGATAACCTAGGAGTGTGAAGGTTCGTAGATGTGTAATATTGATATTAGGCGTTTTGACCCGTTTGAGTGATTATGGTGGATTGATGATGATATGTTGTGTTTTGTTGATTGTTTGAGGTTAGGGTTTACTCTAGGATGATGCTAGAACGATAGGATAATGTCGGATAACGTCGTTATAGGATGAAATCTGAATGATTGCTATTTAGGGCAAGGTTTACATGTTGGTGTGATGCTTACATGCAAGTTATGCTATTTTGGGAAACCACATGCATTCGGGATGACTAGGGTGGTGATAAATTAGAGGTTTTTGCTTGAAATAGTTGGGTTAATGTTTTGGGTTGGGTATTGGGTGTTTACACATGTTTCAGATCTGATTTGGAGGGTTAAACGTGCAAAAAGGGCGGAACAGTGCAGTACTAGCGAATAGGAGCCCTATTCGCCACCTTACTAGCGAATAGGAGCTCTATTCCCTACTTCTACTAGCGAGTACAGCTCTATTCCCCACTTCAACTAGCGAGTACGGGCCTATTCCCCACTTTTACTAGTGATTACGATCCTATTCACTAGTTTGATTCTCCTAATCACTAGTTGACTTTCCTAATCACAGGTTTGATTCCTAATCGCGTGTAATGCTGCTGTATGTATATTTTAACATCCCGAAACACGGATTGACGCCTAGGAACATGTTAGGAATCCCGTGACATGTCCAATGACTTGGTAACACCTGTTCGGACTTAGTTATACGTTAATTGACTGTTATGTTAGATTAGGTGAACTCTTGCGCGCATTAAGTGTTTAATTGCATATGTTGCATGATATCTTGCTTTCGGCTAACACGTGGGATGTCGGGTCACCAATGGGATGTCGGGTCTTGTCTGGTATGGTCGGTTAAACGTTTAAACATCATTTCATATGTACACGGTTATGGTCTGGACTGTTAGGGACTAATCAACCTACGGGTTGTTAGTCTAACACCTTATACGCTCGTCATGATAGGTCACCAGTATTTGGTGCCGTCTATTGAGCAGGTTTACTGTCTAGTGTGTGAAGCAGCATCAGGTGAGTTTCACGGCCCCACCTTACGTTTTACATTTCGGGGGAGACACATGCTTATACTTATTTCATAAATTATCATGTTATACTAGTGTTAATTCATTTACATACTATACGATACGTAAAGTCCCGGGGAAACCATGAATGTGCGGGGCATAACGGGAGAAATGTGGATAGATCTATTGGGACTGGCAGACCCCACCCGTCGGCTGGGAGCCGGGCGGGTGCATATTGTCTCGGTCATAACGCTACCGGGGGTAGTGCATAATCGTTTCGGGCAAAAATCATATATCGTTGTCTGTAATGGTTTCCGATCGTAGTGGTATTACTCATGCGTCTAGCTAACGCTATCATTTCTAACATAGTGATAACATGATGGCTTTTATTACTTAAACGTTTAACATAAAACCTGTGAACTCACCGGCAATATTTGCTGACGTTTTTAGCATGTTTATCTCAGGTCGTTGAGGTAGCAGCTTATCATAGGCGCACGGAGTCACACGGCGTCTAGGATTCATATGCATTTTACTTATCTTTTTCAGACTTACGTACTTTTGCATTTTGGGTTGTAATAAAGTTTACGCTTCCGCAGCGATGGATTATTTATGAAAACTTGTTGGTTTGTTTGTGTCATTTTTACGTATCATATAGTGTCGTTTATTGTGACCGTTGACTTAGATCCTGGTTTGTCACGCGCCTCGCGGTAAAACCCCGCACGTTGAATTTGAGGGTGTGATACACGCACACATTGGATGTCAACATTTGTATTCCACAAGGTAAATGGGTCGATTTGAGTGGTAGTGTAGGTTTAACAATTGAAAGGTTTAGGCTCAACATGGTTTACTAATGGTAAAGTTTAACAAACAGGTCACACAAACAACACATGGGTATCACAAACAAATGGTTTCCTACATTGCCTTTCTCTTCTATGCACACATATTGCCTAAAGCTTTAGCATGCATCGAACTACACAAATTCTGAAACTAAGAAGCATTTAGCCTAACCTCATGAAACGAAACATTTATATCAATTAAACATCTATTAGGCTCAAGTTCTCACAATGTAGGGAAATAGGCTGCCGACATGTAGCATATGCAAATCCTATAAGCATGTTACCCCTAGTTAGGCATCTCTTTTCATTTCCTCTAAAAACACTTGCCATAAACACTCTCATGAAACTTAAAGGGAAAACCATGATTAAGGATCTTGGTTTTTTTCATACTCGGCAAAAGACTCTTTGGTGACTGAAAATTTGGCTTTTATGCCTGATGAAGTAAAAAGGGTGACAATTTGCAAGAAAATTTTCATTAAATTTCTCAAAATTTCCAATTTTTCCTGCAAAGTAAGTGTTTCCACCCTAACTTTCCCTAGGGTCCCCCATCCCCACACTTGGGATACATTGTCCCCAATGTATGACTATGGACTACCACCCACAATGATTAGTTACTTAGAAAACAACTACCAAAACAAAAACAAACAAACACACAAATAAAGAAACAAACAAAAACAATAAAATAAAGAAACTTCCGGGATGCCTCCGGTAGCACTAAGTTTACACTCTTCAACCTGACTTTACCTGGTGTTCTCATCATGGTGGGCGACTGGGATGCTTGCATCCCACAGCCGCTAAGCATGCATCCTCCCAGCTATGTGGCAAAATAGCGTTCTTGTGTAAAACACTAAGGTTCATAGTGTTCTTGTGTAATATGTTGTTTATGTGTTTGATGTGTTGAATATAAAAACACATATGTTTGTTGTTCGTTGTATTTCTAGTTTGCATGGTCCAATCATTGATCCCGAAAATTTCTACAATAAAACACTAAGGTTCATAGTGTTTTATTGTGTAATATGTTGTTTATGTGTTTGATGTGTTGAATATAAAACACATATGTTCCTTAGAATAATGAAACAGATTATATTTGTCGAGAAGTGCAAAATCGTATGAATACGACCCTCATTGTGTATCTTGATTAATTGGATTGTTTCTTTGTGAATTCCTATACAAAGGTTTTGTAGATGTGTCTCTGAGTATTCCTTGATCATTTCTTCTAAGAAGAGGAGGCTGTAAAGAATCATTAGTATGTATAGGATTTCATTCGCCCCATGGTTGGGAATGGATGATTGTCTTTGTCTACAAGGATTTTGGATTTGTTCATAATTATCAAATTATATCTGGCCTTGTTTCCACTTTTCCAGTCATTCTAGATACAATTTTAAAATATTGGATTTTTTGTTATTTAAATCGCGTATCTCCGTCAATTGTAGTGATTTATCATTCAATGAATGACTGAAAAATGATCTACCTAATCCAATTATAATTTTTCTTACTTTGCAGTTGTACATAAGCAAAACATTGAAAGTCGCTTTCTATTTCTATCCATCCCGGAGATTCATCTTATATTCCTATAGATTAATCGAGTCAAATTTTTCCAGTAAATAATAGAATCGTGGATAGGAAACTCCATTAGTGACCTACCCCAATTTAACCGAAACCGATAACCGAAGTTCGGTTCTAGGAAAATCCATAACCAAAACCGTTTGGTTATGTCGGTTCGGTTACTTCGGTTAATATGTCGGTTATCGGTTCGGTTTCGGTTATGTTCGGTTAATAACCAAACATAAAACTTGTGCAAACTTTTAAACTTAAAATAGTTAGTAAAGTGTTTTGAACATTTTTCAAGAATACAAATATATATAAAAATGCAAGAAAAATACATGAAATACCCATGAAATAAATAAAATATTCTTCAAATATATGAATATACATGAAAAATACATGAGTTACATAAAAAATATATTTCAAATATATAGATATACATGAAAAATACATGAAATATACCGAAAATACATGAAAATATATTCCAAATATATGGATATATGTATGAAACATAATCAAGCATATAACTATCGGTTCGGTTTCGGTTATTTCGGTTACGAAAGAGGGGAAAACCGTAACCGATCGGTTAATTTGGTTTCGGTTTTTTTCGGTTATCGGTTTTCATATGCTCACCCCTACAACGAACAACAAACATATGTGTTTTATAATCAACACATCAAACACATAAACAACATATTACACAAGAACACTATGAACCTTAGTGTTTTATATTCAAAACATCAAATAGAGTACAACAAACATATGTGTTTTATATTCAACACACCAGTCTAGTGTTTTAAATTCAAAACAAAGTGGTTTAAAATACAATGACGTGATCTTGTACAAAGGGTGGCCGGAGACTTCATCGTCGGCGTTTTGAAGACGTGGAACAGTGGCCGGAGCTTCATGGTCGGTGTTGCTGAATGAAGGAGGAGAGAGGCGAGGGACTCTTGGTCTTGATTATGTTTTGGGGGATGCAAAAAAAAAATATGCAGATAATGAGGTGAGAGAGGAGAGAGGTGATAGAATTCAGGAGGATAGAGGTGGGATATGACTTTATGTATATAAATGCTTTTAATGTGGTCATTTAATTAGAGTGTGTATTTTACTATCCTACCCTAAATGGTCTAATCAATTAATAAAATTATACCACTAATTACAAAAATACCATCCAATCAATCCAGACCCTTGATTAAAGGCATCCAATGGTCTAAAACACTTCTTACACTTCTCACAAAAAATACCATCTGTACAGGATCTGGACTCTATATATATATATATATATATATATATATATATATAGATAGGGGAGGGTTAGAATGAAAACCTCAATTATTTGAAGAAACTCTTGGAAACCTCATCCTAGCCATTGATCTCTAAGATCAATGACTCTTGTTTAATCAAGCTTATTATATTCATTAATTGTATACTAGTGGACAAAAAAGTGTATAATGGTCAAATGACATTTTTTCCGAAAAAGCATCTATGACAAGTTGACCTGACACATCTCACATCATCTCTCTCATACTTTTGTGACCATTGTCCTAAATCTGTCAGGACATCGTGTTATATATGTAACATATGTAGTGTTGCATACGTTAAAATTGCACAGACTCTGGTCTCATATGTGATGTCTTGTTGCATACATTAAAACATATAGAATGTATAAAATCACTTAAAAACTTTACAGAACAAAAAACATTCAAAAGTACACAAGAATGTTTCTTACAAATACTAAAAATAATCAAAACAGTCATTATAATCAACAAATGCTAAAAAAAACTATCATAAAAAAATTTGTCTACACTTCATTCTTGATAATCATCTTCATCTTTAATGCAACAAATATGTTCACTTGCAAAAAGAAAACAAAATCATCAATTTACATGTAACCCCCCCCCCCCCCCGTATTAACATATCCAACTAGTGTTGAAAGTAAACATTGTTTTATCCATTTAGTTATCAAAGATTATCAAACTTAACTTAGGAGGAATGTTATAAAACTGCATAGATGTGTATCATACGCAACTTAGTTCTGTTACATACGAAACAAACGCAACATAGATTTGATCCCATGTTATAAAACAGACGCAACTTAGTTCTGTTACATACGAAACAGACGCAACATAGGAATGTTATAAAACTGCATAGATGTGTATCATACGCAACTTAACATAATATGTACCATTGCACACACTCCATATGAATTTACTTTTTAAAATTCACTACTTTTTTATTCAAAAGCTTAACTCATCCTCGACAAAAACGTGTTCTTCAACAACAACAACAAAATAATAATAATAATAATAATAATAATAATAATAATAATAACAATAAATAACAACAAACCATTAAAATATATAATACCCTTCCTTAGTAACAAGTTAACTGATATGATTTGTGAAAATTAGATTAAAAAAATATTTAAGAAAAAAGATACAATGTTACATATAAAACAACATACTTCAGATTTTAATTCACACACATCTATAAAGTCCAAATTAGGTCCAAATCATATAAATAACAAATTCATCAAATTCCACATTATTCTTCAACCAAAAACAACCAAAAAAAGTTAAAAACACAAAATAAAAAATTCATAATATATCCGAGTAAAAAAAAAGCTAAAATCCTCATAACGAAAAAAAAAAACCAAAAATTCATCAAATTCAACATATCATTTCATCACAGTAGACTTAAAAAAAATATTTAATTTGACCCACCTTTTAATTTGTTGCAGCAAGAATAAAGAATTTACAAAACTTGTACATTTCTGCCCCCAAAACCCTCATTTGTCAAAGCCACCACCAAATCCTAATCGGGTTACCTTCCACCTTACACCTCTGCTCTGCTCAACCCATAACCCTCTCCAACCAGACCCAATTAGAACAGAGACGACCCCAAACGGAAACGACGCCATCAGGCTCCTTAACAAGGTGAAGAATATAAATGAGGATATGTAATAAACGTACTTGCTAATTTTTTAGGTTGTTTTTTTCTTTGGTTTGGAAGGCGGCGACTAGAATGACCCTTTGAGGGCCTTTTACTTGTCTGTGTGTATATATATATATATATATATATATATATATATATATATATAGGTGTTGGGTGTGTTTTATAATAGAGATCGTGGAGGTGGTGGCTGGTGGTCGGTGGTGGAAGCTTGTGATGGTGGCTGATTTTTATGGTGGAAGAGAGGGAGGGGATGATTATGGTGAGAGAGAGAGAGAGGGGGGGGGAATGCTTATTTATATAGGGTAAGGGGAATTCAAAAATTAGAAAATGGTGGGAATGTTAAAAAGACTAATATAACCTTTTTGTTTTTTAATAATATGTTTGTAAATGGGCTATGTGGATTAATCTAGGCCACACATTGGGTTTCTTCAAATTTTTGGGTTTTCATCTAATACTTAGCCTATATATATATATATATATATATGGCGGGTTCAAATACAAAGTGATGAAAACGTGCGAAGTGTCACTTTGTACATGATAATTACGTAATTCTTTCATGAACATACAAAAACATTACGTAATTATCATTTTACGTAATTATCATGTACAAAGTGACACTTCGCACGTTTTTGTCACTTTTCACAATAACCGCCCCTATATATATATATATATATATATATATATGAATCACAGAAAGTAACAGCTTAGGGTACTAACTTTATTTTTTAACATGTTAAAGGTTTATGGTTTCTGTTTTGTAACATGTTTGGGTACTAAGGCCAATTCCGTTAGTTTTTCTAGTTAAGTTTTAATAAAATTACTTAAATGCCCTATTATAACTAGATATTCTTGTAATTAACTCTATTTGATTACAAGGATAATTTTTGCAATTTATTAAAATTAGAATTATCTATTAATATTATTAAAACATAAAAATTTGAAGTTATAAAAATATATTAAATTAAATAATTATACTTTTTGCGTTTTAGTATATATCTTTTAAAAAACAATAATTGTACCCATATAAACCACTGTCTATAAGTGTAACTCGTATCTGTCATCAAGCATCACGTCACCTCTCATCTCCATCGCCATTGCTGTCATGCGTTATCTATATTACAATGCATGGAGTTGATGTGTTGCTTGATGTAGAATTAACTATTAATATTATTAAAGCGCATAGAGTATAATTATTCAATTTAAAAATAAAGCGACCTTGTCAAATATAGATAATGCATGACAGCAATGGAGTGGAGGTGTGAATATACGTGGTGTTTAATGGAAAATATGAATTAGGCTTATTGGCGATGGTTTACATGGATAGAAGCATTGTTTTATAAAAAAAATATATACTAAAACGTATATATTATAATTATTATGACAGCAATGGAGTGGAGATGTGAATATACGTGGTGTTTAATGGAAAATATGAATTAGGCTTATTGGCGATGGTTTACATGGATAGAAGTATTGTTTTATAAAAAAATATATACTAAAACGTATATATTATAACTATTTTATTTTGTATATTTTTATAATTTAAAATTTATATGTTTTAATAATATTAATAAATAATTCTATATATTAAAAAATATAGATGACGTTGTCAAATATAGATAACGCACGACGGCAATGGCGGTGGAGATGAGAGTTGACGTGGTGCTTGATGGTTGATACGAATTAGGCTTATCGGCGGTGGTTTATATGGATAAAAGTATTGTTTTATAAAAAAAATATATTAAAATGTGTAGAGTATAATTATTTAATTTATTATATTATTAAAATGTAAAATTTTAAAATTTAATTAAATTAATTGGTAATTTTAATTTCAATAAATTGCAAAAAAGTATCTTTGTAAATCAAATAAAGTTAATTACAAGAATGACCCATCTAGCTATTCTTGGGCATTTTAGTCATTTGATCAAAAGTTAACTTGAAAAACTAACGGAGTTAGCCTTAGTACCTTAACATGTTACAAAACTGAAACTATAAACCTTTAACATGTTAAAAAAATAAAGTTAGTATTCTAAATTGTTACTTTCTATAAACCATAAGGACTATCTGGTGTAGTTATCTCTATTTTAATCAACATAAAAGAATACATCTATATTTTGTTTTAATTAAAAAAAGTCAAGAAATTAAGCTACTACATAAACTTTTTTTAGTTTTTATCGCTAAATTTTCTTTGACCAAACAAAAATTTTAATAAGATAAAGAATTGCATATACGTACAAGTAACCATTAATGAAGTCGATTTTGACAACGTAAGAATATGTTTTCTTATTTTTTTTATAATAATATGCCTGTGTGGATCTCATCGGGGTATCTCCGCTGGTTGGGTTACGGGAAACAGGGTTCGTAGCTGGGCAAGTATCAAGAAAGGCGGAATCAAAGAAAGTAGACAAACATGCTAAAGCTTGTGCAGATAACCAACATGTCTTTATCCCTCTGGCTTTCGACACCTTTAGCTCCCTGGCGCCAGAAGCTATTCGTTTCTTGACCAGGGTCCAACGGGTTGTCCACAACAATGTTTCATCCCCAGGGGGGCAATGTTTTGTCTTTAGTAGACTAGGATTTGCAATTCAAAAAGGGATGGCGGCGCAGCTTGTTGCCCGTCTACCTATCATGATGTAACTTTATAATAATGATTAAGAAAAACAAAAACTAAGAAACAACTTCCAAAATGACCTAATGAAAATAAAATAGAGAAGTCACAATCATGGAGTTCAAACAAAATATGAAATCAAAGCATTGATATCAACTCCAACTAGTAGTACCAGCTTTGATTGATCATCAATATTTCTTGCTTTTCTCAGCCATTCCATTTCATTCTTTCCTAAAAGTTATATCCTTGAGAAATTTATAAAAATAAATATACTTAGGTTTTGTATGAATATGATAATGTTGGATGAAATTATATATTCATATCTATAAATATCTGAACTTATTTCAAATATTTACTTTATTTATATTATTTTTTATACTTAAATGTAAAAACTGATTCATCTTTTAGTTATTTTTATTTGTACTTAAAATTGATTACTTGTATATTTATTAAGCGTGTCTACTTTTCACGAATTTGCTTTATTTTCACGTATCTACTTTATTTTCATGTGTAAGTATTAGGGCTACAAACGAACTAAATTTTCAGCGAACAGTTTATGAATCGTTTGGTGAAAACTGCGTTCGTTTAATAAACGAACGAACACGAACAAAAACTTTCGTTCGTATAGTTAAATTAACAAACATGAACATATGTCACGTTCATTTGTTTATGTTCGTGAACGTTCGGTAACATGTTTGTTCATTTATGATCATTTGATGACTTCAAATTTATTTCGGGTGGATTAATTAAGACTTGAAGTTTAAGATGTTAACTTAGTTTTTTTTGAGACACTACTTTATTATGTTTACTAATATGATGTTAAATACCAAGTATGTTTGGATAGTTAGGTTATATTTTGGGTGGATCTAGTTAATGTCTTCATATATGTGAATTCAATCTTATTCGAAAGTTAATATATGTCCGTTTGTGGTTGTTTCCGTCCATGAACACTTATTTGTGTTCGTGTGCGTTCATGAACAAAATTAACAAACGAACACAAACACGAGCGTTTTCTTAACAAACAAACACGAACATAAAATCTTGTTTGGTAAGTGTTCATGAACTTTTCATGAACACATATATTTCATTAACAAACGAAAACAAACAAGGCGTTATTCGTGTTCGTTCGGTTCGTTTGCAGCCCTAGTAAGTATATTCATATGTTTGTACAAATTCCAATATTTGTAATGTCACACAACAACCGGATACACGTAAACTATACGTGTATTTTATTGCTATGGATGTAAATCATTCTTATACAAATGTAGTAATGTGACAAAGTAAAGTTTTAATTGAGTTTATGCATTAACTAGATTATATCCCGGGAGCGTTCTGAGGTTAAGAAATCTAATATGACGTATCAATTTTACATATAAAATAGACTTATGCGCTTTACAGTTATATGCAGGAAAGCTTCGGGTAGCACCTAACCTAAAAAAATTAACAATGTATCCCCAATGTTAACGTCTAACCTTAAACAATGTATAACTCTAATATTAATACCTAACCTAAAACAATGTACAACTCCAAAGTTAATACCTGTTGAAAACAGAATTCATATTTACTGGTTTGAACATAATTAGTGACTTGCCTATACATGATTAATGAATTATCTGAACACTTTGTGTTTTTTTTCCTGTATAAACAAAACTTCACAAAAAATAGTCGTTTTTTTCTTAGTTTTTTTTATATAGCACTATAGTACTCGTTGGAAAAATTATAAAACGCTCGTTAATTTAATGTAATTTTTTTCTTTAAAAAATCTTGTATATAAAAAATATTAACGTTTAAAAATTATGGGATAAAACATGAGAGAGAGAAATCCAATTTTGTTTTTAATTTTTTTTTTCTAAAATCACTTCCACGTGGCATGCTACATGGCACGCTCAGAGAAGTGGTGACGGAGAAAGTGACCGATGAGGGTGAAGGTCAGAGGTGGGTGACTAGTCGAAGAAGGTTCATCGGAAGGGTTGGTTGCTGTCGACGACGTCGGTGTCGGTGTCGTGGTCGATGGGTTTAGTTCGTGTTGACTTTTTAGAGTCCGATCAAACTTATATTCCTTTAAAGGTTTAATGAATTCGATTGTTTTTGTTTTTTATATTGGCACGATCACTTCACAAATTTGCGGTGGTTCAGTTGATACAGGGTAATGAGAGCATTCACGTTCGGGGAGTACACTGAAGCTTCTTGACAAGTATTATCATCAGACAATGTAGCAACATTAGTTATGCTTTAATTCTATCAAAACTTTAGTTTATATTTATGCGTCGGGTCAACTTGGCATCAAATAATTACCATGTAAATGAATAGCAACTTATTCTGATTGATATAGCTTGCAAATTATCAGATACTAGTTTATATTTATGTGTCGGGTCAATTGTTGAGACTTAGGGTTAGAGTTTATTATGGTTAATTGGCGAAGATGAAGAAGGGTGTTTAATTAAATAATAATAATAATATAAAACACCTGAAATGACTATTATACCCTGAGCATTTGAGGGGAGTTAACCCAGTTTTTAAACGGAGTTAATAATAAAGGTCTCAAATTGTAGCAAAAATTGAAGTTATATGTTAGTTTTGGGACTTTTTAAAGACAAAGATGAAATTTGTATTTTTGAACATGCATAAAAGTTGATTTCTGTAATTTTGTCTTATCTAAATGTGGATTGAAATGTTTTTAGTGAACATGACGGTATGTCGTAACAAGCCAAAATGACATCGATAGAATTTCCAACATGTAACGAATCAAAACAATATCAATCGAATCAGCATCATATTATGCGCGGGGGAGGGGGGGATGCGGAAAAATTGTTGTCCGCCACGAAGTGCGGATATACTACTACTCTAGTATAAATTAAAAACGACTGTTTTCTTTAAAAAGGTACACATTATATCATGTAACAAATTTTAAATTCTAATTAAAAAATGCTGAATACAAAAGTTGTTAGCAATGGTTGATGAATGAAAACCAAGTTTAGTGGGATAAATGGAAGAAAATGCCATAGTGACGACACTCACCATGGTAGGAGCTCACCACTTTATGCTTCTAATATTAAAAGCTTTATTTCATTCCATAATGTCTCCAAAGTTGATAAATACTAAATTATAAGCAATTAAATATTGATTGCTTCCAATTTTAGAAACCACAAACCTATCAAACAAAGTTGCAATTATCTTTCTAAAGATATCTCTTGCTTATTTGCTCTTTTGCATACAAGTGTGAATCTTTCTTGGATTTTAGCTCTTTCTAATCCCATGGGATAAGTACTTTATAATTGTTTCCCATTAATCATATCAACTTTAAAAGAAAACGAATATTGAACATATAACTATAACTAGTTTATACCTGAAAGTGTTCTGGTATTCAGAAATCTAAATAAGGTTAATAAAATTAAAGTATCTATACTATTATTAAAAGACATATGTGTTCGATTTACATAGTCTAGATACTTTTTTTTTATTTTTTATTATAAGTCAGTTTCTTACAATAAAATTAGAAGTACATAAATCAAAGTCTATTAACAATTGAAATTTAAATTAAATGTTGGTAAAGTAAGATGTATTCTTCTCAAATTTAAATAATTCATTATATTTGAAGTCAAATCTGGTCTTATATCTGATAATAAAGTCAAGCAGTTTCTTATTAAAAAAAAGCCCATGCCTCATCAAAATCAGTTGTCATATCAATAGGTGCTGACAATGCTTCCTGAATTTGTTTTATTATCTCTGTTTGCATTACTTTCAAAAGCAATGTAAACCAACTTATTTGGTACTTTATTACATGTAATCACTAACCCATATCTAATCGGCAACCCTAGCTAAGGTCTGCCATAGACTACGTTGCCTTAACCGGGCCCGCGCTAGTATATCAGACTTAGTTACGGCTTTCCCCTGGAAACCGTACTGCCTCCATACGAGTTTCCTCGCTGGAGTAACAGCCGGGTGAAAACCCGGGTGCGACTCAGGATCGAACGCTCCTCGGTGCATTTGTCACCATCATTGCCCGGATGCCGTAGAAAATAATGAGAAGAGTAGGAATTAATCCTGGGTCACAAAGAACACCAAGGTGCTGTTTGTTTTTTTACTCAGAAGCACTTCTAACCTATTTTGTCTGCACCACGCAAACGCGCGCAGACGTTTGGGGTCTGCAGATTGTTTCTTTTTTAGAAGACCTTTCACTCAAAAAGGTTTTCCTGACCTCTTCTTGGTGCAGACTTGTTCCAAAGTCTTCTAAGATCTTCAAAGGTCATCTCCACTTCTTTTCTCCTAACCCACCACCACCACCACGGTCCACCACCACCACCACGGTCCACCACCACCCACCACCACCACTGTCCACCACCACCACGGTCCACCACCACCGTCCACCACCACCACGGTCCACCACCACCCACCACCGCCACCCACCACCACCAACCACCACGGTCCACCACACACCCACCACCACCACCGTTCACCACCACCATGGTCCACCACCACCATCGTCTACCACCACCACGGTCCATCACCACCACCACCACCACCAACCACGGTCCACCACCACCATCCACCGTCCACCACCACCATGGTCCACCACCACCACCACCGTCCACCATCACCAACCACCGTCCACCACCACGGTCCACCACCACCACCACCATGGTCCACCACCACCACCACCGTCCACCACCACCAACCACCGTCCACCACCACGGTCCACCACGGTCCACCACCACCACCCACCCACCCACCCACTTACCACCACCATCCATTACTATCCACCACCACCGTCCACCACCACCATGGTCCACCACCACCCACCACCACCACCGTCCACCACCACCACCACCACCGTCCACCGTTCACCATCACCATGGTCCACCACCACCACCACCACCACCACTACCGTCTACCACCACCACGGTCCATCACCACCACCAACCACGGTCCACCACCACGGTCCACCGTCCACCACCACCATGGTCCACCACCACCACCACCGTCCACCACCACCAACCACCACCCACCGTCCACCACCACGGTCCACCACCACCACCACCCACCCACCCACCACCACCATCCATTACTATCCACCACCACCGTCCACTACCACCGTCCACCACCACCATGGTCCACCACCACCCACCACCACCACCGTCCACCACCAGACTGCTGTAAAAAATCAGTTTATTTAAATTTCAGTTTATTACAGCAGCCTGCAGACATTAACAAACAAACCGTCTTCTTCTTGCATACTGCAGACCTTTGGTCCACCTCTTCTCCTGCAGATGTGGTCCGCAGACTGCAGACCTTTTCCTGCAGAAAAAATAAACAGCACCCAAGTCTTTCCCCAACCACTCCACCACTACCCCATTGACAGTCTGTGATGTATATAGGAATCAAAACAGAAAAATCATAGCATTCTAATTTTTCAGAAAAAGAGAAAGATTGATTAGAGATCATAAAGAGATTGGAAACCTTAAGAAAATCTTTAAAACATAATTTTCAATGGGGAAACGTGACAAGTTCTGGTGTAGTTTTTCTAAGGGGGTGTACAACAAGTAAGAAGGAATACATTTAACCTAACCCTTTTCAAATATTTAATAAAATAAATAACAACATACTATATATAATATTATTAATACAAGTAAAATAATTTGTTAGTCTCTTAAGCTTAACCAATCTTAGTGTATGAAACTTAAGCACTTATTGCCTTAAATTGAGTCGAGTTTTTAGCGAGTCAATATCGAGTTGCTTATGAACAATTCAACTAATCTACATCCATAGTTACTTAGTTGAAAGACTCGTGGAGATGGCATGATGGTCCGGAGGTCGAATTTTCTGTAAAGGCTGCTCGAAAATGGCTTAAAGGCGACCAAGTTGGACCGAACGTTTTTATTTATAAATTGAGCAGTTGGATTCCAGATAAATGTAATGTGTTCATGTGGCGGGCTATAATGGATAGGATCCCGACATTGTGTGCTCTTCGTAAAAGAAATATTAATGTTGGGGATGGTTTATGTGTCTTCTGTGGTGAAGATGAAGAGACGACGGATCATTTGTTTACAGCTTGCAGGTTGATTTCGAGAGTTTGGTTTGATATTGCTTCATGGTGTAACATCGCTCCGTTTTTCGTTTTCTCTACAAAGGATATTGTAAAGATGATAGAGTACATGCCGGCATCGGATGCTAAGAAAGAGGTTGTGTATGGCATTCTTATTTTAACATGCTGGCGTCTTTGGAAGGCTAGAAATGATAAAGTTTTCTCTGATATTGACACGGAGGTGGTTAAGATCGTTTCTGACATTAAATCGTTGGGATATTTGTGGTTTAAGAGTAAATTTAAGAAGGGTTCGATTGATTGGAAAGGATGGTATAATTTTAGTTTCAATTTGATGTAATTTGTACTTTGGCGGCTTATCTCTAGCTTGGAGATAATACCGTTTTTTTTTTGTTAATGAAATTTGCTCAAAAAAAAAAAAAGTTACTTAGTTGAAAGTAAGGAAAGTAAGACTATATCTTGTATTAGTTTAGAAGAAGGGGTTGGCTAAATGCACTCCCCTTTTTTACTAATTGCACTCCCTTTTAAAAAAACAAATTAAAAGTTATCAAATTCTATCTTTCTACTTTAAAAAAAAATCATTTGAGTAACTCATCTTCTTCGTGTAATCAACCCTTTTTAAGTTTATCACCCCATGAACATCATCTTCATCACATAATTGAAGCATCACCGTCTCATGAAACTCGTCATCATCTCGGTGGTACAAAACCCCATCTGAAATATTGTTAGTTTTAATCTTTATGATTTAATTACTATAGTTTGAGACAAACTTAGATCATAATAGAAGAGGAAATTCTATAAAAAATATAAGATTTAATTATGTTTATTTAAAAACTTTAAGGGGAGTGTAATCAGTAAAAATAATATAAAGGGAGTACATTTAGCAACACCCTTATAAGAATCATCAGAAATAAATAATCAAGTGTTGCTCAAGACTTTTAATTCAATTAAAGAAGGCATTCTAAGTCATATTTGAAAAGGGTATCAAATAAATCTAAAAGTTTCAATGCTTTTATGGTACCTACTTGAATTAAATAATTAAATTAATATTTATATTAAAATTATGCAAGATAATGTTAAATTTGGACTTGCATTATTGATCAATGATTTATTTAATTTCTTGAAAACAATTATTGATCTTTTGTTAAGACAACCCCTCTATGAAAAAGCTAATATTCCATATTGTATTAGCTGTCCTTTTAACTTTAGTTGACGTGCTACCTTTGTATTTTCCTTCATTAAGTATATACTTTTACATATGTACAATTTACTTGTACTCACTGTTATATCTATTCGAAGTATAAATACTTCACCAACCGAGTACAAGTAGACTTGTTTTTATCCGCATAGACGATCAAAGGTAACTTAAATTCACCTTTTACATCTAAGGTGTTAGTTTATTTTGTCACTTTCTTAACTAGTCGGAAACGTTATTAAGTTATACGACAATATAAAGCCAATTCCGATACACTTTAGATAGCTCAATAGCATTTTACGATTTAATGTTGTTCACTCGTGAAAATTATGGGTATTTCTGAACCAAAAGACGAATAATGGTTATTTAAAATTTGTCATTTAGCAACCCGTTTAAATAACAAACAATGTTTATTTGGTTCTTTTGCCGTAACAAAACTGAATCCGAATTCGGTTTTCCATGTGGTTGAGACTTGAGAGTTTGATTTCAGCCAAAATAATCTTCAAATCTAAAACCGAACTGATAAACACCCCTAGCAAAAATGGCAAACGTGTCAACATCCGTGTAAGTATGTCGGTTGTTTCTATACGTATACTATTTGGTTTTGCTATTTTGTGATCTTCCATGTTTTTTGTTTAAAATGATGCCACAATTTGTTTTTTTTTAAATACCGATTATTTTTAATTATGTATCTAACGTTGTATTCTACACTGAAATCATGTAGTTGTGAATGTTAACGTCCATGAAAATAAAGTGCACAAGTGACATTCTTTTCTATGATTACCCTTTTATATTTTTATTCCACTACAACAAAAATGGGTTTTTAGTACGCACAAAAGTGTCCTAAAATGTTATTTTATAGGATCTTTTATTTAATAGGACCAACGGTAAAAGCGTTTCATGTAAGGGGGTCGTAATAAGTCACGAAACTTAAAAAGCGTCCTAATATCTCAAATGAGATTATGAAACCAATTTTATGGTCGCATAATATGTCCCAAAAAAACTCCTAATAAAACATATTAGGACACTTTTACAAGGTTTTAACATGTGCTTACCTAGTTTTAATCTTTTAATACACATACAAGAGTCCTAAAAAATTAAGTTATAGGACCCTTATGATGTAACATTATAGAAGCATTAGTACCAAAAAAAGGGTCCTAATATCTCAAATAAGATTATGAAACCAGTTTTATGGTCGCATAAGATGTCAATGAACAAACAATATAGCGTCCTAAGAAAAGCATATTCGTACACTTTAATAGGACCAAATTTGAAAGTCCTAACAAGTCATGATACAACGGTTTTTTAAACATATACACACACAATTTTATGATATACTGTATATAACATCAACTAACGAAAGAAATAAAACTTTATTATATTTCAAATAAACATATTCATAACAAAAACACTAAACATGAATAAGTTATAGCATCATCCAACATAAAGTTTTGTAACATTTAACAAAGAAACTAAAAGCAACGAAAGAGATAAGCAGCATAGAATCCTGAGTCATCATGTGTCCTCAATCCTCACGGACTACCTACAAATAAACCATCCGTGTATAAGCATTAAGTTCCAGATTATTAAAATTATTCGTATCACAAAATTAATAATTACATACCGAGATGAAAGGACAAGGCCATGCAATGGAGGCACCAATACAATCTTGAATTGTGAAAAATAACCCATATGGTCTCACCAACTTTTCATCTATTTTTATTGCTACTTGAACGTTTTACCTCACACCATTCTTGTCCAATCTCTGTACCACCAACTAGCTCATTTGGGTCCAAGCTCTTCACCCATCCTCTTGCTACAATCTCGGCAGAGTTTAGAATGCTTTTGAGGACAACTTCATCTCCGACCTAGATTTTAGTTTTCAACAAACATATCAAACTCTAGTCACAATAGTACAAGTAACGTTTCACAAAAAAAAAATAAAAATAAAGATTTATATATAAAAATACCCGTAAACGTGGAGGTCCATTGGTTGCAATGGGAAAATGTGGTGATGTAAGAGGTGGAACACTAGGACCATCCGTACTCCCTTTAATCTCCGATACTTGGGCTTGTAACCGAGCCACAGTACTAGTAAGTTCTTCACATTTAGACTTCAATTGGATGTTTTCTCTACGACATGTTGAACGACTTGATGTTACACCCCAAACATCAGAAGCACGAACACCCAGACCATACATGACTGCATCACCATTTCGATCTTTCCCCATTACTTTAGAAAAAAACATCATCTGGTCCAGGCTTATCGATCGAACCATCAGGAAGATTAGAACTAAGTTGTTGCATCTGTGCCTGTATTAGATATAGTAACAAAAATAAGATATGTATTTTTAACAACATCAAGAACATAAAGAAAAGATATGTATATGAATATATAAGAAATTACTTACAATTGCATTTGCAGCTTCCACATTTTTTGTAGTTCCATGTTTGGAGAAACATGCACGAAACATTTCCAATCGACTTGGGTCTTGTCCCACAGATGCCTGTTTGAATAAAAAGAAAATAAGTAGTAACAACGGATATCGACATGCTACATTAAGAATTGCACTATTTCATACAATCACCTTTAACTCTTCACGGACTCGAGCATAACTTTTTTTACCCGTAACTTGCACCATCTTCTTTTTTGACCGATTCACCTTGTTTTTTTCACTTACCATCTTCAATAGAAAATAAAATATCATAATGAGAAATAAACTAATTGTAACATCCCAAATTTTGAGGATTTATATTTGAAGTGTAAGGTTATTTCATACCTTAGACTTTGTTTTATTCCAATACTTCACAAGTCTCCTCCATTGTTTTTTTGAACTTGTTTTGGCCTAAAATTTATTTGTTCCTGAAGTGACAAAGATGGATCATAGTAGCTTTCCTTAACTCTTGCCCTCCAGTTCTTGACCTTCTTCCCAAATGATTTCAATACCCAGCCTTCAGCATCTTCTGGAATATCAAATTTTGTCTAAAAATGGAACATGTCACATTAGAAAACAAATACTTTAGTCATTCATTAACAAACATATTTTTAATTATGTACCTTTATGAATTCGAGCAACGTTTGTTTTTTGCTGTCCTTAACTTTATTCCATGGTTTATAAATCGGACAGTACTTTCCACTCCTTGAAAGGGTTCCCATGAAATGGGTTAGTTTACTAACTTTGTCACCAATAGGTTGTCCAAGTTCATTAACTAAAATAGGAATTCTATCCCCTTTTTCTTGGGCCCAAACTTCTGGCTGTCATTTAAACAATCTAAGATTACAAAACATGAAACAGATGTTGTCAATGTTGATTAAAAGATTTGACATATGGCTACCTTTCCAAAATGTGTATCCATCTCCTTAATATTGTACACCATTCACTGAAGGGCATTCACACACTCTTCCCCTAAAAGTGTCCTAAAACCACAAAAACACTTACGAATTAGGTTACAGAAATGGCTTTAGATGAGCATAGTGTTTCAGCTGTTTATACCTTTTAAGCACTTATTCCATGTTCTGAGTCGACCCAGCAACCGCCGTTCCTTTCAAGGCATTCATTTGTCTCTAGATCTATAACATAAACAAAATACAAGCACACAAAGATTATGCACATGTTGACATTACGTCTCTCGATAACGATATCTAAACTTAAAGTCTAGGTCTCTTGGTCAGTGGCACCAATATAACTACTTTAAAAATTACATAAATTCCAAAAACCAAACATAACATGCTTAAAATCCAATCAACATTTATTTAATTCAACAACCTAAAAACAAAAATACGGATAATAAATAACCATACACACAGAAGATTAAGAAATGAACCTGGTCTTTAAGAATTATTCCTCCAAATCCTGCTTTAACAGTCCTTTTCACATTCATGGCATATCCATAGCCATTATCCGCATCACCTATAACTGGAATGGACACAACTTGAGTAATTATTTGACCTTGGTCAACCATTTCTCCACAAGAAATTAGTCCTGCGTCTGGCAAGCCTAACTGAGCAGCCAATATTCCAAAGTCTGTTTAGGGAAATAAAATACAATTACTGGAATCCACAAGAGGAAAACTAACAAAATCTAGTTTACTTTCCGTAGGCAAAAAAAATATCCAAGTGACAATGTCGTCTAAATTTTAAAGTAACACACATCTGTTTGTTACTTCCCGTGTTCCAAGAAAAAAATATATACTTTTGACTTTAAAGGTCAAACGTCTGACTTTGCAAATACAAAATAGATGTAGATTTGGTGTCAAAATTTGATAGTCAAGTTATGTAAAACAGAATCACTAAATCTACAAGTAACATGTTAGAATAACACACATTTGTTTATTACTTCCCATTATCCAATAAAAGATTATATATTATTGACTTTCAAGGTTTAACTTACGACTTTCCACATACAAATTTGGTGAACGAACTTGATAGACACACACACTTCATATTTCTAAACTTGCATTGTCCAATAAAGTACCACTTTGTTTCCATAACCAATTAACCAGAGAAGTTGTATAACTACTGAAGTTTAAAGTTTATAAGTTTGACAACAGAAAATCAAAATTGACCATTAAGTGATCCCCTTCTAACACTGAAATTATTAGTAGTTTGTAATTTTACTTTCTAACATTCTTGACCGCCTCAATGTTAACTGGTAACAATACTAAAAAACACAACAATCGTGTTCAAAACCTATTTTCACCTAACTTAAACAAAAACGGCAAGCAAACAATTAATTAATTATTAATTTTTAAAAAGGTACCAGTGGTGAAGCAGAATTGAAAACCAGCTCTCTAGACAAGCTTGGACCTGAGAGCATTGAAACAAGTAGGGCCTTGACGGCGACGGTGCTGCTGGTTAAGCTGCTTAGGGATGAGAGGTTGACGGGAGGTGTCGGTAACGGCCATGCTTGTGGATCGGAGAATAATATTTGAGGGATGGCCAGAGACGACAACGACGACCAACAACTCTGAATCTCTCAAATTTTGTTCTCCGTGAGAGAATGGTGATGGAAATGGGTTGGGTTTTGGATGAAGTGTGTGTTTAGATGGAGAAGAGGTTATGTAGGCTAGGGTTTCAAATGATGAAGAGAAGATGGGTAAGGATGTTTAAATAAAAAACATAGGTGGATTTGGACACTAAAAGATGACACTTGTTTTCATAATGTCATAGATTTTTTTTGATGACACTAAAATAATGACATACAAAAATGTGTGTGATAAATTTATCAGATTTTATAAAGTATGACATTTTTTTCATGACACACACTTTTAAATGTCATAAACTAAGTGCGTGTCATTGTTTGTGTGTCAAGATAGGTATATTTTCTAGTAGTGTGATTAAGCGTCCTATAAAAGTTAAAGTTATAAGACTCAAATGTTAAGTATACCATTTAGTTATGTTATAATAAAACTCTAGTGAAAAAGCGTCCTATAAAACTGATGTTTTATGACTCAAATATCATGTGTCCTATTATGGTGTATTATAATAACATCACAATGATTAAGCGTCCTATAAAGGTTAAAGTTATAAGACCCATGTGTCAAGTGTCCTATTAAGTTATGTTCTTATATGACTTCTACTAGATACAGTCCTATAACATCAAACATTTATGACTTAACTACAAAGTGTCGTATTAAGTTATGTTATAATAGGACCCCCAGTGATCAAGTGTCCTATTACATTACCACATAATAGGACACCCACAACTAAATGTCTTATAAATTACTTTATTAGGATCTACATTTTAAGGGTCTTATTAAGTTATATGATAATAGGACCCCAAAGAATCATCCATCCTATTAAATAACTTTTTAGGACACTGGTTTAGTAGCGTATATTATAAAAGGACCCCAAAAGTTCATTCGTCCTATTAAATAGTTTTTTAGGACCCCATTTTACAAGCGTCCCACACAAAAGGTCCTTAAAAGCCCTTTTTGTTGTAGTGTTCCTTATTGAATAAATTACTATGAATGTGTTGATTAAATCGATGTGTAACTGTCAATGGCCTATTGTTTTAGTGGCACAGTAATTACGTGTTTATCTTTATCAAAGTAGTAGTCCTATAAACTAAACGATAGGTAAATTTTAAAGTAGACTAGTTGTTTTGACGGTCGCACGTTGCGCGACTGCAAATCAGTTTGTCAAGTGATTCAAGGTGTGTCCACCGATGTCTACATAGCAAATCACAGCTTCATTCACCACATTAAAAAAGCGACCAATGTGATTTAAACTATTAGAAGTGTAAAAAAAATCCTTCAAGATAAGAGTTAACATACTACTATTACAACTGAAGATCAAAGCACACTCCCTATGCGTTACTTCAGTCGAATGTGTTGTTGTGCCTGCTCCTTGTTGATGTTGTGTTTGTGGAATTTGTGTTTGAAAGCTTTTTGTCATTTTCACAATGTTGACGTAAACAAATATACCTTTTAGAGTGTGATGAGATTGTAAAAAATTTCAAAAGTCGAAACTTGTTATCCATTACCGTGATCATATCTAACTCTTCAAACTCTTCATCATTTGGAGAGATCTCCTGAAATGACATCGCCGCCTCTTTTAGACCCGATAATTTTCGACCCCTGTTGCATTTTTTGCTATGTATTTTAATTCTATGTAATCATTCTATTTATATGTATTGCAATTTGACTCGTATCAACCAAACGTGTCTGGTTAAAAATACATTTTAACTTACGTCTTTGCTTTATGTTTAGCGATGTTGGTGAATTACATGGTGTGTGGCTGCAACATATGGTTGAAAGCCTTTGGAACCTGAAAAACAAATTAAAAGCATTTAAAGAGAGATTATATGATGGAAAAGTAAAAATAGTAAATTTAAGATATATAACGAAATTTCTTTTTTTACCATCTTTTGCTTCATTTCTAATAAAGCAGGACAGAAAATAAACAGTCTCCCAAATTCTCCACATGTTTAACGCCAATATGTATTTTTCTCTAACACCCATCTGTACTATAAGATGGAACTCGTACGTCTTAATAAATCCTCCTTAGATGCGTGCATATATAATGATTAATAAACTTCCATTTTATAGCAACTTCAATTAGTAGTGGCAATTTTGACCCGTTTTTATAAATAGGTTGATTTGAGTTATGTTTTCTCAATAAAGTTCAAACATGTAAAATAGTTACGTTCCTTCCCAGGTAACTCAAAACATGTACAAAAAAAATAATAGCTTGAAAAGAAACAGGTCCGAAGTTACACACAATGTATTTTATAACATATATATGATGACCTTAATTAATCATTTTTCTCATGGTGCTAAAATTGTTGTTGCAATAAATTTTATTAATTATAAGGAATAATGAAGATAAGATTCAACTCAACATATGTTATATCATATGTTAAGTGACATGTTTCTTTAATCTACAAATTGAAGTTGTTGCTACAACAAATAACTGTCTAACGATGGTTCTGAGTCACAAAGGAGGTTCAGGGGTTCAAGGGTTCCACTTTGCCTAACGCAGGTCGTGGTGTCCTTCTACGTTGCAAACGTAGAAGGAGGTTCAAGGTTATTTTTCTTGTTTTAGATGCTTTAAGGTTCTGGTTTGAGATGTACTCAAAACCAGAAAAGGAAGTTCTTGAGATCCGAGTGGAGAGAAATATTCTTCCACGTGCAAGACCAAAAGAATTAGAAGAGTGAAGTGTGAATGATTGTGATGGTGTCCAGAGCTGAGGAATCAGCCTCTGATTTATAGAGAAAGGAGATCTCCATAAGGAGAAAGCATCTTGCCTTGAGCCTTGTTGCAACTAAAGGACATCCCACAAATGGTAAGTGGCTGCTATGGACCTGCGGTCTGTTGGCTGATGTTACTCCATCAGCTTATTTGTCTTGCTCGATGAAAAAGATGACGGGACAAGTCATCTTTTTGACTTAGGATGCTCCTGGGTGTCTGAACCCTTGTAGGCTTCAACCCTTTAAGCATTGTTCAGTAATCTTGTTTATTTATATTTGCTTTAGGCTACCCACGTCATCAGCCCCCCAAGTCAGAAGGTTTGATGAGGTAGCTTGAAAGCTTCTGACTGTTTTCTTAGTTTATCCTTTGCTTGAAAGGTTCGAGGGTTCGCTGTGATTTAGGCGGTTATTACTCAGCAGTTTTAATGTTGATTGGACTGTTGATGTGACATCTGGTAGTTCGCTCAGACTAATTACTGCATGTCATAATTACGGTTTTGTGAATTAAAATAACCGTTTTATTTTTCTTTTTTAAACCTTCTTTACTTCATTTTTTACTTTACCTTTTTCTTTTCTTCATCTTCATCCTCTCAAACATTTCATCCATCTTAGGGTTTCGTGATTTTTCACCACAGCAGGTTAGTGTTTCTTCTTCTCGCTTTGTTTACTGATCATCCTTTTGAGCACAATGGGCGCTAAAAAGGACATGGCCGTTACTTTTTCAACTCTTTCTCAGAAAGAGGTAGAATCGTTTTGTGCCGAATGGGATATTGATTTGTCGTTCAATCCTGTGGCTCCTGGTAAAAAACTTTCTGTTTCTGAGTGTCCATCTGGTTCTATTGCTTTGTACTGTCGTCATTTTGAATTCGCAAACCTTCGTCATCCTTTTTCTGTATTTTTGTTGAATGTTCTTGAGTATTATAGGGTTTCCCTTGGTCAGATCCATCCACATGGTGTTGGCCGTGTTTTACACTTTGAATGTCTTTGTAGAGCCTTAGGGTATGATCCCACTCTATTGATGTTCAGGCGATTCTTTCGTCTTGCCAAGAATGGTGACTGGTTCACCTTCGAGGGGTCATCAGTGGAGACTAACCTTCTTTCTTCCCATGTTACAACGATTGGGCAGTGGAAGAATAGGTTCTTTTGGGTGTCTGATTCTATTTTCCCTTTTAAGCCTGTGTGGAGGCATCCTGAGGCCGTTCTTAATGAAGGGGAACCCTCAGAGTCTGAACTAGATGATACCTTCCTAACTACTCTTAGAGCATGTCCTTTGAGGCTTCGTCCATTTGCTGAACCCTTCTTAGTATTATCCGGTGTTAGCACTCGTTGGGACAAGCCGGGTAGAGATCCTGTTGTGATGAAGGATGGTCAGGGTATGAATTTTGTTTATTGTTGATTTCTTTCGTTTTCTTTGTTTCTTCCTTATGTGTTCTATTTTTGCAGTTATGTCGGCTCTTGACTTTATCAAAGGTGATGATGCTTCGGGCGTTGTTTTTTCTGATGCTGAAGCAGCAGATGGGGAAGATGCACTGACCAAATATCAGAAAGGGAGGTATGATGGGACCAATTATGTTGCTGTCCCTAATGTGAAGGGTTTTGCTAAAGCCAGTTCTTCCAAGGCTTCAACAAGGAGGTCAAGTAGACGGCTTTTGAAGGCTGCTAAACCTGCTGATCCTTCTGAAGCAGTAACGGTTAGTGATGATATTGAGGAGTCTGAAGATGAGAAAGATCAGACTATGGATGATGCTCTTGTGGATGCTGTTGTTAAGAAAGGTAAGGGCAAGAAGGTGAAGGTTGGAGTGGTGAAAGAAACAGATGTGTCAGCTAGCTTTGATGAAGAAGGTCTGTATGTTCCTGGGTGGAACGTGAAGTCTAGTGATAACTTTAAGTCTTCGGCTGTTTGTGAGGATGTTCTTGCACACTTTGCTACTCCTGGTGCCAAGGCTTGTCTTGAGGATTTGGATGATGATGCTCTGTTGGCAAAGATGATGGTGGGTACCTGTAACCTTGCTGCTATGCTACCAGAGGGGATTAGTAGGTTTAGGAAGGTTATGGGTAAGTATAGTGACTTTGCCAAGAAGAAGAGGGAGATGAAACAGTCCATTGCTGACATGAAGAAGGATGCTGAGGAGTATGCTAAGAAGGAGGTTACTTTGATTTCCCTCATTGATGAACTGAAGAAAGGGCATGAGGCTGAGATGGCAAGGCATGAAGCTGCTATTCTTAAGGTGGAGGCAGATCAATTGGCTTTAGAAGCAGAGAAAAAGGCTTTTGAAAGTGAAAAGAAGGGGTTGGAGGTTTCCCTTGCTGCTGCCCAAAGTGATAACAAATGGCTAATTGAGGAAGGATTTCAGCAAGTCGTTACCTACCTTCTTCATTCTACCGAATTCAACTCTGCCCTTGGGGAGGTATATACCAAGCTTTTGATCCATGGTAAGCATGCTGGTTTTGTTGCAGGGTTTAAAGCTCACGAGTCCGGCCAAGTTTTGGAAGAATCTCCCTTTTATCAGCCTGACTCCTTGGATGTTTTTAAGGAAACTGTCCTTAAGATGGAACACTCCAGCTACCCTTATGTTGCACAAGTCTCTTCCTTCTATGGGAAACCCTTGAAGGAGCTGAAAGAATTGAAGCCTGCTGGTTTAAACGAAGTTGTTTCTGCAAAGGTGCTTCAATCTGTTTCAAGGAAGAGGGCACATTCTGGTGATAGTGAAGAGACGTTGGATGTGGCTGAAACATTTTCCAAGGATGCTAGTGTTGAAGCTTCTGAAGCTGGACTTGTGGAGAAGGTTCCAAAGAAAGGGAAGAAGGCAAAGAAGGCAAAGGTGGTCAAGGCTGTGAATGAGGATGAAGCCTCTAAGCCTTCAGAGTCTGGTGGTGATGTCTGAACTTCCCATTCGTAGCTTTCTTAGCATCTTGGTTTGTTAAAACAATTAACTTTGTGTTTGTGTTTCTAAGTACTTTTTATCTTTTGTTGGAACCTTCAGTGGTTCCTTGATGGTTATGGGCTGTAGCCCTTTGAACAATTATGCTACTTGTTGGCTTTGTTAAAAGCCCTTAAATGTCAAGTCTTTGTGGCTGGTGTTTAAGTTTTATCGTTGTTTTTCTGTTGTCATTTATGTTTGTCTTTGCTGTTTGGGAATGTTTATCCGGTAGCACCTTTAAAGGTTGAATGCTGCAGTCATTCATCCTTAAGGTAGTCTAGGCAAACATGTCACCATCTATCCTATATACACTTAATCAAGTGTTCTCGATATGTTTTCGTAAGTTTGTTTTTTAAAGTTAAGGAACTATTGGTGTAGGTTGTTCAAACCTGTCTATGAGATTCTTAAAAGTGTTTTTTGTTTATCTCATGGAGTAGGATTGATTTAGGAACTCACCCCTTATATAGGTCCGTTTATCCTTCGAACCTATTGAGCGAAATGGCCTGGGAGCTCATCCCCTTACATGGTCTCTACCATGGAGTTTCTTGCAAGGTTCTCAACCTGAACTTAGGATAGAAAGACAAAGCTTCTAAAAGAGGATCAAATGATCCTTTCATTCATTAGATGGAATAACATTACATCATTTGGAAAAGAACAACATTTTCTTACAACTTAAACAAAGAACCTTTTGAGGTTCTTGCCGTTCCAGTGACGGGGGAGTTTTTTGCCTTCCATGCTTGCCAATTTATAGGATCCCCCTTTGTGGGATTCTAGGATTGTGTATGGGCCTTCCCACTTGGGTCCTAGCTTCCCTTGACTTTCCTTCTTGCTTGCTTCGTTGTTTCTCAAGACCAGGTCGCCGGGCTTAAATCGTTCGTGCTTAACCCTGGCGTTGTAGTAGGACTCCATCTTTTGTTTGTATTGAGCTTCACGGATTGCTGCTGAGTCCCTTGCTTCTTCCAGGAGATCAAGGTTAAGCAGTGATTCTTGTTCATTTGCCTGGACATCGACATGAAAGGTTCTTGGTGTGGTGATTCCGATTTCAGCAGGTATCACTGCTTCAGATCCAAAGGTAAGGCTGTAAGGCGTTTTCTTGTTGCTTGTCTTCTCAGTGGTTCGAATTGCCCAGAGAACGCTTGGCAGTTCTTCCAACCAGTTTCTTCCTTGTCTGCCTAGTCTAGCCTTGATCCCTTCAACCACACTCCTATTCATTCTTTCGACTTGGCCGTTCGACTGGGGGTATGCCACAGAACTGAAGACTTTAGTTATCCGGTACTCCTTGCACCAAGTACTGAATGGTTTCTCTACAAATTGCTTGCCGTTATCCATCATAAGCACCCCAGGTAGGCCATACCGGCAAATGATGTTTTCCCAAACGAAGTCAATTATCTTTTTCCCGGATATTTTCCCCAAGGGCTTCACTTCTGGCCATTTTGTGAAGTAATCTATTGCCACCAATAGGAATTTGACCCCTCCTTTTGCTGGTGGGAAGGGTCCAACGATATCCATTCCCCATTTGTAGAACGGCCAAGCTGAATTAACAGGCACCAAATCATGCTTGGGACTTTTGGGGACTGGGGCGTGAATTTGGCAGGCTTCACATCTTTTCAACTGTTCTGATGCATCACGATGCATGGAGGGCCAGAAATATCCCAGGTTCATAAGCTTTGCCACAACTGACCTTGGACCGCAGTGGGCTCCGCAGATTCCTTCATGAACTTCCTTAATCAGGTACTTGCTCTGTTCGGGTCCTACACATCGGAGCAGTGGGGCTAGATACCCTTTTTTGTAAAGCATCTCATCTTGTATGGTATACTGCTTCGACTTGTTTCGGATCCTTTCAGCTTCAACAGGGTCCTGTGGCAGTTCTCCTTTTTGTAGGAACCTTACAAACGGAGTCATCCAGTTTGGTTCATTTTCAGTGATGACGTCTTGGACTTCCAACTCTGATATGGCAGGATGCTTGATCACCTCAACCAATACTTTCTTAGTAAGGTGAGCAAAAGTTAACGAGGCGAGCTTGCTTAGTGCGTCAGCCTTTTTGTTGTGAGACCTTGGAACTTGCTTGATCTTGCATTGTTGGAAAGTGTTCATGATTTCCTTGGCTTTCTCTTTGTATTTTTTCATGTTGGGTTCTTTGGCAATGTAGCTATCGTTCACTTGGCTAGAGACCAGTAGTGAATCGGTGAACACTTGAAGCTTGTGAACCATCATCTTTTTTGCAAGCTTGAGTCCTGCAATTAGGGCTTCATATTCGGCTTCGTTGTTTGTTGTCTGAAATTCCAAACGAAGGGCATATGTGAATTCTAACCCTTCAGGGTTGATTAATATAAGACCAGCTCCCGAGCCTTCAACGCTGGAAGCTCCATCTGTGTAAAGCTTCCAGGCTTCAGGATCAAGAGGTTCGTCTATGGTCATGTTAACCTCAGCAGTTTCTACCCTTGGAATTTCAGCAATGAAATCAGCAAGTATTTGTGCTTTTATTGCTTTTCTCGGGACGTATGTGATTTTGTGTTCACCTAGCTCAACGGCCCACTTGGCTAGTCGTCCCGAGGTTTCAGGCCTTTCAAGCACATTCTTGATTGGTTGGTCAGTGACTACTTGAATAGGATGTGCTTGAAAGTACCTTCGAAGCCTTCTGGCTGTTTGTACCAGGGCCAAGGCTAATTTTTCCAAAGGAGGGTACTTGACCTCTGCTAACTTTAAGGTTTTACTGAAGAAATAAACGGGTACCTGAGCTTTTTCTCTTTCGATAGTGAGAACAGCGCTGAAAGCTTCTTCAGTGACTGAAAGATAGACAGAGATCGTTTCCCCTGCTTCGGGTGCTGCAATGGTGGGAAGGGAAGCCAAGTAATGTTTCATAGCGTTGAAGGCTTCTTCTGATTCTTCTGTCCACCTGAAGTTCTTCTTGTCAGCACAACCTTTGAGGGTCTTGAAGAAAGGTAGGGATTTTTCAGCAAGTTTCGACACGAAACGTTTCAAGGCGGCAAGTTTGCCGTTCAAGCTTTCCACTTCTTTCTTGGTTTGTGGTGACTTCATTTTGAGGATGGCTTGAACCTTGTTCGGGTTAGCTTTTATGCTTTGTTTTCCTACAACATGACCCAAGAATTTCCCTTCTTCAAAACCGAAGGAACACTTGATGGGATTTAATTTCATGTTGATCTTCTTGAGATTGTTGAAGGTTTCTTGTATGTCTTCAAGCATTTCATCCTCAGTCTTGCTTTTGATAACCAAATCATCCACGTATGCTTCCATGTTTCTACCAATTTGTTCGGCAAAGGCTTTTTCGACCAACCTTTGATAGGTGGCACCTGCATTTTTTAAACCAAAGGGCATCTTTTTATAACAAAAGATACCCTTGTCAGTATGGAAGGCAGTCTTTTCTTCATCTTCCTCCTTCATTTGTATTTGGTGATAACCTTTATAGGCATCCAAAAAGCATTTGAAGGGGAAACCTGTTGAAGGGTTAGCTTGTAAGCATGCATTATGTGAAAAGAAACAAATTTTGGAGGTGTTGAATAACTTAAAAGTTGTTTTTAGGTTCAAAGGTAACCTGTCAACGAGTCAACTTTCAAATCCACCTCCGGTAAAGGATAGCAATCCTTTGGACAAGCTTTATTGAGGTCTTTGAAGTCTATGCACATCCTCCATGAGTCGTCAGGCTTCTTAACCATTACTGGGTTTGCAACCCAGGATTGGTATTTGACTTCTCGGAGGATTCCTGCTTCAACCAGTTTGTCAACCTCCTGGCAAGCTGCTTTGCTTCGTTCTGGTGCAAGGCTTCTTTTCTTTTGCACTATTGGTTTGATTTTTTGGGAACTTTAAGTTCATGCTCAGCAATATCACGTGGGATCCCTGTCATGTCACTGGGACACCAAGCGAAAACATCGACATTGTTTTTTAGCAACGCTTCAAGCTTTGAGAGAATTTCCCTAGGAAGGGCTGTGTTTACCCGTATCCTTTGATCAGGGTATTTATGATTGATGCTAAGACCGAGTTTGCTTTGTTCTTCAACAACCGTTAGCACAGAGGCTGATGGTTGAAGGGTTCCTACTCCTTCTTTGGTGGGGAACTTGGCACTCTTCCGGCTGATGGAAACGGTCATATCGAAAGCTACTACACCGGGTCTACCAATGATGACATCGTAACTGGATGGTAGGTCTAAGACAATGAAAGTCAACGGTTCAGTTCTTCGCATTTGTCCATCAGAGAAAGTCACATTGAGCACTATCTCGCCCAAGGGTTTGATGGGAATGTCAGCTATGCCTTTGATGGCAGCTTCGGCTGGCTTGAGCATGGAGCGTTCTTCATGGCTTAGAAGGTTGAAGTATTTTGCAAACATGATTTCAGTAGCAGCTCCGGTGTCTATGTAGGCTTTTTGTGTTTGACGTGAACCCATAAGGGCTTCAAGGACTAGTGGATCACAATGTTTTTCTTCGTTGGTACAAGGGAAGTAGATGCCTTGACATTCCCAATCCTCCAACCTCTGTCGTTTGCTTGGCGCTTCACTTTCAACAAACACCATGGCAACATCTTTCTTCTTGCCATCAGCTATGTTTTCTTTGACACCTTTGACCAAGTGGGCTAGTTCCCCAGATCTAACTGCTTCTTCAATCCTCTTCTTAAGCTGGAAGCAGTCGTTGGTGTGGTGTCCCTTTTCTTCGTGAAACTCACAATACTGGTTGGAGTTTTCGTTTCTTTTGCTTTTAGGCAAGGGACGAGGTGGTCTAAAGGTGTGTTTGACTTCTTCCGTGGCTAGAATTTCTTGAGGAGTTTTGGAGAGGGCTGTAAAGTTTATGTTTCTATCTTTGCTTGGAGGGTTCCTACTTTCCGACCTTCGAGACTCAGATCTCCTGGATCTGTTGTCATAGGTACCGTAGTTTCCTCTTTTTCGAGTAGGGCTGTTGCTTCTCCAGTTGGAAGCCCTTTTTCTTTGCTCCTTTATGTCTACAGCCTCTTCTCCTCTGATGTGGGCTTCGGCTCTTTCTAAAGCCTCTTCAAGGGTTTTGGGGAGACTTTTGTTAAACTCCCTGGTGAGGTATTTTGAGTTGATGGCATTCATGAACCCTGCAACCTTCATCTTTTCATCTGCACCAACATAGGTAAGACCTTCTTTTTTGTACCTCTCAATGAAACTCTTCAGGCTTTCATCATCTTTTTGTTTTATCTGGAAGATGACGGTTGCATCCTTGACACATCTTCTCTGTTGTGAAAAGTTGGCTAGGAATCCTTTGCCAAGTTCATCAAAGGTTCGGATGCTTCCAGCCTTCAAGCCATTGAACCAGATTCGTGCAGATCCAACAAGGGTTTGCATAAACATTAAACAACACTCAGGATCACCCCATTTCTCGATCCGAGCGGCCCCTGAGAAGATCTGAAGGTGATCTTCTGGATCATCAGTACCATCATATGTTCTTATATGAGCTGGCATCTTTAGCTTGTTAGGAAAGTCATAATCTGCTATTTCTGGTGATAAGCAAGATAAGCTGTTTGGCTTGTAGGGTGGGTTGACAGGGTATCTGTCCTGTTGTTGGTTATTCCGACCGGAGTTCCCTGTTGAGCAGCGATGGCCTGACTGATGAGCTGCTGCCAAGGGAAGTTAGCCATCATTTGTGATATCATATAGGGCATGAGGTTAAAACCTTGGATATTTTCGGTTGTGGCCACATTGCCAGTCACCATGGGGATGCTCATGGAAGCGTTCCTAGCCATGGGGAGTGAAGCCATGGCTTGCTCCCATGAAGTGGCTACCGGTGGTGGGACACTGGATATCGGTGATTGTAGAAGTTGATCCAGGGTGACTTCGTGCCCAAGTGGTGTACCAGTGGTGGCAGCTTGGGTGGTAAACAGTGGGAAAGCAGTGGGGCTGGACCTTGTTTCATGCTGAGAAGTGGAGAATGTGTTGCTGGGGCCAGCGTTACTGCTTCCGAGCCGTGGTCTATGACTGTAGGTGGCATTTAGAGGAGGAGGAGGTCCCGGTGAGAGTGACACTTCCTCTTCCTCGCCATAATCTAGACGGAGGCGGACTCCTTTATCCCTTTCCCTCATGACGTACTGGTTCAAAAGGGATCTAAGCTGCAAGAAGTTTCTTTCCACTCCTTCAGGGGTAAGATCTATACGTTGGGGAGTCTGTGCAAGATCAGGGAGAGGAGAAAACACCCCTGAACGAGTGGGAGGTGGAGTCTGTAAGCTTGCCGTCCCATGATGTGCAGGTGGGGACTGAGTTCTAGCTGGAGTGCCTCCTGGAGTGGAGAAAGACACAGATCTGGCTGGAGAAGTCTGATCTGTGCTTGGAGAGATCTGGTTGACTTCCTCTTGGGACTCAGGGTCAGACATGGAGAGAGTCGGAGCTACACAACTGATTTTTGTAAAGGCAATGGCGTAGCCCCACGGTGGGCGCCAACTTGTTGCTACAACAAA